>JAPSGF010000002.1:39064385-39467786 GCA_035772895.1 Perdix hodgsoniae
ATTATTTTGATAGCAGGAACATTCTGAACCTTTCTTGTTAAAATAATATTTGAAAAAAAGATCTGTTTAATATAACAGCAATCTGTATTGCTGATGAAAATCACTCAAAGATTCTGTAATGTGTCACACTATGTTTTAATTTCTAGAACAGCATGCCTTATGGTTTTATATGACCGAGAGCATGATAGACTGGACATACATACTGGGCATTCAAGATCTGTCAGGAGACTAGTACTGTGTACGTAGTCCACCTGTTCTCTCTGGCATTTCCCCCGCAAATCTATCCTTGGATCTGTGCATAATCATCTAGTTGGCCAAGGGCAAGGAACAGCTTCTGGAATAGAAAGCGTTAATAAGCTCGGAAGAGTGGACAGAGAGAAGAAAAGTTGGAGGCCACTGTGTTCCAGTGCTGGCATAAAAAATGTCCAAGTAAGGATCGCTCATTTTCTTTTTAAGGCAAAAATGGGAAAGAAGAATTTCTTACAAGCATTAATGTAATCCTCTTTGTGTTCCATAGCCTTTGGGCCCAAACAAACAAATTGCATTTGTGATATTTTTCACAATGCACACCTTACAATAAGGATTCCTTAATGCACCAGCTTGTGTAGTCAAGTCTCAGCGTTCTCTATGAAAGATGGAAATACTAAAAAGAAAAATAACAAATTCCTAAAAAACTGACTGAGGCTAGTTTAGTGTGCAAAGTTTATCACTGTTTAAAAAGATTAAGAAATAAACCTCATTCTTTTAAAAATCTCATAAACTGGAGGATATTTTTTGCAGCATTCACTTCTGACCCTACTGTCTGTTCCCAGACAGAACTTTATTTTGAAAGGATTAATAAAGATGACCTCTGGCATATTCTATTATTGTCATTACTGTATGCTGTTACATAGCTCAGTACCACCTTAATTTATTTCTTTCTATGTTGTTTTTTTTTACTGATAAGAATGTGGAGTGTGCATAAGATCAGTACCCTGCTTTCTTAAGGAAAACATATATGTATGAAGTAGTGTATGCAGTTTATCTCTGCTATTTCTGGAGCGGCCCAACTTTATACAAGCTTAATTGCATTATTTTATTATTTGCATTCTGTTTTGTTATTTAGTAAGCTCCTAGTTGGCATGAGAAATAATGAGAAGGCTTTCAGTATGCACATTAATGCAGGAATTTTTTTTTCTGGCTGACATTTCCTATAGACCCACAGTACAAGTGTCATCTGGGAAAATAATATTTGTCACATATGTTTAGCAGGAGGAGTAAAGTAAAAAAAAAATTAAACAAACCCAAGTCATTGTGTATTTTTTCTGTTTTCTTTTTTAAATGGAGGAACTACATTTCTTACACTATTTCTAATATTGCTATTGCACAAGTGACAGTAGAAACCACTACATCACTGACCGCTTTGGCAGTATGTGGTCAGAGCTTTGACAGAACAATCAGTGCAAAGGGTCATCTAATAGTAAGCAATTCCATTTGAGCCTGGAGATTTGAAAGGAGGATCAGCTATGAAATTTTAGGCCTTTTCCAATGCTCCATCATCTCACTGAGATTTAAATGAAACGCTGGGAAGTGAAACAAGTTGAGTGTTCTTTGGATTATTTGAGTAACAAACGTAGTAAGCAAAGTATTACTGCTTCAGGCCCAGCAGGGCACTTGCCTGTCAGTCTTCCTGTGCACAGCAAAGCAACTGGTAGATGGTATCATCATCCTTACAGCAAAATGTTCTTAAGAAGAGATTTTAAAAAAAGCTTAGTTTTACATCTGTCTCAGGGTGTTGCGACAAGTCTTTTAAACACAAAATCCACCAACTGCAATCTCTTCAAATCCTCTCCTCAGTCATCAGCTGCTGTACTATCATCAGTGGAAGAAAACTGCCTAGGAATTAAGTTGATATCACCCATCCATCTCTTCCGATGGAAACTATCAGAGATAAAAACGAATCCTAAATCTGATTCATTCTGTGGTGAATTTGAGAGAATTTTTCAGCTTAGCATGAAATACAAACATTCCTGCATTATAGCAGAAGTAAGATTTTACAGCGATTAAGATTTCTACAACCAGAAGAAAAATACCACAACTTCTGAGCACCTTCCTAGTGTAAATGACTGATATTCAAAGTGAACGTGAATTATTTTACTTTGAATAGAGATGATCCAAATTGTGTACAAGTAACTCTACTTTCAAAACATCCAAATAAGACATGACTGGGTCAGCTTTGTTGCCAGGAAAATATCTTCTCTTTTCCACGTCTCTTGCTTCCCAGGCTGTGATTTTAATTTGAGAAGTCTCTCATCTCAAAGGAACTAGCCTTCAGTTTGATGTTTCAAAACCTCCCCAGGCCTCAGCCAAATGGATCCAACAGCATGGACACCACTGAAGGTTAGAGATGAAACAGTGTCCAGTGGAGACCATGTTTCCACCTGTGCTTCTCTATCCAAACAGAGTGCTTAACCTATCCAGTCACCTGGATGATGAGGCCCTTTATGCTTAGCACTTTCTCTTGATAGCTTACTACACAGTAATTCTATTTAAGTTTCATCCTTTTGTTTCAGTAATTTTTTGAAAGAATAACTCATTATTAAATAATCAGTCTCTTCTCTCTATAACCAATTCAATTAAGCTACAGGAGGTACATTCACCAAGACATCCTCCAACAGAACCAGAATTAACATCTAATATTTGGAAGGTTGGGCCAGCTAGCAAAACCATAAATACAAAATGTTTTCAAACTTCTCATATATACTACACATCAAGGGAAAAGAAATGCAAGTGCTATTCCTCTTGCTAAAGAAAATTGTTTCATCTTGTTGAACTATATATTGCAAATAGAACATATAATCCTCTGTTTATAACAGCCCTTTTGACTAGCAGAAAAGCCCACACCAGATCAGTGGGATAGAATAGGTCTTTTCCCAAGGACCTTTTGGCCACTACCTCCCACATAAAACTATGTCTCTAATCTTCGAACACCAGCCCTTCTCTCTCTCCTTCTTGTCAGTTTTCTTTGTTCCCTTCACATTTATATTTAATTACATCAAAGTTCCCATATTGCTACCTGATTGTTCCATTTCAGCCATTTTTAATGCTGCTTATTACCACTGCTTATTTACTGAAGACATCTTGTGATTAACTCGTTTGCATAACTCCGTGTTTCAAACACTATTTATATTTCTATTTATTTTTAGGCTTTTTTGTGTTGCACAGCCCACTGTACTCACTGTAACTTTATAGTCACATGATGAATGTGACACGAAAACAGCCCATTTCAACAAAATAATACACTTCTCCGTATTTCTATAAAATAAGACTACTGCATATGGAAGCTGTGATTGATCCAGATTTGCCAAGATCCCTATGTTGGGTTGCAGAGAGACTGAAACTGGGATGTAACGGCAAATAGAAGCTCTCCTCCAGCACTTTAGTAAAAGCAAGGTTCATGCAAAAGCCAGTTTCACTAAGTCTGACTCCATATAATGCAGCTGGGCAGTGGCACCAACTGCCTGGCTGTCTCCCAGAGGCCATGCGTGGACTGAATAATTCTGTCCCAACAAACCCTCACATCAGCCTTCCGTGCAGATAACTTAACTTGGGATTGTGCCATCTACGACCTTTCAGCACAGCTTTAAAGCAGGTTGTCAGAGTTCCCTAGAACGATTCCTTCTGTTCGTGCAGGGACTCCAGAAACCTCAAATCCTTTTCAGTTTCCCCCACTTCCCTGCACATTATGCATGGTTCTTTTCTTTCTCATTTCTTAATCCTATATAGTGCAAGCAAAGATGTAGAGTATTTGGTGGTTGTATTTTTTTAATATGCTGTGCCTAATGAGAACATAAATTCCTGTGTGTATGTTGCAGAGTGTTTTGTGTAATGCCAATCATTCCTTTGACTTTACTGCCATACTTGGGGGAAAAAAGTTTCTGATTAATGAGACTTTTCACCCATGTGAGCAAAAACTGAAGAGATGGCATTTAAACCCAGTGTGTTGCAGAGGCAGGCAGAGGAAAGAATATAGCATTAATGTGTCAGATGTAGAGCTTATCACTTAAGCGAAACAGTGTAGGAATATTCTTGCTTTACTCCTTACTTTTTGTACAGTATTTGCATTTACTGAAAATAATTTTAGAAGCATGGATAAAGCAGGTATATTTAAAATTAAAAAAATATATATATTCCATGTGCATAAGCACGTGCATCAGTGACACAATGAGAAGCACTTTATGAAACCATATTTTAACTTCGTAAAATACAAATGAAAACTGTATATTAATTCTCTATGCTCTCCTGCACTCATGTTTTATTAACTTTTTAATATTACTGTGTATCATGCTAGCATGTAATACTCTTCCAAATAAGGTACTGTTTTTAGTTAGTTTATGAAAATAAATGAGCATTGCAGATTGGCAGTTTGTTTTTTAATGGAAGCACATAATGTTTTCTTCTGGTACTCCCTCATTGTTTTAAGGGTATTGTATTGCACCATGAAACTGAACATTCTTTCAGCTTTCTTGTGATGAAGTTGTGGATTACTTTTAATTTAACTTGATATCTAAAGAGTTTTAAATATATTTTTACACTCGCTCCCAAATTCTAACCTCATTTGGAGTAATAAGATCCTCAGTAATTTTTTTGAATGCTTCTGTTACAAAATACAGGGTTGACATACCCCTCCTCCGCCTCATTCCCTTCCTGACTAGAATTTTATCAGAGTACAAATGTTAGGAAACTCAATGAAAATACAGTTTAATGCAGCCAGTTAAATTGCCTGGGAGGAAACAGTGAATACAGCTTTCTTAAAGCCTTTCCCCTCAGGCCATTAACTAAGAAACTGGTCAGTAACTGCTGGTAACAAACCATTTTGGAGGGATTATTGCTATTACCAGTATTCAGTGGTTTATGGCTACATTTTGTTAAAGACATTAGGAACTGTTACACGGATGGGCTTACAGTATTGGAAAAATCATTCTTTTCCCTTGTGATTAACAACAGTTTTTTTTTTCCCAGTCAAGAAAGATGTCTTGAGTGTGCACAGTGGATTCATTACTTGTCATATCTCTCTATGCTGTAAAATAGGCTTTTCATTACGGTCAGGATTCAAATGAAAAGAGTGAAAATATAACACTGATTTCTGGGAAAGTGTGATTAATGTAGAAACTAGATTTTAACTATTTCAAAGAGTTTTAGCTGTCATTGAGGACTGGCTGGCGGAGAAATATACCTTCTCTTCCTATGAATAACTGTTTCTTGGTGAAGGAATTGGAGCTACTGCAACAATAAACAAGGGGACAGATTTCATTTTATATAAATATGCAGTGCAAATCTAGGTGCAAGAAAGCAGTTTTGATCAGTATGTTTCCAGCACTCCACAGTTAGCTTGGTATCCTAATTATTACAATTTGCATAATCCAAAGTATTTGCAAGGATGGGTCAGGTCAGCCTTATCATAATGGAAAGTGCAGAATCATAGGAAGTTCAGCGTGGTAATTAGGAAAAGTTCTGTGGAGCTCCAAAAATCTTTCTTTTGTTCTTTTTTTTAAGGAACTCCATCTAAGAAGATATTTTGACAGCTTAGTTGTATAAATGATACTGTTGAGTTAGAATACAGATTGCAAACGCGTTATTTGCATGAAAAATGTGTTTTTCACTCTACCCTATCCCCATATCTTTTAATTTTTTTAAAAAAACAAAGATCAGAACATATCATTAGCTATGCTTCTTACTGAACCTGACTTTTCTCAAGAAATTTACATCTTTCTCTCATTTTCTGTTAAGGTTTCTTACCCTGTTTTCTCACCTAAAGAATTATAATGAGGTAGAGTGAATGAGATCTATGGGGAAAGCAGTGGACCTAGAGACTAAAGGTAAAAGGATGATTGATGGTATGAAATTACCATAAAAGTACAATCAGGATCAGATTTTAAAATGAATTTTTAAGCAGCCTAAGAGATACTCTTTGATTTGTAGTCTGGTGGAATGGATAATGTCTCATTCAGTGGATAAAGTTTCTCACTGTGTGACTTGAGCTTTTTCTGATCTTTCTGACTGGGAGTAAAATGGAACCAAAGCCTAAAGTGGTTTTTAATGCTGAAAATATCAAACACAATATTCTTAATGTCAAAACCTAGGCATAGCAGGTGAAAAAAGAAAAATAAATATAAGAAAATTATAGTGTTGGTATTATTGTGTGAGATAAAGAAGCTATCTTCTTAAGTACCCTCTTGATCTATAAAGCATTTTAAGTGCAGGAAGGAAAGAGACAGATCTTTATGTTAATCTTTATGTTGATTTTCAAACAGCTTAATATTATTTAAAAAAAAAAAATTGAAGGCAGTAAATCCTATCAAATATTAAAATATGAGACAAATACTAGAAGTTATGCTTATTTGAGCACCACGAAAGTCTTGCAAACCTTCTATAACAAACAATTTACACTGCTTTTGCTCTCAGTGGGTCAGTTAAAACTTTTCCTACGTAACTGTAGTAGAATAAATTTAGAAAAGTTTTAAATTGAAATTAAGACATATTAATTCTTCTAATTTAATACATTCCCATGAAGCAACTCATTGGCTCTGAAGGACTGATATTAGAAAGTGATATGCTGTCAACATTCTTCTTTAAACAAAATTTTTGCAACTGTGAATTCTTGCGTTTTTTTTTTCTCCCATTAGTCTCTGGTTTTATTTATTCAGTTGAGAGGGTTTAGATATGATGTGAACATTTTAAAATTGTTTTTTTTTTTCCTATTGTATGCTAATTCACATTTCTTTGAAGTAGAAAAAAAATAATATATATATATAATTAATTTACTTTCTACTATATACTTAATAAATAAGGATGTATATACCACTTATCATATAACCTAAAAGGTTTCCATTTATTACATGCATATGTTATTTTATGGCTATGTATCATGATATTAAAATTAGAGACAATATTTTTAAATAGTTTAGCATTATAAAATAACCTAAGATTTCCAACAGTTGCTTTTTATGACAGTTTCCATTTTTTTCCCTCCTACTGACAGTTCCCATAATGACTTTAATCATATAGTCTGGAAATGGAGCAGGTTACTGAACAGCAACAAACTCACTGGTCAATGTCGGTGTCACTTTTCTGGGAGCAGGACTTTTTGAGCATCAAGGAACTAATTTTAACAGCCTGCTGGAAAAGTGTTAAGTGCATTAACTCCCTGTCAATCACATTTTTAGCATGCTGGCCAAATTATTATTATTTGGCTCGAGACATTCTATTGAAACTTATTTGTATGGTATTCTTATCTGTGTACCTTATGTGACTAATGATGATTGTTTATGGAGAGCTGCCTGTCCAATTATTTTTGAAGGAACACAAGAATGCAGAATGACTGGAAGCATCAGGTTTTTGCCAGAGAATGCCTCAGGTAAGAGGAGAATGGCTAGAGGCTATAAGGAATCACAAGAGACAAGTCAGAGTCGTAAATTGGGAAACTGACATATCTCATCTAATATACTTGCTAACTAGGCCTTTAAAAACCTTGACATTTAACTAAGTTTGTGGAAAAGTTATAGATTTTGTCCTTTTCTATTGGCTATAACTCATTAGTACGATGAACGGAGGTGTTTATAATCATTACCAGCATTAGCAGACTAGCGTACAGGATCATTTAAAGATCCAGTTAAGCACCTAACAACTGTTCAGTTGTTTATGTAGGTTGTGCCTTTTTCAAAGCCAAGTCAGTCAAAAATATTGCAAGTTATTTACCCTTTTGGTACTTCAGTGTATGAAATGGGATGAAAGAATGCTGGTATTCAGCTGAGGCATTTAAATAATGCTTTGGAAGTCCTGGCCTGCTTAGAACAGACTGCAATCTTTACTGTAAAACAGAAATTTCTGATGGTTTTGAGAGAAAAGGTACAATAAAACCAAACTTTGCACAGAATGGTGTCTATTAACTGAAATGGATTTGAAGACATTAGGAAACAAACAGCAAAGTAAACTTTGTCTTTACCCAGTAATGTTTCAAGAATTTTTTTTTTTTTTGTAATTAAATACATACGCTGCCTTGAGTCTGATACTCAAGTTTAGTTTATACGGACCCTCATCTAGGCGAAAATATCTGATTTCTGTGTACAAAAAATAAAAAAAAAGTAAATCAAGCCATAGCATTCTATGAAGGAAACAACAAAAGCAACTCTTCGCAGTAGGAAAGGTGATCACAAAGAGGCAGGAGGAGGCACTGTAGCACAATGTCTATCACATGGTAAATGCTATTTTTTTCTATTTTGCTTAGCTAAACAACTAATTTAAAAGATATATACTTAGCAAGCAAGCAAGCATTTCTATGCTTAGAAATTGTTATAATTATTCAAAAAACAGGGAACATATGGAGGGAGTCAAGGAGGGTGGGGGAGAGCTAGCAGGAGCTGTTAGGGATTGTTTTCCCAGGGCAGGAAACTGAAATTCAGTAGGAAATGGCATTTTGACAAGCACTTTGTATTTCCACCCCAAATGGAATCTTGCTCATTTAGTGGAACTGGAAATCGGTTATTTGAGACAAAAGGTCCAACTTAATCTTACATGTGAGCAAATGTATTGACTATTACAGGATTTGAGTTAACTCCTCCTGCACTAAAAAAACATTACTTTTACCTAATGTTCTTTATAACATGAATAAATTATACTGTAACATATTACAGTAGGAGAGAAAATGACTACTGCTGTTGAGGTTGTGTGACGTTTTCCATGCTACCCCCAGTTTCAACAGCTCTCAACTTTCTGAAAACTCCTGGCTGCCAGGTAAAATTTTCTTAGTTTATGTCTCTGCTGGATGAAAATTTGGTTTTGAAAGTTTGAGGGGCTGCTTCCATTATTTCTGAATATGCATGAATAAAAACACATAGCCCATTATGCAAGCGTTCTTTGTTCCCTCTGCAGTGTTCTGTGGTAAAAAGGGAGGGAAAAAGAGGGATCATTTTACATGAACTTGCAGACAGCAAATAAATAATTGCACTTCTACATTTGAATAGCTTAGTTATTTTTGAAAATAGTAAAAATCTTAGAGAAACTTCCATTTTTTTCCAGTGTGCTGCTGTATTCCTTTAGCTCTTTGTCCTCAGGAAAATTTCTTTAGTACACCTCTAGCCTGTTTTTTCATGTGATAATCATATGAAAACATATTAATATAATGCTTTTTAATTGGTGGTTCATGATCTACAGTTACTGCGTTATATTTTCACTGATCTGACCTTGATCGGGGCTGTAGGCTGGGTTGTACACACATAAGAGTTTGGATGTAGTGGAATGAAATCATATACATAGTTTCGGCTCCAATAAGTGTTAAACATGTACCAAGTAATCCCATCACGAATCTAATCTCTAGAGGAAAACGTTCAGATGGCATGTTTGTCTTCTCCCAGTTTGTAGAATGCATTATCCAATTAGTTAAAGAAATAACCATGTTGAACCTTGAGAATACATTTATCCTTGGGAAGAAATAGAAAGAAAAACCTGACTTTTAAAATGGTGGTCCCACCATCTTCAGTTTCACAATTGTGGCAAGCATGTTCACAGAGGTAGCAGACTCCTAAATGTTAGGATTTACACTAGAAATGTGGCTTCAAATATATTCCCAGCCAGTGTGGAAATTGCCAGCATATATTATCACTCATTTTCTACTGAAAAACAGTAAAATATTTTAACAAACTACCTGTGCAGGACTAGAATGACTGTGAAAGTTATTTGGCATATAAATGTTTAGGTAAGAAAGATAATAATTCCTGTCTCGAGATACTGCAAATTAGACAAAAAACAGGCAGAACAGGCATGAATGTATGTAGAAGTGTCTGTGCGTGCTACAGGTCCCTTAAAAATTCCCTTACTTTTTGTGCACAGAGCACAAGAGTTAAGTAAAGACAACTGAGAAACTTTAAGGCACTGTGTTCCCCAGTCTACAAATAGACCATAGACTGCATCATATTCCATGAAAAGAAATGTACAGCAGTAAATACGCAATAGATGAGTCTGTTGTTTCTGCCATGGTGGTTTCTGTCAGTAGTACTCTGAAAAGATTTTGGCAGATTTTGCAACTTGCTCTCAATTCCTTCTGTTAGAGAATACTTCTCCTATTACTGGAGCCTCAACACTAAGGACCCTTAGTTCTTGGTCAGTGTAATTTTTCCATCTCCTCCTAGATCATGGGCAGAAGAATAAAGGAAATGGCATCCCAAACATACTTTGCTTCCCTGCTTTCATCTTTATAGTAACATATCACAGAATCGTAGAATCCTTAGAGTTCGATGGGAGCTCAGAAGACCATCTAGTCCAATTCCCCTGCAATGAACAGGGTCACCTGCAGCTAGATCATTTTGTCCAGGGCCTGATCCAGCCTGGCCTTAAAAGTCTCCAGGGATGGGGCATCAATCACGTCACTGGACAACCTCTCTTGGTGCCTCACCACCCTCACTGTAAAAGATCTTTTCCTTACATCTAGCCTAAATCTACCCTCTTTGAACTTAAAACCATTTCCCTTTGTTCTGTCATCACAGACACTGCTCAAGAGTCTGTCCTTTTCTTGCCTGTAGCTCCCCTTTTGATACTAAAAGGCCACTATCAGGTCACCTCGAAGCCTTTTCTTCTCAAGGCTGAAGAGCCCCAGCTCTTAGAATCACACAGAATCACACAGAATCTTCATCATCATGCTTCACAGGTATACAGTCGTGGTTAGACCTTCTCCACACATCATCGTCTTTCACTAGTTGGAAATGAATGTTATTATTATATGTTATTATTTTTGTTTTTATTTGTTATTATTATTTTATTTTGGTGTCGTTCAGTTGGTGTTTTATCTGTGTTTCCTCATAGCTTCTGGTATCATTATAAACCAGCATGTATTAAGAGGTGTTTTTTGGTAGACATTCAGTCTAAAATTATATGGAAACAAAAGATCTAGGCGTGATTTCTACTTGTTATGAGTCTTCTTTTCTCACTAGTAAAATTATTTTATTGGAGTGGAGGCAGGGCTGTCTTAATTAGCCACTACCTGAGGATCTACCTAATATATCTTTTCCAGAATTATTTTGTAGCACTTGTATCCTGCTTCCTATTGGTTAATTGATAGGAAAAAGTGAGTAGAAGTTAACTATATGCTGTAATAGCAGCAGTAAGTTGAAAATGAGATATGAAATATTTTTGCTTCAGTATGAGGTATGGTATGTTATTATGAAATCAGCAAAGAAAGATACTATGAGATACATACAACATGTGAGCTAAATTTTAGAAGAGCTTTTTCTGGAGAGCTGTTTGTACAAATCCTCCAGTAGAAAGCACAGTTAACAAAACAGCAGCCCAGTACATTCAAATACTACGTGTGCCTAAGTCCACTAAATGCACAGGGCTGCCCATATTGTTCTCAGATTGGTGGTTCTGTCCAGCATGCAGGCTTAACATCATACATGTAACAGCTGCTGAGTTCAGTGGAGCCCCTACACACATGTACACCTCTTTCAGCTTTAAAATTTCTTTTTTTTTTTTTTTTCCATCAGATTTGAGGCATGCATCACCGGACATGAACACAATAGTTATAGAGAAGGAACTGGAAAAGTACTTCGAACATTTCTTGAATTTTTACCAAAACAACACTTGTGGATACACTTCCATTTCCATTTTCCTGTCTTAATAGAATCTGTAAGATTATTGCCTTCTTGCAGCTGAAATGGAAAATGAGAAAGGAAGTCATCTAAGGAAGTGAAGACAAAGCCTTTGGACATGCCAACAACATCCTCCCTTGTAGTAAAGGATCATGACAAAGCAGGAGGCAATAGATAACCTACCAAATCTATCCCCATGGCAATTTCTATTATTGCATGTTCTGGATAGTTTGCTTCAATGCATGACACACAATGGTATTTGTTATTAATGTCTTGGTCTTGACACACTTGAGACAAGGAACAATTTTGCTGAAATCAAACAATGTATTTTAAACTATATATGTATTATCATTAGGAGGTTGGATCAAATGATCTTGAATATACCTTCCAACGCAAATCATTTGGTGACTGTCTACTGAGTTACCTTTAATTAGTTCTTTATTTCCCTCGCAGTTTTAGGACCATTTCAGTCTGTATTGATATAACATATTAAGCTGATCGATGAAAAAGTTGAAGTTGCACTGATAAATTCCTTCTAAATATATACATTCTGTTCTGCATTTAGGTGTAGCATACAAGATCTTTGACTTTATATTTGTTACAGCATTCTTTTAGTTTCTGCATATCCAGAACATAAATCAGTTTTTCTGATATGCAGCTAATACCACGTGTTAAAAAAATATGGTATTTGATTTATCTTATAAGGGCAGTCCTTATCTAGAGAATCTTAAGGGATAGCAACGTTGAGCTTGGTTCTATTTTTCTGACTGTCACCAGCTTGCAGGACAATTCTAGTGACATAACACTTGGTGTCTTAGTTTTCTTATCTGTTGGTCTTGGATAATATCTTTCAATTTATTTGTAAATAAATAAGAATATTTACAGAAACAGATATAGTTTCTAATGGAATCAATTATGCTTGAAACCCAATGTATTTAAGTCTGGGCAACATCTTTCACTGTATGAACGAGGACATCAGGCTAAATACAATACATAAGTCCACTATGTGGAAGAAACCATTAATTTGTGGGTTGATAAATCTAGGCTTGATCATCTAAAGTAACAATGTTGAACATAATATTTTTTTAAATAACACACAAATACTATTGTAATGTTGAAGACAAGAAATGTTCAATTCTCCTCACTGTGTTTGACATCTCACTGTACCCTTGGTACATGTGCAAATAATCTGTCAGGTTTACAAAAGGGTATATTCCTGATTTTACTGGTGAAAAAAAGTTTTCATAGCCTTTCTTTTTGAAAATAATTCTGGCATCTCTGACATTTCTGTTAGATTCATGTCCATTTTACTGAACTGATGTTCTTCCAAGAGCCTGTTATTTTCTCTTTCCCATTTATTGCTAAACATGTTCCCATTCACTGCTAACATAGCCCCAAGATCCACTGTAACTGTGTCCCAAATTATCCTTAGTTGCATTATTTAGATTAGAATAGCACTTAGTAATTTGTGCAATTTTATTTCTAGCAATACTTCTTTGGTTCTTGAAAAAGCAGTTGTGTCTTTAAAACTCTCCTTCAGTGGTTCTGCCAGCTGAGTATGTGATGCCTTCAGTACACCTGGCTCTAGAAGATAGCATTTATTTTCTTTGCTGATTAAGAAGAGATGATTTCTCATAAAAGAATTGCAAGGAATGTGCATCATTTTTTTTTGTTTGTTTGTTTCCTTAGCAAGTGTTGCTTGCCATTATATCAGGAGGAAATTGCTCATTCATTGTAGGTTTAATTACAACATTCTTCTGGTAATTGAAACTTTTTATATCTAAGATAACCTGAATTCTGGTATGCTAGCATAAGCTACTCTCAGAGCAGTGTGCATTTGAAGAGCATACATTAACTAGAGGAAAGCAGTTGGTGTCAGTTTTCCTTCACACAGTTATATTTGCCATTCACTTTTTCAAAATTAATATTTTCCTAAATCTTGTCTGCAGCTTAAAACTCCTTCCTGTCAACCCTCAATTTACATTTTTCTAAAGCTCCTACCTTAATAACAACAATAAAAATATTACCACCCCCATGCTATCAAGAAGCTATGTGTTACCTGTTCCTCAGGATGATCTACACTAGCAAAAAATGGAAACTACTTTAAAACACAAGTTTTGAGCCTGTGAATATCAGGCTCAAAAGAAGATTTCCACCAACATCTGTCTTAAGCAAGAATGTCCCATTTATCCACATTTATCAACAGGAAGTGAAGAACAAGAAAATTATTTACTCTGGCTCCTACAGACAGGCTATGATAGAACTAGGACAGAGCCTGAATTCCCTGGTCTTGCTGGAAAGCTTTAACCACGTCAGAAAGAATTGTTAACTGAAGGTATAAAGAAAGTTAGTAATGCCTCTTTTCTTTCATTACTTGATAAGGAAAAGAACAATTTGTCTTTTATGTTATACTTCTTATTTTATCTTATTTTATATGTCTATAAAAGTCTCTCTTAAATAGTATAGTTTTTGGGGTGCCTGATTGTTTTGAGGTTGATTTTTAGAGGACAGGCAATTTTTTGAATGGAAAGATGCCACTCAGTTTTAGCAGTGGCAGGTGTCAGTGTGTCTCTGCTTTGCACAGTCTGCTTGCAGCTCTCACTAAGGTTGCATAGATCTATCAGAAGAACAGAGCTGGAGAGGTAGTGTTGACAGTTGCAAAGCTCCTTCTGTTTCATTACTTGTGAGTAGAAAATGTTTTCTCCTGCCTAGTATAGCTAGTGCCCTTCACTGGATTCTGGACTAATTAAAATAAGAAACAGGTAGTCATTTTTCAAAACAATTGGTGAGTCTATAAATAAAACATAACGTAACTGCAAAGTTATTACAGTAGGGAATTACCACGTTGCCATATTCATTACAGCACGCAATAAGATCCACATGTTTGTAAATTTATTTTACTAGTTCATTGGTTTGGTTGCTCTCTCAGGCAACTTTTCAGACTCTGAAAGTATCATGTTTGGGTCCTAAATCTTCAAGTTATAATCCAGGTTTTAGTACTGACTATGAAACTTCTGATGATATACATTGTCTCTGCTAAATACAAACTGACTTACTGGAAAATTCTTCAATTTCAAAAATTGGAAGGCTTTAATTATCTGAGCAGAAAGTAGTAAATAAAAGTGAAAGCTAAAGAAGGGAGGAAAGCTGAAAGAGCTTTTAAGCTCTCTCACTAAGGGGGCTGGAACTGGACGATTTTTAAGGTCCCTTTCAACCCAATTACATGATTCTGTAATTAAGCAAAAAAGCAAAGCTGATAGGTTTGTTGGGGCTAGATGTTAAACCTTGGGTGTTTTGATATGGTCAGCACTGGTGAGTATATACAGCATTTGTGTGTGCACACGATGTCCTGCAGAAACAGCGAGGAGCTTGTAGATCACCAGTACATTTATTTAAGTCTCTGGCAGATTAATGGAATATCATTATTATTTTCTGCATGGAGAACAGGACACAACTGAATATTTTGTGAAGCCTCTTATGCTAAATTCTCTTGTGTCACTAAAGGCACTGTAATGCACCTTTGATCAAGGCCAACCCATCATCTTTTCGTGGTAGTGATTTTATGTTGTGCTATCCTGAGATGCTGTGATTGTTGTCCAGGGTCACTTGAGGCAGATCTTCTGTATGATTCTTAGAAATATGCAAATAGTTGTCTCACCAGAAGTATTTTTGGCGTCTGAGTTCTGCTCTTTCGCGTCTTTCTGACTACTGTTCTTGTCATGAGTACAGTTCATGAGAGTAGTTGAGAAAAGTCACTGACAACAACAGATTCTTTAATGATGTTGGTCTTGCTATCCTCTATCAAGGTTGGCAATTAGCAACTGAATCTACAGTTGCCATATTGCACAGCTCCTATGAAATGATGAGCTGAAGGGTAGCTGAAGGGTACCATCATTCATATTCTCCTAAAGATTGAGAAGTGGTCTGCTTAGCTGGGGTGTTGTTACAGATTTTAATCTTAAGTTGGCCCAACTGAAATACGATACTTTGCAAATGTGCAGAGAGCATCCTGGTACCTGTGTCATTCTATGCATTTGTAGGCCTGTACCTACTGAAAGCATAACTGAAGAACACAAAAGGACAGAAAGTATAAATATCGCCTTTATAACAAATGCTCATTAAAAATAGAGAAAAATGTAAACTGCATCTCTATTGCTTTCTTTCCAATCTAAATGCTTATTTTTTTTTTCTTCTTCTTTTTTTCTTCTTTTTTCCTTTCTCTGGTCTTTGTAATGGCAGATTATTAAAAAGCTGCAGCAAGTTTTATTTCTTTCTCACTGAAATAGAGTAGTTATCTTTAGCATTAGGTAACTACAGTGAAAATATACATTATTCTTATCATACACTTTCCATTTAGAAGGAGACAGTAACTGCTAAAAGCTGCATGCAATACCAGACAGCTATGGTGCTTTAACTGTTTCCCTTTTCTATATCTCTTCTGAAGTATTTAAAAGATTTCACTGGTTCTCGTTGTCATGAGACTAAGCACACTGAAAATTTTCTATGCATAATCAGTATTTAATGTTTTACTGTTAAACAGCAACAGTCAAGTCAGCCCTTCTGGCTTCTGTACGTGAAAGCCATAATAACAAACAACTTCAGAATTAGACTCTTCAGAATAGATTTTTGTCACTGTAACAATCACTTGAATTATTGTCTGAGAATTCTTCTTCCTCTTCTTTGTAGAATTTCAGTTAAGCGGGAGGCAACAACTGGAACTTCAGTTGAGCCAATCTACAGCCATACTAGTGATTAATTATGTTAGTAACCAGTGCATTGACTGAAACTCTGGAAAACACCTTTGTGATGACCTGTTGGAGTGAGGAGGTTCTCACACAAAATATATAACTATTAAATTTATTATAAGAATTTGTGCTGGAATGGTATTTAACAACTTCACTGGAACTTTTTAATGGAAACACATTAAATGGATTTAAAATAAGTGATTTGATATCCAGAGAGGTTGTGGATGCCCCATCCCTGGAGGCATTCACAGCCAGGCTGGATGTGGCTCTAGGCAGCCTGGTCTGGTGGTTGGCGACCTTGCCCATGGCATGGGGTTGAAACTAGATGATCATTATTGTCCCTTTCAACCTAGCCCATTCTATGATTCATTCTAAGATTCTACATTATTTTTTCTGGGCTACTTGTCACCCTCACCTTGATTCAATCTGATGAGCCCCTAAGGAAAGTGAAGGTAAATTGTATAAAGAGATGGTGTGAAGAGTCTAACACTGTGAGAGCTCTGACGGCCCCATGATTATTGAGCTCACTGTCCTGTGGGGCTGCTGGGATCTGGGATTGCATGTGCCAGTTAAAATCACCAGGCACAGGTATGTGGGTGCCACTAGGCCAGATTCACTCAAGGAATCACTTTCTCACAGGCAGTGAACAGATATGGGTGAATGTTGATCATTAACTGTAGTTTATACCTCAATGCAATTAACACTTTTTCATTTGAATGAGTAACATTTTTAATGCGAAGAGGTTACTTACTGTGCAATCACATTTTTATTTCATACTTATTGCCATATGCTCAATGTTTTGTACTTTTAAATACTGTTAATATTCTCTTTGACTATATCATATACAATAGCACATCTGCCTTTTGATTTATAAAATATGCTTATGAGACCAAAAACATGTATGGTATTAAAATACATTAGACAAACTGAGCCAATGTCAATTATAAGAATTCTCAAAAAATTCCATTTATGGGCTCAACAAAGTCTCTTCAAAAAGATCAACCCTGAAGCTTCTTGCGGAACAATCTGGGGCTTTTTTGGTCAGCAGGGAGCTGAACTTTGAGCTCCCACTGCTCACTGCAATTCATAGCTGCCTAAATAGCTTTATAATTCAAGAATTTCATCTCATCTGAAGCGTCAAAGTAGAATACAAATAGAGAAGTGACCTTTAATCAGTAACTCAAACCATTAAACTCATGTATTTGGAAACAATCTGGGAGTCATTGCAAGCTTTCTTGTGAACAAGCAAGCAACTACATTCTGTGTTACCTGAAGAGACCCCAACTTTAGCTCTCCTTGAGTGCATTACAGGGTGGAGATAAATCTCCAAAAGGAAAATATATACCTTTCTTTCCCAAATACCTGTCTGAGGAAAACTCCGCTGGACTCCACTAGATCCTCATATTACTGTCTGTCCACTAACAACACTAAAAATTATAGTTTTCACACATTTTCAGAAAAAAAAAATATATATTTTTCATCATGTATATTTTACCAGGAATGCTTTTCCCTAAAGTTAAGAAAAAAATTCCAGCAACCATTAGAATGTTTGTTGGATCTATAAACTGCACTTCATAGTTTAAACACAGTATTTAATGATTGTTACTTGAATAAAAGTTTCAATTAGTTTTCACTGAAGATTTTTATGAAGAAGAAAGTGATTTCTGCTAATTAGAAGTTTGAAAACGATGCCATTCAACTAAGGCAACATAAAGTACTTCATGATTACAATAATGAGAATTACTCATTTCTATTCAAATCTACTCAATTTTCAGGCACATTTCTTATAGAACTGATATATGGATAACAACCCTTTGTTGCTGTCATTTGATGATAACTCTACCTCCAAGGATTCCCTGCATACTATCAAAGTCTGCATACAGTGTACAATGTACAAAGTACAGTGTAGCTTTATTATACTGAAAAGGAAGGAAAACTACAGAAAGATATGCATACACTATGAATAGGAGAAAAGAGATTTTTAGATTTTACTGCATTTTCTTTGTGAGTCTGCACTGGTAGTGTTCACGTTAACTTATTTTGTGATTCTGCTTCTTTAGTAAATAATCAGTCCTGCTATAAAAGATGATTAGGGGCTGTGTTGGCAGAAAAAGCTTCAGCATTCTTTTTTTACATTCTGCTGTTAGACATATCAGATAGCATTCAAGGAATGTGCACTTTAAAAGAAATGCACTTCAAGCACAGGGCTTCTTACTGCTGTAGGAGCAGTGCCTTCACTTACATCACTGGAATGAACAACTAGTTTCTGATGATGAAGATGAGAATCATGAGGCCTGGTTCCTTGCAGGCTCACAGCCACACTCAGTTACACATCAGCATTAAAAGGTCCTGCATGCAAAGATAGGATATGCTTCCATCATATTCTATCTTTCACCCGTGTAAAAGACAGCTAAACAAGAAGACCTATATAGGGTCAGCCAATGGTACAATAAAAAGAGCCAAATTATAATGTAAATCTCCATTCAAATTTTTCTAAATGGGTACCTGTGTTCATCCAGCATCTTTTGTGAACACGTGTGTTTCAGGAAAGACATCATGAAAGCAATTGCTGATTGCCATACTTCTACAGATAAACTCATCCTGCCTCCTGCCTGCAACTATCAGAAATGTTTACCACACACAGGCAGCGTACGCAAGATCCAGGGCCACAAAAATGTACTTGAAAAGAATATATAACCTGAGCATATGTTAATCTAAACATTTGGATGAATTACAAGATAGAATATTTGCCCAAGAGAAAATTCTGACATAGGAGAATTTGTGCCTTAAACCAGAATAAGAAGATACCATTTCAGTTCTACTACTAAATTCCCCCAAGCCTTGGGGAGAAAAGATTCTGAACAATTAAACATAATATAACAAAACAATATAAAAACAGTCTGCAGAAATAAAATATTGAAGTTTTAAATGAAATATGATACTTAAGGTTACTAAAATTTCGAAATATACACTGAAAGAATAACTTGGTTTAATTTGTTTTCATCGGAAAAAATAAATAATGCATTCCTACAAAATACTTCATGTGTCTTTTGTTATCTTTTCCAACAGAAATTTGTTGAAGTTTTCTGTCACTCTATGCTGGCCTTTGTGATGTTCACCGTAAAAAAACCTTGAAATGTGTATCTTCTCTTTGTTTCTGTAATCTGTTATCCTAGGAGCTCTTTGTGCCCTGGCCAGCATGATGTGATCTTGGTCTACAGACACCGCTTGTGCACAACATAACAATGCAAGTAACAAATTTAAGAGATTTTTATTTTTAAGTATCAACACTTTGAAGATAGTCACTGGAAGTGTGAATACATTGACACCCAGAGGGGCTCCACAAGGGAGTCTTGGAAAAGTAAAGGAGGAATAGATCAGCTTAACATTCAAACTGACACTGTTACTCACAGCTGTTCTCACAGAAACATATAATTGTTTTGAACTGGAAAGGACCAACCCCCCTGCAATGAATGGGGACATCTACAGACAAATCAGGTTGCTCAGAACCCTATCCAGCCTGACCTTGAATGTCTCCAGGAAAGGGGCATATACCATCTCTCTGGGCAATCTGCTCTAGTACTTTGCTACCATGGAAGTAGTAACAAAGCAGAACCGATCTTTTCCCTTGTCATTTAAGGAGACTCCAAACTTTCTCACTGGAGTTTCTTCTGCCAACATACACACGCATACACAATATCTAAATTAAAAGCCAAAAAATTAAAAAGTGAAGAATTGATCAAAAAGACCTTTACAGGAAGTATAGATGTTCCCCAATTCTTTGCATGGTAAACTGCTTCTAGAGTTCCTTAGGAAGAATCATCAATATAACCCCAAGAGACCAAATGACATCTTTGTGACTGGCTATTTATCTCTATCACACTTTTGTCAGGAAAATTTGTACTCAAAGCATAACAAATGGTTCTTGAATTTGTAATATCTAATTCATGTGATATAACTAACTGCTCAGTGTTATATTAATGTCAATCTCAGTTAAACTGGTCTAATTTTGTTCCAGTTGCTACCAGAAATGAATGTTACCCATACAAACTCTACTCATTTTGAATGCATTGAATATAATGCAGTTACCTTCCAAAACCAATTTAAGATGGCTTTAATATACATAAATGTTACTATTTTCACTTCCACCAGCCCTTTAGCTGGTGAGGAATTATACCATTAAGATTAACAAAAGCACATTGTAAAAGCTTTTCTCTTCAGATCTAGCAGTGTAAGAACATAGGATAAAGGTGTGAATCTTTAAGTGAGGGCAGCTTCTAATACAGTGCAGTAGAGAGGATGCTGCAGTTTGAGGGAAGGAGAGAGAAAATGTTTGAAGCAAATCTTATTGAAGAATAAGCAAAAAATGGCCTGAAATGGTCGTATGCTTGCTGACTTTTCTGACATTCTGGTTCATATCTGTTTACAGACTTGTGTCATAAACTGAATAAAGAACACATATTTGGGAAAGTAAACTTACTTTCTGAAGGAAAGGACTGGGAGATATATTCTATGCAGGGGAAATTTATATAGGCAAGGAATGAGGAACACCTGCAGAGAAGAAAGTGGGAGTCATGAAGAAGAACTCAAAGGCTTAAAAAGAGACAGTAAGATAGATACGTAGCATGAAAGGGAAAAGAGAACTCTTAGGGGAAAGGACAGACCAAGGACTGAGAATGAAGGACATGATTGAGAAGAAGGAGAAATGAAGCATAGCCAAAGGTTGTTTCAGTTGAACGCAAAAAGGTGGGAAATCTTAAAAAATATGAACATTCAAAGGTTCCCATGATTTTTTTTTAATCAAGATTCTTATATAGAACATGGTTCTGAAAGCAAGTGTGAACTATGGGCTGCCTGCAGGATGCCAAGTTACATGTAATTGCCCTATCACACAGAGGCTCCCTTAAGAAGATTCTGTGTGATCTGGTTTAGAAATGAAATTTCTACCTAAAAGAATTTCCCGGTCTTGAAGTTGCTAAGTGAAATTAGAGATATAAATGAAGCAAAAGGTTCTCTCTTTTTTAAGATTTAAAAGTGGCAGGCCAATTTCTTTCAGTGCATTGGCATTTAGATTAGCTCAAATCACATTCACAGTCATTGAGATTTTGGTTTTTTTCTGGCTTGCAGATAGCTGGAAACTGTTGAAGAGAAGTCTTAATTTTGAAAATGGGTCTTATATATATATATATACATATGTACATATATATATTTTTAGGTAACCTGAAGTAATAGTACTGAGATATCTAAATTTTTCTGCCTTGGGCAAATATTACTTCTGAGCCTTCTTTAATGCTTTAAATACATGCACAATATTTCAGAACTGACCTTTTAGCTTAAAGATCAGGTTAATACACATATCCACAACCGTGTAGCCTCCTGACAAGTTTAGGACTACTAAGTGTCATTATGATTTTCTAAAGGCTGAAGAAAATTTAATCTCTTCTTTAACCTTAAAGTCATCCCTTCCACAAAACGAAGGATTTCCCAAGGAATTGTTACAACTTCCTATGACTCATGCCCTAATCCATGGGGTCTACTATTATATAATGAGCTCACTATGGATTGTAGGATATGAGAAACTGCCCACCTATGGAAAGGTCAGGTCCTGTTTCACTATATGAAAGAAAATAAATTGACAGCAGCTAGAACACTGAGATGTGAAAGCAAATTCTTAGAATCTTTGCTTTAATGTGAAGAAACTCAACAGTGACACCCAAACTCCAGCGTGCCAGTGTGATTTCAGGAATTATGATACCACTTCAGAAATGTTCTCTGCAGCCTTCATTTCCCTGCAGTTACCATCCCTACTGTTTCATGAAACAATCTCCAAGGCTTTTCTGCATAACTCATTTGCTTGCTTGCATGTATATTCCCTCAGTATCTCAGTTTGTGAATGATTACTCACAGAAAGGGTTTCACAGATTGTTGATCACAGTTTGCAAATGCTGTTTACAATCAGTGAGGGCACAGAGATTACAGGAATTGCCACCGTGTATTAAGTGAAACGTAGAAATGCATTACGCTCATTCTACTATGAACACGATGCAGCACTAAGCAGCATCCCTGCCCCACCACCTGAAGACAAGTTAATTTTGTTTTCATTTTATATTACATGTCAGGGAACACATAATGTCTTTCACAGCACATAATATGTTTATGTTACAAAGATTTACAGAGTAGGAGCCAAGCTGTTACGTGGCTGCTCCTGCAAATGTGCCAGGGTAGGTAAAGAAAATTTACATTGTCCTTCTAACCAAATTTGGAGTTTTGCAGCCACATGAACAGGTCCCCATGGATCACACGTTTGCCACTAAACTTTACGTGCCAGCCTTAGATGTTTCCATTCTGGGTTCATGTCCACACAGAAGAATCATTTAGACAAGCTGAGTTTTTCCCAGTTTGGAATGGGAGGGAATTGTGCATGGTGCTGCCAGGCAGAAGATTATATCTTCTTTTTGGTGGAGGTTTCAGGCTCTTCAGAGAGCCTGTGGTTGTGGCTGTCACTCTCTGCCACACTCAGAGGCTTTTTTTATTGTCCCTGTCAGTTAGCAGCCCAAGGTTACTGCCAGCTCTCTGTCAGTGCTTTGATTTTTGTCAGCTATGGCCAGGTCCTTTTAGTTATCTGCTATCTTTTCAGCTTTGTTCAGCCTGAGCTCTACTTGTCTACTAATTAGCTCTTTGGAGATTTCCCTTTTAAAACTCACTATCACAGAGGACAGGAACCGTTCAAAAGTTTTGTGCTTCATAGAAATTCCATATTCATCCACATCCCATACAGCCATCTTTTTAAAATTAAAAGTGGCAGGTCAGGCCAATTTAAGGTATATAAGCAGCACAGCCTGTAAAAAGATACCTTTAGGTTCTTGATCAGGTATGTAGATGAATGACAGAAAAAGAAAAAAGGTTTCCACTGAAAGGACCAAGGTGTACAAATAAAAAAGAAACTATCATTCTGTGTAACATATTCTCATTTTCTTTAGCTTCTGGTGTGCAAATATTGTGCTAGCTGAATATAAAAGTAGCACAACTTTAGGGTACAAAAAAAAACCACACTGTAACAACATCAAGAGTGGTCTTACATCAAGGAGGGCCCTGAGGATGTCTTTGTTGTCAACTTCAGAAGAAAAGAGAGGAACAGAAGAGGAAACTGGCAGAAGGAATAGATGCCAAAGAGAACTCAAAGGATTAGGTCCGGGTGAGGTGATCGGTATTCGAAAACAGTCTGCCTTCTGGCTCTGATCTAAGGGAATAGGCTGGCAGCAAAGCCAGAGGGCATAACAGCACAAACACACCTTCAGCACACTGCTGGAGGCTTGCCTCAGTGCCTTAAAAATTGTGGTAGCAATTAGAAATAAAGGTATATAGGAGCAATAGGCGAAAGTGTTCTATTTATGAATAAAAGTCCTCTTTTTACATAATACTCAGTCTACTCATATCTTTTTTTTTTTTCTTTTTTCTTTTTTTTTTTTACTTCTTTTTTGCCACTTAGTACGTTTTTCTTGTGGTATCTCATCGATGCTGTAAGTTGCGCCTACATTGCACTTACACAGTGTTAATGCCTGGAAGATGAAAGTAAAAACCTTTGAATATATTAATGTTATAACACAGATGTCTTACTTTTTATACTCTTTTTTTAGAAATATGGTGTGGTTAATAATGATGCAGATTGTGCTGGATGGATGAGCAGATGAAACAGGGGAATACAGATTAAATAAAAATTTCTTCAAAGCTTACGTTTGCTTCATAATTTAACTTCTGTACTTGTCATGATAGCAGTAGTGAGGTGCAACCATGCATAATCACATTGTTCTAAAATATCCTGGTGAAACAGAACAAACCTAATCTAAACAGCACTGCCACACTTGTTCAGCTAACTGGAAAAAGAGTAATTAGGAATTGTCAGCTCAGTTCCATGGTTGATGATAATTAGAAATCTAAAGTTCCAATGTAAAGTATACAAAACAGCTCTGCAGTTGAGAACTAAATATTTGCTACTGAAGGCAAGGCTGCAGAGACACCATCGACTAACACGTTCAGACCTCCTTTTCTGACCTACCACCTCATGCAATTTTTTCCTGAGCTCATATTTTTCTTTTGCTCCAAATACTATAAAGAAATGTGGAATTGACAACTTCAGTTTTAATGGGAAAGCTTCCTTATTCTCAGGCAACTGCTGCTAGCCTGAGTGATGTTTGGCCACTGTGTGCTAACTCTGCCTCTTCCAAGCAACCTGGCTCGCAGCTGGGAGCTGCTCATACTCTTCAGAGCTCAGTTTTTCAGTGAACCAGGCATTCCAACAACTAATGGCTAGAGGTCCTTGTTCCACAAACTTATTACGTGGGGTCCTTCTCTCCCAGACTGACAAAATAACAAATATTCAGTTGTTTCTTGTGGTTCATATCTTTAGACTTTTTGGTCTCTCTTAAAACCGTATCAGAATTTTTCTGCTTAACTGATTCTGAGAACTTTAAGCATTTTTCTATTCTTTGCAGGCTAAAAAGGTCACACATTCTACTACAATGTTATAATTCTACAGCTCTCAACGTTGGATATATGCTGTAATCCTTCTGACGTTGGATTTATCCAGATTAGGGCATATTAGTGGCATAAACATAGCAGTCATTTTAGTTGCATGCACTGAAAGCATTTTGAGGCCATTTCTATCAGTTTGACAGAATGGTCATGTGTTGGAATGGGCTGTCAAGGAAGATGGTTGAGTCACCATCCCTGGAGGTGTTCAAGAAAAGTGTAGACAGGGTTTAGTGGCATTCTATTTGTGGTAGGTGGACAGTTGGAATGAATGATCTTAGAGGTCTTTTCCAATCTTGGTGACTCTATGATTCTTTGGTTTTTAAATTGATTCACAATCTTAGAATTGTAATATTTAATTGGTTGAATTTTGGTTTAGAAAAGCCAATACATGATTTCCTTAATTCAATTCCAGCAGATTTGGTACAGAATATCTGGTGTCCTTTCTGTAGAAGCAAGAGCCTAGACACCTTATCACTGACAATGAGTTATTTTTTTATGCCTACTTTCAGAATCTAGCATTTGCACATTTAACAGCTGGTCACTTGCTCCAAGATTTACATACCGACTGGTCACACTGAGTTGAGGCACTCACACCTGCACTGCACCTCTGTTCAACAGACACCTTGAATGTTTTGAAACAATCTGATTCAGATAATCTACAGATATTTGTAATTTCTTAGTCTCTCCTTCCTCGGTAGGAAGATGACATACTTTGGGTCTGGACAGCTGCTGCACTGCCTTATGTTTTCCAGGCAAAAGCTATATTCACAAAGGACAACAAGTGACCACCACATTTCAAGGTTGCCAGCCTTCACTCCTTTTGTTCTTCCCTTTATTTACACTTCTGCTTTCTCAGTGATGTAGGAGAATTTTGCAGACATAACCTTCCTCAATTTTCTGCTAACCTCAAACTAACACACCCGAACATGCTGATCACTCAGGTGTTTATACCAGGGAGCCCTCTTAGCATATTTGGCTGATAGCATTAATATTCTTTCCCAGTAAATTTAATCCAAATTGTCTGCCTCACCCACCCATTTCTACTCTATGCTGTGAAGAGTAGGGTAAGTAATTGCTTGCTTAATACAAACTGTACAGTTGTGAGACAACCTGTACTTTCACCAACTTGAATATTATTTCCTCAATTGCAGGAATATATTATTGAACTCATTTCAGTACCATCCTGTATAAATGAATTGCTCTATGCAAATGCACTTTGTCACTTTATCACCAGCTATCATGTTGCTTACCCAGCTGAAGAGCTGTCTCTTAACTATCTTCTCTCACTTGCTTATACTAGAAACATTTTATGCATCTGTTGAATCATTTTATTTAGTTTCAGTACTGACAGATACTACAGTTCTTAAATCGCTCTAATCTCTTAATAGTTTTGTTCTGCGATGCATATTTTGCATTTTGATTTTATTTCTTCTGTTTACAGATAGTTTGTCCTATTACAATAAATGAGTTGAGCAGTATTTTAGCTGGGCAAAAGTTGGGTGAGAATTCTCACAATATTACGATCACCATTTTTAGTATGCTTGGGAATTTTCTGAGAAATGCTTCATTAGTTTGGCACCTGCAGATTGGTTGTACTGGACAGTTATGGAAAGAAGAGATTCTCTCTATTTTTTCCCCAAGAATGTACACTAGAAGCACACTATCGTAGCCATCAAAGCAATCATTTCATCCTGAAACTGCTCCTGGGCTCCTAGGAAAGAAGGCTGCTGATGGAGAGTTCTGGAGAACCCTATATAACATCTCTGGCCTTAGTGAATTTAAAAAGTACCCATCTCTCCTCAAAAACAAACAAAAAAACTCTGAGACAGTCCAAGCACAAAGTTCTCTTTCTGCTATCTTGAGACTGTTTAATATCAAGAATAGAAAGGATATGATAGAAATGCTACTGAAACATGGCAGAAATTAGTTTTAGCTAACTGCAAAAACAATGATGGGTGCATTATCTCCCCTTTTTTTTCCTCATATCCATCATACCCTCCATGAGCAGGCATTTATTTCTGCACAGAGGTACACCATGTTTCATGTCTGTGTACAAAATAATAGGCCTGAATATGCCACTCAAGGTTCCTGAAGTCTATGACTCAGAACAATCACTGCCTTTGTTGAAATAAAATTCTAATGCTTTTGGCCATCAAGAAAATTTTCAGCATATGATCTACATTAAATAAAATCACTGATGCCTGCCCGAGTTTGCAGAGAACCACGTTAATACTTGCTTGAGAGAAAAGTGGGTTAATTAATCTATTGTTTCAAGCAGCAGGCAAATCCCATCCCAGCAGGAGAACAGAACTGCTCTCAGAAGGAGAGAAGACACAGATGGTTGTTCTTGTTACTCCTAGAAAAAATGCTGCTCTTTGGGAAATGGAAATTGCAGGCAACTGCTCCAGAAACTGTGGTCATCTTCACCCCAAGCATGTGCAAACACAGGACTATGTTGCCAGGGCCTGCTTACCAAGAACTGTATTAAGCAGAAGCGAGAGTATTTCTCAGGGCTTCAACAAATACTGAAATCTCCCAAATCAATTTTTTTGAGGGATGTAAGTATTAACACCCTTAACTTTACAGAGAGGCAAAGTCAAGACAGAAGTTTTGACTAAACATTTGCATGTGGCCTCCAGTGCAGGTCCCTTGCATTCCGGATGCCCAGGTTTCTATTTCACCCTGCTGTGCTTCATCCAAAAGATGCTACAGTTCAGATTGAGCTGTGACAATGCTCAGTGCCACAGAAAACTGAATTCAAATTATTTCAGGTAAAAGTCCAAGTGTTAAAGGCTTTAGCACAAGAAACTGGACTCTAAGCACCTTAACCAGGTCACTGAGTTTTGATTTCCTCTAGCTCAGCACTCCTGCACCAGGAATTCACAGCACCGCCACAATGCATCTACGCGAGTGCAAAAAATCTTCTACAGAAAAGGCCAAAGGGCAAACAGCCGCTGCATAAATGTTTTGAAAGCCAGTCTCTGAAGTGATAAATGGCTATGGGGACATCTACGGTCTTTCAGACAGATAAGAGTCTGGTTTGCTCATTCTCTGAGCTGATCAGGCATGGATTACTGCATGTTGAAATCCTGCAGCAAAGGCTGGTGCTGCGATGAAACTAGAGGCCGCAAGCCTTGCAGCGTGGATCACCATTACAGTAATGCTTTTATTTGGCTTCAGCTGCCCCAGACTGCAGGCAGACCCCCTTCCAATCCTGTTGCAAGGGCTTCACAGACATATCCTAAACAGCAGCTGTTGCACTGCTCCCTCAGAAACTCAGAAATATAATGCTACAGAAGTCTACCTTCCTCCTCTCATTGTGTGTTTCACACATTTTTGTCTGCACTGAATCATTTTTATGTTCTGTTCATCTTTTTAAAAATGAATATTTTATTTTATTTTTTGAAGAATGAAGCTGCTCTGCAAGGTGAAGAAGGCGCAGCAGGAGTTTAGGAAGCCTGGGACTTTTTCACGTCACCATTTTTTCCCAGCTGCGAGTGCAGCAAAATAATTGAGATTCTTGTAATTAATAAAATATGAAATCTGTGTAACTTCTTACTTGGTGTACACAATGATGGATTAAAAATGGTGCTTTGCCTGGCTTTTACTACAAAAAAAGAATGGCATATTTTCCTTTTTTAAAGCAGTTAAAAAGAGTCCCTCAGTAAACACAGTATATTCAATTAACAGGTTTTATTTCCTAAGTCAGACCCTAAGTCAGATGTTATTCTTTGGCACTGTGCAGCACACAATGCTTTCAGAGTTTTGTCTTGGCTGATTTGCTAAGGGGGGGAGTCATTTCACATTTTTGAAATGGCAGCAAGAATTGAAAAGCTCAACAGTGGCATTAGGAAGCCCCTACATCAGACCAAAGGATGCAATGTAACTTGAAATGGAGGCCTCTACACCTGCTTCATTTTGGACTTGCTTTAGAAGTCAGTTGTGCTCTAACATCCACAGAAAGCTTACAGAGATGGCTGGGAGGTTAGTGGAGAGTTGCAGCTCCATTTAGCAGTTGTCTATGTATGCTCAAGGGTCCTTGCGTGTTGTTTTTTTTTTTTCCCTTGCCATCTAGGTCTTTCCTCCCTTCTGTTTTATTTCTTGTCTCACCCAGTGAAGCTGGGGAGAAGCCCAACTGTTCTAGCAGGGCCCAGTGATTTCGTAAGTTTTTCTCTAGAGCAAAGAAGTCATCCTCTGGGAAAGAATAAGACGTCAGTTAAACCCCGACTGCTGCTGCTCTCTGACATCACCAATGGAGACACTGTCAAGATAAACACAACTGTTTGTAACAAAGCTCCTGTGGCTGTGGTAGTTGTAATGGAATTGAGATTAGAGTTTATCACTCCAGATGTAGTTTTCTGTTTATATCTTCTAGCAGCGCTCGTGACTAGTAGGAGAACTAGCAGATCCCTAACCAATAGTACTCCTATTTTATAACCACTATAGCACGATTACTGTCCTCACAGGACAACTGTCCTGGTGATATCTAGCAGTCAGGGATGAAAACAAAGATGATCAGAGATGGTTATACAGAAGATTTTGAATTTCAGTGGAAATGAGGGAAGAAGAAAGGAATACAAGGAAATAGAAGACAATCCCAAGCTAGTTGCAAATAACTCACAGAAGATACACAGATGGAAAACTGAAAAAATAGACAAGTGAAACATAACAAAATCAACGTGATTTAAGCACGTTATACCTGGGTTATACTCTTGTCCTAAAAAGGCACAAGCTGGTTTCGAGTCCCAAGGGACTGATGTATTTGTCTGACAGCTGCCAGAAGGTAGCAGAGGGGCCACGGGGAGCAGGGTTGTTGGCATGACAGTGTCCCACGAGCAAGCTGTGCACTGCAGTGAAACTGGCCCTGGTCTGGCCTCTAGCTCTTGGGTGTTGTTTTACACCCTGAGAACACCAGTGGTCAGAACAAACTTGCACATGAGCCTGAAAGTGAACTTTGCTTCAGGAACGAATAACTGATTGTCAGAAGTACTCCATGTTGCAGTGGAGAGCAGAGAATAATGCCCTATTTTACTATTTCTCAGCAAAACATGCCAAGACCTCATGATCCAGAGCACATCAAGGCATCATGACAGCCTGCAGATCTGAGCAGAGATGGAAGGGATTTCCAAAAGTTCAGGAATTAAAAGTATTGTTTCACAACCAGTCATTCTAAATGAACAAAATGGAATGCCAACTATCAACTCTCTGCAGCTCTCATTTGGGCAGGGAGACTGGCAGTTGTTTACATTCTGGCAAGTGCTAAATTTTGTAAAGCCAATAAGACTTGGGTCACCATAATTCTTATGATGTTAAATATTGTCCAGAGCTCATTTGCAGAAAGCAACCTCATGCACCTACTTGTTTTTATTAGAAATACCATGACCACCTCTAGAACAGTCTCATAGCAAGCTGTGGTTTCAGAGAGGAGGGACTGCCACACATTTTCCCTCTTGCCTCATCACTGAACCCATCTGCACTGCAGCCTTCTGCCAGCACAGGTGTGTCAGGGAGAACGTGGTGACTGCAAGCTTTGATTACAGCAAACAATGAGTTGGCAGCACAAGCCATTTGTGTAGCCAAAATCTCTTCTAACTCTGCTTCTATCAGCCAGGAATACAGTGTTAAAACTAAGAAGGGATGTATATCGATTGCTTTTATGGTTTTATTCGGTTTTTCCACAGACAAAGCATCCTCACTTAGAAAACTTTCAATATAGGCTTAATTTTTTCTCAGCTTAGAAGCAACCTGGAAGAATGTATGTGGAAGCATACTTTGTCGTGCATTCCTTCTGTAGGAAGCATTGTTTGCACGGTTGTGAACTGCCTGACCTTAATCACCGAGGTGAGGTGCTTTCAGCTTGGAAAATTTGTAAGCAGTGGAGTTAGGCACCTCTCTGATGAATTGAATGTTCTATCCACCATTGTTTAAATCAATTCTGTTTTCATAGTTTGTTTCACAGGTCTACATTAGTCCCCTAGTTCTCCAGCTGCTCTCACATTCTAGCAAGCATTTTACATGCACCAGTGCAAACTCAGAGAAGGAACACGTCTACACTGACAAATACTATATAACACAGTCCAACACCATGCGATTGTTCCCTTTCCAAATCCCAGAATGCATACACAGTTGCCATGTCCAAAGGCACCTTTTTAGAATTTCATTACAATTCATTACCAGCTTCTCAAATGACTTCAGTTTTGTTTTGTTTTTATTTTTATTTTTATATGGCACTAGAAATATTTCATTTCCTACTTTGTGATATAACCTACTTCTAGATCAACAGATAAATGGAATATAGAACACTCAGCCTAAAATTAATTCCAAATTAAACACAGTCCATCCTATGGCTCTAACAGAGAACTTGTACGTGTGTTTGATAAGAGGACTAACCTTTTCTGTCAAGCAGAAAAACATGAAGGGATTTACATGTATAGTTGCCTGAGACAATTAACTCATGAAGAGGAAAAAAAAAAGAGCATAATCAAAGAACACAGTTTTTTCAATATTCAGTACAAAATTACAGTCAACACGACTTGTGACTGCACTTTTGCCCCTTGTCAATGGTTTCCTAATCATCACTAACTCAGGAAGAAAGGGATTTCTGAGAGAGGAAAGGATTGAATTATTTTCAAACTAGAAAAACAAACAAACACAAAAGAACTCAACACTCTTCAATCCATGTAGAAAATGGAAAAAGACCTTGCTGTCTTCCATCTACATATCTTCCTGATGACAGTGGTATATTTTCCTGGACATCACAGCAACGTGTTAAGGATGGCAATAGAGTTCTCTGCTTAAACGTACAGATATCAAGGTTTTAGTATTTTCCACGTTCACTTCTGGTAGATTACTACTATAAAAAAAATTTTTGTCTTGCAAACAATGGAATGATATATGAGAAGGGTGAAAAGTATAATTAATACCAAGTAGGATGTGAAAAAACACAACTTCCCCGTGCCAGAGAAGTGATGAGTTTCTACCTGGTCCCTTTTGGGCTAAGCTGTTTGATCAGCTTCCCTCAGTCTCTGTGGATGTCCTTATACCAGTCTAATTGAAGGACCCCTGTTCTCTTTTTATTTTTGCTCTATGAAAAATGCATTGGAGATGTCTTATAATGAACTTTGATATGGTGAAATGATAATAATGTCCTAATTATATATAAAAATGTAATTACACTTGCTACTATTATAGAAAAACTCCCTTTATAATGAAGTGTTATGTTAGAAAAAAAGATTTCATTATAGGCAGATTCCCTTACTTGTTAATTTGGCCTGTGATTCATCGCTTTAATATTAAAAAAAAATTCTCTCTAAGTTACTTTTGATGTTTCTCATTTATGGTTCATTTCTCTGCTCTGGCACCTTAAGATGCCAAAATTACAAACTTATTTAAGATATACTTTAAAATGTACTAGTTTTTAAAAATGAAGGTGGGAAAAGAAAGGGTAAGAGCCTTTTTTCTGGTAAAAAATACTTGGTAATAGAACAGAGCCAGGTTAAATAGCCACGGCTGTGTTTTTGCTGACCAATCACATTTACTGTTAAAGCCCTTTTTCTCCACACATCATTAAAGAAAGGCAGTATCAAATCCTTAAAATTGATAGTCAAAGTGAGTATAATACTGAAAATAGCCCATTTGCAATGGGCATTTTGATGAGAGAAGCATTCAGCCACCAGGGAAATTTGCAACAAAGTGATTGGTCCCAAACAAAAGTTGAGCAAAAAAGAAATTTTTGCAATGAGAAACAGCATTTCCCAATCCCAAATATTACATGCTTGTAAGGTGACAGAATGCCCAATCAACTCTACTAAACTACATTGTCACTGCAAAGAAACATAGAAACATTTCCTCTGATTTTTTTCCCAGTGAAAAAAACAACAACAAATGTTTAATAAAGCAAACAATGCAGATTATATAATCTTTCCAAGTACAGAGATTCATTTTTCTATTTCTACAGAAGTTCCTGCCCCTGTACATTCTCACTTTCCTCCTCTTCAATATATCCAAGGTGGCAACACTATAGAGAACCTTCCCCACTAACCAGCAGCTTGCAGGGCTTCAGCCCTTGCTGGAGTGGGAAATAGATCTGCTCTTGCTCTCTTAGCATACACATGTGGAGAACTAGCTAGTAGCTCTCTTCATGGTTCACATCCACATCTGTCTTTTCTAGTCTATATATAGAGAGTAGAATGTATATATATACATTCTGAAGATTCATCTTTTTGTGAGCTTGGTAGTGCCTTGCAATCTAGTTTTATCTGTGTTAATCACAAATTCTGGGTGCTATTTTCCTGGCCCATGATAATTGGATAGATTGGATGGTTCAAATAATTGGAACAAAATTTAAATTTCTAATGCTAAAAAAAAACCCCAAAACCTAACAAAGGACACACGGAGCAAAAATCAGGGCATTAGAATTCAAAAAAAAAGAAATTTCAGCTGTTTTATCCTGCTAATTTGATAAGCTCTTACAAAAAAAAAAGGTATACTGGTAAAACCGGCAACAAAAAGACACCCTCTTGCCTAAGAGCCTAAGAGAAGTTAGTGCGGAACAGGAATGTTAAAGCAATGTCCCTGGAGATGGAATGAATCTTCTGTACTGAATGACATCACTGACTCCAATTCCAAAGGAGGCTGTACCCTACCATTAGAGGACTGCAAGGCTAAACAAGATTGTTTTTTCTCTGGTTAAAAAATCCACATTTTACAAATTATTCCCACACGCAAAATGAACAGTATATTTAATAGAAAAAAGAAAAACATTAGATTTAAAACTGGCTGTGACTAGTTGGTGTAGATGTATGATAATGCATTTTTGTCTATAATGTATTAAAAAGTCCTGACCAAAACATTTGGCACCTCTAGCGCATTCTATATTCAAAACAACGCTCCTAATGAGTTCTTACAGCAGCCTTTTGTAATACAACTTACTGAGTAGTTTCTTCGTAGTCAGTGAGATTCTTAACTTAGTGTGAATTTAAGCTAATGTAACTGATTTCATGAAATAACTTAAATAACAGTCCGCACCTGGAAAACTGAGAAGGGAATATGTCCAGTGTCATAGAAGAAGTCACCAGTAGGACTAGAAAGAGACAATAACAGGGTGGGCTGCAATTCCAGGTGTCCCAAGAGAATAGCAGGCTCTTCTTCCATTTAGAAAAACAAATAAATGTGAGTAACCTACCTTCAAAATCAGCACAAGCATTTGCATGTCTAATGGACTAAGTTTTGAGGATATTTTTGTTTTTGTAGTAAGAAGGTCGGGTTATATATAATTAAAGAAAATGGGGATCAGCTTGAGAGGTGATACTGAATGTAAGCATTCCTAATCTGTTGCGTTGCATAGCACTATTCTCTCTTCAGAGGAAAAAAACAAACAAGTGAGACATAAGGAGGGAAAAAAAATAGAGCAACAGATGTAGTCTGCAGTAGATCAGCAAGTGTGGCTGCAGGAGATGCAGCCCAATGCACTACCACAGTGCAGAAATCCCCCACTTTTCTTCTCCTTCATCAGAGGAGCACTTGTGAATAACTGCAGGTGAAGCACAAAGTGGCATCAAAACTGATTTTACATCAGAAAACTACTTACATATTTAATTACAGAAAAAAAAAAAAAAGAATACAAAGACATACATTATTCCATCCCCTTTCAGCACTGGAAATAATATATTTGGGTTCCTCTCATGTTTTGATGGAGAGTACATTTCTGGAGTGTTATTTCTAATCACATTAAAGTTATTCGCAGATGAGCACTGCGTTTTCTGCTCGGTTAAAACCACAGTCAACCACTTCGTTAAACTTGATTATGTCCCTGATACTTCTGGTGGTGTTATTTCTGACCCTGAGCAGAAATCCAGAGGTGGGGAAGTCCTCATGGACGGTCATATTACTCAGACCCTTGCAGGGATCATTCCACCTCAACACACCCACCTGGCAGCTGAGCAGTTGGGGCTGTAGCAGTTCTACTGGGCTAGTGGCTATAGGGATCAATGAGCTTTAAAAACTAATTTACTGACGCTACTTCTGGCAGTCTAAGGTGCTGATGTCGACACACAAGGCGTGTATTCTTTCCGTTAGCAAAGCTTCCCTCACACAGCAGAGTAACCACTGTGATTTCTGACAGAAGGCACACCTTTGAAGGCTTTAAGATCCTTGCAGCCTTTAAAAATTTCATTCTAAGCTAGCCAGTTGCAAGATATTTCAAAAGCTTAAGCTTCCTATGATCAAAGGCACTCCTGAATAACACTATTATGTTCTCCTCCTTAAATCCTGTCTACTTGGAAATGTTGGTGAGGAATTCAGCAATTTCTTACTTCCTCTAGTGAAGCATATTGAAACATGCAAACTGCGTGCATTTAACTCCTCAACAGTGTCATGTTCTGTTGACGTACATCTAAAGATCTGACAATGCACAGCAATATTATTAGAAAAACCGACTGCAGTTTATTCCATCATCTAACTTAGCAGAAAATTATCAGTGTTTAGTAATACTTCTGTAAGCTAGAAAAAGACATTGTTGCTACTTTGTCTTCACACACCTTGAAAGGAGTACCTATCTGAAAATAAATCTGGGGACAATACTTTCAGCCTTGGACATTTGCTAATTTAGTTTTGCTTGCTGTCTTATCTGTTAAGATAGGCTGTACTCAGACAGCTATTTGTAGGTGCCAGTTGATTCACACAAAACGTTATAGAAACCAGTTGTCCATTCACATTGCTCACATACTAAATTTGGTCAAAAATTAATGCTATTAATGATGAGTCTGTGGTAAACCATACAGCTTTCCACCTATGCTTTAACCACACTGTGTGTTCTAATTTTATTTTTATTTTTATTATTTTATTTGGGGAGGCTTAAATAAATTAGCAAAGACTTAGAAACAAAATGATCATGAGCAATTTCTCTGCATCCCTATGTCCTTCATATCATAGGCACAAGCAAGTGCAGAAATACAACAAAAAGCAGAAATGTTTCAAAAAAATCTTATCAGCACAACTCAATTCTGTTCCACAGTTTGTTTTCAACAAGACCTCTCCTTTGAACACTGGTAAGAAGCTTGCTATTTGCAATAAAGATGCTTATGTATTAATAGGAAAGCCAACTATATACATACACTTCCTACCATTCACAGAATCACAGAATCACAGAATCACAGAACTGTAGGGGTTTGAAGGGACCTCCAGAGATCATTGAGTCCAACCCCCCTGCCAAAGCAGGTTCCCTACACCAGGTTGCACAAGTAGGCATCCAGGCAGGTTTTGAATATCTCCAGAGACTGAAACTCCACAGCCTCCCTGGGCAGCCTGTTCCAGTGCTCCATCTCCCTCACTGTAAAGAAGTTCTTGCGCACATTGGTGCGGAACTTCCTATGCTCCAGCTTTCAGCCATTTCCCCTTGTCCTGCCCCCACATACTGCTGAAAAGAGTCCGGCCTCGCCACTCTGCCCCCACACCTTAGAAATTTATAGACCTGGATCAGGTCTCCTCTCAGTCTTCTCAAGGCTAAACAGACCCAGCTCCCTCAGCCTTTCCTCATAGGAGAGACGCTCCAGGCCCTTCACCATCTTGGTGGCCCTCTGCTGGACTCTTTCCAAGAGATCCCTGTCTTTTTTGTACTGGGGAGCTCAGAACTGGACACAGTACTCCAGATGAGGCCTTACCAGGGCAGAGTAGAGGGGGAGGATCACCTCCCTCGACCTGCTGGCCATGCTCTTTTTAATGCACCCCAGAATGCCATTGGCCCTCTTGGCCACAAAGGCACACTGCTGCCTCATGGCCAACCTATCATCCACCAGGACACGCAGGTCCCTCTCCCCAGAGCTCCTCTCCAGCAGGTCATCCCCCAACCTGTACCGGTGCATGTGATTATTCCTCCCCAGATGCAAGACTCCACACTTTCTTTTGTTAAACCTCATCCGGTTTCTTTCTGCCCAGCTCTCCAGACTGTCCAGGTTTTGCTGAATGGTAGCACAGCCTTCAGGCGTGTCAGCCAATCCTCCCAACTTTGTATCATCAGCAAACTTGCTGAGGGTGGCCACTATCCCCTCACTGAGGTCACTGATGAAGATGTTGAACAAGACCAGACCCAGCACCGACCCCTGAGGAACACCGCTAGTTACAGGCCTCCAACCAGACTCTGCACCGACAACAATGACCCTCTGCTCTATGCCAGTCAGCCAGTTCTCAACCCACCTCACTGTCCACTCATCTTTCCCACACTTCCTCAGCTTTGTTATATGATGCTGTGGGAGACAGTATCAAATACCTTGCTGAAATCAAGGTAGACTACATCCACTGCTTTCTCCCCCATCCACCCAGCCAGAGACAACATCATAGAAGGCTACCAGGTTAGTCAAGCACGACCTCCTCCTGGTGAACCTGTGCTGACTACTCCTGATAACCTCCTTTTCTTCCAGTTGTCTGGAGATGGCATCCAGCACAAGCTGCTCCATCACATTTTCATGGACAGAGGTGAGGCTGACTGGCCTATAATTGCTTGGATCTTCCTTCTTGACCTTCTTGAAGACCAGAGTGACATTGGCTATCCTCCAGTCCTCAGGCACCTCCCCCGTTCTCCAAGACCTCTCAAAGATGACAGAGAGCGGTTCAGCGAAAACTTTTCAGACAGTCTGGATCAGATATGTGTTCTATAAAGTTCAGTTTTCTAAAACATAGTCCAAAATATTTAGCCAGTTGATTTATCACACTTCAAAGCATACACTCGCTGTGAAATTCTTAAAATACTCTCAACTAAATACCCTTTTCTACTTACTATGTACTACAGGCTAAACACATTTGTCCTGGAATTTAATTTTGCTGAGATCAATGGGATTTCTGCCATAAATGTCAGTGGATCTTAACTTACATTTTATATTTATGCAACAGGTGGGATATGCACCAATTTATTTCTGCATCTAATAACAGGATCAAAATAAACGGAGGAGTTTTTAACATTCTGAAGCAGGCTGAAATTACTGAAGTCCATTCTCTGTACTACCAACAGAGACCATATTTTTAATACAATGAAAGCGAGACACAATTTATCCTTCCTAACCAAACCACGGAAGAGTCATGAGACGAAGTCCTAAGGACTACAGGATTGTTCTGTTACCCAGCTACAATTCTTGAAAAAGCTGATCAGGAATAAATGCAGGGTAGAACAAAACATTTGGCATCCTGAAGAAGAACTTTTATTTCAGGTGTAGAATGAAGTAAAAAATTAATTAAAAAAAATAAATCAGTGGCGTAACTGTATAACTTATCCAGTAAGCTATCTCTTACTGCAACAGAGCTGGCCCAAGGACACAATGATTGGCCATTTTTGTGTCAGTGTCCTTTGTGAGGCCTTTTCTGTCACTATCAGACTATCTCAGGCAGACCACCTTTGTCTCACTCTTCCCCTTTTTATTTAACATAATTTATGTCATATAAACTATTTTCTCCCTCTTTTTTACATAAAACATTACTGAACATGATCAATGAAGCAATTTGTTTGCAAAATCTACATGATTACATAATCCTTGTTGTAAGAGAAATACAAATTCTCCTCTTGTATTAAAAGAAGGAATGGGAGAAAAAACAGAATACTACATCCTACTGTTTTGCCATAATTCCTACCTGTTGGCTTGAGTTTGAAGAACAGCAAGCACATGCAAGCAGGAGCTGTTCCCTCCAAGGAAATGAGCTACTGGGAAAACAACCAGCCAGACCCAGTTTTCTTTCTTACGCTGGTCTGTGACCTACTGCTAGCTATTTACATTTTGCTGTAGTCTAAGCCCTGATCCTGGCTTTTAACTCCTTTGTTTCCCCAAGAATAATAATGTTAACATTAACAAGTTATTATTAATATATTTTATATATAATAATAATAATAATATATTAATATATTATTAATATAAATTAGTATAATATTAACATTAACAAGCAACTGTGGCCACCTCTGAAGTCAAACTTGAAAAAACACACCTACTTTTGAAAGGACGAGGAAGTCAGAAGTGTAATATTTGCCTGAGTGTCAAAGCTGTTTTCTTAACTTTAATTCCACCTCAAATAAATCCTACATACTCCATTCTTAAGAAAAATTAGAAGAAAATTCCTATCCTACCGGTCTCCTCAAGAAATAACACACAGCACCTGGCAAAAGACAGTTTGCAGTTTAAATTTCCTGGATTCTCTTTCCAGAGAATCATTGAATCGTTTCGTACAGATCACTTCCAGCCCTCACCAACCACCATGGACTGAACAGTATACATTGCTAAATTTTAACAACACAAACAGAAAAAAGCATGCAGTTTCTTGGGAAGTGGAGGAAACTTCAATAAGCTCTGTGAGACAGCTCAGTTCATTTTTTTTAAGTCCTTACAAATCTAAACACTGCCAATGAATAGAAATGACCTCGCTGTGCCAGATCTAAGTCAGCTTTTACTTTCATGGTGTGTCAAAATTCGCAAGAAATATGTCAGACCATGTCTGCCAGGGGATGCAGAAGATGTCTCATGAACCGCATGCTTGAGGTTGTTAAAGTGAAAAAAAAAACTTGGAAGTTCATAAGCAGTCACACACACAGCTCCAAAAATAAAGTGTGGTGGTCAGTACTGGCAAATCACAGATGTTTTCACACACTGTGGCACTGAAGTAGCACCCTCTTCATAGCAGCACTAATGAACTCCCGCTCTCTCCTTGACTTTAATGTCACAACCAAAAGAATCACCTGGCTTGTGGGTGCATAACGATTGTGATACTCACTTCAGAGAATCACTTGATTTACAAGAAGTCTATTAAGCTACAGTTGGAGATATTAAAGCTGCTCACAAAGTGATGTCCTAGTCAGCTCGATTAGGGGCAGCAAAATACGCTAGGAAGTTTGCAAATAATTCAGGTGTGATTTATATCTCAACAGACAGCTGGGAAAATCATGCAAAAAAAACCCAGCCAAACCAAAAAAAGCACCTAAGTAGAACATTAATTAACCATTTCAAAACAAATGAGAAATTCCGTGTTTGAGGAAAAAAATAAAGAAAAAAAAAATGGGAATGAGTGGGAAAGTTGCCATACAGTCACATCCTGAAAGAGAAGAAACAGCAAGAATCACTAGGATAGACACTGCTAATACAGCAGCTCCTGCATTTAAATCATAGATCTGCAGTGTCCAAGCAAGGCAAACTGCTTCTGTTGGCAGTAAATCAGGAAGTCAATAAAGTCTGCATAGTTCTGCTGACTTCTGAAGGGCTTTGCATTGGTTATTCAATTTTAATTACTTCAGTGGAAGAGAATTCATTCTGAAATGCTGACTCCATGATGAAGGTGGAGACTGGGGAGGAGGAGATGTCCCAGGTACACACTGCTCCCCAGACTAAGATTTTTATTAGTGAGGTAATCTCTTGCAGACTTTCACAGAACTCTTTTTTCTTTTTGTAAAGAAAAAGAGAAAAAGGAAAAAGGAAAAAAAGGAATAAGGAAAAAAAGAAAAAAGAGCTATCAACATGTGTGTAATAGATTGGAATGCCAACTACTTTTAGCAAAAGAAATGTTATAGAAGACATGCACTCCACCCCAGTAAAGTACAGACCACGGAGTCACTCCACAGCAACGTGTCACAAGCAGCAATATTCAGCTCATGAGCTGATCCTGGCTTTTTAAAATTTTCTTGATTTTGTGTACTACTTATTAAAATTACAGCAGCTTGAGTCCTAGTCTTTGGGGAATGTCTGCAAGACATTTTAGTGTCTGATTCTTCAAGTACCTCATTAGGGTGATGAAAAGCCCCATGATGAAGGGACAGTGCCATGCTTGAAGAACTAGGGGTTCCTGCTGTCTTGAATAATTAACAAGTCAATATTTAGTGGACTGTTCCTGCCTGCCTACAGCAGGTGGTACCCCACTGCCTTTCACCTGGAAAACATCTGCTTGCTCTGAGCCTCCCCAGAGCTTGCTACAGTCGTTTGTTCGATTTAAGACAGACACTGTCATTATGCCATGCAGCACTTCACAGAAATACTTCCCACTAAATGCTTGAACCGTCTGAGCTGCACTAGGCAGGCTGCAGGCCTCATTAATAATGCATCCATGCTTATCAATAGATTTAGACAACTGGTATTTAGAAGCTTCTTCGGGAGTGGTTTCTTTTCACACCAGTTAGCTTCATTCTGCCAGCTCCTTGATGTAGAGATTACATCCAACTGAATTCTGAAAGGCAGAGGTGCTAAAATCGTATTTGAGCTGCTCCTTTGCTTTGGAGCATCACCTGACTGATGAAACTCTTAAGATCAACACTTGTGTTGCATTAGTTCCTGTTGAGTTTTGGAGGAGGCAGGATTACATTTATACAAAAACTGCTTTAAATTTGTTGAAGTTCTGAGTTTACATTCTAAACAAATCCAGATCACAGAAGCACTTTTTTGTACTTGGCTTACATATGAGAGCAGGTTCAGCATGAGTTACCTTAAAATTTGTTGGGGAGTGGTAACCACTTTTACCAAAGCACCCATGATACTAAGAACAAAGTGAAAGATATCAAGCTCTGATCAAACGGCAGTGTGGACAAAGTAGCTATTTGTCAATTAAATGCAGAGGCAAGGAAAACAGAGGTAAGATCCAATGGTGCGTGGGTGGGTTGAGCAGCCTTAAATACCTGTGCTGTTATTATAATAAGAGAGATGCTTAAATCCCTTCTGGTTCTTCCTTTCATTAAATCAGTGTTGCCCTGCACCACCTCAGAAATGAGTCCCAAACTTCACATGGGTTTCTGGAGGACAGTTTTCTTGTTTGCTGAGCCAATTTTATTTGCTAGCCATAAATAATTTTTTCCTTTCCTTTCCCATTTTTTTCTTTTCTTTTTTAAATGAAGCAGCCAAGTGTTAGAAAAGCTTATGGTATTCAGATTTCATCTACACTGTCACCCTTCTTAAAAGTTTACTGAAGTTGCTTTCAGCTTTGTTGCTTCTATTGCTGGGATGAGGAGAAGGGAATGTTGCTGCAGTTTCTTCGTATTCCTTTTGAGATACTCATTTCTACCTGCTGTGAGCAATCCACTCAGCAGTGTTCTTCTGGAGACCTGGAATGCTTCCTGGTTTCAGACCTCCATTGTCCCCAGTCTCCAGACAGAACAGGGAAGCCAATCTACATAATTTTCTTAGAGTTGAGCATTTGCTAATTAACGGCTCTGAGATTAAGAAGATAAGGAGCCTTGTCACTGACTTTCTCTTGCTTGTCCTAATTCCTTCGTTCTTCATGATAAGTTATAAAATTTATTTTCCCCCTCTCAACTACACTAATGAAATAAATCAGAATTTAGCAGAAAGCATGGAGATATTAATATACAAAGGTGATGGATAAAGGTTGTTGTCAGGTTAATTGCAGACTGTTTATACTACAAGTTGGTTTCAGTGTAGAATTGCTGGTTGATAATAAAATAATTGCAAATCACCTTGTGTTTCTGGGTCAGTAAGGTTCACTGTGCATGCAGAGATTAATCTCACACACACAGATTAGACTGAATATTCCTTGAACCTAACAGAGTTACTGTGCACACAGAGCAGAACTGAGTGTAAGCAGCTCTCAGTTGCCCCTTATATAGTTACTTTAATTGTCTGGGATGCTGAAAATTTAGGACCAAGTCCTACACGTAGCGATGTGAGAAATGTCCAGCTGGCACCAGAATTGGATGTTATTTGAACACTGTACTGTGTGTCCAAACAATCACTTACTGAAATATTGACACTGGCTCTCAACTGGAGGCTGCTGCAGTCAGGCTCGGCATTAGATCAAGTTTGTGGGAAACTAGTGTTTGTCCAAAGAAGGCAGAATTAGGCTTTAGTGATTAGGATGGCTTTCACACTACAAACAGGGGAAGATGATGTGCAGCTGTACTTACAAAAGAGGTTCCTTTCTCAATTTTCTGTCAAAAACTGAAAATGAAAAACGGTTCAGTGATGCTCCATGGACAAAATTCTGAAATGGGAAATAATGTAACTGTTTTTACAAACCACATTTTCTTCAATAGATGTATGAAAAAAAATCCATGAGAAATGAAATGATTTCATTTACAACCCTTCTAACTCATTTGAATTCCACAACGGATGCTTTTCACAGTAACATAAACTAGAGAAGATGGATTGAATACCCATGACAAAGAAAGTAGGCACATGTAGAAGCTAAGAAAAGGCAAAAAGCAAGAAATCATTATGGGCCTCTATTTTCACAAAATCAGTGCCTCTAAACTGCCAGGAAAAAAAGACAACTCTGCTGCAGCAGCCACATGGGAATAACATTGATCTTCACACTTGAGCTTGAAGATGGAGAACATCTTCAAAATGAGCCTGGTTTTCATCAGGACAGTACAATTACTGTTCAACCACAGGAAATTATTATTTCACCCTCAGGTGATTACTTTGATTTTTCTGTCTGCCACCAAATCAGAATTGAAACTCTTATCCTTCACAGTTTCTTACTTTCTTGTTTCATGCACAGTTTATATATATATATATATATATATATATATATACACACACATATATATAAAAGAAGAAAACGAAAGAAAAGAAACCAATAAAATAAAGATGGTTTAATAATTTTTAAGGAGATTTTTAATGACACTCACTTTATCAAGGCTGATGAAAATGACAGTAGTGTCAGAGGGTAACAGGTTGCTAATAAATACAATAGTTTAGTAAAGTGCTATTCTTGTCATGGAAAAATATATTTTGAGAAAAATAATAGTACTGTAATTCATTTCTGAAAGCTACAGAGACTTCTCAGATGAGGAATGCAGTTATTAAAGGCAAAGGCACACAATATGTTGTAATGAAATGGTTGTACTACACACTTCATTAAACGCTTTGTGAGCCATCTGGGAAATTCCAGCTCTCTCCTCTCAGAAAGAAGATTTTACACGCTTGGATCACTAGAGGGAGCACACGGAGCAATAGTGGCACACAGCACCACACCGCTCCGGTGGCTCCAGCCTGCAAACAAAGTTGAGCATGGCAAAAATTAACCAGGGGAACACTGGAACGTGTGCTTATTCTTCTTTTGCAAGAAGCGTGCGTAAAGGATTCGTTGAGTAAGACCTGAACGCTTGCAGCTATCAAACATCCATTGGCACAGCAATGCTCGCGTCCTCTCTGAGCGATGGAGTTGGGAGAAGCTGACAGACTGTGTTGCATGTGTCCGTTGCAAGAAAAATTGCTGTCATACGCGATGCTGAAGAGCTTAAAAATTCAGAGAGCACAGCAGGGAGTCTTCCAGAAAGATTCAAAGAACTGATATGCTTTGGATGCGTTGACTGTTTGACTTACAGTATTTAAAGGAAGAAAATTGGATTGTTTCTTTTTTTCTGACTGAAGGCAGAAAAATAAAAGGGAAGAAACAGACAAATTTTATATAAACCTCAGAGAAGCGGGAACTAAGAGAAGGATGAACTGCAGATGTACTGGAATGACTATATTTGCACGCTCATGTCAAAAGCTCGTTATTGGTGTAAAAAAGCTAAAGAATAAAACCCTAACTCTGTGCTTTAACATTATGAGAAGCACTGTCCAAATAATAGCATTTACAGAGCACATTTTACAGCTTTAGTTCCCTCTAATCTGCTATTTCTTCTGGATGAGCCACAGAAGCTATTCTATACTGCAGAGAGAAGAAGCAAAGCAGAAGCTGCCCTCATATCACAGGAGCAAGCCAGTGAACTGCTGAAGAGCCACATCTTCAATTGAATTTAGAGCCATGCAGTCAGCACGAGGTACACGCCCAGCAGCACGTGAAGCAAACAAACATATTGTTGTATAAGTTGTAAGAAATAATGTTTTATATGGAAAAAATTCCATGTTCGATTTTTATCAAAGCCTACAGCCTATTACCTTCAGTGTATTCATTCCATCAACTAGAATTACAGTATGCTAACTTGAATAACCGTAGCATAAGACACAGACTGAAATTTTAAATGAATGCCTTTACTGGCATTTATAAAGCTTGCTTCTTAGAGTAATTGCAATAGCAGTTACCTCTGGCCACATCCACGGACTCATACTCAAAAGGCCCCTGTGGGCATCCATAGCACCCGGCACCAGAAGTGCACCATCTGGCACCCCCAGGCATCGCTCAAATAATTCTGCATCGAGCTCAGGGAAACTCTGAGCAAAGACTGACTACAGCTTGAGTGAATCCTGCTGTCTGCTTCTTGGTGGGTGCAACAGTGCTGCCGCATGCTGACACTTCACACCGAGCACTACACATATGTACATAACACAAAGTATTCAAAATATGTCATAAAATTATGTACACATATATACATACATAGTAAAACTTCCCATCTCTTTCTCTCTGTGTGCATAGTATGTAATTAAATATATATATGCAATACTAATTCTGAAGTACATAAAAGTTGCTAAACCGTTCAGTCACAAATTCATGGCAAGACAAAGGAAACACAACTTGTAAGGCTGGCTACACAACCTTCATTTTCTCCATGAAATGGCAGTTTGCTACAATCCTAAACGTCGTGATCATCTCTCTTTTCCCTATAAAATCGTTGCCTCATTTAGCAAATGTTTACATATTGAATACTATTAACTGAATGGATCATTCCAAACCTTATATTCACACGCTCTACATTCCTGCACTGGGAGTAAAATTACTGATTTTTATGTCTCCAGGTCTTCAGTGTTTTACAGTGAGATTGCATGTATTTTCACATACAAAGCCTCCACCTGCTGAACAACATTATTATTATTCTTCCTTCACAGAAAACTGAAAGCTAGACAGATTAAAGATGAATGACCACTAATCTTCCAAACAACACCGAGACTGAAATAAATCCTGTGGCAGTAAATTCACCTTGGTTAACTCTGAGACCATTTACTGTCTCTTTTCTGCTTTTTCTTTTTGTCATTCTGTAACTTTCTTCTGATTTTTTGAAATATCTTCCAAATGAAACAGTAAGAGAGGTACAAGTTCTACATACACAAGTCTTGTCTTGCCCCTTTTTTCTGAACACTTTTCTTCCTGGCTGTGGCTGAGAGTCCAGTCCACACAAAATCCAATTTATTCCACATCTGTTGCTAACAGCCAAACTATTTAGGCTCCTCCCAGTTGCAAGTGCAGATATGCATCCTGCTCAAAGAAAATGAGCTTAGCTTCAAGCAGGTTATTGTTCTCAGGGATGAGAACAAATGAAAGCCATACTGCAGACAAATCTGTGAATGGTGAGCCAGAAAGCTTATGGGTCAGCGTTTTTATTGATATTCCACTAGCAAATTAAACAAGCCCCTCAGGGGCTAATTACTATCCATTGGCTTAGATTTTGGAGTAGGAAGAAAGTGCAAGGAAGTAATGGTATTACAGCACCTCTTGGAGCACTTCTCAGTACTTACGGGGTGGGTTTGCCTGTTCAGGCAGTTTGCAACGCCATCACACATCCCTCTGCTTAATGTGTATGCACTCCTCAGAAAAGGCTGTTCAGTTTCTGTTTGTGAAGCTAAGGAACTCTTTATACAAGCAAATGGCAAAATCGAGTTCAGCACAGCTTTTGGCCACTCTCTCCCCACTTCTCTATCTCCATAGCATAACCTATTCCCTATGGACTACATTCTTTCTTTCAACATACACTTTACGATGTCTCTCCTTCCTAGGAGATTTGCATTCATACCTACCAGTGTCATGTTGCTCGTTGATAAAACTTAGATTCTAAGTTACTACATGCGTCCTCCATTTCAAATTTGTTGGCCTACTAGTACTAGAGTGTTGTTGCTGTTTTTATGTCCAGACCCTTTGGATCTTGCTGATCAGTGAATCTACACATAAATCATCTTTTGCTGGTTCACTGTTTTTTGGTTAAAAACACACACATACACACTCACACATATATATATAAGGAAACCATAAAATCAGAGAAGTGCAAAAGAGAGCAACAGCACCCGGGGAGAAACAATTATTATTCTTCTCAGCCTATGCAGTTAATACCAATGCTGCCTGATGGCACTATGTATTAAGAAAGACAAATCTCAGTCAACGTAGCATGCTCCCTTTGCTCCCACATCCATGCCTAAACTTCTGGTCTTCCCAGGAATACATTTCAATAAGATACAAAAATAATATTGATTGATGTAAAGCTTCAAGTCTTGAGGATATAATCCAAGTGTACAAGGGAAGAAATTTTTCTTCAATCTAAGGAACACTAATGCATTTTTTTTAAGCATTAGCAGAAAAGATCCTCTTAATGTATGAAATCCACATTTCAAGCTTCTGAAATAAGAAAATGTCTGCAGTTTTGCAAAACCTGGAAGCTCTTTGTGGTATTTTCCATCCTTGTTCCTCTTGTCCTAAAAGCACTTGCTTTGACATCCTCTACTGCAGGTGCCACCACACACACAGTCAAGAGGGCACAGCCTGGGCCTTCTTACGTTGAGATGTGAAAAATCAATTGAATCCCAGCAGATAGAATCACTGGTGCAGAAAGTGACTAAACACCAACAGTTATTCTGTAATACCAAAGCCTTGGAAGAGGAAACTGCAAATAAATGCTTTGATTGAAAAAAGAAAAAAAAAAAAGAATATTACGTTCAGAATAACTGTCTGCATGGTATTATTTTTTCTGTATCTGTGTCCTTCAACAAAAATGCTAGTATTCACTGGTAAATTAAGAGTTTCTCTCCAAATGTTTTTCTATTCACCAATAACATGCAGATACAGGATTTGATGCAATTAGATAAGCACCAATACATGGCACTGCTGTATCGCACCAGTGGAACATTCAGAATATTTCCATTCCCTTGCCATTATTTATGATTTTAAAATAGGCAGAAGTGAGAGTTCATGAATACTGTGACAGAAAACACGTTTTGTATTTTTACTCCAAAGTTTTGTGAGTCTAGATACTATACATTTATTTTTACTAAATATAGTCTAATAATTACATTGTGCATAGTACTGATGCACAGCTTAATCCTGGATATGCATAAATCCGATCTTTCTCCTCTTTCTTCCTATTTTTTCCTATCATTCTCTGTATTTTATGCTGGTTCTGTCAGCATCTCCTCACCTTTCTCTACCATTCTTTGTTTCTCTCTTTCAGTTCATATATTTCCTTATACATTTGTGCTAACATCCAGCTGAGCTTCAGAGAAAAATTTTTTTAGAGTACTCTCTGTTTGTGTCAGTCCTATTATAACGTACTCAAGATGATATATTATACTTGAAAGCTTCTGGTATAGAAATAAAGAAGTCATATTAGCTATTCCCAAAAGAATGTTAATCACAATCCTTCAATCACAGTGATAATCATATTCGTATATGGAAAAAAAAATCTTTCTATGGTTGAGTATAGGAATAGATGTCAGAAGATACATGTTCTCTTCTTAGCTTTCACACAAACATCTTGTGGTCGTAAGGAAACTGATTTTGTTTTCTAGTTTAACTGTCAAAATACATGAATAATACCAGCATACTTGATTGGGTGGCACTTGATTCAGCTCATGTTTGTGAAGGCTTTGAAAACATCAAGTATGCCAGGCTTACGAGGTACAAAGTATTATTAGCTGTCAATTATGTTTTATAGAAAATGCTGTGGGTGATCATTCATCCTACTAGTAAATTTGTGGAAAGAAGAAAAACAGAAAAATGGAAGAAAGAGGAAGAAAAGCAAACACTGGTTTGAAACAGAATACACTGGAGCCAGTGCACAACTAACTTTTGCATAAAATCTTCTAAGCCTGCACAAACACTACCCACCCAAAGCTCAAAGCCAAAATTGACGTGCACAGACAGACTAGTAAAAACGAAACTTTACGGTTTTAAATTCTCCAGCTCTTTGCGTAGACTCCATGCCTTAAGTATGCTGATGCTAATGGTATGAGGTCAATTAACTTTGATCTACAATGACAAGAGCACAAGCTCCCTAATTTACTGGAAAGAATAAACTTCCAGCAACCCTGAGCACTCCCCATGCTCCACTGTGTGTGCTTCCTATCAGGCTTATAATTGAGCACACTCTAGCGGTCTCTAGCATGCTCAGAAAACTGTGCATACAAAAGTGCAGGCAAACAAGACAAATGAGTTTGTGCATTTAACTCTGTAATGTGACACTGTGGACAGCTCACTTTGGTTTGAGAATTACTGGCCTAAAGACTGATGACGTGATATTTGCAAATTCTACTACGTTCTGTAGCTTGCTTAGCAATGAGGTTGTATACTGCTTTAAAGATCAGCCATGGCAATTTAAGGAGAAAAGTGCACATCTCTTGATTAACCAATTTGAGATCATAATTTCCTCTCTGACGGCCTGTCCTTGGCAGCAGGAAAACATAAGCAAATTAAAGCTGATAGGACTGTTCTAATAATGTCAAAAGTTGGCATTCTCTATCAGTCTTTAACTTGAAAACAGCTCTTGTCAGAATACTGATAAAGGCATCACAGGAACATTGCTTTTCATCTGTGTGGCACATAAATCAATGTTTGAAAAAAAAATAATTATATACATTTATTTTCTTTTTTTTTTTTTAAGTGAATACAAAAGAAGCCATCTTGTGTACGTTTTATATTAATCTCTGAGAGAGTTAGTTACACCATTTATCTGAGTGCTCACTCATGGCTGAAACTGCTCTCTCCTACCCGTTATAACACTGACCCCGTTTAGAGGGCACATCACAAGCAGATGCACTGAAATCAGTAGCCTTTTCCAGGGTGTGAGCTGACATAATGGGCAGCTTTCCCTTCCCTTGGGAACAACCACTCTCTTTACCACTAGGACAAATGACCTGTAGGAGAGGCAGCCAGGGCTAGACACTCTATTTCCTTATAAATGCCAGATCAGATCATAACACATTACTGTGATTTACTGCATTAATGACCAAGCGCTTCGATTTGCAGGGAAAGCATGAAAATGTATCAGTCTGAAGTCAAGCTCCCTGCATGTCACAGTACACTTTCTAGGTAGGCACGTTACTTTTAAAACTTCACTTTCTCTTAGTAAACAGCTTTGAATTTCACAGTTGTAGACACACTAAGCCACTGACATTATCAATAAACAAGGCTTACCTTGGAGCAATCGGGATCTGTTGAAATGGTGTAAACTACATTTTTTTTTTTTCCACATCAGGGAAAGTCAGTTTTCAGCTCTCGTGGGGGCTCCTCTGAGATTCTTCATTTTGCCTTTTTTTCTTTTTTTTTTTCTTCTTCCTGTGAGCAGGTCCTTGTTCCTTATGGTGGGCAAATGCCAGCAGCTTTATATCCTTTCTCAGAAGTACAAGGCTCCACCTCGCTCCTCCATATTTCTGAGAGCGGAGAAGGATTACTGAGCCTAAGAAGAAAAAAAGAAAAACAAATATTTTTCAGGCTTCAGTGAATCAGAAAAAGGGAAATAGAACAGAAATACTTCAGAGAAAAAAAGACGAAATCATCTATGGAAACGATGAGAGGGAAATTAAGAAAGACAAACAGTGAAGAAGGAAAATAAAGATCAAATGATAAAATAGGGGTCAGAGAAAAGACAACGAAATCAAAATCCAAGAGATTAGAAACAAGAAAAAGAGAAGAGGATTTTAGTAATGAAAGAGTACTGGAAGTAAAAGTATTTTGATGCATTTGTTAAGATAACCAGAAGTCGGAGGAAAAAAAAAGTTAAAGATTCACTGTAATTAGAAAAGCTTCCTGAAGGAGAAAAAAAGAAGAAATAAGGAAAATCAGAAACAGAATACTTGTGAAGGGGGGGGGGGGGGGGGGGGGGGGGGGGGTGAGGAGGGTGGACAAATGTAGAGACAAATATTAAATAGCATAAAGACATGAACTTTCACACTGGATAGCAATTCAACCACCCCTGTAATCATGGAAGCCCAGATCAGAACTGCCTACCAAATACTCACTTCATGTCAGGCTATGAAGCACTTAAAAGTACAATGAAGGAAGCAAAACATTCCCCACCACAAAACAAATTGTTAGGAGTAGAGAGCAAAGTGGAACAGTACTTCAGTCCCCACAAAATAGATTTTCTGAGTTGAAATTCTCAGAAAGTCTATGAAGTTGTATCCTCATGCTACACAGGAAAGCAAGGAAAGTGCTATCACAAGATTATACGTTTTCCCTACTGCAGCATTTAAACACATTCGATCTAGAAAAACGAGCAAATGCTTTGCTAAATTAGGAGTAAAAGTGTAACGGCTCATTTTTGTTAATGGATGTTTATCCACAAGTCTAAGATTTTCCTGATCAGAGGCCCTGATTCTTTGAAATCTTAGCCCTCAACTGTTTCCAGTAACTCTCCTCACCTGAAATATTCTAACAAACAGTATCTGAACTCAAGTTACCCATTGCAAAGACCTAGGAGAAGAGCTGCCAGGGCAGCAGACCAGGCTGATCTGCTTCCTACGCCAAGGCTATTAGTCTCCTGTTTACTGTGCTTTTATCTGTGCTTGTCCTCTGAACTAAATGAATTTAAATCACATTTTTATCTTTTGCTACTTGAAAGCCCTTCAGTTAGTTACCATCTTAAGAAAACTTTCTAATGAAGTTCATTGTATTTTATATAAAAGTGCTGTAAGTAAGAGCAGATGGAGAAATAGAACAGCATTGGTAAAGCTAGATATGGTCAGCTCAGTTTAGCTGGCTAAGCTTCAGATTTTCCAGCACAGAAACAAGGAGTCAAAACAAAACTTTTCCAGATGTTACTTTTTTAATTAGCAGAGTAAACAAAAGTCAATAATAATGTTTTCTCCATGGGCAGTGCAATATATAAAAGGCAAAGCAAGAGCAAGCTCTGAAAATAAATTCTTATCTGATGTAAGCAGCTTTTTATGCAATATCTCACAAGAGCTTTTTAAAATGATGTATGCCATTACCAGATAACAAATTATCAAAGCCTTGTGGTTTTGTCTCATTTTCACCATGAAGAGTTGCACTTACTCCCTTTTCTTCCTATTGCTTTTGTATGTTTGCATGGAAAATTCCCTTTAATCATGTTTATACAGACCAATAGGTTACCTTCAATTTTTAGGAATTCTATATAAAGTTCCTGATAAACAAACAAACAAAGAAAAAAGTCACAGGCAGGTTTGGAAACAGTAAACAAGAGAAGTTTCAATTTACATTAAATCCAAAGTGAGATCTGCTATGATTACTTTCAAAGAAATGTTCCTTTCTTTCCTTTAGAAATTCTCACTTTTCTAAAAGGAACATCACACCAGAAGTCAGTTCATATATCTCAGGATAAGGATGCCAAAATGCCTATGTCTGTATGTCTATGTCAGAAGAGTTAGAAGCTAGGGCTTTATATAGAGGTATACTCATACATATACACTTAAGTGTATGGGCGCTTGGGTCCTGCAATGAAAATTAGAGTACAGGTGCAAACACTTCCCCCTTTTCCACACAGTATCCTGTGTCTGGTTTTGAGTAACACAATTGCCCTCCCCTAGAGGTTGCAGCAAAGAGATCCAGGAGCAATGTGTGTGGAGGAATGCAGAATATAGATCAGTCTTTGCTAAGTTTATGTTTGATTTGAGCAACATGTTAGACAAATTGCAGAAGTACATATTTTCCAGACAACAGATTGCCATCATCTGCTTCCCAAGCATCTCCACAACAACTGCTTTCAGGCATCCTGATGGATAAGAAATACCTTAAAGCACATTTAAGGGCAAGACACTGAAGCAGGCAGGTCAGGGGAAGACAAAGATCTACAGGTTGGATATTTCAGCCCTATGTAAAAGAAGGAAAACCTACGCTTACCCACATTCTTGGTAAATTACCAGGTCTCACACTGTTTTACAAGGTTTGTTCCATTCTAACCATTTGCATCTAATCTAGTGTGCTATCATTGATACTCCTTATATGAAAGTAATTGCCATTTACCATCTTGCAGTGATGTTACATCTGACTGAACACAGCTAGTGTTATTTATATTGGTAATAGCCCAGTATTTTGCAAGAGCTTTTCAGTTTGAATTGTTTACTGTTATTTTAAGAATAAATGCAAATGTTTTATTCCAACTTCAGAGGCATTCATGTTGATAGCGCTTAAACAGAAGTATAAAAAAATAGCCAAGTAACAACATAGAGTAACTAAAGGGGAATTTCTTTCCAAGCCAAAGATACATCTACTAAGCTTGTTGTATGGTATTTTAAACATTCATGCTAATCATGTCAGTCTTATTTATTTTATTTTTTCAAGACTTTCTCTTCTGTTGAAGCAATAGTTATGCAGGTAAGCTGTGAAAAATAAGTGCCAGAATGCCTAAAACTAAGGATGATTTGCTTATTTAATCTAGTACAAATAGGTTTCAGTTGCATTTTTTCCACTTTCTGTACACGTTCGGTAGTATGCAAAACTTCATGCCAGTGATGCATGCAAGTGATTTTCACTTGCAAGGCTGCATATACATAAACACATTGACAAGAACGAGTTATTTCAGAAAATTAGACTTCCGGTGTTTTCTTTTCACAGCAGAGAGAGCTCTGAGGTACATAGGCTGGAGACCCATTATAAAGAGACAGTTTCTCAACTACTGAACCACGTATCTTTTGTTCACTCTACAACATGATATAGAGGCGATCCTTTAAATTAAACATGTATAAAGCAGCAGTGATAGTAGCTGAGCTGAATTAGGCTAAGTATCCACATGAACCTATGGAAATGCATGTTTCATAGATGTGGACAAAGATAATGGCATGCAAGGAACTGCTATTCCAGAAAACGATGTAGCCTTTCATCCTTAATAACCAAATAAAAAATGGGAAGTCAGTACTTGGGAGCTACTCTTGCAAGCAGATCCCCAGGAAACAAGGTTCCCTACAGATTTGTCCTTGATCTTAAAGCTTAACGTGAAACATTTATATGCACGTAGAACCTGGCCAGAAGACGTGGGAAGGCACTTTTATCACACTGGCTGTATTTCTTTCTTAAATAATAGATTTCCTCTTCCTCCCACCCCTCTTCTGGAAATGGAATACACGCTCAATAATGTTTCTGTGCCTTGTTGTTATTATTATTTTAATATTTTAAGAACAACCAGACAGTTTTGAAAGCTGTTAATACCCGCCAAACTGATGCTCAGTTGCACTGCAGTTTTAGAAGGCAAAAATCAGTAGTCAAAGTAAGGTAGATGCTAATTGAATGAAAAATTCAAATACAAGGTAAAGAAAGATATAAAGATTACTAATGTTAATTGCATGTTCTTCTGCTACCCACCTTTTTTGACATACAGGCATGTGGATAAGTGAAGCACAGACTAATTTGATTTAGCATAACTACTCAACAGTCAGTTCAACTATACATAACTACATGAACTATTGCCAGCTTCACAGTGATCGACTCACCTGGGTATTAGGCAGGAGTTAATGTGTCAAGCATACAGTATGAAGTAAACCTGTGCATAGTACATCATTTATATCTTTGTGAGCATACTTTACACTAGTCTCAGTTTTGTCTAAATCCTCAAGTATCAGTTACATATACAAACTTCCATAACAGCAGCAGAAAGCAAACTCTAAGAATGTTTTTCCACTGAAGCCAATGGGAAAAGGCACAAACGACAAACAGCTTAGTGCAATGCTTATTCACCTTTGATATAAATGAAAAACATGAAAGAGGATTTCCACATGGCTTTTATTTTTTTTCAGTGTTTCTATATATATATTACTAAAAATAAATCCCCAGATATATTCTTCATTAAGACTAACATCTGTTGAATGCATAGGATATAAAAATAAAACCTTTTTTTTAACGCAAAATAACTCTTTACATCTTTTTTGAAAAGAAAAAAACTGTTTTCGCCTCAGCTTTGGAAATAAGCCCAGACTTCCACTGAGAGCAAACCAGAAAAAAAAAAAAAAAAAATCGTAGCCAGATAATTTGTAACTTAAAACTGTAATTTGAGGTATTAGTTCATTTGAATTCCTGACTGTGGCTCTATTGCTACAATGGTGTTAAGGGTTTTTTTTTCCTTCTGTAGTTTAAATGTACAAGAACATACATTTAAAGATATACCATGAAAGAGGCTAGGGTCTTGCAATCTGTACCTCAACATTCATCCCTGTTTCAGGATTTCCAGGGATTTAAGAACTTTAAAAGAATTGCAAGAACAGGAGGAAAAACAGCTGGAGAGACTGCAGACTGCATACAAACCAGGCAGTAACAAATGCACTTTGGTGCAAAGGAATCAAATAAGGAAACATTAGAACATTCCACTGTCATTTTCACTTCGTGCTACATCAAAATCTTAGCTGTAAGGTGTAACATTAGGACTTGAAATGAGAAAAAGCAGTAGCGCTCTTCCTCTGCAACAGAAATAGAACATGAAATACCTAAAAACATTTGGGGCTACCACGGCTGTTTTAACAGCACTCATATCTCCAGTTGATTTTTCTACATTTGCACATGTGTAGAAGAATAACAAATATTCTTCTTTTTCACCTTCCCCTGTGTGAGGGTGCATTGTTTCCAGTTAACAATTTGGAACCTGAGGCACGGTAAATCTTCTGCACAAGCCAGTGGGAAATCAGCTCTCCCCTTTGTGCTCTCTCTGATGCTTTGAAAGTCTTTAAGAGCTCTTGTCGATTTCTCTTCACTGCTCAGGAAGAAATTTCAGAAAAAAATCAGCACAAGTGCAGTCACTTGTTTTGACTGAGACAGCTCTGAGTTCAGGCAGATTAAACTATTGATATGAGCACAGCGACTGTGAGCAAGTCACTGCAACTGTAGGGATTGCTGCACCTGATCAGCCTGTGCATGCTGCTATGTTCCTTACGGAAGCAAATGAAGAAATGTTTTGGAATGAAATTCAAAAAAGCCCAGCATAATGAGCAGGGAAGCCACTGCATTTTATATCAAATGAAGGGAAGCAGGCATGACCCCAGCTCAGAGCACTGCAGCTTAGGGACCAGGGCACTCTTCTGAGCCACAGATCTAAATCCAATCAAGCACCCTGGACAAGTACTGTAACCACCAGATAGCTGAACAGACAGCAGCACTCATTTTCCTCACTCACCTACTTTGCAGAGCCTAAGGATGGCACAAGAAGGAACACAGAACTTGGGACAGGCATGGAAAACTCCAATGTTACTACTTTTGAGATGCATCTTTCCTTTGATGTTTCACTTAAGGCAGGTCAGTTTTAGAGACAGAACTTTAAATGTCCAGGGCACATGAAAAGAAACTGGGCAAGTCCAGCACCTTCAGCAGAAGAGGATTCCTTACTCCAAAGCAGCTGAAGAGCAACTGGTAATGGTATCCTGCCTCTGCACCCAGCAGCCTGTTAACCACAAGGGACTACAGAAGATAAGCAACTTGTGACCAAATTGTTCATTTGAGGCTCAGCCTAACTCCTGGGCTAACTCAACCTCTTTGTGACCCTGGGCAAGCTGCATATCAGTTTCTCAATCATTCAGCCATAAAGCGGGAATTAAGAGTGCTCCCATGTTTCCTTACCATCTGCCATATCTATTTTCATTGTAAACACTGGGCAGCAGATGTCTACTATTATTCAGAGACCTAGGCCAGACAGGATCAGAACACCTTCTCGTATGACCTCCTGCATACCAGAGGCTATTCTGTGCAGCGACAACACACGATGGGGACAATTGGGGTTTCCAGGTGCTTTTCCAACAGAAGAGAAATGACAATGCTAACTCATTCAGACACAGTCTATCTTCCTCTGCATGGCCAAAACAATGGACCATTTAGAATTTAATCAATTCATTCTTACTTTAGTAAAGCCAGCAGATTTCTGTGTTTCTTCCTAATTTTCAAAGTTGATTCATAAAATTGCTTTTTAAAATTGAATAAGTTACTGAAAGATCTCAAAATCATTAGGATATTTCAAAGACAAGTCACACTTGGACACCTCAGTTCCCAAACTGCTACTGTTATGTTTTAGTGCACATATTTTTCGTGAAATTATTTCTAAATTAAGCATGATACAACTTTAAGAAAAAACTAATACAGAAAATCAATTAGACTGTCTGGTCATGAAGCATAAAAACACATAAAAACCAGGCTTTTTTAGAATAGCCTACCCCACTTATCAATGTCTAAATACCATAGAACTTATCCAAGTAAAGTACAAATAATTTCATTGTTGTTGTAAGTAAAGAAACAACAAGGAACTCATGCTTAACCAAATCAGTCCTTGACTTCCATGCACTTTCTCTCCTCAGGGACTATTTCTGCATTCCAAAGGTTTATAATTGCACATTTAAATGGCATTCAATATAAAGAGGAGAGGATAAAATTCAGCCTAATGGGAATTAAGTTTACTCCTAATTTCTGCTGATATGAAAAAGAAAACTGCTCAACCTTAACAAGTAGCAAAATTTTTATATCTTATGTCTCAGAGTAGAAGAAAATAATGCAAAAGAAAATAGTGCAGCAAGAAATGCATATAAATATAAATACTCTGACATCAGCTCTTTATTCAGTTTGTAATTGCATTACCTATGGTCATCATAGCTCTCAGAAAAACACTGTGATATTGAAAAATGCAGTCATTCACATTGTTTCTCACCCAAGTGTGTGTGTGTCTGTGTGTGCCTGTGCGTTTCCTCAGGCTTTCCAACCCTTGTTTAGAAGCTATGATCATCTCAGTGTCAAAATTCAATTTATAAAATCCAATATATATGAAGGGAATGAAACATAAGGGCTTGCAGCATGTAAGTGTTCAAACAAGATGATCTGATCACCCCCTCTGGAGTTCAAATCCATGATTCTATTACGTCTAGTACTGAGGTGAATGAGCTAGAAGATATGCTGTCCACTTTCCGTCTCACAGTAATTCAGCCAAGCTGATTTGGCCACAGAATTGAACACAGACTTGAACACACTCCTTTCTCATTCCACAGGAATGTATCTTCTCCAAGAACTTTCAGGAACTGAGAACTTCTTTCAAGTACACTAAAAAAAGCAGGTAAAGATCACCTGATCTGAAGATAAGACCTACCTAATTTAAATACAGACAGGAAAATAACTCTGCCTGGGGGGAAATTACATTCAGGAAAATACCCCACAATTAAAGGCTGCAAGACTAGAAAAGACCCTGTTCACATAGGCTGAGAAGAAGGAAACTGGTACTGGACGTGGAAGAAATTAAGGGTGGGAGCAGAGGAACAGCATGGCATTACCCAGTCTAAGAGTCTGACATCAGAAATAATCAGGAGGTCAACAGGAAACTTGTAGGTTTTTAATTGATATCAGCTCATGTAAACTCACTCTGGAGAGGACTGGTTTCACAGGACAGCAAATTAAGTAAAACTGAACCAAGAGTGAGCTAGGAGATTGGACAGGGATAAAAGGCAGCTGCAAACAATGAAGGGAGACAAAATGAGAGATTCAAAGAAGAATATTGGATGGGGTGGAACAGTGGCAGTAAAGAGGCTGAGATAGAATAGTGAGGAAGGGAAATGAGGAGGAAAAAAGAGGACAGAAAGGTTCAGTCTTTGGTGATCTGATCAATCAGCCAAGACTCCTCTCCCTGGGAGCTAAGAAAGTTTCTGTATTTCCAGCAACAAGTTAGGGAATCCAGGGAATTCACATCCCTTCTTCCTTTCTGCTGACAATCAGTATAAAAAAAAGTAAGTTTGTGCTAGCACTGTTAATTACACAGCTCAAGTAGCGGATATTGGGTGGTTCCAGAAATTGCTGATGACCCCTGTGGGTGCTATGATTCATAAAACACGTAGTTTTGTGTGTTTTTAGTTTGTTTTTCCAAAAACATAGGAAATTGCACAAAATATTAAAAAAATAATGTCTTGATTGCAAACATAATAAGATAAAAAAAATCACAATTATAAATGCCTGTCCTGTCTAAATGTGCTCTCTGCTGTGCTTAGTCCCTGTGATGTACATTACAGTGATCTCAACTGTATGGCCAAGATAACTATTGCCCTTATAATGTCTCTCTTTTTCTTCTTTTTTTTAATAACTCATAAGACGGGTGGCAGATTAATGAAAGCACTGTAGGGAGGAAAAATAGATATTCCTAGGACCAAGGCAGTTGAATGCTGCGTGAATAATGAGGTCCTCTGTCTGCTTCTGTGCATAATGCAATGCTGGACTCTGAACAGAAACCTTCACTAATGGGATGATGACCAAATCTCACATTTTACACATCCCATTTGAAATGTCTGGCCAAGTTTACTGAGTGCTCACAGTCGCAGCCAAAGTTCAGTGTATTATAAGGTTTTTCTGAAAACCTAATATGGTATAAAAATGCTTTGAGATGCATTTTCAAGACATCTCAGTGTGACCACCAAAATTAAGGCCGGGTTTGGGCCTTTGTATTACAACACTTCCTTTGTTACACAGTAACACTGCTTGATTTTTTATGGGTTCTGTAAAATATTGCAAAAGTGTCCAGAAAGATGACTAACTCAGTCATCATAAGAGAATAGAAACAGTACAAAGACACAATATCTCTGATTAAGTAAAGACCACTGCAGCTGAGGAAGAAAGCCATGGTAGAAATAAGGAGCATGTGTTTGAATACATAAACACTACGCTTTTCTATGCCTGTAGAAAAGGAAAAAACACGGGATGTACAGATGATGTTAAACATAATGTTTGCTTGACTTTACGGCCTTAATAAAGCTTGGTTAGCCCGGATTTTTGAGTGCAACATGCAATAGAAAATCGCATAGATATAGTTTTCAAGAACACATAATGAAGAGCCCAAACCAAACGACGCTGTGTCACCATTCACATAACAATTTGAAAAAAGATATAACCCGATGTTACTTTACTGCCAGCTGCAGCGTGAAGCTCAGCCAAGGCTCGGGGCTGGACTCCCGGGCAGGGCTGCACAGAGCAGCGGTGACGCGGAGCCGCGCTGCCATCTAGCGGGCGACGGAGCGGAGCGAAACGTTCGCTCCGCAGGGGAAAGTGTCCGGCTGGCACACTGCCTGCCCTCACGCCCCGAGCAGATCAAGACAACGACCGGTTCCGCTTGCTTTAGGAGAGCCGATTGTAAAGCATCCTCAATTTCGGCCGTGGGCGCCAATTTAAGGCGGCAAACGAACAGCTCTCCAACCAGCATACTTATGTATAGAGTTACAGAATTGCTCAGGTTGGAAAAGATCTTAAGGCTCATCAAGTCCAACCACAACCTCACCATGCTACCCTAACCCTAACAACCCTCTGCTAAACCACATCCCTGAGCGCCACATCCAAACGGTTTGCAAACACGTCCAGGGATGGTGACTCAACCACCTCCCTGGGGAGCCCATTCCAGGGCTTAACAACCCTTTCAGTAAAGAAGTTTTTCCTGATATCCAACCTAAACTTACCCTTAAACACCATTTTTGATGTTTCTGGGAAGATTCATTCGGCCAGGGAAACCTGCCACAGAAGTGCCAAGGCCAAACAGTTTGAACCTGGCAAGTATTTATCAGTTGAAAAAAGGGCCTTACAAGTGAGAGTGCTGAGCAAGCACAGATCATGCTGCCTCTTCTTACTGTAGCTCTCCAGAACTTACATAGGCTACACAAGGAAATCAAAATCAAAAATGCTCTGCTTTGCAGCCCAAGTGTTTTATTATACCCACGCAATCTGAAGTTTCAAGGAAAGAAATATTTTCCTAAAGCTAAGTCCCACTTGAAACACCTTTTAAAAAAAGGAAACTGTAAGAACATGCGAAGAACCTTCTGAGAATTCACTGACCCCATTAGTACATGAGATCAAGGCCTTGGGAAATACTACATACAAAATTTCTTTAGCTGCAATCAAACTTTCACTCTGTGAGCAAAAGACCCTTATGTTTGTTTGACATCCACAAAGCCAGTAAAACTTCTCTTGCTTTTATTTTCCAGACATTTATGCTGTCACATGAATCAATAAAAGGCAAATGTGGCTGTGGTGGTTCAAGTCATAACCACACATAGCTACTAGCCCTGCTTTGCAGCTTGCCAAACCTATTGTTCCCAAACCTGATTTTTGTGAAGTGGATACACTTTATACCATCAGTGCTTGAAGCTAAAGTGCTAGGATTCAGACTGCAGCAACTGAGACCCAAGCACTTCCTTCCTGCAGCTTTGGAGGTGGAAACCTCCCACAGAGAAGCAGCACAGATGACTGGAGCCTGAGGACAGGGCTAAGAACCACATCAGCATTTACTGGGAGTTGCCTCATGTCAGAGAAGTTCAGTGAGATTTTTTACAGACACCCACATGGCTTGCTCTATTCTAGCAGATGGCAGAGAGAGAAAGGAAGGGGTTTAAGAAAACTCCATAATGTGCTTGGATAACAAACATTGCAAATTCTATCACAGGGTCTCTCTATAACCAATTTGATCAGGTTTAACATCTACTTTGCAAGTACTATCATTTTCTGACTATACAACTGTTTTTCTTAAAAGCACTCGAGGAGGCCCAAGTGTACGATTTTCAAATATTGCTGAGTTGCTTATATGACACAACTAGCAGATTTCTTAAACCCAGATTACAGTAAGTGCTCATACACACAGAGCTGTGCATATCTGGTGACAGAACTGCAGAAAAAACATAGCAACATGAAAACCAAAAGATACCATAACAGTGAAACTTTTTCTTCTCCTCCTAAAAACTAATAGTAATACTAAAGCACATACTGAGTAGCAGCAGTCTGTCCATGTGCCAGAGAAAAATCACACAAGCCAAGCCTTCCAAGAGAAAAAACAGCCCTTTGGATAACTGAACACTTTGTCCTGGCATTAGCGTTGAGAGTTGTTATTCTTCTCCTGTGACTACAGTAATCTTGAATGCCTGCTCACCCTTCCGAGGTCCATGCAGGAATCTATTTTTAATGGTGGGATAGCAGTGCTAGTGCATCATGACACACGGCCTATTACTGGAAACGTTCCTTGATTTACTAGCAACAGAATGAGCAGATGACATATCCTCTGAGTATAAGAAATACATTTCTTAGAGAGGAAATAGAAAAAAGAAATCTTGAGATGCCTACAAACGTGCAAAACAACAACAACAACAAGAAAAAAAAAAAAGGAATAAATCTATTTTGAATGTGATTATCCTCAATTACAGAGAGGTACTGGAGTGAAGAGCAAGCTAAAGACCAAAAGTATCTATCAACTCTGTTGCATCAGCTCTTGGATACTCTAATTGAGATAAAAAGTGTAGACTTTTCAAAGTGAAAATTATTTGTACCTACAGAAAATCAAAAGCTAAGGCAACAAATACAGCGGGTATTCTACAAACAGCTCACTTACAAGATGCCCACCATCACATAGGAAGTTCACAAAACTTATAGTATAAATTCATAAAGAAAACTTAATCATAAGTTGGAGTGTTTTCCTCCCTCCAATCCATCAGGAAGATATCTTCACAGAAGAAAAATAATAATAATCCTACATGGATATCAGCTGACAGATTTTTGTATCTTCCACAACTTTCTCTCTTCCATTCCCTGGAGTGCTGTATCGGTCAACACATCTCAAAGTCCACATATTCCCTTATCAACTAATGTACATGGCATCCCCTTGCCAGCAGATCATCTACTTTGAAGCATGTATTATTTATTTTGGAAATTTGATAAATTGTGTTTTTTGGCTCTCAGCATTTCTAAGTTTGGGAACAGCTTTATTTACCACGAGCTGTGAGTAAAACTTCTATGAAAATGCGTAGAAGGTCTCTTGGAAGAGAGCTGCACAGTGCTATACTAGCACTAGCTGCACTAGTGAAATGGTTGTAGACAATTTCTAATAATAAGAACATCTTGAGCTAACATACTCAAGAGTAAGCTGCACCAGTGCTGATATGACTGGATTGTTTGTCATGCCCACTGATAACTGAAATCTATTTATACACTTCAATGTAAAGACCATACACTGTGCTGAACCTAAGAGAGAGAGTAAAAATACACAGCTAAAAGTAGTCTTGTCCTTTTAAAATGTTACTGTCAGGTCACACAATCACTTACAAGGTACTTTTCCTAGAGTTTAAGCAAGTCAAAAGAGATTCACATCATTCCCATGACAGTGAATGCTTCTGGGCATTCACATCCCACCCAATGGAAAAGTTACATTAAACTGCAAGGTCAGCAGAAAACTCTTACTGTGGCTTCTTAAGGCTATGTCATAGCAATTACACAAGTGCAGTTATTCCTGTGTGGTATTCCCTCCTGAAACATCTCAGTATGGGTTATCTATTGCATTTGGAACTGGCTGTCAGAGGAAACTGCCATTCCAATAGTAGCAAGAAGTGAATTGCTTTGCAGAGGCCCGCATCTCATGACAAAGGAGGCTGTTGCTTAGAAAGAGCAGACTATCATTACAGACACCAGCTTCTTACAGTCATTGCCATAAGGTGTGCCAAATTAAAGAACGAGTGTAGTAGCTACACCCTATATTGTAAATTCCAAAAGTTAACGAGTCTTCCTTGGTCCTTCAGTCTAATGCAAAGTATGCATTTCCTTGTCTCCAGTGGAAGACATTTATCAGGTGAGTTCACATTGTAACAGTCACTACTAGTATGGAAAGTATTTTGCCTCAGTTTGAAGATGATGTTTTCATCAAAGAACCATTTTTCTAAGGAAAACTAGAAAAAACTTCTGCTTAACTCAGTGTAGGCAGCCCCAAAGACAGTACCAATGGTTTCTGCATGCAAATATTTAGGCTATATGAGACTACCCAGCAGGACATTCAAGATTTTTCAGGCTAAGAACTTGAAGCTCCTGGGGATTTGCTGCAGCTTTTATTTCACCAGTTATTCAGTGCTGTTTTTTTGGGTTCTGATGTTTTCTTGCACTGTTGTTCAAATCTATCAGCTGTAGATCACTTTAAGGAACCTCTTGCCTGCGACGTTTTTTTCCCCTAGATTAATTTTTATAACCTTTATTTTGGAATAAGGACTGCAGCTCTGAAAGGTGGTACATGACCAAAATCATGGAAGGCCTTGATAACACGTGAGTTTTATCTCCTAGTTGTAATCACAGTGAATGCCCACCCATACAGCTAAAAGTTCAGTCAGAAAACATTCAGGTCTCTACTTCTTTAATTCTGCCCATACCTTCAAAGAACTGTTAACAAGAAAGTAGAAGAACAAGACTCAAATGAACATGGAAAGACTAATGGCAGGAAAAGTTTTAGAATGATATGATCTTTCAGGACACAATGGTGGGATTGAGGATAGCCAATGCTTTGCTGGATGATCAGCACTGGACTTATCTGCATATTAGAGCTGTTGAACTTCAGGCTTTTTCAAGGAAGACAGGAGAGAAGCTTGTGGGGGTGGTTGACTGGGGATTCCCAAGCTAGTCTGTTGGTATCTCTGCATTCCTGACTAGGGGTATGCGCCTATATCCCTAGAATTAAGATGCTGCTTATCTTTTAACCCATACTTTCTGGTGTTAGCAGTAATTCATTAATGGCTTTTCAGGTATCAAGAGAACACTCTGATTTTCCTTTACCTGGTTTGAAAAATTTGTCTTTCACAGATTTCTTTGTTTTACCTATTTATCAATTTATGATTGCCCTCAGTTAGTCATCATGGCTAAACAGACATTTTAAATGTCACTGTTGCTGTTGATACTTTTCTGTTTATCCAGTTAACAAAATGATAACTGTCACTGTCACCACAATTTATAAGTGGGTCACAGCATCATATTTCTCTCTGAACTGGCCCAGAGAACACTCTGGATATCTGTCCTCAACAGTTTTAAGCTGTCCTCTGGCATTAGTTTGGCTCTCTCCATGCCTTTTTTTTTTTTTTTTTCCTAACTCAGAACAACTTCTTCCAGTCATCCAAAAGAATCTCCAGTAAAAACATGTCATGAGTTGACGTTATTTATATTTTTGAGGTTAAACAAGCATTTTTATTTTTATTTATTACAAATAAAGGGCCAGTTCCTCAGCTAGAGTAAATCAGTGTAGTTCCTACAGATTGTAATGGAGCTTGACGATTGAACCTAAACTTTGTCTCACATGCTTTAAGAGGCTGTGTGTACATCCTGATGAAAAAAAGGGCTTAAGACTTAGTTATTTTAAATTACAGAAATAGTTCACTTTTAGCCAGCTATGTTTTCCTTCTTCCACATCCCAATTTATGTCAGGATTTTACACCCTTGTTTAAGGACTCCCCAGACTATTGCAGGTGCACATAAACTTACAGGTTTTAAAATAACAGACACTGATAGTGAACATGGAAATTATTAGGAAATGGTAACACGAGAAGACAATGGTTAACAGTAACTTCACAGATTAATATGTGGCCAATTGTAAAGAATCAGTTTCTACTTGGACTCACTTGCAAGTGAAGTGAAGTGGATTTAATGTTTACTACTGCAAGACTTCTATTAGTTTTTTACTAGTTTACTATTAGTTTTTTTTACTGAATTTTTACTTCAGTTTTGTCTAATACTTTGTTATGGAAACAATTCCTTCTACCTAATGTCTGCTCAGAATGAACCCTCATGTAATATATTTTCCAGATCAAATTTCACATAAACATTAAAATAATTTAATTGGACTGCTACTGCAGAGTTCTACTGGAATAAGATCAGGCAATAATATAAGAAGGAAGCCTGGAATCAAAGATTCCAGGAAATGAAAAGATTAATTTTCCCCATAAGCATGAAAATCTTAGGAGAAAGTAGCATTCTACAGGAAAACATCACTTCTTCCACTATTCCCCTCACATTAGGAGGAAATTCTTAGCAACAGCAGCTGTGTACCATTTACTAAAAAATGCCCCTTTCCAAGGCCAGTGGTTTTGTTTGTTTTCAACAAATGCTTAATCCCTTTCCAATAAAGTTTCAGAGAACATAAATCAAGATAGGTTCATGAAAGCGCTTTGTACAAATTTACGACATTCAAGGATTTTCCCCCTAGCATCAAGTTGTTGGCCAGACTTATTCAGTGTTTGCCAATAAGCACTCTGGATGTTACTGTATTTGTTTGGTCACTGGCCTAATAATCCTATTTCACCCATACTACCAACGTGAGCACAACGAAGAAGATAAAGTTGTTTATCCAGGATAAGAGAACACAATTTCTAGAAGTTGTAGGAACAGGGAAGAACCGCATGTGCAAAAGGGAAAAGGCGGCACGAGAACAAACTATTGAAAGAGAGATGTAAAGCTGGAAATTTAAAAAACAATTTCTAACAATTAAAACAATGATGAACTGATACAAAAAGCCCTAATCTCTTTAAGGAGAAAGCTTGGGGAGATAAGGAAAGGACAAAATCATAATGTATTCGTCACATGGAAAACAGGGGCAAGAAAGTAAAAGCTAAGGATTTTCTGTGAGTATTTTTCAATTCCTGAAAGGGACCATGAAGGCAAGACAAAAAAGCGAGATCAAACAACAACTCAAGGGCTGTACATATGGACAAAACCCAACATCTTCCAGCCTGTTGGCCCCCTTCCAGAGCATAGAAACCATTTCTAGCACCTAGGTCACTGTCAAGTTATCCAGACCTGCATATTTAAAAACATGTCTTTATATGTCAGATCAAATAATGTCTAGCCATAATGGAAATGACAGAAGGTAGTTCTCACAGCCCAGACTGGCAAGGCTTAGGCAAGAATTAAGTGATTTAGCCTGTATTGTTTTTTCCCTGGTGACTGAATGCAAAGCAGGGTTTGGTTACTGCCTGTGTGACAGAGTTGGAAGTAGGCAGCAAAAGAAACGTTCATGAAGAAACAGAGAGGGAATACTGCAATACTGTACCAATCACACAGTTCTTGAGAGAGGATTAGTTTTGGGGGATGAAGGCTGATTAGAACAAGACTTGAAAGTAAAAGCAGTTTCCTGCAAAATTTCTCTTTCCCAATAAAAATTATAAGTAGTATTAAAGAAGTTACTATACGTACATATACATACGATACACATGCATACATATACGCATGGCCATGAATGGTGGTGAAAGATGTTAAATCCAGCTGGCAACCAGTCATGATTAGTGTTCCCCAGAGGATGGTATTGGGGCCTGTCATATCTTCATTGACAACCTGCATGAAGGCACTGAGTGCACCCTCACTAAGTATGCAGATGACACCAATTTGGAAGGAAGTGTCAACCTACCTGAAGATAGGAAGCCCTACAAAGGCACCTGGACAGGCTGGGCTGAGGCCAATGGGATGAAGTTCAACAAGACTCAGTCCTCAGTCCTACGTTTGGCTGAACATGAGCTAGCAGTGAGTCCCAGGTGGCCAAGAAGGCCAACGGCACCCTAGCTTGTATCAGAAATAGTGTTGCCAGCAGCGGCAGGGAGGTGATCATCCCTTTGTACTCTGCCCTGGTGAGACTGCACTGTGTTCTGTTTCAGGCCATTCAGTACAAGACAGAGAAGGGCAACAAAGTTGGTGAGGGGTCTGAAGCAGAAGTCTTCTGAGGAGCAGCTGAGGGAACTGGGATTGATTAGTCTGGAGAACAGCAGGTTTGGGAGAGACCTGTCTACAAGTCTCTGAAAGGAGGTTGTGGAGAGGTGGGGGTTGGCCTCTTCTCCCATGTAAAGAGTAATAGGACTAGAGGGAATGGCCTCAAGCTGAGTCAAGAGACATTCAGGTTGTACATTAGGAATTTTTTTTTCCCCAAAAGAGTGGGTAGGTGCTAGAATGGGCTGCCCAAGGAGGTGGTGGAATACCTGTCCCTGGAGGTGTTGAAGAAACATTTAGATGTTGTGCTGAGAGTCATGGTTTAGTGGAAAATATTGGTAATGGGTAGACAGTTGGATTGGATGATCTTGGAGGTCTTTTCCAACCTTGGTGATTCCATAATTCTATAATTCTAACGAACCTCCAAATTCAGTTAATTTCCAAGCAGACTGAAGTGTCAAGAACCATACTGTTGGCTTGGTCCATATGAATTCTTATGATACAATTCCACAGAAACCAACTACATTTGCAGTGGATTCCTTTAAATCACACAGCCCATACCCTGCTCTATTAACTTTACTTGGACTGGTCACAAGATTGGAATTACTTGCTTCAGTATCTTGTCAGACAAATAAAGGGAGGCTTACTAGCCCAAAGAACTGAAGTCTAAGAATTCATGTAAAGTCAACTGGAATCAGTTGTTTTTGCCACTGCATGTTTACACGCACATTCCTTTAGCTGCTAATAGGGTTTCACCAGGGATTTCAGGGTGCTCTATTTGTTTGTACATTTTGAATTCTCTATTGTCCTATTTGACAAGAGAAAGGGGAACCATTTAAAACTAAAAATGGGGTAGGTATAGATTAGAAATAAGGAAGAAATTCTTCATGATGAGGATGGTGAAACACTAAAATAAGTTACCTAATGAAGCTGTGGTTGCCCCATCCATGGGATCAGGGATTCCAGGACCAGGCTTTCAGCAGTCTAGTGGGAGGTGTTCCTGCACATGGCAGTGGGGTTGGAACTAAATAGTCCTTATGGTCTCTTCCAACTCAAATTATTTTATGACTCTACTAAACAGGGAAATAAAACACAGCATACTTTACATGTTTTACTATTTTTATTCTAAAATAAGCAGCTGCAATTGCTAAATCTTCTATAAGTACAATTCTATTTAACTGACATTATCTATCTAGATTTTTACTCTCTTAGGTCTTCTTAGTGCTTTTCTAGCAACTAATTCTAGAGCGAGGGCCTGGAATTAATTCCCTGGCATATCTGGCTGACAGCTGACACACATAACTTTTTGGATGGCAGGTATCCTTTCAGATTGCTCTACTCTGTTGCTGAAAGCTTGTTTCAATCTATTTCCTGCATTTATTTACTTGGAAGAAGGCCATCATCCTTCCTGAAAAAAGAACTAAAGATGGAAGTAGAGCTCCTAAAACCAGAAAATGCTGAAAATAATGGCTGGAAAAGTCTTTCAGAATGGAGCACTGGTCTTTGTTCAGAATAAGTGCATTCTGGTTGTTACTTATCTGGCCAGAATTTATGTGTTGAACCTGAGAATGCTATAAAGTCAGTGGAACTACCTGTGCCTTATAAGTTAAGAATGATTATATTTTTTTAATGATTGTAAGAAATTGGGAAAACGTTTTGTAAGTGGTATGGAATTTATCAGATATCCCATACAGACTAAATTAATAGCCACTAAATGTGCTGGATGAGAACTAACCTGACTTAAGGGCACTTTAGTTAAAAGGGTGTTCAGTAAATAATGAACTACAACAATTCGTCCTTCCCATTAAGGTAATATGAGCAGTACAAGTGAAACCTGCAAGATAAAACTATTTCTGTTCCCTCAGCATAGGTGAGGCCTCATTTCTGGGCACATGTACCAGCTGGTGACATTTCAGATGATAATCAATGATTAAAAAACACAACAATTTAGTAAATGTAACTCTGGAAAAAAGCATCCTGTAAAATATGGAAAAGAGAACTGAGTAAAGACAAAATAATTTTTCACAATGCAGAAATGCTGCAGCAAATAAGAAGAGATTAATTTGTTTGCTGTGCCGATGGCACAGAGAAAAGACAAGAAATAGTAGGCTTATACTGTCATAAAGCAGAGTTTCTGACATCAGAATAGACAACAGAAGAGTTGTCAGAAACGATGTAGGCACAGCAGTCTGCCTCGACTGTGATTTCATGAGGTCTGCTCCTAATCTAAACCGAGAAAAATTGAGTATTTAATGTATCTTTAGATGAGTGAGTGATCTTAGCCTTAAGAAAATAAGATTGGCTGCCTGCCTGACCTACGGTGAGCTTTGTATCAAAATTCTTCCAATCTGCAATTCAACAAACTTCACCGAAGTGTTTAAGTGTCTTCTGAGTGTTAGGCACACATTCTTGCACACGAACTTGACAAGTAAGGAAGGATCAATTTAGGCATGTAATTCCTACAAAGGCAGTATATTTCATAATATATTTTCTGAGGGGAAAAAGCCAACCCTGAAACTAACATAAAATCCTAGCAAACAATGTTGTTTTAACTTTTTTTCCCCCCTTCTTTTCTGCAGTTTCTGCCTCCACATATTGGGAAAGGAAATGAAAACTGTAGCAAGTAAAGAAAATTACAGCTCTTTCTTAATTCCTCGTACACATGCACAAAAAGAGGGTGTGTGTGGGAGGAACATAAACATGCTAAGTCCTTTACATTCCCCTTTGCTCCATATACTCCATAAAAAAATCAAACAGAGTTCAAATGAAACACGAGAAGCTTTAACACAAATAGAGGAAATCTCAAGACGTGTCAGAGATTGTTATGGGAAAGAAGACAGGGTGAGTTTAAAAGGCTTTCCTGTGTGCATCAGCTATGTTAACATTCACAGATTAATTACAGTACCTGCCCTGGACTTTAAGAACATATATGCTGGTAACCTGTACCTGTCTTTTAAACAAATATGAGTGGTTTTAATCTATGCCACTTAAAAATGCCGCACAGCTTTGTCACTATTATTTGTGAAGTCAGGACTGAATCGCTCTGTATGAGTTGGCTACCACATCTCAGACAAAAACGAACAATGATCACACATACTTGGACTATAGAATGCTTCCAGAAATCATGTTGAAGGTCACTGGAAGGTGAAACAGGTTGTCTGTTACTTCTGTTGGAAAAATGTGTCAGAAAACAGGAGTAAAATGCTGAATTTACCAATGGCATAGTATTGCTCCTTAAAACTCAGTTACATAAAACACTGTGAGAAAACTAAAGCAAAACCTCCTCCCTATAGCAAAGCTTCTGATTCTAATAACATAGAAAACAAGTTCATACTTAACATTGTAGAAGTCATGTCTCAAAAAAAAATCCAAATTATTTTCTGGAATCACAGCAGATAGAGAAGTCATCCAGGAACATAGGTGTGGACTCCAGTCTGTGGTGAAATCAAATTCTAGCAAAGAACTTTGGGGTTGAGTTGACCACCAAAATAGCTTACTGGAAAAACAATGCCTTTTGTCAAGTTCATCTTCAACTCTGTGTTATGAAATTGAGTACTACATTATGCTTACCAGTTTGAACAAATCAACAATTTCTTTAATGGAGTTACTTTTAAAAATGTTAAATAAATTACACTTCCCCTTTCACATTAATTTTTCTCAGGTTCTTTTTAAAATAAAATGCTCATTTTGGACTATGACAGCTGGAATAGAAATGTCTCTGACAGAAACTTGGCTTTCTTGCCTGTGGGCAAAATATGAAATTGCTAAATTGGAATGAACCAGAGAATGGATGGTTAAACTCATCTGTGAAACTTTTGCTAATAACAAACATTAGTCCTGTGACACATATTTTAAGTAACAGTATATGACAAGGTGTTATAGTACTATTGTGGGGTTCACGAGCATTCTGCTGCGTCTGAAGACCAAATATTTCTGCTACCCAATATCAGAGTTCCATATTATATAGAAAATCAATATACTCCCTCTATGATGATTAAAACTCAGCAGTTTTGTAAGCTTCTTAATGTTCATTTAATCTCTCTTCTTTATTCATTCAAGTGTAACTGATGGAACAATCCCTTTAACATTCATATTGTTTGTCTCTCAAGTGTATTGACTGTTTGAATCTAAACTGGTCAAATTATTTTTGGAAGTGCATGGCAATATAACAAGATAACTTACAATGGTGCTGCAGGTGAAAAGTCTGACAATTTTACTTCCAGCTACAGAAAATCTGTCAAGAAATCTAAGCTCACAATAAAATTGAAAAGAAGTCAGCATAGTAATGAAAATATTTAAGCAAACTCTTCTATTTCATGTCAGGACACACTCACCCCTTCTCTCGTTTTTCATTTAATGTGGAAAATGTTGTGTATTTCCAGTTAAGCAGAGACTGATATAGATTTCTTAAGCACAGAAGATCTATCAATTTATAAAAATATCACCTTGGAACTAGAGCCGGGAGAGACATGCTACTAAATATGGGCTAAAATACAGGGCTAGAGATTTAAGTATGCTGGATTAATTTCAAATTTCTTTAAAATAAGAAGCTGCTAACTCTCACTCTTGTGAGGAGTCAATCTTTTCCTCGCTAGGAAAAATAGCAGACAGACTTGCAGTTACACGTGCTACTGCATACGTGATTCTGAGGTGCGTCACTACAGCTCATAAAATCATTTACTATCCATTTCTTGGCATCTTGAAGTATACTATGCAAATTCACTGCACAAATGTCAAAACACTCATCAGATGATGCAATATTGAACTGTTTTCATTACCCCTGGTTGCTCTCAAACTTCAATTATTGTATGTCTTTACATTTTAATTATTTTTAAATAAAAATGAGTCTGCTAATATACAGTATCATTGCAGCTGTGATGGCTTGAAGATGCATCACAGCAAAGGGAATGATAGCATCTTGATAGATATCAATATAAAGGGAATGATAGCATCATGACAGCATGTAAGTGCAATCAACACATTTGGAAAGAAAAGCACACAAAGTTTTGGGCACTGAAGCTCATTGACAACCAACAGTTTTTTCTAACAATAGCAGTTGTTGTGATTAACAATATTTGTACACAAAAGCCTTGCCTCGGCTTTTCCAGAAATTATATTAAAAAGCCATAACCTAGCCACTTGGGGAGAAAGGCTGATAACTGTTTGCTACACAGGAAAAAAACAAACAGAAACACTAAAAATCACCTCTGATTTGAAGACCACTGATTTTACATGTTTGTGCTAAATTCACTAGCCATCCCAAATCACTGCATTATTGCTCAAAATGAAGAATTTTCCTTTGAACCATGACTTCTTCTATAATGTTAAGTATGAACTTTAAGTTACTAGAATCAGAAACTTTATTATAGGGAGAAGGTTTTGCTTTGTTTTTCTCACACTGTTTTATGTAACTGAGTTTTAATGCAGTTGGTAAATCCAGCATCTTACTCCTGCTTTCTGACACATTTTTCCAACAGAAATAACAGACATGTTTCACCTACCATCGGCCTTCACCATGATTCCTGGAAGCACTCTGTAGTCAAAGTATGTATGATCATTGTTCGTTTTTGTCTGATATACGGCAGCCAACTTGTACAGAACAATTCAGAGCTCCACAACCAACTGTCGTTTCTGGAACTCTTTACTCAACGCAGTTGAAAATTTTCTTCAGCTTTGGCTCGTTCTGCAATTTGTGTCTCGAGCCATAAACACTGTGATCTTTGGGGGCTTACAAAGCATAAGTAGCCTTAAAAAATCTGGGCAATGCGCCAAAAATTTTTAGCTTTGTTGAACTGTGGTGGAAGGTTAAGCATTTCACACAGTTTTGTTCCTCCCTTCCCCCAGCTTGCCTTGAACTTAAAGGGCTCTGTCAAGAAAAGAAGTAACTTCATAACGGGATGGGTGGAACAATTTCCAGCCACTTCAGTGATGATTTTGCTGGAAATCTGAACAAAAATGCTAACTTCAATCTTCCTCTCCTTAAAAGAAATAAGTATATTTAACACATGTTGAAGTGTCTTAACAACATATGGTCATTTATTTATTTATTTTGTATGGCCCGCTAAAAGAAGTCTAAGACCAGCTTTATGCCCTCTGAGAACTGAAGAGCAGGAAGTGAGCTGCTCATGATGAGGGGCAGGATTTGCAGAGTTTACTTCTATGAAAGATGAATTATTTCCAAAGAGTACGAATGCACACATCGTATGGTGCAAGCATGTTTCCAGATAAGCATTCAAATATGCTCAAATTTACTTGTATTATTTTTTTAAATACAAAAAAGCTTTGTGAAAGCAAAAGTCTATCACTTAAGAACCTAGAGAAAGAAAAAAAATGCAAAATAACGAAAATTATTGTTTGAAAACCCTGGGCTATATCATCCCATTGATTTTTAAGAAAAAAAACAATAACATCTCCTTTCTGAAGTACTCCAAATGAAATCTTCCTTCAGAGAATCCTCTAGGTGGACATAGTGACTTTAAATCCTATTGCGATTCACAGAAATTTTGCTAATCAGTCCATAACAGAGCAGACGCATTAGGAAAAAAGGCAGAGTAGTATGCAACGTTGATTTATTTTGATAAGTGTTATTTTATTTATGATTACTTTAGTATACTCTCATATATGTGCTCTGGTGTGTTCTGTGGTGGAAAAAGGCCTCTCAGTGGAAATGCCTTTTGCTAGGTCCCTCGGTTAAGGATACTTTATTAAGAGACATGAACTGTTGTCTGCATTTTTTCAAGACATAGAATTCCTGAATTAGCCAAACATTAATTCATATGGTCCCTTTAGGTTGTAAAAAGTTCAGCTAGCAAATTCCTAGGTATATTTATGTTGAAATTTTGAATGAGAAAATTACGTAGTCATCAGTGAAAAAAATCAAATATGGATGTTCCTGCCTTGAAAACGCATGCAGAGAAAGGGAACATTATATGTGTTCTGTCAAAGTAAAGAAAGAACCAAAATGTAAGGCCAGGAATGCAATTTTTTTCTCCTTTTCACGTTTGGAAGGGTTTGTTTCCTTTTAATCTTTCAGACTTATCAGTAGCCTGTAGCAGAGCTAGGAACAGTTGCATCAGTAGGAATTCACTTTTTATACATTTTTTAAAGAATAAATTGTAGCACCAACATTATGCAGATTATAACCATCATCATTTCTAACATATGCTAGAATGGATGGGAATCACCTACTGAGTTCTGCTGCCAGAAAAACACTATGTGAAAAAACAGATGCGTGCATTCTTGCAGGGAGTTAGTGGGACGGAAGTGGGTGGTTGGAGGATGCTCATATGCACAGACTCAATGGCAACTCTCTAGAATAGGGAACCTGCTATAGAAGGAGGGTAGGACTAGCTGATCTCCAGAGGTCCTTTTTGACCCCTACAATTCTGTGATTATGCAAGCCAGTGAAGCTGCAGCTCAACCTGCCTCTAACCAACATGTTCAAATCTGCTGGCCAAGCTATGTGTACTCCTGCTTCCTCAAACTTAGATCTTTTCACTTTCCCCTGCTGGCAGTTCTCAGTAAAATGTAATATGTTCTTTTCTGGGCTGAGAGCCCAGTCAGCATATTATTATTTTTACCCCTGTGTGCAGCCCCTCTGAAGTCCCATATGGTATGTTTTTCAAACCAATGCCAAATTTCAAACCACAGTGCTGAAAATTCCTCCAGAAGTGTTTTTATTTCTTCATTTCTCAATTTCACCTTTCCATAAATATTCAGTAAGCAAGGGCATGCTTTGGTGCTTTGTCTCAAAGGGAATATTTTCATTTATATCACTAAGAGGACACACGATTGTATGTGGAACATTTACTATGAACTGTTAGCTCCGAGCAGCATAAGTTAGATGCAAAAATATTTCTATTAAGTCATTTAGTGGTGTAACAGCCTCTAGCTTTAATGGAGAGAAGCGATATTCCCTACTTCACGTATCTCCTACAGCGTTATTCCTAACACCACATTTCTTTTCATTCACTCATAATTTATCTCTGGCTGCAATGCTCTGAAAGTGCCAGTCTTTCATTGATCATGTACAGTATAGTGGAGTAACTGTTTTGTGTTCCAGCTTCAACGCTAATATTCAATACAAAGGCATGGATCAGCACCATATCCTCAACTGACAGCCCCTGCAGAGTAGGTTATTCAATTATATGTCACGAAAAATGCTTGTTTCTTCCTCAGGCCAGTTCCTAGAATTCCATGAAACGTATTTAAATACTCTGGAGATGAGCTATTCCTAATAATTTAGGAACTAATTACTGGTCAGATCCTAGAAACAATTATACAAAACAAAGATATTATTATAGCAACAGAGCCATATAATAGCTATATAAAATATAATATGAAATGAACAATAAAACTGTGTGGTTCTCCCTCACTCCATCCCTTTTATTTTTAATAAACATTGGCACATTTGATCTTAATATAGCTTTAGACTATACAGAAAATTCTGATATTCCCATTTCCTTGAGGCTCACTTCTTCAGTTTTATTGAAGCAAAAATGCCTACAATTGTGGCATTTCAAAAATTAAAGCCATTGATGAGGAAATCAGAGCAAATGCATTTTAATGCAGTTGCTTTAAAAGTATTTTGGAGAAGTGGAAAAAAGGAATGAGTCACTTATGAAAAAGTCTGAACTACCATGTAAATTGTCTCAGAGCAGCTGGAGATTCTCTGACGCAAATGCAAAAAGCTGAGCATTCATGCTAATGAAAACCAGTTATTAGACAGTTACTCGACACTAAAGTCTAACTGTGTTATAGCCAGTTAATACCATTGAGTAAGCTAAGAAATTCATAACATACTCAATTAACCTGAAAAGCGTGGTCTTAAGTATATTGTGCAAACACAACATTTGTACATTCCTGATGCCTCCACTAAAGTAGCAAAATTTGTAGTGGCATTACAAGGAAGACACTGCTTCTTTTCACTAGAAGGGTTTGCCATAAGCAAATCTATTATCCCTGTCCATCCCAAATTCAGTCCAGCTTGTTGATTGTACCTCTCACCTTGTCTGCTATCAAAGATTATTTTGACAAGTCATAGGCTTTTCTTGAAAAGAAACCAAACCACAGAAATGAGTAAAAAAACTAAGTTACCATCACACCTTATCTTTTTTTGTTGCTGTTATTATTTTAGGGGATGAGCCCAAACAGAATGAAGTCTTTTGACACACAGTTAAATATGCCTTTCATTCAGACTGCGCAGTCACACCAAAGCTATTAGGTCACTTATCCTGACCAGAAAGCCCACAGGGAATGATCACTGTGTTAAATATATAAGGATTCTACTCCTGCAGTTTTCAAGTTCCTATTTCTCTCATGGTGCTACCTATCCTAATTTCAACATAATGGAAGAAGGAAAAGCAGCATCAAGTCTTCTTGGATAAAGAAAGCAACCAAATACCATAATTGTACAGAGATGTTTATCCAATCACTGTTTCAAAGCAAAAAAAATAATAATTTTAAAACTCATAAAAGGAGTAAGCAACACAGAACGTACACATCAAACAAAGCAGAAAATCCCAAGCACATATATTCTGTATATCCTTTTGTAGTGTATCCTGCTGGACATACAGCCTGCCTCATCGCTTTGGCAGTTCACCTATCTTGGTTCCACTGAAGTGAAAGCTTTGGAGACTAGGTTTTTCTTACCTTTGCAGCTTTCTTTTTGTTTAACACTCCTTTTAGTGATCTAGACATGGAATGTTTATCTTATATTCAATCATGTGAATGGATACATTAGAATTAGAAAAGGTTACTGAAACACTTCTATATACATAGAACAAAACCTGAATTTAAGTATAAAGAGTCCTCTTTGGAAGTAACATTTCTTGATGGCTAGCATAATTTAAGAGGAAAAGGTCTGTTAACTCTATCAAGAACAACCTCCTTCTCCCACTGTTCCCCACCCCCAGAAGAAAAAAAGAGAAAAAGATCACAAAAAAACCCAAACAAAAATCCCAAACCCAAACAAACAAACAAACCCATGACCCACAAAGAAAACTCCATCACTCTTCATTCATCTTGCACCACAGGTAATTCTTAATGCATTTTTGTACTCTTTCATGGAAAGCACAAGAAGATATTATAACCTTATAGCCTGTTTTCTCTATATATCTGTTTGGAACTAAACTTTGAAGATAATCTGCATGCAAGGGACATCTTGTTGGAGCGATTACAAAAAAATTACTGATAAAACATTTATTTAAAAGCTATTTTGGCTTATTCTATGTGAATATCCATTTCTTCAGGCAGTCTAGACCAATACAAAGCAAACATTCTTCAAGAGCCAGCCAGCAAATTGTTCAGTGATGCCAGAGGTTCATCACCAAATAACAACATTCAGTATTCATCCATGAGGTGTGTCTTCTCATGGCACTTCCTTCTGGACTCTGCAGAATTGCTGAGTCTTCTCCTTCAAAAGCATTTCATAGTTTCTGTTAAGGGGACAATTAACTGGAACTATTATACAGCAACTGGCGAGCTGAGGTGTCTTGTCCTGACACAATCAGATGCTGTATATCACAGTATTTTTCTTATTTCAATATGACTGTTCTGCATTCTGACACACATATTTGTCTTGGACGTCTGCTATGTCTCATTCCTTCCTTATCCTAAGGGCAGGAACATACATTCATGTGTCTAATATGAGTTGTCTCTAGGCCTTATCACAACATAAACAGCTCACGAAGGCAGTGAACACTGCTGAAAGAAGTGTTCCTATAAGTCACAGCTCTCTCAGTGTTAATGTATCATTTCCATCTAATCTGTCCTCTGACAATACTTTTTACTAAGAAAAGGAAATCAGTCTATCCAGTGGAGGTCTCAGTGGTCTTTTAAACCCCTGAGATTTACTTCTGAGTTAAATAATCTACTTTTTTTTTTTTAATTAAAAATGCTAATATTTTCTTGAAAATTATCCTGAATGCTGCAGACTATTAATAATTACAAAGATAATCTTATCTTTAATAAACAATCAACTACATTTTTTTCTGAGATGTTGAAATTTTTACCCACTATTATACAAAGGAAACTAGCCCTTTGCAGATGGCTAGTAAATCCTTCAAGCGTTCAAAACTTGCACTGAAAATACTAAAACATGCAATTATTTTGGGGGAGCTTTACATCGGGTTTTCCAGGTTAACAGTTAGATATTTATGTGCCCTTCAGTAACCTGGTATTTCCACACTGTCCACCAGTGCAAACTTGGGATAACATTGCACACACATCTGTACAAACTTCCAAGGTTGGAAACCTATCTCTCAACTTGTGCTATTACAGAAAGCAGAATAAAATGATAAAATTGCACTGGTGAAATAAAACACTACTAGTGGTCCTCTTCAGATTTTTTAGGACTTCAAGCCATAACCTTACTAGGAATTATGCCTGGAAAAACTGAGGCTTCAAGTCAGTGCTCTTAGTCACTGCTTTTTTTCTCTCAGGGCTGACGAGCGAATCCCCATCGGTATTGTTAAGGCTTTAAAAACCATTTTCTTTGCATGTAGCTAGCTATAAAATTTGCAGGGAAGTCAATCACCTTTCCATAGCTGGCAGTTAAAATTAGTTGAAAGCCAGTGAAAACAAATACTTAAATGTTTTACTTAGACAGAACTGCCTAATGTCCTCAAAGCACAAGGAAGAATAACCATCATCCCCTCATATCTTTCCTGTTAGGTGAAGGAAGGCTTTGCTGATCCTTCCTCAGAAGCAGCGCGCTTGGATCTGTGAGTTACCAACTCATTCAACTATTCTGAGTCACATTTAGAAGAATTGTTAATGCTGTAAATATAAGCCACTTACTGAAATCAATTTCCAAGCATGTTTTAGATCTACTTGCACTGCTTAGTGGCTGTGTACAGCTTAGTAATCAGTGCAAGACCAGGTAAGTAACTCCATGTATTTATTCTCAGAGCAATGAGCCAAGACCAACAGCTCTAGTTTTCTTGACACCAGTGAACCACACCACTACCTATTCCTAGTATCAGGCAAAAGGTAGGTCAATGTTTTTCCACGTATTAGCACATAGGTGGAAAGGTGAGAAGAGCTTTCACGTTCCCCAAACACCTGGTTTTGTACAGAATGCAGCAACACAAGCTGCTTTCTCATGCCTATGAAAAAACAAAATAAAGTAAGTTTCCCTCACCCCCACAGCATATATGCATGCAACTTCTGGTTTGACGTCAGACTACATCACGTACCTACAAATCAGTCTGTCAGATCAGAAGCTGTCTCTGTAATCTCATACACACAGTTTCCACTTAAAACAGATACATTACCCTTAGAGCACTGAGCTACAAGCAAAAAGATTGTTTACGTTCACAGTCAAATCAACCGTCTGCTCACCAACCATGCAAAAACTTCCTCATCTTTTGAATTTGAGCTGTTTTCCTTCTATTCCTTAATGCCATGACAGAACAGACCAGTTTTTAGAGTGATGAAAACAACTTGAAAATTAATCAGTCATGCACAGGACTGGACACTCATGGACAGGACATTCAGTATTTAACGGTATGGTTTTCTTTAGACATGCTTCCCTGCCTCAGCTTACAGGTCAAAGTTATTCAGCTTAGATTAAGACACAGAATTTGATGTTAATTTCTGGTATAAAACAAGAAACGGAGGTGTTCAAACATGGATTTACAATTTCTACACTACAGATTGCACAGTTACAGGGCAAGATGACAAAGCTTTCTGGAAGAGGAGTGGCCACAGGACTTATTTGACAGTAAGGACTGTGATATTCACTACACAGAATAAAAGAAGACTTAAGTTACACCACTTCCAGATGAATGACTAGATGATGCAGATGCATGGGATTGGAAAAGGAATTCAAAATAATTTACACAGAACAACAAGACCAATAATTTCAAATTCTTCTAGTTCATCCAGAGCCCTCGAGATCATATTCCTGCTGCACAATTCTCTTTGTGGCTGGTGACCTGTTAGACTACTTTGTCTTCAGCAGTGTGCACTTCCTACAACTGCACTGTCCTTGGATAGCTTCTCTCTGTCATCCACAAAGTAATCAAAGAACTAGTCACTTGTCTTTCAGGCAGAATGAAAGTGATTTAATTTGCATGAGATTCTGAATTCATTTTATGCCATCAGATTAAAAATCCAAACATTCCAGCTATAGAAGAGAGAAGAATTGTGCAATGCAACAAATGCATTCCTTCAGGGAAAGGTGAAGGAGCACAATAAATATAAACTTGGCTATTGGTGTCTTTATCAATCACCTAAAATGGTCCGGGCCAAGAGTCAAAACTCCACTGCGAACATAGGAACAAATAGAGTCCTGGGATAATTTAGGCTTGGAGAGAAAGTTAGCAATTTCCAAGCATCTCACAGTCCACTTGAAAGTTAAAATAAATTGACGGAAGTTGTAATGTGGTAAACTCAGAGTGCCTCCAAAGATGCAGACCCCACAACCTCTCTGGCAAGCTTTTCAGTATTTGGCCACTTTCTCTGTAAAAGTATTAATTGAGTACTTAATCAGAATTTCTCCTGATGAAACTTGTGTTCATTACACTTCATCCTTCACTGTGATCATCAAGAGCCTTGCTCTGCCTTCTCTATCCTCTTCCATTAGACAGCTGAAGACTGCATCCTCCCCTGTCCCTACATTCCAGAACAAGGTCTTTCTTCTAGAAATATGAAGAATTCATCGTAACATATTCAAAAGAGACACATCAATACAGAGCTTAAAAATTACAGCTCATACAACTAACTTGGTTTGGGGTGGGTATTTTTGGTTAATTAAGAAGGATGGAAATTTTGACTGGTTATCATACAGCAGTAATAAAGGTATATACCATAGTATATGAGAACCAGTAAGCTGTTATGCAGTGCATTGGGTTTGCTCACAGACATAGATTGTATCAATTTGATGAAGTGACTGCACTCATTAACTTGGTTTATCGTGAGCATTCTCTTAGTATTATCTCAGTATTACATTCCTTACCTTGACAGAGCTTTGATGTTCATGTCTAGCCAGGTCAGATAAGAGATGATGCTACCTTATCTCAAAAATCACAGACTACTTTAAAGCCTTCTTTAATAAGTAGGATTTAAAAGCAGTTCATTTGGCTCTCACAAGTATTCTGCTACAGGAAGAAGAATGTTACCGAGTTATACACACCCATAATAAGAGACAACAGCTGGAATATGTTTTACTAGAGATATAATCCAGCAAGAATACTTAAAGTCCAATGCTTGACCTTAGTGAGGGAGTGTCCTTGTAAAGGAAAAAGATTTAGCTCAAATGTTTGCCTATCTCAAACATTTCAAGTGTTCCATTAAAACTTCAAGACCTGTACTTCTTTGTCTAAGTTCAAAGTAAATTTCACTGAACTCAAATAATAGTCTTTTTTTTTTTTTTTTAAATTTTAAGAGAGTCCTCTGTGGAAATGAGACTCAATCAGTGTAAAGCAAGAGCATATGCAAATGTGTACTTTAATGCATGTAAATATATTCACTGAGACATAAGCGAAAGTTTTGGAATCTAGTTCCCATCACAGCTATTACTTACACAGTTATTACTATACAAGGTAGCAATAAGAGAGACATACAGGAACCATCCTCTAATATAAGTTGGTATTATCTAAGAACTTTGACACCTTTGCCAGAAAAAATGTTTTTAAAAACTACAGAATTCGCTCAATCTTCAATACATAACACATTAATCCAAAACACGTGCAGTGTTTCTAAGTAAGCTAGTAAGATACAACAATCCCACCTGTATATACTCATTGCTTTTCTGATGCAGAAATACTGGAAGAATGCTGAAGATCAAATCACAGAATGATGGCTTATCTTTTGCCAAACCTTACTATGGATCTACACAGCACAACTCACCACGACTAAGACCAAACTCTATTTTCAATTCTACATTTTTAAGTGAACATTAGGTATTTCAAAAATAATAATTAAAAAATAACCTGTAGCCAAAATCAACAGTAAAGAACTTCATATTATGTCTGTAAAGGTTATTACAGTTTCTGTCCTGAAGAAGGCTATCTAAACAGCTTTCCTGCCCTGGCCTTTTTCAGATTTTTAAGATTGCATGCTTTCAAAAGAGATTCTCTTCATTGCTTTAATTTCTAATGATTTTTATAAAATTCAGCAGAGGTAGTAGTAGCGCAGTGTCATTCTTACTGTAATACAAGAGAAATCTCAAACTTGTTCATAGAAATATTGATCTTAATTATGTGATTTTACCAAAGTTCTCTCATTTTCATCTAGGTCTCTAGATCAAATTCTACCTTTCCACTTGTACTGCTTCTCAACACTTTGATCATTTCGTTCCTTATCTTTAATTTATGTTTTTCTTGCAGAGTCATGGCTGAGACCCAAGAGCTTGATACCCACTGAGCTACTGCTTTCAAGCAATCACTTGTATAAATTGTTGCCAGTATATGTAACCTCCTCCTCCAGCTGAACTCAAGATCAACTGCCACCAACCAAATCAACTAAATTCAAACAGCAAAGACTAGGTTGGAAGGTCTAATATTCAGGCTTTTTTTCATTATACTGTCATTGGAATTCAAACCTTTTGCCTTAAAAGATCACCTGTAATTTATGATACGACACTCAAATATTTACAGCCTCCCAAGGGTGGGGGGAAACCACAGTATTTGTTCTGCTGTATCTGCATTCAGGTTGAATGCCAACATTTCCAAGTCTGAATGCCATAGAAATGCACAAAACTACATCAAGATGACTTATTGCACCCCCTTCACTTCAAAGTCTTGCTTTGTCTTCCAGCTAAAATAATTCATACTCAAACACTGCCTAACTCAAGTATGAACTCTCAATGAGGATTTCAAACTCTCCTGTAATAATGAACAGACAAATTAAAACAGTCCTTTCATTTGGAAAGATGCCCCTTCCAATTAGCGCTCAGGTCATCTAATGAAGTATTACATCAGAAGATGATCTGTTAGAATACATATGACCTTTCAGTTTCATTTGAGAAATGTATGCTCACACACATTGTTAACTTGCTGTTTGGAGTATTTTAAGTACTGAAGCATGCACAACAATTTTAGTATTTATTGTTTAATCATCTCTTCTCTAAGACATGCAGGTCACTCTCTTTTCAATTCCTCCCAAAGGAGTGACTTAGTATGAAAATGAAGTTCTCCTCCAGAAAAAAAAAAAAAAAAAAAAAAAAAAAAAACAAGGAGAGGAAATATATATATATATTTATATTTTACATACATATGTCTGTGTGTATATATATATATATATAGACACACACACACAAAACCCCACACTGTTTAAACTACAGCCTCAAATACATGAGTTTACACATAAATTTAGCAAAACTATGGCAATTACAGACTAGAAGTAACTACATGAGACTTGAAACATCCAGAAAGCCTTTACAAAACATCCTCAAGGCATTTTCTCCACAAAGTGCTATATGTTTTGTCAGGTACCTGTTGACTTATGGTAGTAGGCAAACAAACATCCCCAAAAAAGAGCAGTGCAGAGACTCTAAGGAAATACTGCTGACACCTATGCAAAAATTAGATAAAGTAGAAAAGTGGGAAGCAGAACATTCAGTCTTCTTTCCTCGTACTTCTATCAATTTTTAATCTAGGACATCTACAGAAGGGATGATGTATGGTCACAAATTCACACAAAACCAACCTTCCAACCAACCAAATCAACCTTCTCTAATTTATGATGATGTTAAATGAATGCCAGGGTATGCTCAAAGGAAAGATGATAATAGAGAATCCTCGCTGAGGATTTCCTGTGGACTCTAACTCAATTTATAGTTTTAGATATTCAAAGTATATTTCATGAAAAGACTTAATTTGGCATGATTAAACATGTCAGTCAGTCTGAACAGGCAGTAAAATCTAGATTTAGCTGCTAGAGAGCAGACATCGTTCAAGTCAGGGCAGCTACCTTTAAACAAAAAACCACAATGTTTTACTTCTAAAGTTCACAACCATATTTCAGAAGAAAGACCTTGCGTGTTTACTTCCAGCTCACATCTCTGGAAACAATGTATTTTCCAGACAGACACAAACTTGCTTCCAGCTCAAGAAATTTCACTCCACCCTTGGATTTATTTGTGAGGTCTCAACAACACGCAAACTTTATCCACATTTTTTTTGCTTAGCTCAAAAGACAGAGCTTCTTCCTCTGCGCCAGTGAGCAGTTACATCCCACCTCAATATTTGAAGAATTTGAAATTGGTAGAGGCCTGTTTAAGAAACAGTACCTCAAACTCATGTTCTTACTTGATCTTAATTGAAAATACAAAGATTGAGTTCAGTCTGGGCCTACATAGGTATAGAAAATTGGGAATATCCAAGCCAAATAACTCTAATCTGGCTAGCAGACAAAACATGTTTTAAGTTCTGTATTTCAGCTATGTACTCATGTAGAAGACTCAGAGCTTTCTTACTGTTTGGGGTCCTTCCATAGAAATATTTACTGTACTCGCTCATTTTCAGAGTCTTCTACACCTTGACAAATGAAGGGAAAAAATAACAGTTTTGGTAATTACAACGAACCAATAGATTTCTTCACAAGGCAGAAACAATCTAAGAAAGGATAAAATGAAATTCTGTTGAATCCTGAAATCAAAGTGAGTCTTAGGGACAAAAAAAAAAAAAAAAAGGCAAACATCATTATTTTACAGTGCTTGTTTCCTAGTTAGAAAGAGTAACTTCCTTTCACAGAATCACAGAAATATCAAGGTTGGAAAAGACCTAGAAGATCATCTAGTCCAACCATTACCAATACTTCCCAGCTAAACCATATTCCTCAATGCAACATCCAAACGTTTCTTGAACACTCCCATGGTCGGTGACTCCACCACCTCCCTGGGCAGTGCATTCCAGTGCCTGACCACCCTTTCCGAGAAGTAATATTTCCTAATGTTCAGCCTGAATCTCCCCTGCCGCAGCTTAAATTCATTCCCTCTAGTTCTATCACTGTCTACACGAGAGAAAAGGCCGACCCCCAGCTCACTACAACCTCCCTTCAGGAAGTAATAGAGAGCAATGAGGTCTCCCCTGAGCCTCCTCTTTTCCAGGCTGAACAATCCCAGCTCCCTCAGCCGCTCCTCATAAGGCCTGTGCTCCAGACCCCTCACCAGCTTCGTAGCCCTCCTCTGAACATGTTCCAGGGCCTCAATGTCTTTCTTGCAGTGAGGGGCCCAAAACTGAACACAGTACTCGAGGTGCGGCCTCACCAGTGCAGAGTACAGGGGGACAATGACCTCCCTGTTCCTGCTAGTAACACTGTTTTTGATGCAAGCCAGAATGCCGTTGGCCTTCTTGGCCATCCGGGCACACTGTTGGCTCATGTTGAGCATCAATCAGTACCCCCAGGTCTGTTTCCTCAACACAGTCCTCCAGCCACTCCGCCCCAAGCCTATAGCGCTGCCTGGGGTTGTTGTGGCCAAAGTGCAGGACCCAGCATTTGGTCTTGTTGAACCTCATCCCGTTGGCTTTGGCCCAGCTCTCCAGCCTATCCAGTCTTTCCTCCCTCATCCTGCAGGAAGATAGCATCAAGGCTCCACTGTCACCAAGCAGCTTGTCACAGGAGATGCATTCCCACCATTCACATCAGGGATATTGATATTGGTCCATTTGCTGGATTGACGCTGGCCTTATGGAAGGTGGTGGGTTTCTTTTTTAAAATATTGGTTTTTCTTTTTTTCTTCCTTTTTTTTTTCTTTTTTTTTCGTTAACAATAAAATTGCTAGGTAAACAATACATCATAGCTGACATTCTGATAAATCAGCAGCCATAGGCTTGGAGAATGTATAAATTTCAAGCTTCAGAGATTTTTTGCTTTTTCCGTTTTGTCTGGAGGCGGTTCTTTTTTCATAGATTTGATTATATTTCAGATCTTTTATATTAATTAGTATAAATCAGCGCGTGGGAGCAGAGATGAGAATTATCTCTCATTCTTTTATTTTATTAGTTTAAGCAATATTTAATTTTTGAAGGCACATTCATATACTATTTCAAAACATTTAAGTCAAATCTGCATGTTAATTTCATGAAGTCTTTTTCAACATCTGATGCAGTAATAAACCAATACAGAAAGCATGTTCTTGAGTCATCCTAGCAGCTGCAGTCCACAATGCCACTGGCTCTCATCTATACCAGAGATTTCACTTCATGCTTCCTCCTCTTCAGGGCTCCCTCTGTGATAACCTTTATGATACTGGCATAACAAGAATTGACTGATCTAACTTGGGAGACTTCAGTGAGGTGGGTAACCTCAATTTATGCTATGTTTTTCCCTGTAATTCTTTCCCTGTCCCTCTAGGTACATTCATAGTGCACATGTAGCCCTCCTGGTTGAGTAAGATACATCAGGTAGAAGTCAGTTTTTTAAATGTTATTTGTCATAAGGGTAGATGTTTGCAAGCTGTGTCACAGAGATGTTCCTAACTTCTTCCAGTATGCAGAAATCATTTAATTTTTACTGAATGGTTCTGTTCCTTTTTCAATCAGTACCATCTAATCAGAGTGTTTCTACAAAACCATCTATTGTTGGTGCGATGACAGGGATGGTCTGGGGGCAGGAATGATATCTGGGACTAGAACGGGCCAAATGCTTGTTAAGCTACTCTTGTAAGTAAAGAAAAATATTTGAGTTGAGGTTGAGATTCGTAAGATTTTCTTGCCAGCAACATCAGCTGAAGAGGCTCTTTCCCTGTCTATTCCACTTTCTCCTTCTCCTAGTGTTCTCTTCAAAACCACTTATCACCATTATATCACTATTTGGGAGGCCATTTTATAGGTTGGAGAGGTGGTCTGGCTTGAAAAACCATACATATCATTTCATCCTTCCTATTCACAGTATACATAACTCTAAAATGAGTTCTGTTCCCTGACATGGTCCGCACTGCAGCCATAGTGCAAAACTGGTGGAATTATTTTCCCACCCACCTTCCCTAGAACTTCCCTTAACTTTCATTATTTGCAGTTCCAAATGGCATATCCAAAACCCTCTCTTTTTCCTAGTTGCTCAGTCCTGCCAAATGGCAGGAAGCAAAACTATTTACTACCTTTATCTACAAGTCTTTCCTCGCTAAGAATGGGAAAAAAAGCCACCAAAATAATAATAATAATAATAATAATAATAATAAATCAATGCTCACAAGCACACAAACCCTACAACGAAACAACCACAGAATAAATCCCTCAAAAGCACCCCATCCAAACATAAAGTCTCTCTAGAGCTTTACTTCCAGTGCAAAGTCATCCTCTAAATGCCAACTAGATGATGTTTACTTTTCAGTTTTATAACATGGGGAGGCACCTTATCAGCTGTCAGTATTAGCTGGCTGAAAAGCATGCACCTTACTCCCCAAATGCACCTTTTTCTTCTAGCCACAACAGGTCATATACATATATTCACACTTGGTACCTATGGATATTGCTAACTATATGTGGTGATGTGGCTGCAGGCCAGAATGTTAGGTATGCTTTGCATGGGACCTGGGTCATTTGAGCCACTCCAGAGATATCAATGGGCCAATTTCACAATTGAACTACTCATCTTGATTTTCTTTGGAATGAACTGACAAAACAGGCACAGTTAACATACAGTTCATTTAATCCCATAGGAGATATCCACTCCATACCAATACACTTTGTTTACATTTATAGAACGGGCCCACACTGATGACTCCGAGGGGTGGACATGGTCAGACAAGAACGTGAACCTAGGCTGCTATTCTCCATATTCAGAGCACAAGTGGCAATGGGCTGATCTTAGATGAGCAAGTACCACTATCAATATCTCTGGAATCCTACAAGCATACAAATATTAATCTGCCTACCTTGCTGCACTCACTCTCATCTCTCCTTTCTCATTTCTTCTCAATTATTTACTCCCCTAGAACAATCCATTTTACCCCCAGTATCAAAACTTGGTACCAGAAGCTATATGAATGGCTTTTTAAGAGCACACAGCATTCCACGATCTTACTCTCTCAACAAAAGCGTATAAATATTCATGAAATACTAAACATACATTTAGGCTTTTGTTTCTTTACCTCTCCTATCCTAACCAAAAATCAACAGTTTCTGCAACTTAGTTTTAGATTAGCATTTTTTTGCCTGGTGTAGAACAACATAAGGACTTCATATTCTACTGTGAGACGTAGAAACTGTTTTATTCTTTCTCTGGCAATAGTGTTCACACTGCAATTCAACAGATGGATAGTTGTCCTTCTATTGCTTCTCTTTCCCACTCTGCCCTTTCTGAACTCTCATTTGAAGACGACCTGTCAACATCCTGCTTGCCTGGACCATTGATCTTGCCCCAGGATGTGTACTCCATTTCCCCATCTGTCAGATTTCTCAGTTTCCAGCCATTTCCTCTCCACTATTCCCATAACAACCCATTTTTGCCTTTGGCCTTACACTGCCTCCTCTCCTTTGAGTACTTCTTTATTTTTCTTCTCTGGCTATGTTTTCTTTTTTCCATTTCAAGCCAGAGGGCAAATGAGCAGTGACCTCTGTAGCTGGCACCAGGACCTCTCCTGTGGCTAGAGAGGAGCCAGCTCCTACGCGAGAAGCAGCCAAGTCTCCTTCCCAAGGGAGAATATTCACCTCCCCACCCAGCAGCAGTCCTCTCCACTGAGATGCTGAACCAAGTTAAATTTAGATATTGATTAATCCTCTGTTTTTCCTCTTTTCTTCTGGGGAAACCTATGGCCTTTTTCTGTGAAGTGCCAATTTCTTCAGGAGGACAAAGTGGTTCTTTCTCCACATATTTATCCCTGAAGTACAAATAACATCTAGAACAAACCCATAAAAAATTCCGTTTCTCAGACTAAATAAATTGAACAATAATGTGAGTTAAAAACTCAAATTTAAGTGTCTAAGTTGCTGCAGCAGAGATGTACCAGAAAAGCCACAATAGGTAAAGACTATCAATTAGTTTTTTGCATGTCTTGCAGCAAATACCTGCATTAGTTTCACTAATTGTATGCTTGAAAACTTATGTTCCTGCTTTTCAGCTATGCAGCCCTTGCACTGTTTACAACCCCAGGAAGCTTAAAGCACCCAAAACAATCAATCACGTGGCTAAATTTTCCTTTGTCATTATGATTCACGATTAAAATTGAAGGTGGTCTGGCCTCACTTGTGCAGCTTGTGTTCAAATCCATCTATGAAATTGCTGTCATAATCCTGCATTTATTCTGCTGACCTACAAAGTTATTTAATATTGCCCTACACCAAGTTGCACAGCATTCTTTATGGCAGTTATTTACATCTGAATCCTTCCTACTGTGTTGTACTGGCCCTGGCAGGGCCTCAGTATATGTTCCAGGCAACAATTACCATTATCCCACACAACAAATTGCAACAAAGATTCAGAGGTTGATTGTGTCCGAAACTGCCAATGCTAGAAAAGAATGCACCAATACTTCAGTTAGGGTTTTTGTTTGACATTCTAAATCCATATCAAGCACAGGAAGATGCTGATTCTGTTGTGGTGGTTGGCTTCAAAGACCTTTTTGACTTAAATAGAAACATACGACAACCATATTTCAAGGTCTTTGGCTCTCTCCAGGTTTGCTGTTGCTTTTTTAACGTGGCAAAATCTTTCATTCCAAGGTTAATTTTGACTTCACCAAGCAAACAGAGGTCACAGTGACATGCAGTGTTAGAGGCAGCCAGCTTCACGTGAACAGTTCCATGAATTATCTGCCTTATTCTGACCCCGATTTGCCTCTTTCTCTGCAGTGTAACTGATTAGGACATAATAAATTCAGCGGCTACCAGGCAAACAATTACAAGAACTTTGCATGGCAGAAGATTTTAGAGAATAGATTATATCTGATAAACATAAAAATGTCAGCTCAATCCCTGTAAAAGTGAGTGATGAATGGCATATCTGCAGTGCATGGTGCTGGCTTTCTGTCGCAGGAATGTCATACTTCCCTTTGCTGGTATTGTGATAAGCCTGCCTATGTTTAGTAGCTTTTGCCAGCAGGCTGTGAGCAACCGAAGCTGCTGTTTGACATATCAAGTGTCCTGTCAGCACAAAATGTGTTTAATTGGCCTTAAATGTACCATTAATGTTAGAGCCACAAGTGAATAGAGGTAATTTCTGGGAAATGGTGTGGTGGGAGGTTAAAGAGAAATAAAATACTGTAAATTAAATGATGAATTGGATTGAAGAAGCTCACACACAGATCTCACTGCAGTACTTTAAAAATGAGAAACAGAGTCCATGCTTTTACTGATGTTGTTAAAGAATCCTGTGGGATTTATAGTTTCCAAGTTGTGGAAAATGAAGTTTACCAGAACAGAGAACCTTGGAAACCAAGTTTAAAAGACAAAACAAGACAGACACTAGTTTTCTCTACAGAAAAGCTGTCCTAAAAAAAAAAACAACACAAAAAAACCCCCAGAAAATTCTGCACCGCTAACCAAAGAATTGCAAACAAGTTATTTGGAACAGAAGCACCCTGAGATGTTTGATGAAACAGTTCCTTTAAAGCTGCTAACTGTAGCTTAAAGGCATAGTGGGGGTATGATCTGAATCTGATCTGAATGTGATTTGCACTCTGAAGTGTTCATTCCTCTGGAATTGTCAGCTACTGACATCTTATTACCAAGGTCAATACCTCAAAACAAAACAACCTGCCCACACCCTCCGCCCCTAAACCAACTACAGCAATACGCATGAAGATATAAGATAAAAAATTAGCTGCAGTTCTCCCCTGTTGGTTAGATGTGAAGAGATATCAGAAAATTTTAAACGAATCAGTAACTCTGCTTAGTAAATTCAGTTTGAATCAAGTAAAGCTTTCCAAAGAAATTAATCAATTCAAATTAAAATCTATTTTTTGATGATCAAGATGGATTTTTACAGTGCCTTATTTTGATATTCACAAAGCATGGGTTTTCCATTTTTGAAATGAACCCTATTTTACGTTTATTAAAATAAAATGTTCTTTGGCAAAAGTTTGAGAGCATCAAGTGACCCAAATCCTTCTTTCTCCAGATTCTGGTTCCAGAATGTACCTCCTCCACAATTTCGGCATTAAAGTCAAACTGCAAACTGTTGGGTTTTTTTGTTGGTTTGTTTTTTTTTTCTTTTTGTTTAAGAAAAAAGAATTCTTGCCAATTGTAATTTATGGTCAGTAACTTAAAAGTGTGGGGAAATAAGACAGAGATGTATGAACTTGAGAATTTCGCCTTAGAGAAATGATAAGGAACAATAATCAGAAGGACAACAAAAATGCACATTGTAATATTCCCTGCTGTGCTTAAAAAACAAAGCAACAACTAAAAAACATTAAACATTGTGCCAGATTGTGCCGACTGCTACTTGCATACAAATTCAAAACCTTAGTACTAAAAGTAAAACACACAATAAATTAAATAGCGCTGTTCGGAGCTAAACAAAGTGTTTTAACTGAAAACATTTCCCCTTGTCCTATCACCATAGATTCTGCTAAGAAGTCTGTCCCCTTCTTTCTTATCATCCTTCTGTAGGTACCAAAAGGCCACTCTCAGGTCTCCCTGGATCCCTCTCTTCTCCAGGCTGAACAGCCCCACCTCTCAGCCTGTGTTTGATGGGGATAGTGTTCCAGCCCTTTGGATCATTTCTGTGGGCCTCCTCCAGACATGCTCCAACAGGTCCACATCTCTCCTGTTCTGAGAACTCAACATCTGGATGCCATACTCCAGGTGAGGTCTCACCAGTACAGCGTAGATGGGCAGGATCACCTCCCTGGACCTGCTGGCCACACTTCTTTTGATGCAGCCCAGGATATGGCTGATTTTCTGGGCTGCAAGGGCACATTGCTGGCTCACGTCCAGCCTGCTATCCACCAGTTCCCCCAGGTCCTTTTCGGCAGCTAAACTCGTTCATTCCCCTGCTTGCATTGGTAACAGGGGATGCCTCAACTCAGGTGCAAGACCTTGTACTCGGCTTTGTTCAACTTCATGAAGTTCTCCTCGGCCCACTGCTCAAGCCTATCTAGGCCTCTCTGGATGTCATCCCATTCCTTGGACCTGACAACCACACCCTACATCTTGGGGTTTCAAGACTCAAAAAAAAAAAAAAGTCATCAATTTATGTTTGCAAGACCATTTTCAGTTTATATAAATACATCACTTGCAAGTTTTGAAATGGAATGTATAGTGTTGCAATCAGATACTCAACTAAAAAACCTGATCGTGCCTCTTTACCAGACTCTCATAATCCCTGTCTTAGCAGAGAAAAACATGCTTCACTTCAGAATCACACCTTATTCATTTCATTGCTTTTTAGAAGTACACACATTTTAAACAATTATTGTCAAGGATGAACTACAGGAAGAGTGAAATTTCATCAAAAATCTCTGATGAACATATTGAGATCTCATTAAGAATTGCAGCCACTGACATAGAACCAGACTGGTACTTTAGTTTCACAAAAACAAGATCAAATAACCCATTGGTTTTATGTTTTTCTTCATCTCTTTCTCTTTTTAAAAAATGTTTAAAAAAAAATATTTTAAATTAAAATGTTTTGTTACTTATATATTAAACATACTGTATATTTTGCAAGATCAGAAAGTAATGCCTCCTATTTTTTCAGGTTCCATAAGATCAGAGGTGGATATTGGTGTTATGGCAGTAGAGCTGAACCTTCCTGCCAGTATCCCATTATGTGCTGTTGCTGTGTGACAGATGGCAGCAGAAAGGCAGTCTGACAAAATGGCTTCCAACATGGATGTGCATATGAAGCAAAGGCATGTCATGGAAAATAGCACCCATTGACATTCATTGACGCTTACTGAAAGTTTTTAGAGACCAAATGGTGGATGCAAGCACAGTGAAGCAGTGAGTAGTGTATTTCAGCAGCGGTGACACCAGGTCACCTTCGCTGGTGCAGATTGTTATGAGCATAGCACCAATCACTAAGTTGAATAATATGGTTTTGTGGCTGAGAATTTACTCTATCAAGAAATGTTATTGTGTTCTTTGTATCTTTTATTTCCATGAAAATAAATAGGAGGCATTACTTTTGGAGCAACCTATGTATATGTGCCCCAAGACAATTTCTATAGTCAAGTCATGCTCCTTCACTTAGATGGTTTACCTTCTTATTATAAATGGCAGTCCCAGATCTCACAGCCTTTCCTTGTAAGATGAAATATAGGGCCCCTATAGCCATCTTTGTTGCCTTCTACTGGACTCTCTAGAAGTTTCATATCTCTCATGATCTGAGGAGCCCAGAACTGGACACACTCCAGATGTGGCCTCACCAGGGGCAGAGTAGAGCAGGAGCATCACTCCCTCAGCCTGCTGGCTGCACTTTTTTTGATTCAGCCCAGGATACTGTTGGTCATCTTGGCCACAAGGGCACGTTGCTGGTTTGTGGCCTATCTATTCTCAACCTGGACACCCAGGTTCTTCTCCACAGATCTCTTTTCCATCAGGGCAGCCCCTAACCCGAGGCAGTTATTCTTGCCCAAGTGCATGACTCTACACTTACTCTTGTTCAACCTCATAATATTCCTCTCCACTCAACTCACTGAAGGGCAGCACATCCTTTTGATGCATCAACCACTCCTCCCAGGTTTCCATCATCAGCAAACTTGCTGAGGGTGCACCCTATCCCATCCCATCAAATTTTTGGACCAAAGTTTTTATAACTTTTAGATGCTCTAAGGATAGAGAGACATACATTTGAAGCATATGGACACTGTGTCTATAAAATCCACTTTTTACCAACTTTAATGCTGTTTGACAACTTCCCTCTTGCTCCAACCAGTGTGTTTTTCTCCACAAATATTTCTGCAAAGGCTGTAAAATAAATCCACAGCTCTGCATTCTGACCCTTTGGAATTTGCTGAGTGCTTTAGCAAAAAAAACCCAAACAACAACAAAAAAACAAAAATGCATGACAACTACACTGAGTGCCGATCTGTTTCTTCTTTAACTGAAGTTTTTTGATTTTTGGCCAATCAAATGGAATAGAATTACTGCTTAGCTATTTGGCTTCTGAACAGGCTACCATACCAATTGCCATCATCTCCTTAATATCAGTGTAAGTGATAAATCTCTTTCTTTAATCATCACTGGATATTGCCCTTAAATAAGAGTAAGTTCTTGCAACTACTATGTTCTTCCTCTGAAAAAAATACATCTAGAGTTTGCTTTGTTTCATTTTTTTTTTCTTTCCTCAATCTGTTTCTTCCATGCCCCCAAACCAACAAGCTGAGTTTTCCCCATGGGCAACTGATGGTTTTAAGTGGACTGTTCAGCAGCTGTGCCCTGCTGACTGCCCTATTGATTGGTTTCTCACATGTCTCTTAATAGGTTTATTGATATTTTGGATTCATTTTGTTCCAATTTTTGTCAATCTCCACATTTTCACAGTCAGGTTCCCTTTTGTTTGAGGAATGGATGCAATTAGTCCAGCTCTTAGAAGTCATGTTGTTTTTTTTGCTGTTTTTTTTTTTCCCCACTAATGGCTTAGCCATCAGTCTTATCCACCAGGCTCTTTTCTAATTCTTCCGTTTCTTTGTTTGAGTTCATATTTAGAAAAAGAGTTCCAGTCAGGTAGGTTCACATATTAAAGACAAGATCTGTAAATTATCAAATAGATTCTGAATGTAAGTAACTTGGTAGCAACTTCTCTCTAAAACAGTTGTTTCCTTTTTTTTTTTTTTTTCCCCTAAAGATTTCTTATCTTGCTAAACTGATAATGCCATGTCCCACACCAGCCTGAAGAATGTGGAGCACACTGCTGATCTTGTCTGGACCATCTTACTACAACCACTTATAGTTTGGATTTGACACCTTCTGACTTCCGTCTGTTCATCCCAATTAAAGACAGACTGCATGGGTAGAGTTCCTAGCAACCACACCATCATACCAGCTGTGAAACTGTGGGTCAGCTCCACTGGTGTGGATTTTTACTAGCACAGCATGCAGGCTCTTGTTCATCACTAACAAAAATGCATAGTTAATGGTGGTGGCTATGCTGAAAAATAGTATTTTGTAGCTGAGAATTTGTTGAATCAACTAGTGTCATAGTGCTCTTTGTTGTAGTTTCCAGGGTAATAAATAGGAGGAAATACTTTTGGAGCAACCTAGGTACACCTGCCTTCGTGCCCAGTCACAGGAGGAATTAATGCAGGGATGCCTCTTAGAGTAGGCCGCAACAAAAGTCAGAAATCTAATAGTAGCAAATCTTTTCCCACATGTTCCCCTTCCCCAAATCTTACAGCTTTTACAAACATGGCTTTTACAACTGCCAATAAATATTCATGACCATAAATACAAACCATATTCTTTCTACTAGTATCCCTTGTGCTTAGCAGATTAGAAGTTGTCTGAGAAGTAAATGTGAAGTAAATTCTTCGGCACAGGCACTGCTTAACATCTTACACAATGCAAGCCAAACGGTAAGGCCTTTTGTTTGTAAAGCAAAATTAAAATATGTCTGAAAACAGTATTTCTTCAGGTGTTCCAAACAAATAGTTGAGGTTGCTAATACTTTTCTTTTTTAAAATGAATACCTAGAAAATTGGCCTACTTACATATTAAGATTATACATTAAGATTTTTCAACTTCTAGCTGAGTTGGAATCAAGGTCATGTCTGCCTTTTGTTTACACAGCAGGAGGATAAATGAAAGGTTCTTGGCTGGCTGAAGATTACAGAAATAACAGAAAGACCTCATAAAAAGAGATATCGTTCTGTCTCATACTTGCAGCTCCGCAAACCTAAAGTTTGGCAGCACATGTTGTGGTTAAAGCTTCCTTATTTGGGAGAAAAAGAAACAATAATATTTTAAAAAAATTGAGAGAGAAGCAGCGTTCTGTAAAAAGACTCCAGATAAGCTAAACGAGGCATGTATTAACTGGGAAAGAACTGATGGTTTACTAACTGCTCCTTTCAACAGAAGAGTTTGGACTCTGAAATGTATTTAGACATCTGGAGTACCTGAACAGAGTGCTCAGACTTCCTCCTGCTTGGATGCCCAGAGTGTTAGGTCTGCACAGGCAGGGACTCTCCTGCTCCAGCTCATCTGCAGCTCTTCTCTTGCAAGCCAGGAAGAAGGAAATACCAGTTACCGGTCAGCATGCAGCTGCATTTTCCTGAAAGACTCAGTAATGTCCCAAAGCGCACCAGAAGTGCAAATAAATAATACCCAGTGTGTTCAGTTTCTGTCATGCTGGAAAAATACCTGTCATTTCATAAAGCCTAGTCTTCAGAAGAATCATGGGATTAAAAAGGGCCTCCAGAAGTCACCTGGGCTGTCTCTATGCCATGAGGCAAGATGGGTTACACCCATGTCATTTTTGGGCAACGACTGCTTAACGTGTTTTCATGACAGTCTGCATCTTGGATATTAAGACCTGAACTCGAGTGGAAAGCAGAGATAAAGATATGCCTATTAAAAACAAAACAAACAAACAAAAATCCCACAAACCTGCAGCTGCATGAGAATCACTGAATCAAGAAAGCTTGAAAGAGAAAGCATACAACTGAGTAACTTCTGTTGTAGTGAAGAGGACCCACAATGATGCCAACACCTTACGTTCTGGGATACATGGCAGAATACTGTATTCTTCACAATATAAGTCTTAACTGTAGATAAGAAGGCTTCAGGAAATTGTGATTGAGCAGCTGCACAGACTATACACATACTAAGATAGTAAGAAATTTACTACAGCCCTTCTCCCTGTTTTTATTCCTTGTTTTCTCACCTATACTGATTGTTTGAAGGCTTAGTTTCAGGGTATTTGAATGGTATACAGAGCTTGAGGTGCAAGTTTCATATATGAAACTATACTCTCCCAAAGCAGTCTAAGTGCAATGGTACTGTGCAACAATTATACAGTGTGGTTGGATTTGTTTTGTTCTCATTTAGAGGCAAGAACAGATTCTTTTGTTCTGCCCAAGGCTGTTTCAAATCATTTATCTTTGCATAGTACACATTTGACATGAGTCCAAAATAAGCCATAAAAGCTAGTTAGAAAAATAATGCAAGAAGAGAAAGTTTCTGCACTCAAAAAGTGGTAAAATATTTAAGCTCATACATTTCTAACCAAAAATTTCAAGAGTCACAGCATAAACTTTTCACTTTGCTGGAACAAATAATGAGAGAGGAATCAACTGCAATATCTGCAAGAGATAATTTTACATGAATTCTTCTGTTTTACGCCTCAGTTAGATGTTAATTTGCAGTTCTGTAATCTTTATGAAGTGAAAAACTTTTCCTGCCAAATTTTCCAAAGTTCTGCTAAAAATTTTTTGAAACTAGACTCAGTCATACAGGATACAAGACATTTGAAAATTGGGAGTGAAACATGAAATAAATGAGTTAGGAATAATTTTGTATTCCCACTCGTTCATAGCATAATTTCTGAATTTGAATGATTTCTCACAATTAATGTTTTTTAGTATATTGAATTGTTATGTGGAAAATTGCCTTTCTTTAGTGACATTCGTACTGATACTGAAGTGTCAAGAAAGTAACCTATCCTATTTCACTTTCCTTTCTCCCTCAACAGACAAACCAAAACAAAAAAAACCACTAAGATAAAATCATAAGACAAATCTGTGGCTTCAGGTCACAGTTGTTAAGAACATGAAATATGTTTTAAATGCACGTCATTGGCATAAGGGCAGCCTGCAGCTGGCAGCCTTGTTGAATCGAAGACAACAAAAAATTCAGCAGGTATCTGAATCCTAAACTATATCGCTTTGGATGCACATATCACTATTATTACACAAAGATAATATACACAAAGATATTTATACACAAAGATATTCATACACAAAGATAAATAAGAATGGATTTGAGCAACAAAACTATCAGGTTTTTAAATAAATTATACATAGGAAAAAATAAAACAAACAACAATAGTTTTCAGTATTCTTGCACAATAAGAACTTGGGGTGAAGTTGCATATACACCCAAGCACTTTCATTCAGTGCCTCTAGAAAATAAAACAGCATGGTACCTTGCTTCAGTAGGTGAGGTTGGGGCATTAGGAAAGATTTTAATCTCTCCACCTGTGCTTGTCCCACTCCCACAATGAAGTTTTTTTTAGGACTGATCCTGCCTCAGGCAGCCCTGGCTTGCCCCAGTTGAAGCTCCTCACCAAATTTGGCTTCTTATCTCCACATTTTATTGCTGCTGCCCTGTGATCCTAGTTTGGTTTCTTCAGGAGAAACAGAGAGGCTGAAAATAGTCAGCAAAGCTCTGGAAAATCACTGAAGAAGGAGCCTGGGTAAAACAGGCACAGGGTTTTTGAAGTGATTTATTTATGCACATTTGCCTGCAGCAATCAGCTTGTATACAAACAAAGCATGACCAGAAGTGATTTAAGGACTGAATACTTTTTATATTCACACAGGATAGAATAGAGCTAGAGCATCTACTTTTATTATTATTATTATTATTATTATTTAGAGCAAAAGATCTTCTGAAAAGGCAACTAACTCATAGTGTGTTCATTTTTGAGTCCACAGTCCTTTTGGTTAAACTGAACACACTGAAATAACTGGTAGACAGAAGCAGCAGTTCAGCCTGTCCCCCAGTCCCAGTTAGCTAGACTTGTGGTTTTTGTTATGCAAGAATACTAAGTGCTATTGCAGCATCAAAAGAGAAGTTTGGAGCAGATTTTCTTAAAGTGTTTCTAATGCATCTCATATTTTCTCTGATAAAACAGGAATGGTTGTTTCTTAAACATACAGAAGTGAACAGATGCACACAAATGTTTACATGCAACTTGAAGGAGAAAAAAATTACATCATTCCCTAATTGCTCTCTAAACCCACAAATTAGGCTAAGTGTCTTTGTAAACAGATCTGATTCTGAATGCCTTCATAAGGTCAAAGTTCAGTTGTGTGCACTAGTTAATTCACTGTGTCATAAAACTTGAGATCAAACACTATTTAGAATGACAGAAGCAAGAGCCAAGAAAGAAAACTATGGATTACAACTGATGATAGAAGGATATAGTAATGCATCAAATGGAAGAGTCTACCATATATTTATTTCTGAAGAGCCTGGAAGCAATTATGAAAGCTGAAAAGCTGTGGTTTTAACAAATGGGGGAAATTACTACATATCAAAAATATCCAAATCCATGATTTAAGGATATTAAGTAAACCACACATTTGATTACAATTGCTCTACACAAAAGATTGTGAAGAGTATTTGAGAAAAGCAACTGTAGAAACTGAATAGAAAAAAAAGGTTGCATGCCTTACTAATAAACAAATGAAATAGTAGAGGACTGGAGAGGCTCCTAGCAATGAGTTACATCATTTACTGCAATGTTTGACTAAACTTCAGATGGACCACAGTCCATCTGAGTGCAGAATGTTCTTTGTAAAACATTAGCAAGTCAATAGTGGGCTCCAAATGAAAAGAAAGGGTTCATCATTAGCCATCCCTTCTGTTCTCTCTTTTCATTACAACAAAAGGCTGTTTCAATTAGAGCCATGCACAGTCTCTGTACTGAGTTTGGTTCCAAGTCTTTTATACAATGCCAGCATCTCCAGGGATTAGTTCCCTGCAGGCCAAGGCTCTCCCACTGGTGGGACGGAACCTTGCTTGGGTCACACTGTTCTTGCCATTACACCCTTTGGCTCTTTCTTGAGTACTGTTCTCAGTGATGAGCCTGATCTGATCTCTTTGCAGTGAGTTAGGCTCTGCAGCCTACGTCCCTTTAACACTGGACCCTGAGGTTACTGCAGTACAGCAGAAATGCATACCCTTGGCAGCCCTTTTTCTGACTTCTGAGGGGGCTCTGCAATTTGAGCGCGTATGTAATATTCCATAGTTGAACTCATCCTTCTGCCTCCCACCTCCTGTCTTTCAGACATTTTAAACACACAAGATCTAAATGCAACTGTCACCATTCAAGAGCATAATAAAGAAGCTAAAGGGAACCTAACTCTTCATTTTTAATAGATACATTGACGTAAAGATACCAAGCTTGTTTAAAGAAGACTGTTTAATCCACCAAAGCTCTGCGTACTTAATTATCTTATACACCACAGACAACTCAGCTAACTCACAGGCATAGAATGGGTTGGAAGGGGCATACTGTATAGGAGCAAAAAATACATGAGATTCAAAATCATGACTGTGCAGTGTTAGGAATCATCTTCATTCTCGGAATTAATTCAGTACACTTAATCCAGGAACCAAGACATGACACCAAAGACCGATTGCATTTTCTAACAGCCATATATAAAATATTATCTGTGAATTGATTTGATTCTAGTCTCATCTGCAATTAAGTGCAATATTCTATACATGGCTGGAAAAAAATAAGTAGGATCCAAGCTAAATAACAAATGTCTGTAAACTGCTGAACGCTTATAGAGCAACAGAAACAGTCCTTCCATCCACTGCTGTCTAAATACAATAAACTTGGCTGATGAAATTCACAAGGCAATAAGCTTTAGTATGTAGATACCAGTATCTCCTGCTCAGTGTTCTGATTAATGCACACATCCTTGAACAATAGTTTCAAAGAATACACTGCTTTGATTATAACTATGTTGGTTTGTAAATTTTACTGCACTAAATATTATGATGTTTATTAATATACATCAAGCTCTGACAATTGGATTTATCAGGCTAGAAGAGCTAACTTAGTTTGTGTCCTTATATATTTTTTTGCTATAACCAAACCTCTGCTTTCCTTTGTTAGAGTATTCAGCAAAATTTACACCTAGCATCCAAGCTCAAACTAAAGCATTCAGAACTAGACTTTGTTTTACTGAAACTGTTGAGACGAATTTTTTTCCCCTCTTACTCTGGAAAATTAGCAGGCTCTAAGTCTTTCAGTCTTAAAAGCTTCCTTTGACCTTTGCCTGAGAAGGTCCAATGTTATTTTCATTATACACTGGAAATTTTTAGGCACGTCACTCATCTACAAAAATGGTGCCTCCTACTTGCCCCTTGTAAGCCTCTTTGCAAACAACAATTTCCCCTGCCACATGCATTCCACAGAACGATCCTGGCAGTGTCTCAGATGAAAAAGATGGATCTAATTAAGTTAAGGAGCTGGACCCGCACCACTGTTGGGACAGCAGCTGAAGCATGCCATACTTGAGAGCGTGGAGACGTTGGAGCAGTGGAATCCACTTCTGACCATGTTCACAGACTCCACCTATTATCTGTAAAGCCTACTTCCCTCTCAGAAATAAAACTCAGCAAGATACACAGTTATTTATCTAGCATAGCTAACTCACCTACTTCAGTTTCTACCTAGAGGGCCTTGTTTTTTGCTCTTCAAAAAAAACCTAAGAGCTTTTCTACCTGCAGACAAATGCTAAAATATTTTTTTGCTGCTCCAAGTTTAAGCCAAAAGCTAGAAAACAGTATATTTTACAGTTATACAGTAATACAATTTCATGAACATTAGTGCTGTTCAATTAAGGCAGAAAAGTCTATGCTAAAGAAAGCATAACATTATGTACATACACAATATATAACTCTAGGCCTACTGACATGTATTCGGAGACCTCAGTCATAAGACCATACGTCTAGTACCTGCTACTATACTTCATCTAGAATAATATATTATTCCCATTTGGGAGCTCAAAACTAGAGACAAATAAACTGATTTATCCCAGGCCACACAGGATCACTGTACCAAAGCTGCACGTAGAATCCAATACTTACAATTTCTTATTTTCAATACATCTGCTGTGAACCTAATGAGGTTCAACAAGGCCAAGTGCAAGGTGCTGCACTTGGGCTGGGACAATCCCAAGTATTTTTACAGACTAGGGGAAGAACCCCTTAAGAGCAGCCCTGAAGAGAAGGACTTGGGGGTCCTGATGATGAGAAGCTGGACACGAGCCAGCAGTGCGTGCTTGCAGCCCAGAAGGCCAACTGTGATCTGGACTGCATTAAAAAAGGGGTGGCCAGCAGGGAGAGGGAGGTGATCGCCCCCTTCTACTCAGCTCTTGTGAGGCCCCATCTGTAGCACTGCATCCAAGTCTGGGGTGATGCAGAGTCTTGGAATGGGTCTGGAGGAAGGCCACGAAGATGATCAGAGGGCTGGAGCACCTCTCTTACGAGGAAAGGTTGAGGGAACTGGGCTTGTTTACTGTAGAGAAGAGAAGGCTCTGGGGAGACCTCATTGTGGAACTCCAATACTTGAAGGGGGCACGTAAACAGGAGGGGGAATGGCTGTTTACAAGAGTGGATAATGATAGGACAAGGGGGAGCGGTCTCAAAATGAGACACGGGAGATTTAGGTTAGATGTTAGGAGGAAGTTTTTCACTCAGACAGTGGTGACACACTGGAACAGGTTGACCAGAAATGTTGTGGATGCCTCATCCCTGGAGGTATTCAAAGTCCAGCTGGACATGACTCTGGGCAGCCTGGTCTGGTGGTTGGCGACCCTTCACATAGCAGAGGGTTGAAACAAGATGATCTTTGAGGACCTTTTAACCCAGGCCATTCTATAATTCTATGTTATATCTGACACATTGCATTCAGCCTTTTTTCCTAAAACAGACTTCAATAAAGATAACAATAATTCTCAAAGGAACATCACAAGTGCAAAGCCCTTGGAAAAGCTTTCATGTTATTCACAGAATTCTGGATATAGTTGTACTGTTTGTCGTTAAGGATTAGTACGATCAGCCAAACAAGTAAATATACCATTAGCAGCAGAACTAATAAGTGTCACTTAAAAAATAATGACCTTGTAACTAAAATTTCTAATTCTGCAAAAGGATGCACATCCCCAATTCTAGTTCACTTTGCTCTCCAAGAATCAAATAGTTGTATCAACTCAATTGAACTTGTATTTAGAAGATGTTATGCTAGAACATCTTACTTTCTGATTTAGTGTATGCAAGAACAACTATAAATGAGCCCGTGCTTTCTGCAGGAGCAACCTGGAGATCATGCAGCATTCCTCTGATTTAGGTGTTATTTTCTCCCCAAATCCACAGTACTTATTACTTAAAGAAGGGGATGTTGATGCTTACAGACAGCAAGGGGTATCTTTGTTAAGAACGCTTGCAAAATTGCATGAGGAGGACATGAGAAGTAATAGTGACTATGATTTCTACATCTTGTACAGATATGAAAACATGCTAGTTCATTGTTCTTGCTTGTTCCGCTTTGTTTGTAGCAGAAGTAGGCTATAGGATGAACCTAAGGGTAAACTGTGATCGAGCTGCTGAAGAGGTCCCATTGACCCTCTTCCTGCTAAAAGTAGCACTCTATCCATAGCTAGCAGAGACAAAGGAATACACTGCAGAGCATGCAAGCACACACAGAAGGAAGAAATTATTCCTTTCTTTTTTCTTAAATAAAGTTGTTATAATAAGAAAGGAACGGTGTAACTGCACACTCTCAAAACTAAGCTACAGGCACTTTAAGACACACAATGAAACACATTAATACAGAGAAACTTATTCCTATTCCAACAAAATAATGTAAACAAAACTATGAAATAGATATACTAAAATATAAAGCTAAGCAGTGATTGAAACACAGAGGGAAAATATGCCACAGTTTTGCAACAGCTATTATATTCTGAAGAAAACAAAGAGAGATGAAATGAAAGAAAAAAAGAATAATTAAAAAAATCATTCTTAATTTGCTTCATCCTGACTTTTCTTAATTATATTCATACTTGAGAAAGGATTACAATTCATACTCCTCCATTCTAAAGACAAATAAAAATATGACACCTCCCCACCTCTGGTAAGTTACCAAAGTTTTTTCTTTAAAGGGGTAAAGATGTTTTTGAAGAAACAGTCTTCCTTACACTAAAGACCTAATTGAAAGCATATGGCACGACCTGAAGCAAAATGTTAATGAAAACCACCCTACATTTATTTTCCAAGCAAAGTTCTTTTGTTTGACTTTTATAGATTAATTTGACACACTCTATTCCTTTGCCTGGAAAGTTCTAGAGTTTTTTTTTGTTTGTTTATACTGTACAAAGCATGGAATTATTGTACTTTTTGCTTAGTTCTTTCTAACTGCATGAAATTGAGTAACATTCTGAGACATATTTGTAATAAGATAAAGGCCAGAACTGACATATGAAAAACATATGGGTATTTCTATTTGCCTGCACAAAAAGAAACATACTGAAGAAATGTGGAAACCACCATTCCAAAAGCTAAGTGATATTTTCTTCTCTGTGTCCCTGTACTATTATGCATACAGTATATGCATTATAGTACATCACTACTACAGCATATGTATAATTATACAGCACATACACATGTTTCTGAAGGCAAATCAGACACTAAAGCGTAATTCGTATTAACTCATCAAATCACCACCAACATAAATGATCCTCTACTATTAACACACAAGAAAGGAAGCTATACCTTCCGAGGTTTTAGAGAAAATCCACTCCAAATTCAGCACACTAAAACTACTACTCTTAGGCCACACAGCCTTTTTTCTCTCCTTTTTAATTGAAAAATCAAGAATCTGGGAGGATGTCATCTCCTAACAGTGATGACATTGAGAATCAGATCTATTCTTATTACATACTCTTCTAAACACCTATGCTTAAAAAGAATATTACCAACATCAAATGTACAGAACATTATCTCTTCCCTTTTTGACATCCAGAAAGATTTGCCTGTATCTAATTTCAGAAACACTCAAAAATCAGCAACGAAATTATCCAAAATAGAGTAACTCCAAACATTCCTACCTTCTGGAAGGTAATAGATGGTGAAACTTGAACAGACCATTTTTATTTTCAGTAAAACTTCACTGCCTTCTCTTTTTTAATGCATTACACACCAAAGGAAACAGAATTTAAGACCAAATTATGCAGGAATATAGTAAAAGCAATGAAAAAATTCAAAAATATTGCAGGGGAATCATCCACACAAAGTAACTATTCACACCACAGAAACCTACTAAACTGTCAAGGCATTTCTAACCATGCTTTACATACCATTTAGAAAAATCTGCTGGCTGTAGGACCCTCACTGCACCAAGCTGTTTCTCTTCCTCTGGAGAAAGGGTTTCTCCCACACTGCACTCTGAGCACAGGTGGAAGCAATACACCTCAGATGCAAAGCCATCAGCTGATAGGGGAAGTGTAGGAGGCTATAGGAGAAAGTGGCGTCTGCTGAAATGGCTTTGTAGAGGAAAAGTTGGGTTGGGAAAAGATCATGAGACTGCCTTCTAGGAAAATCTTTGCTTAGAGATTTAGACTTTGGCAAATGGAGTATCTTTTAAACACCTTTAGTGGTATATAGACATAGGTAACAAATAAACCAGATTAAAGTATTTTCTCGGGCTATCCCTTCCTTTAAATTTTGTTTCAGAAAAATGAATAAACATTAATTGAAAATGTCCTTTTTAAGACCTCCTTTCATATTAATTTCAAATCAAATATCACCTCAAACTGCAGCTATATAATCAAATAATTAACTTGAAAGTTAAGACCGTAAACTTTTTAAATTTTACAAATTATATAAAGGAATTAATAGGAAGTGCAGGTTTTTTCTAGACACTTAATGATTAAAAATTATGGTGGGTATCATAATTTTGTAATTTGTAATATTTTTTTTTCTCTTCAGATAGACTAATTTCCAAGATCCAAATAAATTTTCTTATGCTAGCTTCCGCAGCTCCTTTCCTTCAGTCTTCTATGAGAGCTGCTCCAAAAGGTATGCTTCTATTTTATTATATTGGTCTTTGATGTCAGAGGTGGGTGTCGGTGGTATAGCAGTAGAGGTTGAATCTTCCCACCAATATCCCATTGCATTTTGTTGCCATGCAAGAAATGGCAGCAGAGGGACAGTGACAAAATGGTATTTGACATGGAAGCGCGTATGAAGCAAAGGTGTGTCACTGAGTTCCTCCACGTGGAAAAAATAGCATCCATTGACATTCATCAACAATTGCTGAACATTTCTTGAGACCAAACAGTGAATGTCAGCACAGTAAGATGATAGGTGGTATGTTTCAGCAATGGTGGCCACAATATAAAAGTTAAGCCGTGTTACAGATGGCCTCAAACAGCTGTCACACAATGAAATTAAAAGCATCTCCCTCAGCTTATCCATATATATCAGCAGTTTACAACCAGAGAACTGTGTACTGAGCTGAACATCAGCTTCAGTGCATTGGAAGTGATGGTGCCAGTGTTGGAATATTGCAAACTTGAACCAATAGAAGGCTGAAGGTGACAGTTTCCTGAATCATACCAGTGATAAGTTGAGTTGTTACTTCTACAACTCAGAGTCAAAACAGTAGTTCATGAAGTGGTGATGTGAATTCTCCATCAAAGAAAATGTTCAAGACATAGCCCTCAGCAGGCACAATGATGCACACTGTCTTTTGTGATAGGAAAGGAATGATCTTTCTGGATTTCCTGAAACCCACACAAACCATCAACTCAGACTGCAACATCATGACAGTGACTAAGATGAAGGCTTGAACTTCCAGAGTCAGGCCAGAGAAGATGATGCTCATTGTACACAACAATGCCAGGCCCCATACCAGTTTGAAGACTGTGGAGATCACTGCCAATCTTGGCTGGATTGTCCCACCACATCCATAGTATAGTCCAGATTTGGCACCTTCTGATTTCCTTTTGCTTAGCCTGAGAAAAGATGAGGTGTGTGCACTTAATTTGTTTTCCTAATAAGGATGCTGTCATAGCAGCTGTGAGAATACAAGAAAAGCTGTTCAGAGGAGAAGCTGTGGAGCAAGATAAACAGCAAGCAGCCACGAAACAGTGGTCCACCTCCACTGGTGCAGATTTTTACAAGCATGGCATGCATCACTGGCAAAAATTCATAACTACTGGTAGTGACTGTGGTGAAAAATAGAGTAATTCTGTAACTGAGAATTTGCTTTATCAAACAGTTTTATTCTGCTCTTTGTATTTGTTGTAGTTTCCATGGAATAAAATAGGAGGTATTACTTTTGGAGCAACCTACTTACAAGCTCAGTTCTTTGCCAGCCTGCCATATTCCTTACAAGAATTAAGCAAGCTGGAGAGACAATCTTCTAGCGTTGTCCTACAGTTGACCTCTTTCTCATTCTGCTACTCCAGGAAGTGAAACGTGAGAAAGTATGGATTTCCTTTAAAAGTAAGATACTATACAAAAATGTGTAATAAATGCAAATTATTTCTTAAACTATTTCCATTTACATATAACGTAAGTTTTCAAACTGTGACAGACTCTTCAGAAAACAAATCTGCAAACAATATCAAAATTTCCTGTTCTTGGTCTTAAATTTTCATAGAGAAAACCTTATTTTATGAAGTCAAAAAGTTGAAGTATCATTTGGGTCATGAACTGAGATGGCACTACATAAGGAAATATATGTGGAAGAATATCTGCTACAAGAAACAAGTAACCCAACCAGGTGTTCAACAAGGAGAAGACAGACCAAATATGAAGGTAACATAAGACTCAGCAAACAACCCCCTGAAAGATCTTTAAGTCTCTGTTAAATATCCTAACTGAGCCGTGTGCAGCTCTGGAAACTAAAATGGTCTTCCTCCCTCGTACTAAAACTCTTGAACCTTATCCTGTGCTCTAAAAAAAACACCATCTATGACATCTTAGAATATATGAATGGCCATACTCTTTCAGATGAAGAGTATACCTTGCCAAGTACAATCTTGCAGCTTCCAGGAAGAAGGATCTCAGGGTATTTTCTGAGCTTGTTTTGTTTTCTCTTGTTTCCTTTTTATACCAAATCCTATATTCAGAATGTTTCCAAATTCTGATGTTTCCTCCTTCAAAATCTTCCAGATTTGTTCATAAAGCCTAACGTCCACCATGCTGATCCAGTTGCACTGATACAAAATCCTCTTGCCTCCCTTTCTTAACAACATTATTGCTTGGTACAGCACAACTAAAATAGAGCCACAAAGATACTAGGAAGGAGAACAAATTAACAGGAGCCACAGGTAGATGTTGAGGTCAAACAGCAGGAGAACTCCTGTTCAGCCCAGATACCCTGGGCTCCAGCGTATGGCTGGCACAGATTGAGCCCTAGGGGACCACTACTGCCAAACTCCTGCAGAGACTGTATAATAGGAAATTTTCAGAGGATTGTGATACAGCCAAATTTAAACAGATTTCTGACCCCAGGCTCTCAATCAGATGACTATAAGATTTTTTCCTACCATTGGCTAAACAATATGTTTTGCCTTAACCTTGTTCTTTGAATACTGAAACCATCCCAAAGTAATCAGCCTAAGGCTGATGCTAGTTATTAAGAATTCAGGTCCAAATTTTGCAGTTTTGCAATTGTATTTTACTATGAAAAAGCTCTCCTGAAGGAATGCATTAGGCAGCTTTAATGACAGGCAGCTCTGTCAGCTTCACCCATAACAACTTTTAGCAATAATACGAATCTTATCTTTTGTTTTCTTAGATAAAGACCATCTTGTTTTGTTTTGTGTTGTGTTATGTGAAATTGCAAATGGTTTATGCAGGCACTTCTAGATTAACTGCAATCCAAGATTTCAATGCAAATCTTTTCTGATCTAAATTAAAATAAAACCACGAGGTTTGTTTTAAGTGCATTTTTAATTGAGCCTACTTGGTTGCAGCAGTTCCTGAGTGCCCTTAGGATGGTACAGTACAATAGTATCTGTTTCTATCCAATTTCCATAAGGAATTATGAACACAAGAAATTTTAAGCATTGAGAAAAGTATGGAAGATATTTTGTTTAGGTTTCTTTCTCTTTGAAACAGATTCAAGGAGAGTGAATCATTTCTCTTAGACACTTAGTAGAATTACAATTACCATTTCCTTCTTTCTCCTTAGAGCAACACACGTTGACTTCTCTTCATTTTAAGGTAGTTGGCTGACACAATTCAAATTTAATTACTCTTTCTGCATGATAAGCTCCAGTCTTGTGAGCAAATATGTCTTGCTTTCAAGTTTGGCTAGACAGCAGCAGAGTAATAAAGACCTTTCAACCCCTGGTGCAGCCTGTAGCTTTTGAATCATTTTCTAAATGACAAAAACAGCCTTTTCTATCACAGAACTTTCTCATAACATCATTATTAAATAGACACCTAATCCCTAAAAACCTACAAACCTAATCAACTGGCTGCCAATTATAATGACTTCTGCTGTCAGAACAGCACGATGTGAAACCCAAGCAAGTAAATGGCAATGTTGATGGCTATCAAATTAAGATTTACTAGGCAAGGATGTGAATTGTCACAGACATTCTAAATACACTGTAGTTTCTCTCCCACTGAGTAAGATTTTCCTATCTCTGAATGGTTGTAGTAATCTGTGTAAGTAGTGGATACAAATTCCAGACAGCAAATTCTGACAAGGTAATTTGTGCTGTATATATATATATATGTATATATATATATATGTATATGTACCTTGTACTATGCACTACTCCCCTGCTCAGTTACTAATTAATACAATAGTATTTAAGAAGATGAGAATTCTTTTAGTTTTTACTTCTCAACAGCACCTAAAAATGTGATTTTCTATACTTCGATTTGTCTTTGGATAACTCTCCACTACTGAGCAAAATACAGACTTTGCAGTATGGAGGATTATCTTTCAGTACTCTTCAAAAATAATCAGACCTTTCCAGAGGAAGGAAGGCCAGGCAAAGACAAGGGACATCTTTAGTCAGTCATATTTTCAAGCTGATAGGATATGAATAAATTACTCTCATCATAAGCTGTTAAAGCAAAAGCATTAACAGTTGCTTTCTCTTAGGAAAGCGCAACAGAAGCAGTAGGTTTCTCAGACAAGTGGCCAAGAGCAGCATTTGACAGATATGCTCAATCTGCAAGAGTCAGAGGGAAGTATAAAGAAAGGTTTGGACCCTGTGAAACCAATGCCTTAGCCATGCTTTTCTCCTTCCAGGAGCTTTAATCATGAACTTCAGTAGCATTTCAGCTCTTTCTTGCTAAATTGAGAGGTGTATCAGGCAGGTAACAGATGTGTGCTAGCAGCAGTATCTTTCAATGATGGCTACTACTGATCATCCCATTTGAGTTAAAATACCAAAATAAAAAGGAGATGTGGTAGTAAAAGGGGAAAAAAAAACACCCCAAAACAAAAAACAAGCCAAAAGCAAGCAAGCAAACAAACAACAATAATAATAATAATAATAATAATTAAAAAAACCCAGAAGATTTTAATTATAAATAAATTAAGATGTCAATACATTAAAAGTAATACAACTGCTAAAATATTTTAAATAAAGTTAGCAAGATAAAGCAAATGTTGCATTTTAAATTCATTGTGCAGGAAACTGCCCAGTTTTGAACTGACCCCATTTTATCCATCCTGTTTATTTATTAAGCAAGTGAACCTTGCATCCATGCTTCCAGGAAGCAGAGCAATAGGATTTCTCTGCACAGACTGGTAAAAGATCAGTCATACTCAAGTCCAGTTACATCAGTGAAGGGTATTGCTATTAGCATCGGTAGTTCAGCTTTCACATACTGTGAACCTTTGGAAAGAATCATATTTAACAGGAACAAAAACAAAATCCTTACTGAGACACTGTCAAGGAAAAATTAGACACCAGGGATGCTGCTGTTACAACGTGCTTACAGAGACAGATAATCCATTGTTATTTAATTATTATGATTTGAATCAAGGTTTACTGTGAGAACGTAAGCCAAATCCTATAACATCACAGAAACAGTTGGCTGACAGCATTCAGGGTTCTTATTTGCTTAGTTACTTTAACTAACCTGAACAACATATCAGAGAATTCTCCAGTAACCCAAATTAACAGGCAAGCCTTCGAAGAATTTTTTTACAAAAACAAGGCAAAAAACTCTCCTTCACTGATATTTAAACTGGGCACGAATAAGAAACTGCACATTGCTTTTTATCAGTGAAGATGCAGCTCTGAGAGAGCACCACAGAAATAGAAAAAGGCAAAATAGAGCATATTTGCATACAGGACATGATATTAGGCCCTATTGCAGTGGTATACACGCACACTTTAAACATCAGCTGGGTTACATTCTCATGGTGTCTTTACCAAATCTGATAAAACTGACAAGTGTTATCACGTAAGGGGGTCATCCCATCACTTTGTCAAGCTGAGTGAAGGCAAACTCCAGTGTATTCCTTCCTCCAGTGACTAAGTGGTTTGGAGTCATTAGAAGTTGTACAGACACAGGGGCAATGCACCATGCATGCCAGATGAATTCAGACAAAGCTCAGCTGAGTGAAGGCCCCAGCTCCCAACCCTCAAAGGTCCCAGTCTGACTCAGTCTCAGAGCATGGTTACACTCTGGACTTGTTTGTTTTTAAATATATCTCCAACATTTTAATGACAACTGTAAATACCGCTTTGGCCAGTCTCGCTGCTTCCTTTCTCATTAGAAAAACATCTAACAGCTCATTTTACACAGAGTATTCCCAAACACATGACAGTGATCAATGTTATCTTGGTGTCAGCTTTCCCTGCAGCACTTTTCATAATGACATTGTCTTTCCTAGAGACAGTGGTAAACAACTTAAAAGGAAAAACAAACTTCTTATAGAACACCTTATCTATCTTAGGTTTTAATCTTTCGCAGCAGAAGGCTGACAGTTTCATTGGTATGAGTACAGAGTTCCACCACAGTTATGAAAGCAGAATGACTGTAAAACAACTTTATAGAAGAAAAACAATCCAAAAATGAAATCCACTTTAGAAGAGGTCTAGAGAGCTGCTATTAGTGATCTTTGCTTCAATTATAAAATTTTATTGGGCTGAAACTTTTGGCTAAGTTAAGTTAATGTTACATGCTGATGGTAAACAACTTTGAGAATTCTAGCTAGATAGTATCATGCTGTTTGCTGTCCCAGTGGGGTTACCTAATTGGATTACACTGGACAGAGCAGATTCTAAAATAAAGGAGGATATTTATTTCCCTTAATACTTGATTTAAGTAGCTATTTGATTAACAACTTTGTTTGATTTTAGGTTAGGTTTAGCAGCGTAAGTCTGCACAACAGTGTTTAATGAGGGACTTTTAAGAGAAGAAATGCTTTCTGTAAAGCATTAAATTGAAATTTAGTTAATCTACATCCCTTTAACAATGTCAAGAGACATGAAGGGAGATACAGGGCATTTCTGTGAAATTTCCCATTCACAAACTGAAGATTACAGTATTTCCATTCTTCTTCCTTTTGTCTGTGTTAATTGTACTAGATTACTGAGGCTGTTAGACTGGATTGCGTTTTACTGTGACCTTTGATGGAACAAATTAAAGTACTGATCATCAACAGAACCTGTTATAATAATAAATATTATATTTTAAATGTACCCCTAGCAAAACATTAAAGCCAAGCAAAGTATTAAACTGTGGACTCAAGAAGGATACTGAATGCTGCACTTTCACTATTTCATGGAAGAGAGGAAAACAGACATTACCACATCTCATATTCTATTTTTATTTTTTCCATATTTATTTTTATATATATATTCAAAAATATTTGTATATACTTTTTTAATTCGATTCTATATTTTTATTATTAATGATCTAAAATAGCTAAGGCTCAGATTGTTTTAGATTTCAGAGTTTTTATCTCTTGGTTCTATCTTGGAAAATCCATAGTTCTAAAAATGATATTCTCTAGACTTTAGAAAGAAAAAATGCACAAAATGTCTTGGTTTTGCTAAACAGAGCAATAAAACCTAAACACACATAAGCAATGTGAATCCTACCTGTAATAAAATATAAAGCACTTTTAATTTTTTTTGTATAGTATGTACTTGGGTTTCCTTTCTCATTTTTTGTTGTTTTAGGAACATTCTCCTCTGCTGATGAGGGGATGATTTGCACTGCCAAGAAAAACCAAAGAGCTACACTCAAGAGAAGAGATATCAGTTAAATCTCACTTGTTACCACATAGGCATAACTAAGCAAGTGCAAGAAAGCTTAATTGCTCTATGTGGTTATCTGATTTCTTTCAAAGGAAAGTATTTTTGAATATATGTGTGTGCTGGAAAATAATCTCAATAAACTTCTCAAATGAATTTGTAATATCACACTAAACTTCTCTGCAAATACATGCTGATCCCAACTAATTGTCCTAATAAATTACCATAAACCTAATGAAGCTATTTTAATTCTAAATTAAAATGTGTACACTGTAGTTGAACATCATTTCATTAATCCTCTTTATCTCAGCTCATTTTCTTGAGCTTTTATTTAAGAAAGACATTTTATTTAAAAAAATTGTAAAAAATAAAGCAATTGATTTTTTAAATGAACTGAATAAAATATTTTCAAGTAATGTACCCTAAACCAAAGTACACTTCAAGCTGTACTTGAATTTTTCTGTATACCTCAGGTGGTTTTAGTTAATATGCTATTTGTTGATATGTGAAACGTTAAATTGTTCTGTTAACCAGAAAAACAAAAAAAGACATTCTATTGTGTATTTGCAAATGTCAACTTCCAAAATCATGGGCATGCATTTCTGAAGTTCAGCTTGTATTCATTCCCATCTGAGGACAATGAAATGAGCCTAGTTCAAGATTTGTAACATCAGCTGTGTGTATTACGAAAGCACAGAAATGTCATTGGAACTACACAAAGATAATCGCTTTGCCTCACTCTAGCTTCAAAACAGATGAGCATATTTTGCTTAAATTTCCTCAAAATTGGACATTGTAGGTGAGACCATACAGAGTTGAGCAAAAACTTATTTCAGAAACTTAAGAATAAATATATCACTTGGAATGACTAAATTAGAAAGACTTCACTGTTCATGACAAGCTGATAATGCAGCTAGATTTTAATGGAAATTTCAAAGGCAAAAATCACATAATATTATCTGATAATACAATTTCTTACACCATGACTCCATCATCTGGAGTATTTATGTTACACCAGCTCCTCCTGCCTTTTGTTTTTTCATCAGAGCAATAGCAAATCATTTTGGCATGTATAAAATCTTAACAAAAGTTAAGTGCCATGATCAAGGACCAAAACAACTCAGCAATTCCTTATACATCATTTAAACTCTCTGGACCATTAGAAAATGTTGAAATGAATCGGGCTAAAATATATTTGGGCACTGAAATCCTTGCAGACTGATTATAGTGAAACTTACACATTTTTTTCCCAAAAGAAGCAACAAAATCTCCAATGAACAGGGCAACGATATAGATGGCACAATATATGCAACTTCCCTGAACACAGGACCTTCACAATCTTGACAGTACATAGCATTATTAAACCTCTGATCCTTTGATACAGTTTGCTAATGTGGACTAACACTGACTTCTGCAACTACATGCAGGTCCACTGGAGTCATCAAACTCTCTAGTTCTGTTTTAGAGGATACTATATCACAAGATGAGATCCTGCTGTGAAAACAGATGGCATATCTGGCCTTCAATAACTCAGTCTTGAAATATTTGGAAAAACTGACTGTTCTGTACTGTAGAGTACACGCAGTGCAAAAATCTGTATGTATGTTGCATAAGACCAGCAGCTGTGTGACTGCCTTCTCCAAGAGGCAGCAGGTGAAGTGGTTCTATTTAATAAAGACACCCAGTCCCACACTCTGTTGGTAAGACATCTAAATGCTTACATAAAGCTACATGGAAGATGCAGGAGTCACGTAATCACTCAGCACTACTGGAATTTTTTTACATTTACAGCATTACAGGATCGTAATAAAATCCCTTTTAATTTTATCAGTACTTCAGTACAGGCCACAAGAATAAAATGATGAAAATTTCATTGGAATATGGAAGCCTTTAGAGAACACCTGCAAGATCCGTTATCTATGGGAGAGTAGATGCTTGTTCTAAGATGAATTTACTGCATTCTCTCATTCAACATTGAGTAGTTTCACCAAGTATAGTTTACTGTGTTTGATTAGATTGGATATCCACGAAGATCCATAACCTTCAGTATTTTTACCTAATCCTTTCTGAATTGTTCCATGCAACACTTTTGTTCCTTCACTGAATTCTACTTTCTCCCACATCAAGGTACCATGTTTTAAGACCAAGATCGCTTGATACCAGTTAAGAATCAAATTCCAGTCAGAACCTAAAAGCATACAGCTAAAGAAGGAACCACCATTGCTGAAGAACAATGTGAAACAGTGTAAGAAAAGGAGTCACAAAAGTTAGTGCTGGGATATGGACCAGGAAGTAGGATGAAAACAAAAAGTACAGGGTGTCTAACGTTCACATGTGTCAAAACAGGTCTAAAAGGAATCGAAGATAAAGCAAAGTCATCCATCATGAAAGTGGACACTTCTCTCCATTCTGTTATCCAGTTAATACTGGAAGTGCAAAATCCCTGATGAATACATAAGCAAGTTCTGGCTCTGCATCCTTCTAGCTTTGTTAATGGTAACAAAGTAAACATAGCAATTGAACATAGATGTTTTTGTTGTATAAAACATCTGTTTTTTGAAATACTTTAATACAAGAGAATAGCAAATGTCATACAGTAAAGTCATTCATTCATGCAGGTTTTTGTCCTGTCAGTAGCTTAATCCATTATGCATTTTCTGCATTCTATAGCAATTATTCACATAATGATGTCTACTAAGTCTTGATTTATTAATTCTCAACAGCTAAATAAGTGACATTTAAACCTGCATTGTATTGCTTAGATTAGATGCAAACCACACAGCAGAGTTATTATTTACTTATTAAATGATTCTTACAGTCAGGTTTCTTACATAAATACTTGTTACTAATGAATTCCAAATTCATTTTCCACAATAATTCACTGAATTTAATTTTTATTTGTTCCATGAGTGTTCCTGCCAGTAAGTGTCTAGGCAATTTTGGAAAAGAAAATGAAAAGGGAGTGCAGACACAGCTAACAAACCAACCTTGGCTCTTCAGAGAGATTTTCAGACACACTTTTTTCCTGTAAGTAGAGCCACCAACTCTCATGTTTCTATCAAGATTAAAAACTTTCTCCGACAAACACCACAGCTCCTGGAGAGAAATGTATACCTGGGAACATCCACTTTCATTTACAATGAAAGTTTCTAATTCATTTCAGCAAGCTGAAGCTCAAAACTAGAAGTTAAACAACAATAAAACAAATATCTTCTGACGTTAAGCCAAAGTAATGATTTGACTGAGGAGGGTTAAAGATGTTATCCTACTGCAAGACCTTGGTGACAACTGTGATTCAGCTAGTCATACACAAATACTCGGGTAAGCCAAAAGTATGTAAGCACAGTTCAAAACCAACTGCAACTGCAGCACAAGATAAAATTGTTGAATTTCAAAGGTTATGAGTGGTAAATTGGAAAGATATAAGATAAAGAAAAATAAAGGAATAAAATGTATAAAATGAATGAACTGCATGGATTTATGAGAACAAAGATACTGTTTACCAAAACTTAGATGTTCAGTTTAGAGCAGATCACAATTATCTTCAGTAACTGGCACAAATAGCAAAAAATATCGAAACCTTCATCTTATCTGTAAAACAGACACTCTTTACCTAAGATAAATTAACTAAATATAGGAAACACAGCTGCATTTTTCCTCTGCATAAGCCAGGCCTGCTATTGCTTGGAACTATTTCCAGTACCTTCTCTCTTCCATTTCCTGGGTTCTGAAGTTCATATTTGTCTTTGACTTGTCCCAGTTCTACTTTCATTTAATAGAAAATTAATTAACATCAGGATCAGAATTTGCTATGCTATCCGGATTGAGTTCTCATCTTAGAAAGCAAATTCATAATTGCGCATGTGTTAAGATTTTGCACAACGTTTTCTTCTTTTTTCCTGTAATTAAAATATTTCCTTTCTTGCCAAGTACAACTCGAGGTTGCTACATGGCTGACCCCCTGTGAGTCCACATCAGTATGCTTACCTGCAGGACATGAATGAACGTTACCTACTGACATGTAAAAATTTGGAGACCTTCAAACTATGAAACTGCTTTATGAATACTGTGATACTCTGGCCCAGACTCCAGCCCTCAGTCAGAAAGGTGCAGCTTGTTGCACGGGTTTTAAATTCTTCTGTGGGAAAAAGTTGCCATTCCAAGTGGAAGAAGTCCCTACCAATTTCAGTTTAGCTGTGATCTGTAGGCAGAACACTATTCTAGAACGAAGATTCCAGAAGGGACATGAACCCATTAGCTAAGAAAGATGGGGCTGTGGCGTTTTATTTGCAGTATATACAAGTACTACATGTGTAAGCAAATTTAGACTTCTGGACTGCCCTAAAAGAGGCCAAAATAGTCATCTAAACTCAGCGGGGATGCTTCTCAGTATTTCCACAAATAAATGCTGTTTTTAACAGGTACCAAACTATGAAAAGAATAGGACAATAATTATAGAATAGAAAACCATACTGTGACTTCAGGTCTTGAGGCAGTATTAATCTCCACCAACTTAACTGTTTGCTCCTCAAAATCAGGAGAAACATCAAACTGTGTATTTAAATATGACACTTCAAGCAAAAAAAAAAAAAAGAGAGAGAGAAACAAGGTCATTATCTGAGTCTTATATCAAGTTCAAAAATGAGATATATCTCATGAAGTATCCAAAATGAGATCAAGGGTAAGGCTGGAATCAAGTTAATCTATCAGTTGTGAATCTAAATAAAGAGCTAGGTACTTAAAATACTTAAATAAAATCTAAATGAAGAACAGAACTGCTTTGCACATGGTGTTATGTCATTCCACTGCTGGAAAAAAAGTCTTGAACAAAAAGAAGCAATCTGAATGTAAGCATCCATATATTTATTGAACAGGTAACTATGACTACAAATAGAGCTGAAAGTCAGCTCAGGCAAATAGAATAATTCAAGACTTGTTTCATGAAACGCTGTGTTTTTATTTCCTAATTACAGATTCTTATTACTCAGAAACACATGGGCTTACATCAGAGCACATACAGGCCAGAGTGATATTCCCAATTGTGTCTGCTGGAAACTCAACAAATTGCTTTCCACATTACCACTTTTTTTTTTTTCATTATCTTATTCCACCTTAAACTGCCAACTTATTCCAACTTGCTTAAACTTACTTATATGCAGCAACTCCAACTGTTCCACAAGGTTTGCAGAGCAGAAGCACAATAAGGCCTAAACCCCATGTGAGAACTTTAACAAGGTAACAAATACGTTTTAAAAGCACTTCAAATAACCCATCTTAGAAAAGTCCAAAATTCAGAGAAGATAAATATTTATAATAAATACAGAAAACTTGTTCATTTCAAAGGGCCCAGAGAAAGCTGATCTGATTCAGTTTCAATTGTTAGCTCTCATAGCTACTCATTAGTCTAGCTTTGTACTGGAAAGTCAGAACTCTTCTGGTAGAAATATGTGCATGAGTTCAAAAGAAAAACACTGAACCATTTCAGGAAGTTGGATGAGAATTTCTGAAGTACAAAAAGCCTTATGGAAACAAAACAAAATCTTAGAACTTCACCACAATGAAGAGATCATAGCAGTTTCGTAAACAATACTTCAGAACTTAATATAAAATATACTTGTTTTTTAAAAACATTTCAGGCACTGTAAAGATGCCTACCCTATATTTTGCTGCTATGACCTTTTCGGCTACCCATCAATACATGTATCCTCACAAAGACAGAAAATGACACACTGAAGAGTACTTTTATGATTCCCAGCTTTCAGCCAAGGGTTAAAATCCTTATGCCTCTATTGTTTGCATGGACCTAAATAGCATGAAATCATATTCTAAGAGAAATTATTACAAGTATATGTTATACATCAGCTGCTAGCGTGACTAACTTAGTTATTGGACTAATTAGTAGCACTGGATGAAGCTATTTACAGATCAGCATAAGATCAGCTATAAGATCAGCAACTAAGATGTAATTTTTTCCTGTATAGTATCTGAAATGGAAAAGGCATGAATTGATGAAACCAGTGGTGAATTAATGGACATGAAAAATACTTACAAAGAGCCTCAAATAGTTCTAAAGATCCTTTTTAAGTTTTACAGTAAATCTCTAACCACAATACCTATTAGTAGGACGTACCAAAAAAGAGTTTTACAAGAAATTCCAAGAAATTATGACTGCTCAGTTGTCTTCTGCAGTATCACCAGCAAGAATAAGAAATTATCAGTTCATACTTATTAAAGTATGGATTTTTCAAAACAGATTTCTAAAATCACTATTTTTGTCTTCTATTGCACTGCTGTGATCTCAAAAATATTCAAAGAAAGATTCAGACATAATGGATATAATTTTTTGTATTCTTTAAACATCATTTTCAAAAATAAACTTGGCCCATCTTGTTAGAAGAATTAATGGAAAATACCAGATATCTTTACAGATCTAGCCTTTAATTCCTTCAGAATCTCTATCTCATTGCTAGTCCTTAAGACTTTAAGGTACTTCTTTCTAACATTTGCCCCCAGAAAAATCTAAGTATGCTTGGATGACATCCTCAGAAATATACTAGTAAAGAAATAGCTGATTTTAAAGCATGAGATCCACTTTGGTCATCAAAACTGTTCTGCGTATATTATCAATCTTTTAATATTCATTTTAGCTAAATCTTTTAATAGTTAAAAAAAATGGTGAAAACTCTTATGAATGCATATAGGCATGAAGACATATACTAGGAGAAGCTAATACTTATTAATAATCAGTAGTAAAATATGAGGGAGTAAAGTCTTTCCTTATTCCTTCTCTTGGTAAATCTTCACCAGTAAAATGGTTCAATATTTCAGATACAAGTTCTTCATCCTAATCTTTTTGACAAAGATTACTTGAACCAGGATATTACTTACAGGCTATGAACAACGGTTTTGTAATATACAGAGTTACAACAAATGTAATCTAATTTCCATCATTCTGAGGTTTTTGTTTTGTTTTCCATATTCTTGTGTACTGAGGAGGAGCTGAAAGCTAGAAAAAGAAATTCCCGGATACAGAAATAGTAACAAAATTCAGTTTTGTCAACAGCGCATTAGTCATTTGAATGGAGAAACACAGAGCTTGAAAAGAGTAAGAAAATTACCTTCTTACATGCTAAAAAGGTGGCCATGTTCTGGAAGTAGGGCACAATGCTCTGCACAGCAAGATGGTACTTTTTCTTCCCTCACAGCTATCTAATCACAATTTTGCTGCAGCCTCTTTAGGCCTGCAGCAAAATGCTTCTTGTAGTTTATTTCTTGCTGAACTAGATGCAAGTTAAAAAGTTCATAAGTTAAATTTGCTTTGTTCTATGTGTAGTTATAAAGTTGCTGGTCTTACTATTGATAAAACAAAATGCAATGAAAGCTCTCTGGAAGCTCTGGAAAGCTAGAAACACAAGAGAGAGAAGTAGGAACCATGGTTGCTGTTTTACAGAAACAGCAAAGAGAATGAAGTGACTTCTCAAAGAGTACTTGGCAGTAATAACACTAGAAAAAGAATGAAGCAAATAGTAGATCAAACGTAGAACAAAAAGAGTAAAAGAGAGACAAGAATAATCTGTCTTCAGCTCAATCATTTAAGAAAATCTTTACTCATATGGTAGCACTGTCAGTTCAGCTTTCTCCTAACTTACTACATTCCTACCACGATGCTGAACTGGCTATTGTAGTAGTCTAAACAAAACATTCCTCCAGTCGCCTTGCTTGGCTTACAGCCCTACCATTTATTATGCTATAGCTAGCAGTATTTATTAGGAAGGCAAACACATCAGCTTAATTCTGTCATGTTTAAATTGGCCCTCAAAATGGGCAAAACTAAAATATTTAGCATTGAGTACTTTATGAAATATTTTATTCTGTGCTCTTACCTCTAAAAAATTCTCAATTTATAGAGAAAGCTACAAACTTAGAGGTGAGAACATGTTTTCTAAGAGCTAATACAATACTTGCTGAATGACAGCATTAAGTTTGGCTAACAAATCAGCCACTGGTAGGTCTGACACGTCGGACAGACTTCCTGTACGTGGCCACAAAATTACCTGTTAGCTGACTCCCAGAGGCCTTCTCAAGAAGAGGTGGCTCAACTATTCAGCACATTGCATTCCCAGTTCCCAGGCACTCTGTCCCAGGTGTTTAGAATCAATAGCTCAATTTTTGGTACAGTAAAGTCTCATCATACATCTGTTTGCAAGCTGGAGCTGGAAGTACTGTTTTGTCTTCTCCGTGCCCAAAGGGGTTAGTTAGTTCACCACAGCAAAGGCTCGTCTAGCCTGGAGATGTCTGGGACAAGAAGGAAACTCAGAAAACAAGGCGGGGGGAATGCTGAGGCAGAAAAGAGTGGGAGGACTGGTTTGTGAATATCAGCTTCTTGCAGGGCTTATGGTTGCACTTGGCTGACTTCACCTCTTAAGAGAAGAGGGTCTAGTGACACCACTGGTGAAGGCTGTATTCCAGGAAGAAGAATATAATTTACCTCCCATCTAGACTGGACAGTAGCCAATGCAGTGCTGCATCAGTCTTTTATGTTGAGAAGATCATGGGAAAATAATCCTGAACTTTGTTTTTTAAACTTGAACTGAAGCCAGAGAGATTTTCTGTGTTTCCTTTCACACTGTTTCCCAGAGTCAATACATTATCATAGAATAATACAGGTTGGAACGGAACACTGGATGTTGAACAGTAGAACTCATGTGAAGTCCCATAAGTAGTTCTTGCAAGATAATTTTTTTTTCCAGTTTCCTCCTTCCTTTGATAGCCCCCATGCAGCCTTCATCCAACCACAGCTCTAGGTTCTGTCTTTATACCAACGTCCATCCAAACTGAACTCTTCTTTTAGACTTCTGGTTTCCTTGGCAGCCCCTTTACATCCTTACTTAATCTATAGTTCTACTATAGTTCGGTCTCTCAACCAACCCTAACTCCATCCAATTATGAAACAATTTTTTTTGGCAGCATCACTCTTCCTCTGGCTTATAAATCTCAGAGCACAACTATATATATATATGTGTGTGTGTATATATATATATATACACACACACACACATATATATATATACATACACTTTCCACATGCGCACAGATTGCTTGAAATTTAATTCAGCCACTATGTGAAATGTCCTTCCTGTGATGTTTTAGGAAATTCCAACAAATTCTATATAATCATTCCTAATATATCAAGATACTATTCAAAATTTGCTCATTACATTTATATTCAAAGCTTTGAAGAGGTTACTATACCCTTAGTCCCCTAATTACCAGCTTTCTCTTAAGCTTAAATAATCATGAAATGCAATAGATAGATGCTCTTTTGTATAAAGGCATAATCTTAAGATGGGAATGGGGGATTTGTTTATCTCTATTGCCAGTAAGATGAGGAGCTAAAATCCAGACAGTCTTACTCTTGCTTGGATTGCATTGTTTGATTCCATTTTTCCTTCTTTTCACATTTCAGATTTTCCCTAAATGATTGCTTTTATGCTGCTCTGATCCTAAGGTAGTTCCAAGACAACAGGTTTCAGAATCACAAGTTACATTTTTTACAGTCAAGCTGTCAAGAGTGAGCAGAGAGAAACAACAATCAAAAAAAAAAAAAAAAAAAAGAAAAAAGACGACAGTCATGTATAAAGACCAGAGTCATCAACTCATCTTCATCTCAGGTCTTTTAAAAGATGTTTTTGGTCTTGAATACTACTGGGGTTGGATCACCGAATACTCTGTGAAGTGAGGAGTCTCTCTTTATCCTTTGTTCATCAAGATGGCATGGAAAGCCAGTTCAGGGAACAAAGAACAACTAGATGTGCCTATGCAGATGCAGTAGCCTATGCAGGCCACGGGACCCTGTAGAGTCCTCTAAGTTTATTATTAGAGTTTATTAACTCACATTAAAGATTCCATGCCCAGATACAAATTGCTGTTATGTTGTTATGTTGTTCATTACTTGTAATGAATACACGTAAAGTTGATTCTAGGCCAAGACCAACTAGAGTGGGAAGCATAACTCAAAGCAGCTGGAGAAATTAAAAACTGTTAGCCATGGATACTGCTCCATGAGAGTTCAAGTTGAGGTCTTAATCAGTCTTAATCTACTACACTCTGTGTAAACCATCTGCAAGAGAAGCTCTAAGGGCTTTGTGAGCTAAGTGAAAGAGAAATGGAAAGGAATTTTGGGCCAGAAAGAAGACAGTGACAGATCCTGGAATGGAAGCAAGTTTTTCTCACTCCTACCTTAAAGCCTTTTTCAGTGGACATATCTGGCTGTGGACACAACAGCTCTCTACATAATTAGGAGATCACAGCACTGAGGGGACAATGTTATATTGCAGAATATGACTATCCGCAACATCTTCATAAGATAGTAGCCACTCTGCAAGCATTTTCTTTAGGGTCACAAAAACTCTGTGGAGGCAAAAGGCATTGAAACATTGCTAACTTTTTTCAATAATTTTACAAATACATAAAATACTTTCCAAATGGAAAAACATTCCTTTATTTAGTAGATGAAGAAGTGATGCTTTGAGGCCTAGATTTTTCAGCATTTTTTTGTAAACAGCTTTACAGTCTTTGGATAAAAGAAACTTTCTACATGCCAAGTATTTTGTTTACTTCTTCATTGCTTGGTTGTATAATTTTTAAGTAAATGTTATTAGGTCACAGGTGGCAGGCAAAAGAAATTAGATAGATGCTTTACACATTAGCACAAGTGTATTATTTTAGGTTTTTATTCTTAAAAAGATATCCCCTCAAAATGCTTGCATCCATTTAAAAATGTATGTTGTTACTGACCATGTATTTAAAAGTCATGACACCTCAAGATTACCACGTAGCAAACAAACATTTCTTATCAAAGGAGAATGGATAAATCTCACATAAATAACATATATGCACAGAAAAATATTTGACATGTTTTTAGAGTTCCGTCTAAACTGAAAATTTGCAGTGTGCAATAAGGGTAATCCAACCCAAATGTAACTGCATATACAAACCATCAAAATAGACCCTCTTTAATTTTAAACAAAACAAACAAACAATTCAAGCTCTTTAATTTAAGCATCTTTCTCAATATTTTGCAATTAAAATATTGTTTTAGATCCCATCGTTTCAACATTTATAATGTGACAAAGTCAAAGCATTTGAGTATATTATAGTTTTCTAGACTTAAACTGGAAAGCTAACAGCTGGGCTTTGAGTAATTCTAATGTTTCCTAGACAAAGACCCACTAAACATTAGATAAACCTCTTCCGTTGCCCAAAAGAATATATGTGACTACTCCTAAATATACTCACTGTGCCATATTTTGGCTTGTGATTCAAAAAATGAATGTGAAATTTGGCTGAAACAATTCGCCATTATGTGCCATCACAGAAGATTCAAGAGTTAAAAAAATAAATTCTGTTACATTGTATTTTGCCAAGAACTGTCACCTAAACTCAGCATTGCCCCCTGAATAATCAAACTTTCCAAGGAAAAAGTTAAAAGTTGAATTATTTTCTTAGATCTAACAAGAATTTAATTAATTGTTTACACTGAATTAATATGTTGAAAACTCACTGCAACACATTCCATTTTGGACAAACTTTTAGTCATGTAACTCTTTCTCAAGGGAATATCACACTGAAATGACATATGATACTAATGTAAGTGTAAAAGTAATAGCAAAAAGGACATTTGACATTTAGAAATTTTTCAAAACAATCAGTAAATCCTTGTGGGAAAAGCAGCTGATGATGGCAGCTTCGTAAGATGTTTTAGTTGATTTTATTAATTTTACTGAAGTAAAAGCAAAAGGAAGTAAATCTACGAACAGGCTATTCATGAATGATCCATGTGCTGAAATCTAGTCCAAAATATTTGTCCAAAATTTTTTATAATGAATACATTTGAAAAATTAACAATCCACTCCGAAACATCTTCCACCTAGAAAAACAGCCAAATTCAGGGAAATGCTTACTGTAATTAACTTGACTAATTCTATTAAAGAGTAATGTCTCTGTGATGGAAAAAAAAAATACATAATGTCCAGAGCTTTTAATTTCTACAGCAAATTATATTTTATACTATGTTTATCTCTTCCAATCAAAATTGGTCTTCTAGTCACCAAAACCTCACAGCGAGCATCAAATTCACTTCTGTTACACATGGGTTTTCACATTGCTGAGTTCAAAAACTCATCCAGTTCTCAATCGTTCCGCTTACAATTTTTTAGCAATATTTTGCTAATTACTTTCAGGCTAATTAATATTGTGGATTGGCCTCTCTCTGTGTGCCCTGAAGCCATTTGTTACGATATTTTAGTACAGAGAGTGTTTTGCTACACATTTGGCTCCCCACCTGGCACCACGATGGATGATGGGAGAAAATCTTAAGCCTCTGGTGTTTCCCTGCAGGGTTTGAGTCCCTGCTGCAAACTTTAGTCTGCAACCCAGTTTGAAATTAGAAAAACATGCTGAATCATTGGCAGGTTAGGTGCAGCTTGCTTCTGTCACACAGTAAGGGACTGTTTTTGTTGAATCTTAAAAGAAAAACTTTTCCATTCCCAGTAGCTTGCTACAGAATACTGGGAGCTCATGTCAGGACGCTCATTTTTCAACATTTCCAAACTGTAAATTATATCTGAAAATGCAGAACGCAATTAAGTGAATATTGCAGAGTCCCTCGCTGCTGCTAGTCACTGTTTCTGGAAATTGTCATCATTTGTGACATAAGAAACAGCATGGGAGCCCAGAGTCAGAGGTTGCATATCAGCTTCTATGTTGTCAGAAGAAATTTATTATTTAAACATGTAGTCAGAATACTGATTCTAGTGCAGTGCAATGAAGGATCTGGCCCTTAATATTTAATCTAGTATTCCACATAAGCCTCTTCTTTTTAAAAGATCAGAACAGATAATCTCTAGGTGTGGAATCTTAGATAGATGGAATTTCAGATGTCACTCAGATATCACTTTTTTCTTCTTTGTTAATCTGAGTAGCAGACTCAGCAGACATCAACAATCACCTCAGACTGGGTTCCTGGGCAAGACACCAGCAATGACAAAGCAATATAATCCTCCTGACACCCTCATCAAAGCAGGGACACAGATGTCTGGTATCACACACCACACTTACAAGGACAGACTTCACTAAGGAAGGCACAAAACTAGCAGCAGGTGGACAACACTTAATGGACACCTCTGGGAGTCACTTTTGGGCTGCCCACTTGGAATTCTTTGGGTCAAGCTGGCAGTTAACATGTAGAGTAGTCTACATGTCAACAGCATGACAACAGTGTTGTCTACATGCTCAAATTCAGTTCTGCATACACTCATACCACTTCTCTTACTAATTAGCAATTAACAATTAAAAATGTCATTTAGGTAGAAGAAAACATTGTTAAGTAATGCAGATGAGTTCTGGCACACGCTAATGTCAAGAGGGATTGTGCAAATTCAGACATAACCTCAGATCCTAGTCAAAATTTTCCATTTCATGGCACCAGGAGCAAGCATAAAATGGAGATGATACATTCTCCCTCTCTCTTCTCTTGTCACAACCCTCTAAGTGACATGAGGAGCTGTCTTATTTAGAATAGTCACTCCCCTGGTGTACATTCCTTTCATCGGTGCACAGGAGCTGGGGTTTGGCAGCCAGCAGGGCAAAGGCCACTCCTCCCCTGCTTTCACTCTTGTCTAGTATTTGGTGTGTTGTTTGAAACGATTTCTCTGTTGCTATGTGGCTGGGCACGGCAATGCAACCTGCTCTCACTCACTGATAACAGCTTCTGAAACTTCCAGTCTCTGCACATTTAACCTTTCTTAGTCATCAGTTACAGAAAATGACAAAAACCTTCAGAATAGCAAACAATATATTTTATGTTCAGTACTGCCTATTTTCTCTGAATTTTAAAAAACTCTATTCCTGTATGTGAAAAATTTACAGTAAAAAACAAAACAAAATAATCAAATTGAAATCTACATACATGGGAGATACCATGTATGTGTTGAGATACCACAACACTAAGTTCTGTAGTGTCTGCTACTATTTTAAATGGTACACATCACTAGATGTAGATTTCACTGCTAGTAAACAGTAGAACTAGTTTAAATCTCCCAAATAATTTTAATTTTACCAGAAAATCATTTTGAACACGGAGTTCAGCCTGGAAACACAAATTAACTTCTCTCAAACTGAAGACATTCCTCAACAATAGGAAAGCAGCAATTTGTTTGGCAGTCTACTGTGAGCAAGATGATTACCGTAACAGTGAATTCACTTTCCTATTGATAAGGCAGTTCTTAGCACTTTCCTGTATGTGTAAAAAAATAAGATCTACTTTCTGAGTTTTCTCTAGATAAGCATTTAGAATCATAGAAATAGTCTTTTAGTGGATATGTTTTGCAAGACTTGCTACATCATTCCATTCTAACTTTCTTTTAATAACTGCAGACTTGTAACTTCATTTATTACACCTGGGAATTTCCTGCTCAGTCTATAGTTAATAACACAAATGGGATTATTTTTTTCTCCTAATGACATAGTCTGAAGCTTTATTTTCCTTTAGGTCATATATTTATTTCTTATCTGAAATGAATTATAATTAATTACAGCTACTGGCATTTCTGTTCAGCGTTTGGCTTGGGATTTCGTTTTTTCTGCTGGACAGGCTGCAGGAACAGTTGTATTTGGATTGAATGTATTAAAATTGTATTATGGAAGTAATTTGTGTTCCCGTTACACCTACCATTGGTCTGATACACAAATGAACCCTCCAGGAATGGGTGAATTCTTCAAACGTTCCCTAAGGTAATGAGGATTTGCAGAGACCCTGTTCCTCACAGAAAAGAAAAGCCAGTTGGTTTTTGAGTGTCTTCTCACCCCCCAAAATAATGAAAGCATAGTTCTGTAACCTGCTTGATGAATTCATATTAGTGCAAAGGGGAATGCTGTGGACATTTCTAATTTAGTTTCTTTTCAAAAATACACAAAACCATCAGCCAAACAGAAGTACATGTGCCACAGAGATGCAGATAGTATTTGCTGTTTACCATGGTGGAGGTCAACAGAACTAAAAATACTAAACAATAAAATAATTAAAAAAAAGTTGACTGCCAGATTTCTAGCATGAAAATCCTATTAAGAATTCTAATCCTAATAAGGATAGTCCCCAAAAAGTTTAAACAGAAGACAAGTTTCAAAAAAATACTTGCACTCAGTTTCAGGTTGTGTGCCCTGTTTAAGACCTAATATACTTTCACTGCTTCCTTACCACCTATATTTTACTGCTTTACCTGAAGCAGACAGAGTGTTGGCCTGAAGCGGTTGCTCTCCTCACAGCTCTGCAATATTTAGAAGAGAGAGTGCTAATAAACTTAAACACTCGGGTCAAGTATTAATGCTAATTGAGTTTTAAATCATGAGATTAGGCACAGTAAGACGGTTGAAAGTTTCAGACGTGCTGTAAGTTCTGTCTGAGCCATTCCAACAGAGGTACTGTGTGTAAATCTAATTAAGAAGCGAATCTCACCAGCAGTCTCACCTCAGAGAGCTGGGAGTGAGCAGAAATGTGAACAAAATATCTACTGGACAGAGAAGGGACACCATTAGCCTACTACAATCTCAGTACCTGCAACAGTGCCAATATGCCTTACATATTCTTGTTATAAACTCTCTTCATTTTTCTTTCCTGTTGGTGTCATCTACTCATCTCTTTCCTACACCCATAATTTTTCCCCGCTGTTCTTCCAACTATATGCTTTCTAGTATATTCTAGCAATTTAGCAGTCATCCTGGACAAAGAGGAAAAAAATGAATAAAAAGGAGGAATTGATTCGGCCAAGGTGCAAGAGAATTTGAAAAAGATCTAGAAAATAGATGAAATGATCAGTCTGTCCCTCTTTGAAATCAAAAAATGGAATTCGGTGAAGGTCAAATATTCCATAAAGATTCTTTTAAGGGACAACTTAATAGGATCGCTTCAAATCTCTTGAAATCATTCAACAGTCTGCCTTTGGAACACTGAGCTCAAAACAAACCCTGCTCCTTAGTAAATATGCAAAAGCAACTGAAAAGAAAAAAAAAAGAAGTATTTCATAGCTCAGTGTCCTTTCCCAAGAAATATTTATGCAGAGCAAACCCTTACGGGGTAAACCTTTCTTATAACTACAACATTCATTCCTGTTTCAGAGGAAAGGAACTATTGCAGTGTTTATGTTAGTGAGAGCAAAATTGCTGAAACTGTAGTTGAAAACAGCTTTGTTATGAATAAGCAATAAAAATCCCCAGGTGGGGCAAAACATCATTATGGAAGGAAACACTGGATCTGTTACTGGTGACGTGCAGTGTATTAAAAAGTGTGCAGTGAGAATGCACAGCAGTTGCTGGAAATTCATAGTATGTAGAAAACTAATGATCAAGGGCTGATTAATTTTATTAATAAGGAAAATTAATATTAATTGATAATTAGCTAATTGAAATATATAAATTATAGATAATAGTTTAAATAATTGAATAGTTAAGGAATATGTAATAGGTTAATTATAAATTAATGAATTCATTCAGAAGGGTTTTAAAGCAAGGAACAAAATAAATAAAAATCAATACGTATTGAATTTAACAAGCATTAAGTACTTCATTTGACTTTCCCACTTATTTAGAGATACAGATGCATTTCAGGTGTAATGGATGGATTATTAAGTCTTTTTAATGCAAATATGCTCTCTAAAGCAAGTTGCAGTGTGATGCTAAGATTAATTTTGTGGGAGACACTAAGCTAACAACATTGAAATTATGAAGATTAATGCAGGGATTTAACAGCTATTTGTCCAAAGCCTTTTGTGACATCTAAAACATTTTATAAACTGGATTTTTAAGAAGAAGTGCTAGTAGCCCAAACCAGTAATTACTTATTAAAATACAACAGGTAGATGGATCCAACTGAAGTGACAGAGATGAATCTAATTCTAGCTCTATTTCTTAATTCACAACTGGTTAGAAAGCAAAGAATTTGAAAATGGTCTTTTACTGTATTGTTCGTATGTTTGAATTTTGTATGTATACATACTAGTGCTAAAGCTTTCTGCATTGCCAAAAGATAATTACTCCCTAGTAACAATGTCAATATAGCCTAAACATGTAAACACTGCAAAAAACAAGCTGAGGGGAATGCAGACAGATTTCCCATTGCAGACCACAAGAGTCCAAAATATTTCAAAAAGCCAAAGTAAATAAATGGATCCAATGGGGAGGAAAAAAAACAAACGTAATTCTAGCCACTTGTTTTGAGATCTTAGCTTAATAAATACTGAAGATGTTTGCTGAAGGATACGGAAAGGTAGTACTGTCCTACTGTCAAACACAACAGAACAGTATTCAGTAGAGTCTAATATTTCCTCTCTGGCGTCACGTCGCTTTTGCACGTTATCCTGCCATTTCAATGCATGTAACAACAGAATTCAAACTGTCTACAAAGAAAGTAATCTGGTTTTGTATTGAATTACAGCACTTATTTTGAGTCTGGGCTAAATTAGGAGTTCATGTCATTAATGCTCATAAAAGCCCTCTTATTCCTTCTGGAACTCCTGTTATTTTGCATGATAATCATGATTGTACAACTTTGTTCTCCTCCAAGTTACATGGTACTGTGATAAAATCAATTCTATGTTCTCCCTGTGAAGAAGAAAGGTCATGACATGTGGCACCTGTGGATGAGAAACCCCCTCAGCAGACAGGCCTTCCTCCATCTGCTTGGAATTAAAGAGTAGTCTATGCCTGCTGCTGTATGTTCAGAATTGTCTACTTCCTCCTTAATGTCTAACAGTCACATCAAAATTAGTAGACCAAAATATTTGGTTTTCAGTTACCTTCAGAGACATTTCCCCCATTTGGAAAACAGGACCCATGCAAATTCTGCTTGTGTATGTGTGCACACAGGAGTGTGCAAACACAAATATTAGCACTTACACATACATACTTAGTACAGAATCGTGCTGTTCCACAGCCAAAAATTGCTCTATATTTGCCAATCAACCTTTATGCTCAGGAACTCGTAATAAAGTTTATTATACAAAAGTTCTATAAAACTGCATTTGACCTCTGAATTGAGGAAGGTATTTCCAGTGAATAGCGAGTCCAGAACACTTAAAAGTCTTCTGCCAGGTATATACAGAGTCACTCCCAAGTATTCTTCTGCAAATGTTACTTTCTAAACAAAAAATCATACAGTTTCAAACCATGCCATTATATAGAAGTCATATTGTTCTGAAAGAGAACTAGTACATCAACTTTTTCACACCTTTCCCCAGCAGTTTGTGATCATAAAATATGAGCGATTCAAACCCTAACACTTACAGGCACCAACAGCTTAATTATTTAACAGTTCTTGGACTGCTGATATTTCCAGCCTGTGGAACCAGTGCAGACCTAGGGAGTTCTGTTACAGAAAACAGATTATTAAATAATGAAATACAGCCTTTCAAAAGCCTCTGAGATGTTTACCTTTAGGAATAAGACCAGCATTAAGAGATTTCTAATAAAATATTGAATGAATTAAGGGACTTCTTTTCTCTGTATGCAGAGGTTACATTTAAATCCCTTCGCTATGTAGCAGCCTTAGGCAACACAACCTGACTTCATGTCCTGTTGCCTTGAAAAACATGAAGAAGTCAGGTTTTTCCACATGAAAGGCAGGCAGGACTCTTCCTTCTACTCTGTTCTTGTTCTGTAGGCTCCCTAAGTGACTAGGGCTGTAGTGATTGAACTGAAAACCCCAGACTTTGCCTGACTTTCAGTGGATTTTAAACATATCTGAGTTTATTTTCTGACACTGAAGCTATAGCAAAGCCTACTTTTGTTTGTGAAGCTCATAACAGAGGCAGTTTTATGCCATGTCAAGCTGGACAAAAGCAAAAGGCCCTGGCCACCAGTGAGCACAAAAAAGATTAAAGACCTGGGGACTCTTTTTTTTTTTTCTTTTTTAAGTCAGTCAGCACTGATTGCTACTCTGAATCTAAAAAAGCTCTCTTGAAGAACTGAAGAGAAAAATAACAGAAATTTTGCAGGTATGCTCCTATACTATTCCCTCTTCAAATGGTACTTTCCAGAAATCTTTCTAATGGTATGGAACTCTACAATCTAGGCTATATAGAACAGCAGCATCACAAAGAGCAACAATTTCTTCCTCACAGCCACCTTAAACATCAGACTCTACGATATGCATCTTCTGGCATCACAGCTTCAGCCAAATCCCTGATTCTCTCCCTGAACCACTCTCACCAAATACTGACAGCCAGCTCCTGTCACTGCACCTTTTCCCAACACACAAGAAAGTATTTGGCTGATATAGCTGAGTGATAAGGCCTTAAAGAGTATATGCACACTTCCAGGTGTGGGCTGTCAAACACCAGCTCTGCTCTCCCTGCCTCCTCCCCCTCTCCTGAAAAGCAAGCTAAGTTTGGCTGAGAAGCTGGTAAGTGCCTTAGTGATAATGATTGTGATAGCAATGGGCAACACCACTGGAATCTTCTCTGATGCTGACACAAAATACAGTGCCACACGATAATGCAACTATTGCAGTATTTGAAAGAAAATATCAAGTGTAAAAGGATTTGGGTATCTGCAGATAGGTATGCAGCTTTTCCTTCTCTTCACAAGTCTCCCGTTGGAGAGAATTTTAGCTCACTGGAAGGGGTTGGAAAGCAATTTGTCTTCTCTCCAGAAGGACTCTGCTGCAGAGATTACATGAAATGTCACTGGGACACAGAGTCCCACTCCATTTTATCTTCTCCCATAGTGTCAGATCCTACACCTCAGCGAAACATGGACTTCAGGAGGAGAAAGCAGTTTTCCTGAGAACTCAGGGTAACGTATAAAATGCTCACAATAATTTTCTCTTCTCTTAAATTACTCAGCAGAAAACATAGCAAAAGGATGACTGACTATCAAAGGCAAAATAGGCTGCTTAGCAACAACTTGAACAGTTTCACATCAGGCAACTTGTAAAGAAATAAACTCCATGCTCTCAAGCCTGACGTACTTATATACGTCTCTGAGTAGTTACATACTACTCTGAGGAAGTAGAGAGAGATTTCACTCCTAGATATTTTACTTGGCTAGCAAAGACATTCTGTAGCACTAGTTGTTCTTATTCAAGGGTGTAGATCGGCCTGATCCACACAGTTTTGTTATAAGGCCTGATAGAACAGATTCCATAGTTGAGGATTCAGGTATGGGATTTTGATCTGGTCCTACTCTTCTGTAGAGTCAAAAATATAAGAGTTGTTAATTATTTCTGGCATGGACCATGAAGTGCTTAAACACAGCTTAAAACAGTTTTACACAATAAAACAGGGTTTAATACCTCTCCCTTGTGGTGATTCCATCTACCACCGTTCAGACATTCTCAGAGTCTGTCTGCATGCTGCAACTGGCTGCAACTCCCATTGTACCTAACAAGGCTAAATTGAATTTGACACTGACTGAATATTAACTTAAAATGGCTTCCCCAAGTGACACCGTTATTTTCCTTAAAGGTCTATAGCACATACAAAAAAAGTTAAGACAAAGAACTCAGTACATCCTTTTAAGGGAACCTCAGTCTTGGCTAGCACTAGAGGATAATTCCACTCATCCTAGCTAATACTCTGCTCATCTGTGATAGGGGATCATATCAAAATGACTGAATGCTTCACTGTGATTAAAAGACAGATAATTAGGAAAACGTCCAGGGAATTTTATGTAATGATATCTTTGTTTTCATCTGAACAAAGGAAAGCCAAGAAGACTAAGAAAAAAGTTCAGTACCACTAGAGTCTAGATATACATACAACAAAACTTTAAAATCCAAGACTTGTCAGACCAGTCAACTTTCATTTCTGTGGACATTTTGGTCACTGGTCTTTTTCTGAATCTCTAGTCTATTGTTTTCCCTGTAAGAAGTCATTCCCAATACTTGTTCCTGGTGTCAGAACACAGTCGCTATTCCCATGACATACTCACTCTCAGAGTTTGTCTCCATACTCATCACCTCAGCTGGGAAGCAGATTGTTTGGCATGGAATGTGCTACTTACACCAGGGTCATTAATTCTTTATGTCTGCAGAGCTCTTGATCTTGTCTTAGTCTTTTAAACAAACTTTTTTTTTTCTTCAAAAAAAGGAAAGGGAAAAGTGGGTTGCAACATCAATTTCCTTTTTTGATGGCCAACAACAAAGGAACTAACAGGCAATGCTCAGTCCTACCTCTCCATGCCTGTGCAAATGAAGCAGAGATCACTGAAACACTCCCTGATTCTGTTTCCAAGAGCTGCAAAAATTGCAGTCATCATGGCTGGAGAGTGCAAAGGCTATTTCATGTTCAGTGTAATTTCTTATTCAACTGTTTTCAAAGAAGACATTGTCTTTTTTGAATCTTAGATAATGGTAAGATACCTAAATACATTTATCTGGAAAAAGTGACACGATAACTCCTTGGGACTATACATGCTATTAGTTTTTCAGCTACGTTCTTTGATGCCCTGTACAGAAATAAGAGTTTCAAAAGAAGAGGGGACAGAACAAAAATAGGCTGAATTTTCCTTGCAGCTTACTGCAGACAGGCCTTGAAGTAGAGTTTTACTGGAAGGTCTGTTTAAACTAAATAAACTAAATGGAAACTATTAACTCTCCATAGTTATAAACACAAGTAAAAGAGTACTCTCATAGACCAAATTCAATATAACCGTAATCATTTGTGTTTTTTGAGGATTCAGTCCAGTCATTTCCAGAAGGTCACAGGATACGTCTCAGTATAAACACATAGCATTTGCTGTCATCAGATCAACAAACTTTCATTTAACACTGGAGGGTGCAGAATGTAGCGGGCCACCAAGGAACATCAAAACATTACTTTCTTTCTCCCAGAACATCAGCATACTAGGTCCATGTTGTAATTAACAGAGATAAATCTACAAAGACCAAACATAACAGAAATCTTGCCTGGTTATGTAGAAAACATGATTTGTCCATTCATAAGCTTCACCTGGAAAGAGTTTTGATTTAGAAAATATTGATTTTCTTGAAATCCCAGATCACTACTAATATTTTTTGCCATTATTATTTAAATCCATTTCAGTTGCTCATGCACAATCTTTAAGTTGGTCAGCTTTTTTGACCTAAAGGCATGATTTCCCTCTTTTCATTTCTGTGCAACTCTGATGTCATAAATACCAGCGTGTCTTCTGTAATTAATTTAAAATGCAAGAGGCACTATCCCGTACTACACAGCATTTATCTCCAAGAACTGCATAAGCAAATAGAATAAATATACAACTTTATTTTCTTTAGTAATCTAGGCAGATATTTTTCATATGTCAGAATCACAATTATGTGCAGTGAACCTTTGAACAAGGTTCAGTGGATCCAGATATGTCTGATAGCTGGATAAGACAGTCTAGTCCTTTTCAGTATTTATTTCAGACTATAATTGATCAGTTGAATGAGGTTTTTGTTAAATATTTTCAGAGCTCGGTCTTTTTCAATCTGGATTAAATTTCTCTAGTTCATACAACTGGTAACATGACAGATTTTCAGGACTATGTCCAGGCAGTTTTTGAATATCTCCAAGGATGGAGTTCCCACAACCTCCTTCCCAGAGGGGCAATCTCTGCCAGTGCTCAAACAAACTCACAGGAAAAAGTTTACTGATGTTTAGAAGGAACCTCTTCTGTTCCGGTTTGAGTGCATTACTTCTTGTTCTGTCACTGGGCCAAAAAGAGCCTGGATCTGTTTTTGTCAGCTTTGAGTATTTATAGACACTGATGAGAGACCTCCTGAGCCTCCTCTTCTCCAGGCTGAACAGCCCCAACTCTCTCAAGCTCTACCCTGAGATGGAGATATAACAGATACGATAGGTATGCCAGTCTCTTTGTCATCTTGGCCTTATTTTGGACTATCTCTAGGAACGTCCACATCTCTTCTGTACTGGGGAGCTCAGAACTGGACAAAGGTGGATCCACACCAGTGCTCAGTTGAGGAAAGCATAATTTCCCTTGACCAGCTATCAACTTACATTCTAATGTAGAATCATAGAATCATTTGAGTTGAAAGTGACCTTTAAAGGTGATCTAGTCCAACGCCCCTGAATGAACTACAGCATTTACAGCAAGATAAGGTTGCTCAGTGCCCTGTCCAGCCTGACCTTGAGTGTCTCCAGGGACTGGGCATCCATCATCTCTAAGCAACCTGTCCCAATGCTTCCCTACCCTTACTGTAAAGACCTTTTCCCTTATACCCAGTCTAAATCTCCCCTCTTTTAGTTTGAAACCATCTCCCCTTGTCCTACCACAATAGACCCTGCAGAAGAGTCCACACCCTTCTTTCTTTCTTACAGTCCCTGTCTAGATACAGAAAAGCCAGTCCCAGGTCTCCCGAGAATCTTTTCTTCTCCAGGCTGAACAGTCCCAGCTCTCTCAACCTGTCCTTGCAGGGAAGGTGTTCCATCCCTTGGACCATATTTGTGGTCTTCCTTTGGACCCACTCTAATAGATCTATGCCTTTGCATCAAATCAATAAATACTATGCACCAAATAAATCAGGCAGAAAAATATAGAAAAAAACATAAGTCTATTGGCAAAATGTGCATTGTTTTCCTCTTCGTAATACAAGCTTGGGCTTTCAGTTTTTTTGCTGACAACTTTCATAGCCTACTTCGACTACAACCGCTACCAGATGTAGAGCCAGAGTGCAACACCAACAACAATCCACATAAAGTCTACTCAGGGAACAAGCAGTTGCACAAATGGTTAATATTCTATATCCCCCTAAGTGAGATAGCTTTGGGCAGCAAGTTCTTTTGTACTTAAGGTAAAATTTCCTTGAGCTACCCAGGGGCTGAGATGGCACTGCTCTAGCCTGAATCCAGGCTCTAAATAATATGCCTTAGACTACACGTTAAAACTTCATTAAAGATGAGTTTATTTTAAAAAGTTAATACCTTGAAACATACCTTTTCCATCTTCATAATAGTTTTCATAGCAGTCACCTTTAACATCCTTTCCAACTTTTTGTTTAAAAAGATGGTACAAAGTAGTCAGCTTACTTCTATTAAATGAGTTTTCCTCCCTTCTAACTGATTTTTTTTACCTCTTATTTTTAACTAGCACAGGGCTTTTAGTTCACTCATTTTCTATTCAGGTTTTTTGGAATATTAGGTAAAATAATTGTAGATTTCTTAGTAGACATTTGTTCCATAAATAAGCCTTGTTCCCTGCTGTTCATTGTGTTTTATTAGCAAGAAATAATTGCTCTCAGATTTTTATGGGTCATTACGTTTATATGCACTTAAGACCTCCCCTTGGCCTGACTTACAAAGAGCAAGAAATTAGCCCCACACAGGCTGACATGTGGCTGGTCAAATCTATAGAGAAGTCATGTAGTGATGAAGAGCACACTAATCAAAGCTGATAGCAAAATTCAACTGTCCTATATTATAAGGACAACTGATCAATTCATACTGAATTTCAGGCAGAGCAGGTTCTCCTGCTTTTATCACAGAAAAGAAACAGACTTCATTATAAACGTAAATGCAAATGTTTAGGGGCTGCTTTCAAAAAACTTTAAATCAGGCGAGATTTTGTTAAGTCAAAGCTGACAAGCTAGTATATTGGCAGGAAAACCACAAGAAAATTATCTGCAGGCGATGAACAAGACAACCAACTCTCATTCCTGTTTCCTGCAAGCATGAAGAAATTCTCATTTTCCTGGCATTACAGAAATTAGTTATTAATACACTAAAACACTAAAAAGCTAGTAAAAGCTACAAAGAAGTTTCTGTGGCATACTTGAGACAAATCTATAGCACTCAGACCTCTGTATTTCTGTTTCCCTTTGGTCCAAATGTCCTCATTTCTTCTGTTGCTCCAGTTAAACTATTTAGAATTGAACAAAGTCCAAGCAAAGGCAAAGGCAAAATACCACAGGACATTAATTACCAGAGAATAAAACATAAAATGATTCCATGAACTCACTGAAGTGCTCCTACAACAGAATAAGCCTTTCCAACTGCTGTTTGAGTTGCCCATCTGTCCCAAATTTATTTATTTTTACTTCCGCATAACTTGAGTCCTGGAAGGAAAGACGACGGGAAGAGGAGAAAGTGGTAACTTGTCATTCACTTGCTGTAGCCAGACTATCAACCATCTCACAGTCTTTATTCCCTTATTTTCCTCCCCCGAAGGAAAACAGGCATTTGTTCCCACAGAAAGCAAGCTCTGTCCGCATAACTGTCTCATGCTGAAGATACTCTCAGAAGCAGTTTGGGATCAGCTGGAAGCTATCGCAAAAATTCACCAAACCAGATCAGCCCTGCTTTTATTACCTTTCTTAGCAGATTTTCCAGCTTTAGGGGTTCTCTGTCATCAGGGATACACAGAACTTCATTTGTATGAGATCCTCAGTGTAGATTATCGGCAGTGTTTAACTACCTTGCCTTTTTTTTTTTTAACCTCCATTGTTTTCCTGACAAAAAATACAGGCTTTTAGAGAGCACTGATAGATTTAGATGGTAATCAATGTAGAGAGGGACACGTGATGTTCATATAAAGTTCACATACTTGTAAAAAACAATATAAATATTGAAAATGTCTCAAAAACTATAAAAGAACAAAACTTATTTCTGACCATCTAACATTATTTCATTTCCTATTGCAAATGGGTTCTAAATGCAACCACACATGTAGTTTTTTTTTACTATGCATTATATTATAAATCTGTATGAATCTTTTTCCCAGACTGATGGACTTAAAGTCAATGATGCTGCCAAGAAAAACATTTTACATCCACTGCAGTAAACAAGAGCTTGACAAATGTAGAACTAAGTCATTTACCAGATGTTACTATTTGTCTTAAAAATCTGTCTTGGACTTTTTCTTATTTTCTCTTGACCTTGTAGGCTTCTCCCATACACACTTGATGCAAAAAAACAAATGCAAATCCTTTGAAAGCCAGTTGTTAACAAGCTAAAAAGTTCCCTGAGACCTAATACTTACACCTTCTTAGTGTGTCAAAGCTGCTTGTAGTTTAAACACCATGAAGGAATTTCTGTATCATGTTTCTGCCTTTTCTGAAGCAATGCCATATAGTTTCATACTGGAAGCTTTTGCAAGATGCTTCCAGGTACTGAACTAATAAACCAAATAAAACCTCAACTAAGAAATGCAGCTAAATTACCTCATTCATGATCACGGAAAAGGAAGATTAGATGATCCATGTTTACACAACAATAGTGCACTCTTGCTATCATTAGTGAAAGAGTCTGGAACAACACATTTAAATGAATGTAGGCATTTCCATTCCAAACTTTTAAAACCACATTCTCCTTTCTCCTTCTAAATAAACAGGACACTGCTGGTGGTCATAAAGCTACACAGCATTCAAAAGTGTATGGCTGCTTCCTATTTGTTCACTTATGTATAAACATTCAGCACAAATTCCTATTCCATCAGCTAAACCTGTTGGTAACATATAGATCACAGTTCCTCAAATTGTTTCAGTGAATTAAGATGTTTTATCCATATCATCATAGATGGAACTAACACATACTCCCACTGAAGTTACTTATCTTCCAGAACCACTGAAAAATTTCTAGAAGATTTAAAGTTAGTGTTCAGACATCAGATGTATTTTCTTCTCCTCTTTATTCCATGTTAAGCAAGTCATAATAAGCAATTTTTTTTTTTTTACAGGACTACTTCAAGTTCACCTGGGCTCTGCTTTTGCCAGTTGTCCTTTAGCAGCTTCATGAAAAACATGGGATTTAGCCACATACAGCTAGCACTTTTTCCATTATTGCACCACGTTATTTCTCCCAAACATCTACAGTAAATGTTTTATAACACAGGAGAACAGAAACAGAAAGCAGGAAGCACCTGGAGCTCCAGCTATACATATATATGCAACATTATTAAAGGAACCACTTTTCCTTCCGTGGCAAGTGATCCAAAGTTATGCTTGTAAGGTGGATGGGAGGAAATCTAGCTGAAGACTTTGCTACTGGTTGAGTTGGAAAGCAGCTCCTCTCAGGAGAAACTCTACCATGCCAGATTTAGTGGAGGGATAGTTTCAATCCCTCAGTTTCAGGCAATCTTAACAGAAAGGTGGAAATGAAAATAAAGCAGGCAAAAAAAAAAACAACAAAAAACAGGAGCCAGAGATGGAAATCGACTTGGGCAACAAACAGGATGCAGCTGTACAGAAGGAATAGCCTAAATCAGCAAAAATGCTTTGACCAGGACTGTAACCATGGAACCATTCATGGAACAAAGCAGAGATTCACACATATTGCATCCAAGAATGATGGGCTACAATCAGAAATGAAAACATCCTAGCTGGGACTAATAAAGTGAATCATCTGGGGCTAGTAATCATATTGGGGGAAATTAAATCTGTAGGTATTTGAGGCTCAGTATAACCAGAATAAATGTTTTTTTTTTATAGCAGAGAATTCAGAATTCAGGTCCCGTTACTCATGCTAGTTAAGGTTATGGTTTTGCTCAAAAAAATTTTACCCCCTTTTTTTTTTTTTTTTTAATTTTTTATCTCAGTGGAATATTTATCTGTGATGTTACCTTTCCTCAGAAGTTATGGAAAAGATCCAAGGCATCTAAATGTATAGTGGCATGGCATAAAGGATAAGATGCAATATTCCTTAGGACATTAAAAATGAGATTAATAGTACTAACTCAGGTAAGTCAAAGAACAAGTGTCTATAACAAGGATAAATAGTTTGACTTTGTTGAACTGGCTATGTGATTCAATGAAGCTCTTATGCCACTTTTACTGCACTTAGGAAATATTCTGTTAAGGTGAACAAGTATTGTTAAATATTGTAACACTTAAATCATGTCAGTGCTGCTCAGTTTGCCTGATAACCTGAATAGTTACTTTAACTTAAATAAAATTTTAAACGCTTAAAAGGAAGACGTTGAAGTGTATCACAGAATCAAATAACAGATAGAGTTTGTATTTAAAAAATATGAAATAACGCACTCTTCCTTAGTAATTACATTTCTCATGTTTATATAAATATTGATATATTGCTGTTTTCAAAATGATATATTACGAAACAAAGAAAAATAGCCATGAAGCCATATGGAAGGGATCGCCACAAGTAAACTGGTCTCAGATATAGTTAAGAAAAAAATCAGAATCCATTTTACATATACACATGCCCATGCATAGTTTTGTTCACCTTTAGGTTTTCTAAAGTCTGTCTGATATTTACCTTACTATTCAGAAACAGATAATGCAAGTAAATTTTGCAAAACATAGAGTTGTAAGTAGATGAGAGGCATAAACACTAAGAAAAAAAAATGGTTACTATATGGCTACCAGAAAGCACAAACAAACAAAAGCAAAACAAACTCACTGATAAAACAGAACTGAGCTGAGTATTTTTCCCTGCCATATCCTGGGAACAGATTTTAGAAGCATGCACACGAGCAACTTGAATGCATTCGCTACATGGATGTTTAGGAAAATAATCTTTCACTTTTTTTCCTGCTGAACTTTCTCTTAGTTTGAGCTTCCACAGCATCATTTACAGCAAGCCTGAAATTAATGCTTATTAGGGCAAAAAAGGTAAGATACCCTTATGTCAGAAAAATAGGAAAATTATGTGTAGAATGGCTGACAAATAAAGGTTTTATTCTGCTTCTTGGAAAATATAGAAAATGGAATGCTCAAGAATTGTTTTGTATAAAGTCTTTGTTTTTGAAGTATTTTGATAGATGTGGATTCTGAAAGGGGTATAGTTGAGAAGGAAATTTAAAAAGCAATTAAAAGCGAAATTTCTGTAATGATGAACCTATGTTGAAACAATATTTTGCTTTTTGTGCACTCCTTCTAAAAACAACAGAAAAATAAAATCTGCTTTTCCAATCATATTTTCCCACACAGTAGATAAGTATATTCTGTTTTTGCTGCCATTTAAAAGCTCTAACTCCAACCAAAGGCTGAGTTCTTGACGCAGTGTTTTGATTAATAAACTCATGGATAAAGAACAAACAAGCCACAGAAACACAACGTCTTGTTTTTTCAGTCATATGAAAAAGGTCTTACTTTTCTCTGTCAGTAAAAAAATAAAAGGAAGATTTGCCTTCATACAATGATAAACAGACACTGAGATCCTTAGCAGATCACTTAATTCATTTGTGTAAAGGCAGCAATGTCTTTTAAGAAGGGACTACAGAAACCAAGTTACAGCTCTGAGAATGATCCTATAACAGCATGGTAGCACATGAAGAGTTCAGCAAAGCATTTTGTAATAAATTATTTGCAGGTGAGTATGGAAGGTTGATTCTTAATGACCTGGCTAGATTTTCACCTCTTTGTTCTGACAAAATAATGGCCAGAGAGCACAGTTACGTGGTAGGGGAAAAAAAAAAAAAAAAGACTTTACACATTTCTTATGAATTTTTTTGCAAGAAACAACCCTGTTCAGACTCTAACCTGCACTCGCTACTTTACCAACAAAGTCCTTATTATTGAGTGCTGCTCAATATCAGAGTAAATCAGAGATTAATATAGACCTAGGAAAGCTGGATACTGGTAAAGTTGTAGAGAAACAAGCTTCAGACTCCTTGGAGAATAACAGCAAACTAAGCTCAGTGAGAATTTAGCCTTTTTTTTTTTTAATTTAGAAAACAGAAAAGTATATAAACAACACAGCATATATTTAAATGACTCAAAATACTTGATATCACTGCCAAGATAAAACTAAATCCTAGCTGAACAGGAACATTTCCATTGACTCTCCTACACTGTCCATAACCATGCGGCCAGTGTACTTGAGTTCATTGTACGGTCCTTTTCTTGCACTACAGTAGGAAGTAGCCCTGATAGTAAGTACCACAGAGTCCTCAGCATCCACACCACTTTTATACAAACTGTGGGCAGAAAGATATGGCGCATGCTTTGTGGTAAAGATGTGGCTGCAGCTTGCACATTGTCAATCGTTCATGGGCTGATTTGGCCTGGTTCAAGGACTAGCAGGGCAGAGGGACCTGTGGACCCGTGCCTCAGAAAGGGATAAGGAAAAAAGGGTAGAGAGATGTGCCACAAAACAAAACAGCAGCAAGCAATCTGAGGGGAAACAAACTAATTTACTAAATAAAATGTCAGAACACAAGGTAACACACTACAATGCAGTATAATTAGAATTGGAGCTAATAAATCAAATGAGTGTCCAAAAAACTGAAGGCCTTATACTAATGAGGTCAGGATGAGCAGCAGGGAGAAGAGCCTGACAATCAAAAAGGGACATCAGGTGACCTTGCAAAGGGTTATATCTCCTCTCCAAATGCAAAGTCCTCTGGGGGATGTAGTTGTTTCTCTCTTCTGAAACAGGCACTCGGAACTGGAGCATTAATTCTTTAACTCCCAATGCACTACGTGATGTTATGATGTGGAATACCAATAACCCAAAATCATAAAACCATGACACATATATACCTATTTTTCCAGAGCATGCATAGAATCCTCAAGCCGATACTTGGTGGTGTGCAATTAATCTATCAATCCTATTGCTAATTAGGGTGGATACATAAAATCATTAAATATTTTTGTGTATAGGAGGATTCTGCTGACTGAGTTCTCAGGACCACTTGCTATTCTTTTTTTTCTTTTTTTTTTTTTTTAAGTCCTAGGTTAAATCATAAATCTCAGAAAAAATTAAGCAGAAACACAGAAATCAAAATGCTGTCTTGGAAAAAAATGATCCACTGATTAGGACTAGAAAGTTTTAGTGGATAATGTGTTATCCAGGAAGTGCCTGGAAGTGCAATGGCAGGACAAAAAGGCAAAAGTAATCAGCAAGTACCTAAGTAAACCTGGAGCATCAACAGGCAACTCGTAGCCTGGTATCTGTTAGAGGTGTCATGCCAACTAAGTAGTATGTCTAGTTCTGACATTCATAATATAACTATGGTCCTAACAACATGAAAACAGCATTGAGAAGGGGGAAGGGAACTAATGACAATTTTAACTATGGACAACAATTTTAAAGCCTAAGAATGCCTAACTGAAACCAGTTCAAGGGACAGTTCAGTCCATCCTATGAATTAGGCCAGAAAACAGAAACATGATAGAAAATAGTGCAACCTTTTAAAGTTACAAGGCTATGACTATGACTCAAAACCACTTTCAAACCAAAAATAAATCATCCATTGTTTGATCAGTTGTGTCTTAAATGCTGGAGATAGAAATCTGTTTAAACAGGGTTGTTTTTTTTTTTTTAAACAGACACAGATGGTTTTCTAAAAGACATTCACTATTTCAGCACAGAATTAGTTTTTATTAATCTGAAGCGCCTGAAAATGTGAAATGCACAAGAAAACAAACTCCTTAAAAGCAGCAGACAGCAACGAGGAGTCTTAACTTACTGGATAATAGGGAAATTTTCCCCTCTGAAAAAATGATTGCTATCATTTCACAGATGTGCCCAGGCCTCACTGTTGGCAGCCAGACTCCATTTCTGTACCAGAGAAGCAAAACAGTAAACAGCAAATTTTTTTTCCCCCACTGATCTCAGAAGCTTGTCAAGGAATGGCATCACTGAGTATTTTCATAAATTACAACTATAAGAACAAGTATTTATTTTCACTGGCCACCATCTAAATAAATGAATAATGGAAAAGAATCTTAAGGGGGTGCCTCTAAAAATTTTCAGAGCAGGTGATTGTGCCTTTCTGCATAGAGCAGCAGGTACAAAATGGACTGCGTGGTACTACTACTGCTGTTGTGGAATTGCCAAGAGTGGTTCCTGTCAAAAATTCATCATTATTTAACAAATTAAGATAGTTTAGAGGACAGGACTAAATTTGAATTCCAATAACAGTCCAAAATGAGTTGGAAACAATGTGGAACCAAAAAGAACGTGACTTGGGTTTGGGGGAACTGTATTAAAGGGATGTCTGTTCCACCTCCCAGGGCATTTTTGGCCAACAGAACTATTATTATTATTATTATTATTATATTTTTACTATTTCTTACTTCTTTTCCAAAGATAAACTGCTCATTGTTTTAAAATTAATTACTTCAATGACAAGTATCAAAGTTTATGTCAATAAATTCATTCCTTATGTAGTTTCAGAGAGGGACATACTTAAATTCAGCCATGAGATTGAGTCTTCCAGTATCCTGAATGATGACATAGTATAAATTCATGCCAGGGTTTTTACCCACCCTGCTTTGCATTATACTGTAAGAAAATATTACAGATCGAGAGAGAAGAAAGAAACCTTAGTTCTATCAAAACATGCCAGTAAATCAGAGGTGTAGACAGCCTTAGTAATAAAAAAAAGCCATCAAAAATTAAGCAAGTGATAACCTACTGAGCACAACATTTCTGTATTTGTTACAGCGTTGCTTCAGAAAATTATCTTCTCCAGGCTTAACTACAAACATACGCACAGAAAAAGATAACAGAACTGATCTTAACTGTTCTTCCACAATCATAAAACTAGATTTAGTTAAAGGAATGTAAATGGAAGGGTTAAAAGAAAAAAAAAAAAGAGAGAAAGAAAAGAGAGAACATGGGCAGAAGAGGATCTAGAGGGATGCCCAGCAGGTAGATGGCATGCTCTAGGCAGCTGCTACTGTGAAAGCTAGCCAAGCAGGGAGCTGGAGAATGGCCAACACAACGTGCTGCTATAACATCAAGGAACAGGGACTCTAAAATGGTAGACCTGAGGCTAAAGAAGCCAGATGAGCTTGCTGAAAGGTGCATGGAGAGACTGCCTCTGAATGAGCAAAGGGTTTTCAGTCTTCTGGAAGCAATAAAGCTTTTTGATCTGAAACCAAATCAGATGAGATTACTGAAGGGTCACTGAAGCAAACCATTAGAGGTGTAGGTGCTATGTTGGGCACCAATTAAAACTAAAACTCATGGCTTTCAAGCTGAAATGGGCCACTTAAAAGAAAGCGCTTGAGAAAGATGGACAATACCTTCCTATAGTTGTTTTATAGAAGTATTTGGTTCTCCTGTCTAATTTTTTTTCAGAAATTTCCAGTGTTTATCTGTATTTCCTGACAACTGTATTTCCCTACAAAACTCTCCCCTCCAATTTTTATTTTCAAGGCAACTCTAATTACAATGCTCAGGAAAAAGAATAATTGAACATGATTTTTCCTAGAGTTATTTAAGATAAAAATATGAAGATTCCACCTGCAGGTCTACTTGCTGCAGATGTTCTCTTAGACTAAATTTAAAACTAAGTGTTTTGATTGCTTGCAAATGAATAGAGCATATAGTAATTACAAAGCTGGTTTTCCTACTGGGCCTTGGGCCAACCCTTAAACAAGCTGTCATGGGTTCCCAGTAAAGCTCAGAGCTTCTCCTGAGAATAGAGGTCTGTCCTTCATGAACTCATATGAATTTTATGTTCCAGTTCTCAGAAAAGCATTTTGCTTTCCCTGCACATTGCCAATGTGTGTATTTACAACAGCAGAGAAACATTTCATTGTTTTATGCACTATCCAGCCTTGGATTTAAGAGCAACATTTTGTTTCAACTGAAGTTTGCACTAAGTATGTTTCTGAAGTAGAGGGAGTAACAAGGAGAAAAACAAAGAAAGAATTAAAATATCACATACTCATATCCATATAGTAAATAAAAGCCATTGCTTCCTTACTATTTGCATCTGCATTTCAGATCCAACAACTACGCTATACTTACTATTCACACTTCTCTGTGATCTAAAAACAAGACCAAATGAATGACTCTAAAGAGACAAAACTGATCAACTTTGCATTTCATCATTTTCTTTTTTACTCACAAGAAGCAAAATCATTTGAACTACATCGTATTGCTTCCTAAGTGGGACAAACTTGGGAAGCGATTCTCTTCTGCAGGTCACTGGGGAAAGTGTTGCTTAAGAGCTAATTGTTTCCTGGAATGTTTGGTCTGATAATAAAACCTCAGTTTGTTTGAACAATTTCCTATGCTAAATGATAGATACAGTCGTCTCCAGAAACAACGTTTTCTGAAAAGACTTGCACTAAGCATGCTGAAAGAAATACGATTTTTCTTGTTACAATTTGGTGCTATTATATATGCAAGAAGTATTTTCAGTATCATACATACACCTTGCACAATTTTTGAGCAGATTCTTCAACTCTAAAGTCCCATCTGTCCTCACACAAAATGGAGTTATTGTCCTTATAATTAGCTGTCCACACATTTGTATTACTATGCACTATACTATTTTTAAAAAACACTCATGAACCTGTAAAAAGAAAATGACTCTTTTCACTGACAAGATTAAGTAAAAAGTGCTTAACTGACAGATTCAAAGAGAAGACGGCTAGAACTGCTCTTCAAAGACTGCCAAATTTACACATCTAATTTGAGGTCGAAACAGAAAGCGTACCTTATTATTTAAAGATTTAAGCATTGTTAAACACATGTGCTTTGCTGATAATCTTATTAATAGCCACTAACATCTTGAACAGTTTTTATGTTTGAGTTGCTCTGTCAGACATCAAGATGTTCAAGTCTGCAGTCTTTACAACCATAGCATGGTTTCGGTTAGAAGGGACGTTTAAGATCACCTAGTTCCAACCCCCTGCTATAGGCAAGAATACCTTCCACTATACCATTTTGCTCACAGCCCCCTCCCATCGGGCCTTGAATGCTCCCAAGGACAGGGCACTCACAGCCTCTCTGGGCAACCTGTTCCAGTGTCTCACCATCCTCGCAGTAAAGAATTTCTTCCTAATATCCAGTCTAAATCTACCCTCTTCCAGTTTAAAGCCATTTCCCTGTGTCCTGTCACTATCTGCCCTTATAAGAAGTCCCTCCTCAGCTTTCCTGGAGGCCTCCTTCAGGTACTGGAAGGCCACTATATGGTCCCTCAGAGCCTTCTCTTCACTAGCTTCAGCCCCAGCTCTCTCAGCCTGTCTCTGCAGGGGGGGTGCTCCAGGCTCTGATCATCTTTGTGGTCCTCCTCTGGGACCACTCCAATAGGTCTCCTTGCATTGGGGGTGCCAGAACTGGACGCAGTACCCCAAGTAGGGTTTCACAAAAACAGAGCAGAGGGGCAGAATCACCTCCCTCAAACTTCCAGTCACACTTCTCTTGATGTGTCCTAGGATACAGTTGGCCTTCTGGGCTGCAAGTACACACTGCTGGTTCACGTTGAACCTTTCATCAATCAACACTCCCAAATTCTTCTTCTCATGGCTTCTCTCAAGACATTCTCTGCTCAATCTTTATTTGCGCTTGAAATTGCCAAGTGACAATTTACCTTTTGAATTAGCATTTCATTCATTACACCTAATCAATCATCACTCTGTAAAGTGAAAATAAGTCAAACTATGGGCTAAATGCAAAGAAATTAGAAAATAATTAAGTCATAAAAGCATGTGTCTATCAGGTGCAAAGTGTGGAATAGTATTCATGAGGCAATCAATGTTTGCCCATATACAACTATAATGCAATGGAAAGTACTGCAATAACAGCAGAGTGGAACAAACCTAGGCTGCATCAAACAAGAGCAAGCCCAAATGCAGCAGCCAAGGACACAAAAACAAAGGAAGAAAAACTGCTTACCTTTGGAAGGCCTCAGGTAGGCAAGCATCTTCAGAAAAAAAAAAAAATACTTGCCTCCACTGCCAACACTTAAATAAGATCTGGGAAGGGATGAATCCTGCCTCCGCCACCCCTTCCAATCACTTAGGTGCATTGCATACACTTCAACTCCCTTGGATTGGCCTTGCCTTCCCACCAGATGCTCAATCACTGCTTCAGGCTGTGACTTAGTATTTCTACTATAGCCCATTACAAGGTAAGGCAGCAATAACCTGTGCAGAATGTGGAAGTATCAAGCAATATTCTTTAAAAAACCCTCAGATATCATTAATAAATGACAATCTCTCATAAGGAAATTTATCTCATCTAAGAGTAGACAGATGTAAGTGGGAAGAGATCTGTGTGATACACTTCTGGGTACTTGGTCACAAGTTCTAGACTTCTGTGATATGTAACAGCTCCTTTTCTATTACTTGACAAATTGCATTTGCTAAATATAGAATTAGACAAAGGGATGATCCATCAGAGAGAGAAAGATAAGATGGTAAAGCTATAACTACTCTCTGTCAAAATCCATGTTCAGAAATGTACTTTAACTGCACGCAATCTCTCTCTTTTTCTTTCAGAAAATTAACTACATGTAGAAATTAACTTCTGCATTCAAATTGTTTTTCATTCCTTTTTCCATCCCTTTTTTTTCTTGATATACTTTCTGAAGTCCTCTTTCTCCACCCAGGCTGATACCCTTTCCTCCTCTGCTGTAAAAAAGGTAAATTTCAGCTTGCTGCTGAGACACAGAGAAGAGAAAGAGGCAAGGGAGTGAAGATGATCTAAGGAAAATCTCAAATTTCAAGCATTTTATTCCTGGAAAACAGGGGACAATGTTTGCATAGCCACAACTCATCCATTCAACATCTCCATCAGCAGCAATAGCAAGGACGAGAGGCCTAGATTAGATTTTCAGTACAGAAATTTTGATTCTTCAGCCATAAGTCAACTGGATTGTTCTCTAGTCCCAATAAACTGCCACCTATTACTATGTCTGTCCTTTAAGACTGTTCTATGACTGACTTGCATCTATATTCCTTTCCTAAGTAGCCATAAATCAAGCTTTTCCCATCAGGTGACACTTCAAGGCTTTAGCCAAAAGCTTTCTCATCTGATCCACTGTGAGATAAGCCATTTACTTGGACTGCTACCCATTTTGATTATCCAGATACTACTCTATTCTCTTGAGCCAATGCACCAAAAAGCCCAGTTAAGTTCCTCAAGGCAAGCAGCCTGGAGAAGCTCCCAGAATGAGAAAACAGAGCTGAAATACAGGGCTAAATATTAATTTGGACTTAGACTGAGTACTGATGTCAGATAATTAGGGAATGGGTAGTGAAATAAAAAATATAGGGTTGGACCTCCACAGGTTCTGCATCCATTTATCTATTTCTCTGCAGGGGACTGGAAGAATGCTCCTTTTACAGTTATGGTTCTGTTCAGTTGCCAGGAACATCATCTCTGGTATTGAGATCAATCCAGGAGACAAGGTCTTGTCTACCATCCCTACTTCTGCATAGCCAGGCATGTTTTGTTTGCAGCAAGCTATATCCAATCCAAGAAGTTAGCATACGTTATCAACTGCTAGGTATATAAACACAGATTTTACTTCACTCCAAACTGTCATGAGTATTGCTGTCTCTAAAACTAAGGTTTTCAAGATTAAGACCTCTGTTCTACATAGAAAAGAGATATTCCTGACCTGAAAAGCAAAAAGTATAAACAAAAAGGAAAAAAAAAAAAAAGAAAGAAAGAAAAAAGCCAAAAGGAAGACATAATTCTGTTATGCTAACACTTAAAACATGTTTTTCTGGACTTTTTATTATGTTTTAGGTTAAAAAGAGATGTCAGGAGAGGAGTGATAATTAAAAAGAATGGTCACAAGCATGAAGCTATAAAAACAGATTTTTTTCAGCTCAGTGGCATGAACTGATCAAAGGATAAGATCAAATCGGTTCAATCAATGACATGGTATCACTACACTCAAGCTTTGATCCAGTAGACCAAGAAAAAGAGTGACAAATTGGGAATACTTTCTTGCTGTCTATGTATGCAGTGATGCAACCTTAAAAATCAGATAATAAGAGAAATGTTTTGCTCTAAGGAGCTGTTCCTTTAGCTTATGTTCTGATCTGAGGTTTCTCAGTTCTGGGTGCAAGATATTCCTGCCCCTTGCAACATAATAAATTAAATTAGAGCAAAATTTATATTTAAAACACTGTGTGCCATTTCTTAATGCTAGAAAAGTTCATAAAAATTTCAGTGTTAAACATCTGGGGGGGGTAAGGGGAGAGCGTTGAAAATCATCCTAAAAATAATACTGCATGAAAGCGAAACACTTATCTGACACTTTCCCTAATCAGTAGTTTCAGCCAACTATTAAAAATGATAACTCTTGAGCACTTTGTTTACCTGGATACGGCTCTTTGAACTTGTTTCTTAGATTATGTATGCCAGTCACAGAAAGTATTCCATGCCATAGATAGACCTATAATTAGCTCTGTGTCCTTCAGATCCTCAATTTGAGAATATAGTCCTCAGATAATTCATTTTAGAAATAGATTGTGAAGTGAGGAGCAAAGTTTTCAGAAGAGCGCAGCTGCAATGTTAGTCTTGCTCCATGCATAAATTAAATCTCATACCCAAATGACAGTAGTAAAGAAGAAATCTGATGATCAGTTTTGAAAATAGCTATTGAGTTTCAACTCATATTAAACTGTATTATCCAATTTTCATATGAGGTACATGTACTCTGCAGCAGAAATCCAGTCAGCCAGACACAATCCTCAAGATTTCTCTCAGGAAACAATATTCTTATTTAAGAATGATTATTAATGATCTACTCCTTAGTGACACAGCAAGTCACAATAAAAACCATTCCTGCAGCAGCACCATTAACTAGCACTTTCTCCCTGCAATTTCATTTTATGTTTTCTATATATAGGAAGATTATAATGAAGAACATGAAAAGCACGGGGGGTTTTAACTTGATCCTTGAGGTCCCTTCCAACCCAAACGGTTCTCTGATCCTCTGATTCCATGAATTTACAAAATGCAAGAATAGGTTATTTTAGGGGGTGAGGGCGAAGAATTCCTTCACACAAACATTATCATAAAACCCTGCTTTAAATCTTCGCATGAGAGTTAACCTGAATTATCTCTGCTGATCCTCTTCCCAGAATTTGTATGTAAAAAATAAAAGAAACCTCATTAGTATTTACTCCCATAAAAGCAGGCTCAGCTATAACATTCCAGCTAGTTAGGCAGCCAAAATCTCACTGCAGTGAGAAGAGATGATCACACACACATTCAAGGACAAATCTCATGAAACTCATGTTTGACAGGAAATTGTACAGGAAGCTAATTCAGAGAGATCAAAATAAGGGTGGTATGTTCCCAGGACCCAGGGCAAGTCGGAAATCTTACAGCTGAATTTTGTACATATGGTAATTTGATCAGTGTGGATGTAACAGAGAAGGAAAGAACCAGCTGATTGAAAATGCAGTTCTAACTTTAAAAGAAAAAAAGAAGAAAAAATAAAAACAGCATGGGAACTTGAATTTTTGTATGTCTTAAATAAACCAAATCACAAATTTCCTAAACTGAAACACAAGCAGCTTTATTGTAGTAGAATCTAAATTACCAGGATATTGGATGCATGCATTAAATGCTGGGCACTTAAACTGTAGGACTTGAAATTGCTATGTGCATTTTCATTTATTTTCTAGATAATGTACTAGATTTGTTTCTGCCATAACATTGCAAAATTAAAAAAAAAAACACTTTAGAATGTAATATAAAGGATAAAACAACAGATTTGAGGGTTATTGTGCACATCAAAGCCTACCTCATTTTCTGTATTCAGCACAAAACACTTGTATCCCTTATGTATGTATTAGAATCAGGGAATGTGATTCTCTTTGGAACCTCCTCTGCATTTTGAGAACATGATCGAGAGGAATTTCAAATGTCAGTAGGAAATGTATGTGGGCTGCAGCCTGCAAATCCCACAACTGTACACATCCTTTCAGCCAGTCATCTGGTGATTTGTGGTAGCATGAACTATGATTGTAAGTGGAAACTGTTTAATAACATCAGGTACAGCAGTGCCAAGTAATACAAGTAAAAACAGAGAGCAAAGCTTTAATTTCAGCCGTAATACTGTCTTTCTCTGGGAAAATTCACAACTTGTAATGCCCCTCCATAGGACTATAGGAATAAAACCTAGTATTTAGTTTTTTGGTTTAGATTAAAAAAAAGCCATCAACTTATTTTTGATCTTTTAACATACTGAAAATTGTAGTAGGTACATCATAATCCATTTGAACAACTTTATTAAACATAAGCATAGGCAACTCAGCTAGTACCAATAAGTAAACTGGAAGTAGTTTGAACCCATTCATTCTTTTAAGTGGCCCAAAATCCAACATTGTGTCTATGCTTCCGTATACTTGTAAGTGACGTAATTTGGGTTTCTATGGGGAGAAGCTATGGCTTCATACCATAGAAACCAGACAGGAAAGAGAAAGATCAATCAATGGGAAAACACTAGAGAAGTGAGAAAAAAATGCAATACAATTTCTCTGAGGTTTCCCATAATTGAGGCCAAATTCTAGACTTAGTTGCACTTGTAAAATCTGACTGATTTTCTGGGAGAGTGAAATTTGCCACCTTGTTTTTACCAAAGGCAAGAAAAAGAAAGATAATTCTAAAAATAATTTAAAAGCCAGATTCTTCTAGAAGTGTCCATGATGTACAAAGTTGAACTATAACTTACGTAAGTCTTAAGACATTTTAAAAACTTCCTGATACAAAACCATGAGAAAACTATTGGAAATCCTATTAGAATCTGAATTTACAGTGAACCAAATGAAGGGAGAAATCTGAAGAAAAAAACAGAAATTGGACAGGATAGCTTAAAAAATTAATCAGGTCATGGAACCAATGAAGAATAAAACATATCATTGTGTACTTCCAGGCTCACACACACAGCATGAAAGTCTACCAAGCTCTGACCACACAAGACAGCACCACCACTAGGAGGGACTGGTGGGAGGTGTGAAGGTCAGGAGCTGTCTTGGGCACAACCACAAAAGGTGGGAGTTCTGTATTCTTGAAGTCAGGAGGGGGGTCAGCAAAACTGCTAAATTGGACTTCTGTAAGGCAGACTTTGAAATATACTGGATACTGATAAGGGTTCCTTGGGAGTCAGTCATGAAAGGTAAGAAGGTCCAGGAATGCTGGACACTCCTTAAGAAAGAAGTCTTAGAAGCACAAGAGAAGGCAGTTCCTCTGCACCATAAGATGAGCAGACCTGTATGGATGAACACAGAACATTTTCTGAGACTCCAGGAGAAAAAGAGATTATACTTCCTGTGCAAGAAGGGACTGCCAATTTGAAGAGAGTAGAAAGTTGTTAGGATATGCAGGGAGAAAATTAGAAAGGCAAAAGCCCAGCTTGAAATCAACACTGACACTTTAGTAAAGGAGAACAAAAAACTTTTTTACAAATATATTAACAGTAAGAGGAAGACTTTACTGGGTACAACAGGGGACACGATACTGCAGATAAGGAAAAGGCTGAGGTTCTCAATGTCTTCTTACATCTGCATTTAAAAATCAGACCCATTATCTTCACAGTCCTCTACCCCCTAACCTGCAAGTTGCAGGTTGGCAGCAGAATAAATCCCCCAAGATTCAGGTGGACTGCTACTCCACCTGGACTGTCTCAAGTCCATGTGGCCAGTTGAGATCTACCAAGGGATGCTGAGGGAGCTGATTTCCAAACTGCTTTCCACCTTCAATCAGCATTCTGGTGAACTGGAGAGGTCCTAGAGGACTGAAATCTTGCTATTGTGACTCCCATCTACAAGAACAGGTGTAAGGTAGATCTGAGGAACAACAGGTCTGTGAGGCTGACGTCCATACCAGGAAAGGTTATGGAGCAGATCATCTTGAGTGAGATAACACAGCATGCGCAGGATAACTGGGGGGGAATCAGATCCAGCCAGCACGGGTTCATGAAATGCAGGTCATGCGTGACCAACCTGATCTCTTTCTACGATTCAAGTGATCCACCTGGTGGATGAGGATGAAGGAGAGGCTACTGACATAGTCTACTTAGTCTTGAGCAAAGCCTCCAATGCTGTCTCCAACAGTATTCTCCAGGAGAAGCTGGTAGCCCATAGCTTGGACAAGTACACTCTTTACTGGGTAAAGAACTGGCTGGATGGCCAGGCCCAGTGAGTGGTGGAAAACAGATTTAAATCCAGCTGGCAACCAGTCACAAGTAGTGTTCTCAGAGACAGAGATAAGTACTGGGGCCTGTCTCATTCAGTATCTTTGCTGATGACCTAGACGAGAGCATTAGCGTATCCACAGTACATTTGCAGATGATACCAAGTTGGGAGGAAGTGTCAATCTGCCTGGAGATATGAAGGCCCTACAAAGGGATCAGGACAGGCTGGATCACTAGGCTGAGGACAGTGGAACAAAGTTCAACAAGACCAAGTGCTTGGTCCTACACACTGGCCCACAACAACCCCAGGCAATGCTACAGGTTTGGGGCAAAGTAGCTGGAACATTTGTAGAAGAACCAGACCTGGGTGTTGATCGACATTTGGCTGAACATGAGCCAGAGAGCGTGCCCAGATAGCCAAGAAGGCCAGTGGCATCATGACTTGTATCAGAATCAGTACTATCAGCATGAGCAGGATCCTCTTTCTGTACTCAACTCTGGTGAGGCCGCACCTTGAGTATTGTGGTCAATGTATAGACCCTCACTACAAGAAAGACATTGAGGCCTTGAAGAGCATCCAGGTGAAGGACCTGGAGCACAAGACTTATGGGGAGCAGCTGGGAGAGCTGGCATTAATTAGTCTGGAGAAGAAGAGGCTAGGGGGGAGACCATATAGCTCTCTTCTACCTGAAAGGAGGTCGTGGCGAGGTGGCTGTCAGCCTCTTCTTGTAAGCAGCTAGTAATATGACTATATCACTACTATACAAGTTGAGGGAATGGCCTCAAGTTGTGCCAGTAGAGGTTTAGGTTGGATATTACAAAGAATTTCTTCTCTGAATGAGTGGTCAGTGCTGGAATGGGCTGCCCAAAGAGGTGCTTGAGCCCAAAGGTGTTCAAGAAATGTTTAGATGTTGTACAAAAGGACATGGCTTAGTGGGGAAATATTGGTGGTAGATGGATGGTTGGACTACATGATTTAGGTGGTCTTTTCAAACCTTGGAGAATCTATGATTCACTGAGACTGAAGGGCATTCCAGATTTCACTGAGATGTACAAATGGGAAGACTCAGATGACAAGATGAAACTATGAGAAGCAGCAGGTTGGAGTCGCTTCCCTCTACTCTCTTGGTTGATTTCCTCATTAATGTATTCCAGTAAACTGTGCTGAATAATTATTTCCCACAAAAGAGCTGATTTTAGAAAGAACACACTTTTTCTAAAACAAAACTTAAAACATTATTTCAGCTTCACTTTTTTCAAGTCCTTAGTTCTGAGGAAACGATTCCTCTTCAATTTCTCCACTGTTCTTAGCTCCATCTTTCACAATACAAACAGTCTTCATACCTAAATACTTTAAAAGCAAATTTAAAAGACCACATCCTCACTTCCCTTCCAACTATGTGTATAGCCCTTCTCCATTTCACCACTAGGCTACTGCCTCTAGTTTACCATTTAATCCGTAGTCATTAAATGTCTTGGACATTAAAACTCTTGGACTCTCTGTCTGAATCGTGGAAAATCTTAACGGTGATACAGTCCTTAATGTTCACTAACCTTCAGATTCTTCATTTTTTTGTGGCTTTACTTTCTGTGACCTCTTATACATTAAACATTTTTCAAATGTCAGCTTCCACTTTCAATCAGCCATATATATGGCTGATTGAACTCTTCCATTTTAAAACATCATTGTACTTCTTCTCAAACTGCCCCATCACACATGGATAGAGCTCTCCATCAACAGAAAGATATTTCCACAAAGATATTTCACTAACATTTCTAAAGATCTATTTTTCTACATTATCCATAAAAAACCTGCACGTTAAGATCTCTTGCCTTCCTTCCACTCCCCGTAGCAAACACAGTTTAATAAGTTTCTTTGGCTCGTTATTGACTGTATTTCCTCTAACGTGTACTGATATCACTAACTTAAAATTAACTTTTCTCATTCTGTATACAACCTAGCACAAGTTGACCATAGTTTCTGACTATTTAATACATTACTGCGCAATTAAGATTGATTAAAAAAAGGAGCTGCATCAAGGAAACACTGAGTTCTGTTTTCAGCAAGAAAAAACAGGTGCGATGTCTACAATCCACTGAAATTCAGATACCTACATGCTTCCATAAATAACATAGGAATCTGTCATCATCTTTAATAGACCAAAGAACTTTCTGCAACAATAAGTTTCTCAAGATATAACTTCTCAAGGATGACACAAAAGATCAGTTACCCAATTTTGGCTCAAGCCTACCTTGGAACAGCAGAAAAAAATATTTTATATACAGAAAAATTACTGTTTACAAGCTCTCCATGAGAATGAAAACCAAATGTATACATTATACACATTTTTACATAATATATTGTTCTCTCTAAATTTTCCCCTTTAAGGAATATGCAAAAGATGAAGTGAAAGAAACATGAGAAGAAAAGAATGTGAGACAGAAAGATCGTGAGAGAGGTTACTCTCACAGTACTTTTGATCTGGCTGACACAAAGAGGTAATAAAAAAATCATAAGAACTCTGTTCTTGCTCAATTTTCAGGACTAAGACATCTGGATATCTATCCAAGGCTGATTCAACATTGACATCTTTTTTATCCCAAGTGCCCTATTTCTTTTTAACTGAAGGTACTGTGAAGCAGTCACAGAAATGCACATATTTCTCAGTGAGTTTTGGAGTAGTCTAATCAGAGTGGGATAGGATTAAAAACAAAAGTTATAACAATCCTAGATACAAAACCAAAACAAGATCACGACAGGATAAAATGAACAGTTGCTATTTGTAATAAGATTGTATTTTATTATTTATAGAGATCTGCACGCACAATGTAGAGAGTTTGCCTTCGCAGTCTCAATAATAGAACTTTCAGATAATGCTATCAATACACATAAGTAATTTAAGAAATTGGATTTCCGCTGTACAAATGAAAATGAGAAATGCTGTAAGTTTAACAAACCAAAGAAATCTACAAAGCAAAATAATGAATATTGTAGAATAGAAAAAATGGAGGTAAGAGTTCAAGAAGTATATAGACAACGCAAAGCCAGTAACACATCTAAGCTGACCAATTATACGTTACACGCTCCAAGCCTCTTTAGATTATATAATGAAGTAGTGAAGATAAATACATTTTCCACATACACATTTTTAAAGTCTAGAAGATTTGGAGCTAAGCAATGTCTTAACAGCAGCTGATGTATGCTATTGCATTACTGTAAAACCTAACAGCTTTTTTCCACTACTTAAATGGAGATAATAAACACTAAGAAGATTAACTTTTACATGGCCTGACAGTGACAAGATGAAGGGGAATGGTCTTAAACTAAAAGAGGAGAGATTTAGATATTTGGATTTATTTTTATTTGATTTTTTTTTTTTTTTTTTTTAAACTCAGAAGGTGTTGAGACACAGGGACAAGTTAACCAGAAAAGCTGTGGATCCCCCATCCCTACAGGTGGTTGGGGTTAGGTTGGATAGGACTCTGGGCAACCTGATCTAGTGTGTGGCAACCCTATTCACGGCAAGGGGGATGGAACTGGATGATATTTAATTTCCTTTCCAACCCAAACAATTATTTGAATCTGTACTGATTCTACTATGGAAAAAAAGAGGCAACATCCCACTACCTGGTGCATCAGTACAAAACATAAAGAGATGAACTAAAGATAACATGACTTAGATGTAACTGTTACAGAAACCTTATTCATTTGAAACTACTGAACAAAAGAGGTATTCACTTATCTTGAAGTCATGCTACTGGTACGCTGTTCATTTTTGTGCAGATGCTTAAACTGATGAAGTTAAGAATTTCACAGTTATTTTACATCATGTCACATTCCCCAGGCTAGTATAAGAAGTGTACAATCAATAGGTATACAGAGATTAGACATTGTAAGATTACCACAGTGGAAAAAAACAACAAAATATATGGAAACACTCACCAGTATCATAGGCTCACAGTAAAAACAAACAAACAAACAAACAAACAAACAAACAAACAAACAAACAAACAAACACAACTCCACAAGAAGCAATCTCCAAAAATAAACCTTTCCTCAGTGGCAGTCAGCCCTTAAATGGTATCTAGGAGAGGTGGAGCCAGGCTCCACCCCTTCTGGTCACACCGCTGAATTGCCTTCACCTGTGCTCCCCCAGCTGACCCATTGACTCACTGATTGCCTCATGTGGTCAATCAGAGGTTCAGGCCATAATCAACAGTTCCCATACAGTTTATATTGCCACAAAAGTGTTTGGACAAGCAGATGTTTGGTTTCTCTCCGGCTTACACATAAGCACAGTTGTTAACTACATTTAGGTTACCAAATTTAAAATTGATGAAATCAGAACGAACTTTGGGAACAGGTGCCCATTTGAGTTCACAAAGCATTTTTCCTTTTTTCCTGTGTGCATGTGTTACTCATATATTTCTCTAGAAAGAGAAGTTACAGAGGGAACCCATACAAAAGTTCACAGTGTCCCTTTCTAATTTATTATTACTGTCATGTAAGTGTAGTTACGCTCTAATGCAATCCGTTTTCAGAGAATACGTGAAACGTTTGTTAATAGAGCTGTGGCCTCAAAAGGATGTCCTGGATCTGGAATATTTCCACAGGATAGCTTCCAGCTGACAGTGGTCTGATTTCTGAAGGAAGTGGTAAAATCTAAGTCATAGCAGTTGTTTAAACTTGCACTGGCAGCATCTTAACAGAAATGATTACTAACACTGGTAGAAATATGGAATTGATTATTTCATAAGTATATCCAGCTGTTTTTTCAGCTGACATGATGAAAAATGGAATACTACAAAAAGATTTGCTCTAGATCCTATAAATCAAAATCCAGGAAATAAGAATAAGAGATCATGAATATTCCCAAGTATGGTTATGTGCTCCAGCCACAGACACAGATTCAGAATAGAAAGCTTTCACAATTATTAAAGTAAATTACTGTTTAAAGTTCCAAGCAACAAATATACTTTTAAATATAAATGCAACTAACTATAAGAAAATGCACCTGATAAACAGTTTATGTCCGTCTGGACACCCTGCGGTGGTCCTGCGGGGTTAGGGTGTTGGACTGGGTGACTGGGTGACTACTAGGAGGTCCTTCCAAGCTCAGCCATTCTGTGAATCTATGTGCACAGAAGTGGACTTTCACCTACCTATTGTATCTGGGAATGTAACTCTTGTCAACAAGTTCCTCTTTGATGGTCCAAATACTAAAGAGACTTCCCAATCACTTACATGCATTAAGATGATAGACAGAATCTGAAAATCCTGTGTCATTTAAACAGTACGTGAGGAAAAGTAAAGTGAAAATTACAGCTTTTGTGCACAGGAAGTTATTGTTAATAAAACCTCTCATACATATATATAGAGAGAGACATGCTTCTCCAAGAAACCATGGCAAAAAACATGTTAATAAAGATGGCTGAAGGAGAAAGGAGGGGATTCAAATCATCATCTCTTGGTGCTTGTGTTAGGAAGCTGGTTTGCCTTTACTGTAGCTGATGAGATCTCTTCCCAGGGTCTGGCTAAGATTCTAGATGGATGGTCCTTCCAGCTTAGATGCATCAAGTAGATTAAATGAATGCTGACATCTCTATTCACTCATTGTCTACATTTAAATGCTGTGAAAATGCTTTCCCCAGTCACACAAATGAGGATGTTAGGTATGCTACCATGGAGAAAAGAATATCTCATGAAGAGAATAGATAATCTTTAAATACTGATTGAAATAACAGCAAGCACATGCATTTTTTAAATCAACCACAGAAACTCACTAGTGCTTTGTGCAAAGACATTAGAACTTCCCTGTATCCTTTGGAGACACTCCTATCCACTGCTGCATCTCAACAATGCATTGTCTCATTTGTCTCATACTGATGGCTTAGTCTGATGTTCACTAAATACTGCTTATACTGCTTGCTTTTTTCCTCCTTTTCTTTCCTTTTTTTTTTTTTTTCCGTCATTTATAACTGTCTTGGTTTTCAACAGAAACTCCTGTGCAGTTTCCATTACTCATAGTCAAGAAAGAAAGAAATCTGGCAGAAACAGGTGAAATAGATAGTTGGTTCCAATTTAAGCTCTTGTATTTACTAGCTGGCAAAATAATATCTTCAAGATAAATTTTTTCTTCCTTTTTAAACAACAGTGAGGAAGAAAAATGACCCAGATTAAATAAAATGTTGGCACAAGAGTAATTTTGTTCAATGAAACCCTAAATAAATTTAGGCCAAAAATTGTAAGAATTTGTTTTGGAATACTTTTTCATTAGGAAGTATTAGGAGCAAGAAACCTAACTGTTTTCAAGGAGTACCACTGATAAATTCTTGTAAAACGCCAAAAAATAGGATTTTTTTTTTTTTTTTGTCACAGGAAAGCCTGATTGCAGTCATATAGAAATTCTGGATTCTCTCCTAAGATAAATAAAAGTGTAAATGAAAAAAAGTATAAAACTCACATTAAAAAGAGCAACAAATTTACAACAAATGGAGCAGAAATCAATTTCTGCTGGCAACTGGAACTATAGGAATTGAAGTTAAGGCCCAAGTAATTCATCACAAGGTATGATATTACTCATTCAAGAAGCACAGAATAAAGATTTATTTTATTTTAAGTATGTTTAGGCAATAAAGAAACAGGCAAGGATTATAAAAAAACATCATTTTAATAAGAAGGCCTAAAGGACAAGAAGAGAAAAAGATGTGTTAAGTTCCACATATCCAAGGTGAATAAGCAGTATTTTTCAGAGAAAAGCATGAGTATTGAGCTTTATGAGTGGATTTGGCATTTGCTAAAACAAACAAACAAACAACAACAACAAAAACCCACAAAAACTGGACATGTAGAAAGACAAATTACACACAGCAGCTAAATCAGGGATTCACTAAAACCTATTAATTTACAGGCACAACAAAGACTGTGCTCTGGATTCATTGGTGTTGTGCTCTGGAAAATATATTTAAATAGTATTACTGGGAATAGAAAGCAACTCCATATAAATTAAGCCAATTTCACTGGCTGTCAACATTGGCTCATTCCTAAAACTCGATAATCCACACATTTTTTAATCCAAGAAGCTGCTTTAGACAAAGCTAAGCCTGGTAATGCCAGAATGCTGTAGGAATAGCCATCCCTGTGGCACTTCCATCAAAGACAGAAGATACAAGTGCCAAAAAACTCTTAAGACTGATATGAGGCTTGCAGACCCAAGATTGGGCCCAAGACTGTCTGCTCTCAAGTGCAGACTTGGGTAGTCTTTCTTTAAAAAATTTGCAATGAGACTAACGAACTCTACAATTTAGAAATAAATCTGAATGACAATATGCAGACATGTTCACGGGTTTATCAAACTGTGTGTGTGAATTATGTTTAGTAAACATGCTCTCAGTACAAGATAGGAGCTAGAAACAGTAAAGCATGCCAACTGAAAGAGCAAATAGGCAAACATGCAAACTGATGCTTTCAAAGAATGCAACGCTTACATTTTCTGTAAATCTGTTCTCATGTTGAAAGATTTTCACAATTTTCACTTGGCTGCATGTAATATCATCTTTATAATTTTGAAGCAGAAAAGAATTAGGATTTTCAATTAACATTGGTTCTTTATAAATTTTCATTAGGATGACTTTACATTTTGTTTTTTGTAATTTCAGCTATTTAATTTACTGATTGCTCATAATTCATATTAATTCATATTAATGCATATACTGATACATTGATGAGATTCTGGCTTTTGTATGAAGCTTTCAAGTTCTGGAGAACAGCCTCAACAAGAATATCTGCAAGCTTCCTTCAGTGAAAGCAAATTATATTCAGCCACCTTTTCTCCCTCATTCCTAATCAACACTGATGCAGCCTCAGATAAAAAAATGGTGACAGCTAAAAAGAAAATAAAATATTGAAATGGAGATATTCATATTCCTTTGTAATTACTTTGTGGATCTCCCTCAGACTCACTGCAGATGATTTAGGTATCCTTATGGCACCATGCACAACTATTTCTATATCCAAATAAGCATCACTGAAAAAAATCCTTCTAATAAAGTACTGTCACTCAATTTGCATTCCACGGGTCGTAATTACTCTCTTATTTTTTAGTAAGTCTCATAATATCATCTTTTCTCTGCATGTAGGGCAATGCCATCACAAGATGGACTAACCTGAAATATGAATGTAGGTATAGAAACTGCACACATGGGATATGTGTAACATTACAGTCATTATGTTATCAATAACACGGTAAGGTAGTATTTCAAAACACAGTGGAGATGTGAGACACTATCTGTTAGGAGGGCATGGAGAAGTTAGACCAAACCCTTTTGAGATGGTCTCATAGGTAGCAACAACAAAAAAAGGGAATATTCGCCCAAAATGTACAGTAACTTAACATTTCCATTAAAACAAACAAACAAACAAATAGAATTTAAAATAACAATAATTGAATAAAACTCAGAAGCGGAATAAAAACAAATTCCTACAGTTCAGATATTTTTGAGACAGCAGGTATCTGAAATCATAACTTTGATAGTCCTTTCAAAATTGTACTCATTATGCCTGTAGAGCTGGTGTCAGCTTCCACTTACCTTAAATGCTGTGAATGGTCATTACCAGGAAACAAGCACATATCTTTAATTAAAACTGAATTAATAGCAAATAAATGGAGGTAATCTAATCAGCACTGGAGGTGCACAAAGAAATGCTCTCAGTGTGCCCATTCCCACTCTGCAATAGGGCTGCAACCAGTAAGGAGAAAGCTACATGGTTTAATGTCAGAAAAATAGACACTATGACTGTAGAAGTTATGACCGTTGGACTTGCTGTTTCTTTGTTAATGCAGTCAGCAACATTAGTACCTCTTCACAGGAAAACTCCATCTATATAAAGCTTTCTGGTACAGTCACAGAATCACAGTCTCTTACATGGTTGTTTTTGACTGAAAATTTTGAAACTTTCATGCCCCTTGTGACTAGGTAAAGAAGCTAGAAAGAATAATCCATCTTCAGCAGGTTAAATCAAGATGCTGGTTTGAATTTAAACTTAAATCTAAATCAGGACAACAATGTAACATACCAATCTGACTTCCTCTAAAAAGCAATTCTGGAATAGAGTGAGATTTTAATCACTCTAGGTGAAATCCTAGGTTCACTGAGAGGCAATTTTCCAAGACACTTCAAAGCAGTCAGTTAGGTTTTCATTCCCTATATGCTTCAGGTATTTTATTTAGAGGAAGAGTATGCCTTCAAAGTTTTAAAAAAATGTTTCCTTTACTTAAATTTTAAGCAAAAGAAATGCTAAAAGTATACCAACTCTTCACTCATAAATAGGGAAGAAAACATTTGGAATGTCACTTTAAAGAGAATAAACAGACTTCATATTAATGGGTCGTATTTGGCAACAACAAATTGCAGCATGCCTTCCCATTCCTCTTTCTTCTTTTATAACTATTATTTATTGCCATTACTGGGATGTGTTCTATAATTGGATTCTGGCACAGATCAATGGAAAGAGAAAAATCTTTCCAATCTGATTCAAAATAGGATATACTTTGTAAAATACACATGTAATGAGTAGAAGATTACCTCCTTGCTCCCCAGTATTTATTCAAAACATTGAGACATTTTAGTCCAGACTGATTTGAAGCCTGCAGTTTCTGAGGTTGTTTTTATGAACTGTGTGATTTGGGGTTGAGATAATTTATTTCCTGTTTGTTGACTTGTTCTAATTGATTTTGGTCTGGAAAGTGGCAGGTTCCTTTCAAGAAACACTTTGAACTAAACTTTCTTCTAATCAAAGAGTCAGAAGTAAAATGAATGTGCTGTTCTACAGCCAGAGATAACAGATGAAAATCAGTTGAGGGCTAATTAGGCATGAAACAGTGATTCTGCTTCAGTGTCTGTTCAGAAAGTATACTGAAGCAATTATGAAAAAAATGAGAAAAGCATAAGAAAAAAGAAGCATAATAACATAAAATAATAACAACAACAACAAAAATAGCATAAAGAAAGGCTAAAGTATCACCTTCTGTTTTGAATTCGGTCTTTCAGAGTTAAAGGACTTTTCAACCAACCAATTCCAATATAACTAGCGAAGCTGAGAAATACCAGCACATTCAGATACTCTTTATCAAAGTAGTTGCTGTTTGGACCTAAGGCTAACCAGGACATCAGATAATTTCATGGCAGGGAAGTTGGAATTAGATGATCTTTAAGGTCCCTTCCAACCTAAGCCATTCTATGATTCTGTGATAATGGAATAAGGAAGAAAAGTATGAGGAAAAGTCAAATTGTTCAGAACAGAAACCTGGGAATTTTTATTTAAAGCATCAAATGGTTTCAGTGTTTTTCACTTTATATACAGCTTAAGTTATAGCAACTGCCAGCACAGGTTCACTAGTATTATCAGTCACTTAATGAATCAGAAATGAATCAGAAGCACAAATCTGTAGTTTCAATGTAAAGATCATTCATAAATTCTCTGAGGGTTGTAGCACTCTTATAGCAACAAACTGATGTCTACTTTGGAAGAAACTCTGCCTCTGAAGATTACTCCACCCCTCAGCTGTTTGTCACTACCAACTTGTCTCTTCAAAAGAGGTCTACCCAAGCATCTCTTTATTTGCTTCAGGCCAACCCAGCTGTCCTTGTTTAATATGCAGGCACAGGCTCCTAATAGAGCTTTGGGGGGGTGACATGTTCTACTTCTGATTGTGGACAAGCAATGGATGGGCAGCAGCATCTTAAATATGGACAACTAAATTCAGAAGATCTGTTTAGCTCCTATTTGAACTAAGAGAGAAGTGCCATTTTGCTTCAAAGTAATCAAAAAGCAGATTCTGTATTCCAGTCCCTCCAAATGAGCGCCCAAAAGAATACCACAAAATTCAAAAAATGTTCCAGTTTCTGTGCATGGATTTTTTTTTTCTAGTGCCAGACATTTTTAGTCTTATTTTAAAAGCTTAGTACCAGATTGTTTTCATTAAGTGGTTGCAAACATTTGACAACCATTTTAGTAAAAAAAGTCTAAAATCTTTATTGAAAAAAGCCGCAGCACTGCCACTGAGAATTTCACATGCCTCTACAGTAATGTTACATACAAAAGAGTATATTTTTAAAAATATTGATAGTTTAAATTTCTCTGCATGTTTCTAATTGTGTTTGTTCCAGGCCTGCTTCTCACTAAGGAATGTTGTGATTTCTGTAAGAAATATACGTCTCCCACTTGGTCTATGGGTTTTCATTTAAGTGATTTGACAGTAGTTAAATCAGAGACCAAAAAGTTGTGTGCTCTACCAGATGTCAAAAACTTCTTAGTTAATATCACTTTATATCCAGTGTCCTAAATGTAAACTGTCATCTCTGAAAGTATTACTCATGCACCTTCCTGACCACCTTCCTGGCCACTTGAGATGCTTCACCAAATACTGTGGCATATGTCAGAACCACAAGGTGACAATCGAGGATAAGATGTACAGTCTTATACAAGACTGAATCTGAGTCTCAACACTTTGATAGAAGTTGCCAAACATATCTGTTCAAACTAGCATTTCTTAATATACCAAGTCATACCAACCCTTCAAGGCAAAAGGAATTAAAATATCAGCTCCTATTCACCTTTAAAAGAACCCTCAAACTTTGCTTCATGTTAAGACACCTCGTTAAGGGTGGGTACTTATATCTACAGACAGTATTATAATGAGAGTAATAATTAATTAAATTTTTAAAAAAACACAACAATTGAAAATTTGAACTCTTTAGAAAATTGCAGAGACTAGGTTTGTGACTATCTGGAGGCAACAATTATTGTTACTATCTCTAGAGAGTACTCGGCCCAGACACGTCTATTAATACCAGACTTATTAGGTCTTGACAGTTTATAGGACATCTGTTTGTTTCATTTCCCTTTAGTCTCGCCAAATGCTAGCAGCTAAAATCGTAAAGACTTTTTTCCTACTTTTGCATAACTTGAAAGACTTTTTAGCATATATGAATTTTGACAACAAACAAAATCTTTTAGTGTTCTGTATCTGATATATGTGTACAGGCATGTGTATTCAAAGAACTGCAAAGGTAAGTTTATTTAAACTGAAGGTGCAGCTAGAGGAGCTAATAAACAATAACTTCAAATAAAAAAGGTTGCAGACACCGAAATATCTCAGTAGCAACTCATCTAAACCAACCCTCCAACTCAGTTCAATATACTGCAAAATTAAAAAAAAAAAAAAAAAGTATTATTAAATTTCAGGAAAAAATTGCTTTTGGTATGGCCTTCCCAATTTTTTCACTTACTAACATTAACTGAAGAGCCAAAACACAGATCCTGATCCAAATAAAGCTCAGCCAATGATATAAAATACAGGTTCCAAGTTAAACTGGAAGCAGTCTTTTAGTCCATCTTGTGTTTTGCCAGACCACTACAGTATTGTAAATCTAAATTTAAAAATATATACATATATGCATTTTTTCCCATATTGTTACCGTTCTTCTAAAGCTTTTATTGTTCTTGGCCATTGTTTCAAAAGTAATAGTGCAGATGAGATTTGAATTGCACCAACTGAAAAAACAGGAGATAGCTACTTGGATCTTATAAATCAATTACGGGCACTTGCTGATGCTTACATTCAGATATTTTTCTGTGAATACTTCTCAAATACCTAAACTATTTAACTTACAAGAATCCAGCCTTATCCATTTGTTTGGTCTTCGTACAAATGTATAATTGTTCCGATGTTTCAAAAAACCTTATCTTTGATTATAAATTACACATGAACAATATAATTTTGTACAAATGTTCACATTACTTGCAATTATTAAACAGAAAGAAAATGAAATGTACTTGAATTGATGCTCATTCACAGATTCAAGACTTAATTGTATTATTATAGTTTAGGGCCTGTTTGGAAACAGATTTCTCCAAATATTTTTGTTTCCTGAGAACTCATTTTCAAAGTATATATATATATATATTTCAGAATACAGATTGCTTCAAAATCTAAATTTGATTTTCAAGTAACTTCCAAGAGTTTTTAAAAATGTACTGTCAAAATTATTATAGCCACTAGTTAATTAATATCTGTAAATAATCAGGACATATTAGAAAATGAGAAAATGGCAGAATTAAAAATCTGAAGAACTATGAATAGTTTTGTAAAAAATTGCAGCAATTGTCCAGTTTTATATATATTTTGAGATATATGTATACATATACTTATACATACATAATAAATTGTTTTCTTACAAAGTATATTAATGAGTCTGAAATAATTACATCATTTATGATCATTCTCTGATGATACAAATAGTTGTATTTTCAGTTCCATCAAGAAATTTACACTCATCACGCCAGCTGAAAATCAGGTCCAACAGTACTGTAATAGAGTCCCACATAGTAACATTAATTTCAGTGATGCACAGAATCACAGAATGGCCTGGGTTGGAAAAGACCTCAAGGATCATCAAGCTCCAGCCCCCCTGCCTCAGGCAGGGGCACCAATCTCCATATCCAACATTAGACCAGGCTGGCCAGGGCCCCATCCAACCTGGCCTTGAACACCTCCAAAAATAGGGCATCCACAAGCTCTCTGGGCAGCCTGTTCCAGCACTTCACTACTCCCATAGAGAAGAACTTCCCCCTGATATCCAATCTAAATCTTCTCTCCTTCAACTTAGAAGCATTTCTCCTTACCCTATCATTATCTACCCTTGTAAAGAGCTGTCTCCCCTCCTGCTTGTAGGCTCCCTTTAGTTACTGAAAGGCTGCACTGAGGTCACCCTGTAGCCTTCTTTTCTCCAGATTGAACAAGCCCATCTCCCTCAGCCTGTCTTTGTAGAAGAGGTGCTCCAGCTCTCTGATCATCTTTGTGGCTCTCCTCTGGACCCTCTCCCACAGATCCCCGTCTTTCACATACTGGGGGCCCTAGACCAGGATGCAGTACTCCAGATGGGCTTGAAGTAAATAGGTGATGTTTGATCACAATAGTGATGCATGTTTTCAATCTATGTTTCATAAGGATTTGCATGTTTTTTTCAGTATATTCATAATATTCTATTCTAAATAACAACAAAACTTTCCTCTGATAAAAGAGAACCTCAAATTTCCACTGTCTTAGATCTGAGGTAGTTAAGAATATAATTTAGCATTATATTTGCTTACGGATTAGAACATGCAAGTTTTATGTTTTTAAAGCACCGAAAAGTGACTTTTCCAGATATTCTTCCTTTAGAAAGCATGATGCAAATTACAAACTCACTGGTTCAAGGAATACATAAGAATATATTTGCATATATTTACTGTTGGTATTTTTTAAGCTACTTCTTGAATGTTTAAATTGAATATTAAATCAACAAGAGTTGATGAAAGTTTGTGACAAGGAAAAGTAGTAGTTGAACGTGTAGAAAATATATTAGTTCTTGTTACCCATAATACATTATTTTGTTTATTTTATTATTTATTTTATTATTTATATGATTATTTATTTATTATAATAGCAATAGTATTTTTGCTATATTCATAAGAATTATCAGAAAAGTTATTAGTTTCACTACGGTGCCTAAAAATTGCATAGCCTTGAACTATTTTATTTTTCAATCTATACAGATGGAATAGTCTTGTGTTACAGCTTCATACAAATACCTTGCTGTAGGAGTTTTTCTGTACATTATTTATCTCTTATTACACTGGGTAGTACCACTGCAGTGGCTTGATACACAGAGAGCAGCTCAGCTACATATTACAAGGGCTGCTCTGAACATAATGCCTCCTAGTTTATTATACTGGTCTACAACACCAAAGGCAGATGATAGTGGTAGAAGTTGAACCTTCCCACCAATATTCCATAATGTTTTGTTGCTGTGCAACAGACAGCAGCAGAGGGGCAGTCTAATAAAAAGTCACCTGACGTGATAGAAGTGCATATGAAGCCAAGGTGCGTCACTGAATTCCTCCATGCTGAAAAACTGCACCCACTGACGTTTACCACTACTTGCTGAACATTTACAAAGACCAAAAAGCGCATGTTAGCACTGTGAGGCAGTGGTGGCTGGTGCAGTAGAGCAGTGGTAACAGCAAAAATAGGTCAGTTCTGCTGGTGCAGATTTTTACTAGCATGGCATGCAGGCTCTTGTTCATCTCTGGTGGAAATGCATAGCTAATGGTGGTAACTATGTTGAAAAATAGTGTTTTGTAGCTGAGAATTTACTCTTTTAGATAGTGCTGTTGTTTTCTTTGTATCTGTTGTAGGTTCCATAGAATAAGTATGAGACATACTTTCAGAGTGAGAAATTTGATTAGAAAATACATGGTTGCAGTTACCAGTGGAAAAAAAAAAAAAAAAAGCTGTCTGTCCAAAGACATTGTAATTAAGTTAGATCTTTTGTCTAGGAGACTTGGACTGAGACACTGGACTTCACTCCTTTATTTTTCATTCCAGCATGCCTTCTCTCCGGGAGCAGCAAAGGCCAGCCATTCCGACAGGGCTGGGGAGTCAGCACCCAAGGGGGATATCACAGGTGGGGCCTTGCCATCCAGAGGCATGACATTTTCTCAATTTGCTTGTCCATCTTTCCTTGTCATACCAAACTACAGCACTATAAGATTAAGGGTAAACTAGGAAATGTTTAGTGTATGAACAAATAACACACACTACCAAGTGAGTGAGAAACTACAGTAGATCATCAACATGGGGTAGAACAAGAATCAGTAGAAAAAAGAGCAGGTGAGTGCTATTGTTAAGGTTTAATGTCATATATATATATATATATATAATACACTTGGAAGGTAAGTTCATATAAAGAATATAGCAAAAGAGGTCAGATAAGGCTCTCTACAAGCTCAGATGGAAGAGAAATGAAATTAGCCAAAGTTTCTTTCCTCCCAACCTTTCAGTGGAACGCCACAAAGATGACAAAGGACCAAGAGCATGTATGAGAGTAACCTGGGTCTGTTCAGCCTGAGGAAAAGAAGACAAAGGAGCGATCTGCTCAATGTTTATGAATATATAGAGGAATGGAAGGCAAATGAATGAGACCAGGTTCTTCTTGGTGGTGTGTAGCAATAGAACAAGAAGTAAAAGCCTAAAACTTGAACATACGAAGTTTCACACAAACAGAACTTATTTACGGTAAAGATGATGGAGCACTGGAACAGGTTGCCCAGAGAGGTCATGGAGTCTCCTTCTATGGAGATATTAGAGACCCATCTGGATGCCTACCTGTGCAACCTATTGCAGGGAGCCTGCTTTAGCAGCAGGTTTGGACTCAACGATCTCTTTAGGTCCTTTTCAGCCCCTGCAATTATCTAATTCTCTAATTCTACATTAAGGTAACCACTGCAAACTGAATAATGTAAGAGGAGTAACTTGCTGTATCAAAATAAGTGAACACATTGCTTATTTTAATTAAGATTTAGTTAGGCTAATAAAAAAATTAGATAACTTGGAAACATTAGAATTAAGTGAGATGAGTCAGGGTTTTCCACAAAAAAAAAAAACATCTTCACTGCAGAGTGGTCAATAGAAATAGCTCTAGTCTTATTCAGATAAAGATAAAATGGCATTCAATATCTCACTATCTTCTCTTGATAATTTTACAAGTGATTAATATAATAACAGAAGGATTTGGCAGTAGAAAAGCATTCCTCTATCACAGAAAGTGTGTTCTGCACAGGCTCCCATCTGCTAATGTGGTTTGGAGCTTGCTTATGTGAAATAAAGACAAAAAAAAAACCCAAAAAACAAAAAACAGAAACAACACTAATCTGACCTATTCTCTTAATCTTAGTGTCCTTTAAAACAAACTTTGCTTTGTCCTTGTAAGTTTTCTTTTTTAGTAGTGACACAGTCACTCAACGCAAAACTGTACAACAGCCATCCTGCATTTTTCTATTTACATTTTGTATATACTTGTATATATGTCTTGTATACTTGTATATATGTACAATACACATATTGTATATACATATACAAAGTATGCAGAATATATACATATACAAGTATATCACAGTTATTTATTTATTTATTTACTTCATATTTAAGATGTCATGTAAAATTCTCTTATCTATTATCATTAAAGTCTAGTTTTTTTGAGCAGGTTCCTTGAATCCCTTAGCTTGTAGCTAATTTCAGGGTCTTAGCACATTACCATTCCTCTCACTTTTTGTATGTTATATTCATAGACCTTCCACTTCAGGATATACTTGAAAACATTAATAAAATCATCTTTAGTGATTAGTGTAAGGTAAAGGGGGAAGTACTTTGATCACTGGTCTTAAGGCAATTTCTTTTAACTACTAATAAAGAGAAATGGATCTCATATATCAATGGATTGGGTTTGAATCTAAATAGCACAGGATCTATTAAGGTGTCAACGTTTCTAAACACAGGGACACCTTTGGCCATGGATCTTTCACTAGGGACCAAGAGAATAGTTTGGTAAAATTTCGTTATTTTGCTATTCTGACACTTTATTAGTCACTGGTCAAAAGAGGCAGGAAGGCTTGGTGGCAAATGATGCCCCACTACAGATAGACCATGAAAAAGCTCTTTCAAAAAAGCTCTTTCAATAAAGCAAGAAATGATATTAATTTCAAAAATTATTGTTCATATTTAATATTTTTAGTTTTCCACATCTGCATGAAATTTAAATAGATATGGATTATGGCTAACAGGAACAAGATGGAGGACTTAGATTTAAGAAGCACTGGCATGAATTTTTATTTTTTTTTTCCCCAATTTTCCACAGCTTTGCAAATGCAGAAACATTTAAGCCGTTCTCATACATACAACTTTTCCAACATTATAATAAACTAGTATTAAAGGAACACTCACTATAATTCACTCCATGTTATGAATTCATATCAAGTGGAAGAAAGCAAAACAACTAGATATTTACATAGTTTGCCATAAATAACTCTTCTGACTTTCTGGAAATGCTACAAATTAAAGAAACGGTAAACTGAAATGTTATGAAATGCCAATGGTAGACCAATATCTATATTCGCCTTTTGAGTCTTACGAATGGGATTTCAGACTTCATGAACTCATGAACATATGTTTCTACTTCATTCTAATTCAGAGGAGATGCACTTCAATGCAAACTAGCTCATCCAAAAGTAGCTGAAGATCCTCTTGTATTTTCTCTTGTATATACCTGTATAAAAGTCACTACAGGTACATTTGTCTAATAACCTTGCAACAAAGCCTACTTTTCTAATTCCTGAATTCTTCAGGAAAACCAACAGCTTTCAAAAATGTTGAGTCTTTCTGAAGAATGACTCTAGCTGCAAAATTCAGATATCCTTACAATTAAATAAAATGAGATTCTGTGTCGTAAGATGAGTATGTTATCCTACTCTGAATCTTTGCAGTTATGCAAGTCAAGCTAAGTAGTCTGTTGAAGACAGAAAGCCTAGGTCAAAGGAAACACTTTCATTACACCGATTCTGAAATACTGAGATCTTAGCCAAGAGCTCTTCCATAAAAATGTACAGAGCAGTCCTATAACAGCAGTGAAAGCTTTTGTTTACTGGTGTGAAGAACTGTATACAGTCACTTTTCTTAGGAGCTGAGGTCAACTGCATTTGAAAATCCAATTTAAGAACAGTTCATAGATGATCAATTATTTTTCCAAAATACTTCTGAAAAGGAAAAAGGAAAAAGGAAAAAGGAAAAAGAAAAAAGAAAAAAGAAAAAAAAAGAAAAAAGAAAAAAGGAAAAAGAAAAAAGAAAAAAGAAAAAAGAGAAAAGAACCAACAACAAAAACTATCAGGAATGATTAAGAACAACTTCTGAGTTTAAGAATTCAATCCAGTTTTAGACACCTGTCAAAATTAAAGACAGAAAAAAGGCCCAATTAATTAATAGTAAAAAAAAAAATTCAAACAAGTAAACAAACAAAAACCAAAACAAAGAACAGAGAACTGCTATGAGCAATTCAACAATGTCTGATAATTAATACTACTTCTGCGGGTTGGCAATAACAGAAGGAAGAAAAATGGTAATAAACAAAACTGTAATAAATTCTTCTCTTTGTTTTGTATTTTAAAATGTAACAGCATTAGCAGATCTGTTTAATCCATTTAATAGAAAATATAGTTAGGCACATCAGTGTATAAACATATGATACAAACACGCCAAATTAATGGAATTATTAATTGAAAGGAAAATGTGTTTTTGAATGAGAGCGCATATCAAAATTTCATCGTGTTGATCACACAATTCTAGTTTTTTTTGGCCAATAAGACTCAAATGACTGTAGCAAAGAATCCAGGTGTTATGAATGTCTAGAGAACATACAAAAGATTCAATAATTGCATTAGAGAAAGCACTCCATAACGTGTGCGTGAACTTTAAGTACAGACTTTCTAGCACTTCAAGAGGTTTTCCAGCACGTTATCATACAGATGATTCTTGACAAAGCACATCATTAATACTAACTATCTCTGACCAAGTTGTAGAAGATTTTTAAAATAATTTTTACTTATATCAGATGGACAACGTAGTGGCTTGTCAGCATTTTTTCAGCTTCGAGGTAACACAGGATTTTGAATTAAACTTTCCTATCTGATTTGCAAGCAGTAGGCTTCTTGGGGTTCTCAGCCTGAACACTTACATTCCTTGAACAATCTTGCACTTTGACACATTTAATACAGATGGCTTTCTAGAAGAAACGAAGCATTACTGTCCAGTGGATCCAGACCCCCAGATTTTGTGGGATTTTTTGTTCAAGCTTTATCAGGTGATTTAAGAGAACGTCTACAGAAACATTCCTTTAACTGTGTAGCAGTCATAAAGTTTTAAACAACTTCTTACATGATTTACTACCAGGTATCTTAACTCTGCAGGCTACTGGGCATTCCATTTTTCTGTTGTTCTTTTCAGATTGCTCTGATTTCTGTAGGACCACGCAGTTTTCTATTACATTTAGGAAGACTGCCTCAAAAGAAGAAAATTATTTTTGTGCTAAAGCCAGATGGAAACTTGCCATTAAATTAGGACCTTGGAATGATTCAACAAGGGATTCAACGTTTCTTAAACTTGTGTGAAGGGAACTTGAAACTGCTTCAATTTCAAGCTGCACTCTCTGAAAAACTGTTGTTTTTTTTTTTTTTTCCTTCATACTGAGAGAAGATAGTTAACTATAAGAGAACTTCCCAACTTTCTGCTTAAGTTGGTTTTTTTTCTTTTTTTCTTTTTTTGTGCCACTACCTTGTCAGAAGAACAGTATTCCGAAATGCATGAATGCCAGAAAATCCTACAATTTTGTTATCTTTGTAGATGTGGTTTTAGTGTTGAAAAAACGAAAGGTATTAACAAGGTATGTCCTGGATGGACTACAGAAAATTTCACCCAAGAGCACTTTATAGATCCTGAGTTTCTGAAACTTTTGAGTGCCCAGTTTTACTGATTGCCTAGCAAATATAATCCTGACCAAGTCAGGGAAAAATGCAAACAAAAGCTGTGCATTTAATCATATATTTTTTTTCCCTAGTCTGATTGTGGCTCGTAAGTCGTCTGACTGAATCAGACATACAACCTTTGCGTGAACCCAATGCGCTATTTAGGAGGCAGCTACAGGAATGGATGGATTCCCAAAGGCTGTTGCTTAAATGAGTCCAGTCAAGTAGTTTACCTCCATTTCAGAGAGGAAACAGTTAAAGAGCTCTCAGTGTTCCCCCGTGCCCGGGAGGCAGCCTTTGTGTTTAACGTTGGCAGGGGCTCGGTTCGGGCTGCAGGCTTGTTTTAATTGGGGGAGGGGGAAGAACGGAGAGGACGCTCAGCCTTCTGCTTCAGTCTGTCTTTCCGTTACTGATTCAGCGGAGGTGGAGATTGTCTATCCCACCCAGTCAGCGGCAGGCGGGAGGATCTGCCGAGACTATCCCAGGAAAAGGGAGGAAATCGCGGCAGCGGGGGCAGCAGCCGCAGCATGAGCGCGGAGCCGGGGCCGGCCGCACGGCTGGGCTGAGTGCGCGGAGCCGGCCGCGGGGCAGCAGCCCGCAGGTAATGGCGAGGCACGGCGTGACCGGCGGGTGGGGGCGAGGGTGGATCCCCGGTAGTGGTGCGGGTGGAGGGAGAGCCTTTTGTGTTAGAGGGAGAACTGCGAGGCACTCATCCCGGCAGCGAGGAGCGCTCGCTGTGCCGCGGTGGGAAACAGCCCGGAGAAACTCACTTGGTCGGAGCTGCTTCTTTCACAGCTTTCGTGCCCTGGTTTATTAGATCTTGTCCCCACCTCAGCCGCCTTTGGGGCAGATAAAGCGTTGTTCAAGTTTTAGCTTTTCTTTAATACTCGGAACGCTTTCACTTCCAACAGTACGCTCTCCCTGCGATTCGGGGCGCGGCGAGCTTCGGGCTTGCTACCCCAGCACGGGATGTCCCCGAGCCCGGACTTTGTAACTGAGCACAGGGACAGCACATGCACGTGGCCTGCAGGTCTGCCCCCCCGCCTCACACCGTGCGGAAGAAGAAAAATAGACGGCATTATTGCTGAAAGTTACTAAGGGTACCGACCTGTTACCTACATGAGGCAGGTCACGGGTTGTTACCATACGCTGTAATAATATAGACACTGTGGATGGGTCAGGAATCCACGGGAAAAGATCGTTCAAAATTATTCTATATAAACACCATTTAATTTTGTTTCTTATGCAAAAGTACTGCTGAGGGAGGGAAGAGATGGCAAGCGGCAGTTTCGTTCTCAGCTTCGCATGCTGCCTGTGTGATTGTCGTGCCATATGGCACATGCATATTAAGTTGTCACAGGAAAGCATCATTAAATAAGGAGTATACTATACTGTGACTAAAAGAGGCTGTGGGAGCTGTAGTCACCGTAAACGATATAAGTATAAATATTTGCCCGAAAAGAGTTGTGGTAAAAAAAGTTGCCCGCTATTTCTGATATGGTTTAGAATCCTGAAGCAAAAGCACTTCCATTCTGCTGACTGTTGCTGACCATGCCATTATAAAAGGCATTTCACAAAGTAAAGATCTGTTGTTCAGCATGTAAAACTTTAAAAGCGCACAGGTACTCACAGCTGGTCAGCTGGCCATCTCAGCAAGACAGAAGACTCAGTTTGGATCCTTGGTCTGTATACGCTCCGCATACCAGACAGGAATAGCCATTAGCATTGCAGAAGCTGTATACAGCCACACACACATTTTTACAGATCACACAATAAATATTTATTCAGAGCTCCTATCAGTAAGTTGTCTGCCACATTTTTTCTGTTGTAAATTGTTTTCTTGTTATAAACTGAATTAATAGCTCCGTAGGGAATGAAATAAGGATTAATTTAAAGGATCCTCCCAAATCCTTCATGTGAGTCTCTAGAAATCAGAAAGTTATAAATAGTTGACTTTCTGTTCTTCTTTTGGCAACACTGAAACAAGCCACCTAAAGAAACTTGATCCTAAATTAGACCGACGTTTGAAGGAAATGGATTTTAGAGCATCTTTCTTGGCTTACACCTCCGGGAGGTTTCACAGAAGGTGCTATCTGCCCCCTGCAGCAGGAGCCAACAACTCTGGAGATACCAACAGGCAGTTGTACCAGGACAGAATGCTATGATGCTTCCTTCCCTATCTGGAAATGTCATGAGTTATCACTTAGAGTACTAAACCAAGTTTTCTTTTTGTCTTTGGAAGAGCATAATTTTTTTTTATATATTATTATAATTAACTTAACCCTGGATAAGGCCTGCAACATGAGCTACAATTACATTATTCAAGAGCCAAAGACTTATCCTTATCTCAGTAAATTGACACAAGCAGTTTTAAGGGCTTTTCCTGGTCAAATGTTCTGAGATTACGAGTCTTCCTCCTAATAGCTTTGGACTTTGGATCCAGTCCAAATTTTAATTTGAAATAGATGTATTTTCACACTTCTTCTGAAATCTGGGTAACTATAAAGTCAGAAAAAATAACATAAAGCCTAATTATTGCAAAATATAAAAAACACTAAAAAAATTAACAAATATAGCATCTTTAATTATTAAAGCAGAATTGGTACCTTACCTTTTAATAGCCAAAATAATTAACTTTCATTTTGTTTTAAATACAATAGAACAGTCTCCCTTTAATGGTATACTTTTCTTGCGAGACTGCATTTTAAAACAAAGCTTCACCCACCATATTTTGTCCTTTCGTATACAAATTCTGTCTCCAACTAAGAGGATTCTGCAGGATCTCATTTGTCTTTGTGTCTTGTCAGAGAGTTAATGAATGGGGCAGCCTAGATTTCAGAGTAACACGATGATGATGAACAAGTGTTTACATACATGCACTATAGAAAGTGCACAAATACCCTTCTTCCTATGTGAGAAATAGAATGTGTTGCCCTCCTTGGTGTATTGATGTTCTGTTTCTTTTTTTTTTTCTTTCTTTTTTTTTTTTAATTGTTTTTCTCTGCAGGTGCAGAAGTGCTGAGTATTTCACTGAGATACTGAAAAAAGCCCTCTTGCTGACTTCGCCCATTTGGGACTTTGTGATGGAAGCCTTGCATTTACGAGTTTCTTTGCTGCTGCTGCTTTTGGGATTTGTCCTCTGTGACAGCTCCGACAGATACGCTACCAATCGGAGTGATGTGGGAATCTACCTTTCCACTTCTTCAGGGATTGAATCCAGCTTACTCCCCGCCACCAGAAGGCCCCTGGTATCCAACCAAACTGTCAAATGCTCCCAGCAGACTAAGATTGCTGAAACTTTTAAATACATTAACACGGTGGTATCTTGTGCTATTTTCATCGTTGGAATGGTTGGGAATGCAACTCTGCTGAGGATCATTTACCAGAACAAGTGTATGAGGAATGGCCCGAATGCACTGATAGCCAGTCTGGCACTAGGAGACCTTATCTATATTGTCATTGATATTCCTATCATTGTGTACAAGGTAGGATGCAACAACAACACCTTTTCACTGCAGTTTTCTTACAAGTACACTAGTCCTCTTTGGTTACTTCTTTAAGTAGTACTCCTTTGTCAATGAATAGTTCACTTAAGGAAAAAACACAATTTGCTTTCATTCTACAACAACCTTCTTGCTCTCAGGTCTAACCTCTTCATTTAAAGATGCAGCTCCGAGCTACTTTCATACTATATCAAGTACCTTTTCATTTATTCTAACTGCTATAGCTGACAAACTGCTATAGCTGACAAAACAAATTATGAGAGTAGACTTTTTATAAACTGTTCTCCTACTTTATGGACAGTATATATATAGTATAAAGCTAGTTGCTATTTTTGGAAATATTTTTTATCCTTACTTTGTTTTTACAGAAAATACTCTGTGATCAGCAAGATTCATGTTATGACTGCGGAGAGACATTATGTCAGTTACATTGTGAATTAAGGTTTTAATTCAACACCCATAAAAATCAGATTTCCAAAGTTATTTCAGGGCTACTAAGGTTAATTATATCACAGAACATTTTTGAAGAATCAGATTTCCTCTGCTTTTCTCAAAGTATAAAATGGGTCTCCAGCAACTCTGTCCCACTTGTTCTCTTTTTAAATTTTATTTTTCAATTTAATCAAACAAAGTCATAAGATATGCTTTTTTTTTCTAATGCGATGTATGTTTACTAATGTAACATCCAAAAGAGCCGTCAGGCACTGGAGCAGGCTTCCCAGGGAGGTGGTGGAATCACTGTCCCTGGAAATATTCAAGAAACATGTGGATGTGGTACTAAGTAATATGGGTTTAGTGGGTGATATTGGTGGCAGATGGACAGTTGGACTAGATGATCTTAGAGGTCTTTACCGACCTTAATGATTCTGTGATTCCCAGGACAGGCTTGACGGAATGGAATGAAGTCTTTTTTGAATATATCTCAGTGATATTAACTTATTTTAGAAAGTCTACAAATAATTTTGTAAACTTCCATCTGTATCCTTGTGGATTATACAAATCCATAGCTGGTGGCATATCAGTAAAAACTGAAGGCATTTCTGATAGCAAACGTAACATTAAGTAGCATAATGAAAAAGACCATTCCTTACATCTTGGCATTTAAAGATGATAGAAACTTAACTTTTCGGTACACAAATTTTAAACAAAGCAAATTAATGCATCAATTTAGATTAAGTAGTGTTCCATGGTTCCAAACTGCATTTTTAAATTAAAAAAAACCACCAGTGAGCTGAATAAAGAAGTATATTATATCTATTGACATAGTAACTTGACCTGCATTATAACACATGCATTGATACAGCAAGATCATAACAGCTTAAAATCATTAATGAATTAAAAATGTGTATGTGCACACATTTAATTTCTATAGAGGCATATACCCTACAGTAACATGCACTACCTGATTCTGATCTTACAGTAGTATAAGTTACAGATAAATCTTTAACCTTGGCTTTAACATGGTATGAATTTGAAAACAGAAAAAAGACTGTTAATCATAATGAAAACGATTTAATGGAAATTGTTCCTTTCCACTTTCCTGTATTAGATTAGCCTCTGTCTGATCTGAGATTACCTTGTCTTCCATAGCTATGGGATACTTAAAGAGACATGAGACTGGGGATTTGCATATTTTCATTCTCATTACTAACTTGGATTTATAGCCCGAACTACATCTCCCATAATGCATTGCTGCCTATATAGGTATTTGCTGGGGTACTGTTCTTATTTCTTTGGAATGTTTGATAAGAAAATTCAAGGAAATTATGGCACTTGTTTTTTCCAAGCTAAGTTTGGGAAATAATAGGTATTCTTACTACAAAATCTTTACTAACCTTTTCAAGAGTTCTGCTCTATCTTCACATTGAAAGATAACTGGAAATATGAAATTAATTTTGCTTTTTCAGAATTGCCCTTTGATAGTCTTCTGAAAAATCTTAAGGAGCTTAGTTAAAAGCAACAAGCTATATTTTTAAATTCCTTTTATTAATTTGAAATACATTTTTACACTTGATCTTCTGATGCTCTACATATTCTGAAAGTTCACTAGCCTTACTATAACTTGTATGATGAACTGTGCTATTGAACATGACCATAGACTATGTCAAAATATCCTTCTGGACCGCAGAGAAGTATTTGATAATTAAAGGCTGCAAATGAAACTGCAGACCCCTGACATCAATGTATGTCAGCTCTTACATGCTACAACTCAGAATTAAAATCATGATGACAAGCATAAACCTAGCCTAGCTTTTAGTAGTTTTCTGAGTGCTTGAACCTCCAAAATTATTTACTTAATTCTCTTATGCAGTCACCTTGTTATATAAGGTTAGCTGCATGTGTTCTGAAACATGGATGTGTTTGTAGCAATTACAGTGAGTGCCGTTACTTTTGCTAGGAAATGATTATTTACAGGATAATTTTCAAAATTACCCATTCAGTAGTATGTCCATCTACACTTAATTTTAAATCCTATTTGTTTCTCAAGAGATCCTCAAATCCATGGCACCATTTAGTTCCCCGTGTTGAGTGACAGATAAAGAATGGCTACTAGAAGTATAACCATCTGAAGATAGCAGTGACAGACAGTGAAGGAAAATAAGTACTTTTCTTGTTTTAAAGCTTAGATGTTAAAAGTATTTTATATAATTAGTTCTAAACTTTATTTTGCACAAGCTGCCTCATGCTGAATCATAGATTTATATCCTATACAAATATCCTATATAAATAAATGGTGTCATAAACTTAAAATCTTTTAAGTCTGATCTTCCTTTTGAGGACAAAACAGCTCTAAAATCAGAATCAGAGCAAAGCAAGCATTCACCTGCATGTTAAAATAACCAGTCATACAGTATTAAGATGGCCAGATTCTACAGTGCAAAACCTTCTAAGACAGTGTAATTACAATGTAAAAATAAGAAATAAATATAATTACTTTTCTGAATCATAAGGTAGATTTAATTATTCTTAAGAAACTTCCAGAAGAGAAGCTGTTAATTTTACTGATATCCAGATTTTACAGATTAGGATTTCAGTATTTTACAGAACTTAGAAAGAAGCAGTTAACAAATTATAGTAATTGGAAAATATAAGGTCCCAGGAGGAATGAGCCCATGATTCTGTTATTCAATTAACAATGATGTGACATTAAAAAAAAAAAAGGAAAAAGAAAAAACAAAGATATTACATAATTGATGTCAGAAACAGATATGGTCACGGATTTTTGACATTTTTATCCACTCTTTCCTGTACAGTAGGCTCAAGAATTCCCACTTACTTTCTCCAATTACTGTAATTATATAGTGGATTCCCCTTAGCAATTTGTTAAATGGATTGAGATGTTAGTAATATTCACTAGCCTCCTTTGAAGATATTCTGAATATATTAAAGTCCCATCAGGCTTAATTACCTCTAGTATATTCACTTACAGGATCAAATCAATACTAAAATTTGTAACAAATGAGCTTCGCTAGAAGGATGCCAATTATAAATCCAACCTAATGGACTGAACCACTCATGCTAACACAATTTCATTTTCAGTCACACTTACAGAACCTGGACCTAAATAGTTTTCTCTTAATGCAAAACACACAAATCTCAGATGTTCATGATATCAAACCATGAAGCCTCAAGTCAGTGAGAATTAATTCTTTTCAGTGAAAAGGAGACTGGGACCTATAGTGCTTTGTAGTGCTGTAGAGGTAAGGTTAAGGCACTGAAGAAGAGAGAGTTAAAATAAGAGAAATAAGTTAAGTTTGGACCTTATGTATGACGGTTTATTTAGGGGACTACATTCTTTGAAGAAACTAGCCAATTTACTAAGGCAGGAAGAGCAGAACTTGTCATCTTCTTTGTACTAGACCTTTGGAAAACCCTTTCAGCTGCTGCTGCTGCTATCACTGGCTAGTTTAGCAGAAGCAGCAACAAGAACAGCAGCTTCTCTCCATAGAAAAATCTCTCTTGGTTCTGACACAGAAAGTTTCCTGAGCTCACAAAGATAGTAACATTCTAGGTCCAGGTTCTCAACTTCAGAACATCAAAGTTCAGCGTTAAAGATGTTACTGAGAAGCTCTGAGCAGTCTACAGTTCCCATTTTTATGCAAAAAAAACCAAACAAACACAAAAACACCAACCCACCACCACCACCAAAAAACAACAAGAACTCTTTAAAAGTTTAATATTCTTATTCTTAACTCCTTAAGGCACCATATTATAGAAAAGTAAATGAAACAAATAAGCCAGTTTTTAACCTGTTTCATTTTTACATACTTTTCCTTAATTAATTTACCAGTATAACGTAAAAGATGTCTCCCCAGAAAAAAAGCACGAGTGTCCACTTTTCAAACAGCTCATCGCAGTACTGCTTTCTTTAACAAACTACGTTTTCTTATTCATGTTTATGTTTACACTATAGTGTCAATGGCTTCTAAATCTGAGTGGTTCGCCTACAACATTATAAAGTTAAATGTAAAAGTTAGCTGTCAGTAGCAGATATTTTCAGCCATAAAGGAAGACTTTGCTCAGGCATTTTTAGTCATGAACAGTCTTCAACATCAGAGCAAATGCAGAAGTGTTAGAACCATCTCTTCTAGATCACAAGTTACTTGGCTTATCTGATTGCTTCACTGACAGAATATTATACACAAACAATGCTGATAACCAAGTGTTATGGTTTTACAGTTCCCCACCATAAACCATTCCAGCCCATAAACTATTGACACCAAACATAGCAGGAGAGATTCTGTATACTAACTGAGCAAGTGACATCCACAGTAGTTACAATTTTGTGCTGAAGTAGTGTAAGGACAAGATCATAGCAAATTACTAAGCACATCTTGCAGTACATTTTTCTGAAGAAGAGGAGCACAGCTTGAGAAACAGTCTTAATTAAAAGGATGGGAAGTTAGCCATCAGCACTAAACAACCAGAAAAAAAGAATTAACTCCGTAAGAAGCACAACATCACAGGGAAGATGTCTAGAATTTTCTGGAATGCTTTGCGGCTAAGTAGATTTTTGTAATAAACATAAAAATCATAAAGAATGCAAAAACTAGGATTTATGGTCTTCACCTGTTAAGTGAGACAGAAAACTCTCCTTCAAAATCAGGACTTCTTTTCCGGGCCTCTTTAAGCATAATTTATTTTCCCTTGTGTAAAAACTACACATTCCTTTCCCCAGATGCCTAAGTGAGAGAAAATGACTGCTCATTTTCACTCAGCTGAGTAAAGTGGCAGCATAAGCTATAATAGGACAATAGAAGAAAAAGTGTCTTTGAAGTTACTCCTGCATCCCCACAAAACCTTTCTTCCTTCCAGAAGAAACAGTCCACCTTGAAACCCCCTAGAAATTGGAAAGACAACAGCTATTGGCTGGACCAAAATTAAGAATATTTCCTGCAAGAACAGCAGAAGAGATACCGTTTATTTTCATGATTTTAGGTGTAAGCAAAATACTAATTGATACCAAAGTCAGTAGAAGCCTGAACTGTTGAGTCACCTTGATATTCTCAATGTTAGACTTGTGTCCTGCACTTTCAAGGTTTGTCCTGTTTTCCTCTAATTTTCCCTTACTCAAAGTCCTTCCAAAGTTGAAGACTTCCACCCCAGCAGTGGGAAGAGTGAATAGGAGGAATACTCAGAGGCGGGAAGTAACCTCTCTCCTTCACCCTTACAGCTCTCCTCACATGCAAAGTGGTAGAACAGAGCTGAGGCTCCATATATCTGGAGTGTGCAACAGTTTCTGGGTCCTAAGGTAGAAATGGATGAGTGTTGTCCTGCAGTGCGATTCTCTTCAGGGTATGGGGTTTGCAGGAAGAAGAGAAAGACTTGAAAGGATGAATTTTTGTGCTGTGAAGTTTCATAGGGACATGAAGGGTCCTGGCTAAGTCACTAGATCAAAATATTGCAACCAGAATAATACAAGCAGAACACTTCTTTCTAATCAATGAGTCTTATGCACTGGAGACAGGAACACTTTGGTCAGAATTAACATCTTTTGTCACTTAATGTCGTTAAGTCAGTATCCTCTTGGATGCTTCTGTGTGCAGCCAGATTCCACCTGAATTCCAGCTGAAAAAGCAGATGCAATATTTGGCCCATGCCTTGAAACAGACATACCTAAGTGTAGATGACAATTTAAGACAGAGCTGCACTTGCACTACTCAACATTTCCTACAGGAAGCGTGACAAAATCCCATGTGATATGACTCATATTTCATTCTGTGCTATGTTACAAGGAAAGGACATCACCCAGGAGTACTTTGATTTTATAACTCCTGCTGCACAGTTAGAAGATGATGGTAGCTTATACAACTAGAATTTATGTAAACAGCCAGAAATCTGCTGTTCTGGACCCAGTACCCATCACTGCAGAAGCTGAACAGAAGTCAGGAAATAAGAAAGACTATTTCAATTTGTCCTGCTGAAGACCCAGAAGACACAGCTGAAACTTGACTGCCAGAGTTGTGCCATCAGAATCACCGAGCACCTACAGCTCATGAAACTCAGGAGAGTATCCAACAAGGGGGCAAGAAGTTTCTGGGAAACAGATCTTGTGTATCTGCACAGCAATGATACCAAGTAGATACGGGAAGAAAAGGAAGATTCTAGAGCATTAGGATGTAATTAAAGCAGAAAGAGGCAGATATACTAAAACCTTTGCTTTCAACCTCAGTGCCATGAGGCAGAGAGAGAGGACATCTTAAAATACAGTTTTTGAACCAAAGCAGGTTTTGGTCATTTCACAACCAGCATCCAACCTAGTCCATCTATTTTGGGCTGAGTTTCAGGGTCATCAACTCCCTTTAAACACACAGTATCAGCCTACAAGTAGATAAACACTGGATGCGTATGAGCATGTACTGATAAATGCTCATGTGGTTAGATTATAACTGCTCTCATTTAGACTATATGTAAGTTGCTAGGGATGCACAGTGGGACTTTATCTGTGTTTTGTACATCATCTAGCATGCTAATAGGGGTTAGAAAATAGCAACAGCAGTAGAATAAAATCAGCTGAGTGACATTTAAAAATCACTGCAAAGGAATGTTCTCAGCACTGCTGTCTTGTTTGTTTCGAGCTGCAGCATTGGGGCAGAGAGGCCATATAAAGGAGCAGAAAAGAGGGGATACTCAAGGAAACTGCAGCTTTCTGGTCACTTTACTGAGAGCTTTGTTGTTTGTTTGTTTGTTTTTTAAAGACTGTAGAACCTTGAAATTTTGGTTCTGATTTCAGTGTAAAAATATGCTGTGGACTATACTCTTTTCTGGTACAGGAATTGCTCCACAGTTGAACCTTATGAAATACTCTTAGGCTGCAAATACACAAGGGGAAAAGCGTACTTCCTTTGCCGCAAGTCTTATTTTGCCAACTCTGAGATTTTTTTGAGTGGGGTTGCAAAAGCAGAACCCATTTGACCAAGTCATGGGGAACTAGGATACAAGTTAGGATCATCAACCTGATTCCTCCTATCCTTATGGCTTGAGAGCAAATGTAATCTGCTAGAATTTTACCTCCATTTTGTTTGGATATTAAAACATGCAAAAGCACTGGGAGAGCAGAGCAAGTAGCCCCAGTACTGTATCTGAGTAAATCAGAACTGATTCAATCAAGATTCTGTGTCGAAGTTTTCGTTCAAAAGGAACATGCTACTTCCCTCTCAAGTTTGTACATTCTGCTAGAGTAGAAGAGAGGGCAATGGACTTGTGTTGATGCAAAATTAGGAAACCACTGACTAAAAATATCTACAGAAGAAAAAAGCTGGCACCTGATCCACAAGGAAGTAATGGATGCATAGCTGATGTGGAATGATAATGCAGGATACACATGGAAATGATCGCAAAGTTAATCTTAAAAATCAAGCAACTTGATCCCGATCCTAGTGATTTTGATTAAAATCAACTTGAAAAGAATGTCAAATGATTTGGTAATGGCAGTACTTGAATTACTGGAGAAGTTTAAGAAACAAAAGGAATAAAATACTTTTCATCTTAAAAAAAAGGAGAGCTTCCTGGGGTTCAGGGAAGATGTGTACATGCTGAAACTGTCATAAAGCTTCCCTGTGAGGAGTAATAGCTAAGTGAACCTTTTTCAAGTACAACACTTCTCTTTTTGAAGATAATATTTGCTTTGTAGTACCAGTTTCACGGTCAGTACAAAGTGCTTGTTCATTTCTATTGCTGATGATATGCTACAGACAGTGCACACAAACTGGGGGCTGTTTTTCTGCTGCCACTTAGGAGTGTGACTTATAACAATAAATGAGTTTTGGGGCTCTATTTAAGAACTGATAAAAATCAATAAAATTCTGCTAGAACCTCTTTCCCTGACAGTGCCACTTAGCTTTCATTCTGTGGTTCCTGAAAACTATTCATGTTTTAGCCAAACCCAGATACCAGATGATCACTAACTATTGAGAAAGTGAAGCTGAAATTCCATTTGTCTACAAACTGGTCGGAGATCCACATCGGGTTCAGTCTGGTCTTTCTTTCTCTAACAGTCATTCTGCAGCCCCTGACATAAACTATAGACTCATGCAAGATTTTCTGGCAAAAAGCAAAAACATGCCTTGAAAACATTTGTTCTCTTGTTGCCAATCCATCCAGAAGATGATTCTATCAGAGCTTTCAATGTATTTCACTCAGTCTGTACAGATAAAACCAAAAGAACAGTTCAACAGCTTGCAGACAATCTCATTACATTCAGTACTGACAATAGTGAAATGTTCAATTCTACTGACCCATTAATTATCCTCCGGTACAAGGGGATTTGCTTTTGTTAGATATGATTGGCCTAAACTTAAATACCATTGCAAAAATGGTCCCATTCTGTCTGCAATGGTACAGATAACAGATAAGGCTCTCAGTTGTCCTTGAAAAAGGAGAGTTTTCAGTATGCAAGAAAAATACTGATCTAAACTCTAGTCACCCATTCACATCCTTCCAAATATATGCCTTTCTGTTACCACATGTCTGATGCTAGTCCTTTAGAACATAATATGGAACTAATTGTGTATGTACACTATTTCCTCCACACGCAGTTAAGAAACTGGCAGTGAGTACTGACGTGACTTACGCAGAAGTGCATTTACAATGACAAGAATCTACTTGCATGCAAGCATGGGAATTTAGCTCTGAGGTATTTTATTATGAACTATGAATTATGCTTTGAATGCTTGGTTCTGGGATGTGCTAACTGCAACCACTTCTGATGGGGTTGAGTTAGGTTTTCACTATTAAATACTAGTGGATAAAGCTCAGCAACAAAAGATCTTTTAACAATACAAGTGTAGAAGGTCAGCACTTAAGCTTAAATTTTTGAGGTATAAAAAGCTCAAGATTACAATGATTATGTTTAAGACAAGAAAGAATTATACTTGTTACGTACTTGCTAAACTATTGTTCAAATATTCTGATTATTTTTTATCTTTCCTTTAGCTCCTGGCTCAGAAGTGGCCTTTTGGAGATTCTGAATTTGGGCAGTTTCTTTGCAAATTCCTGCCCTTTATACAGAAGGCATCAGTGGGAATCACAGTCCTTAACCTCTGTGCACTTAGTGTGGACAGGTACGGTATATTTCACACTTTGGACAGACAATGTTCTTCCTTGCAGTTTTCCTGTAATAGGGAGCACTGTACATTTTCAATAGTAATACTATAGTCTTCATACTTCTTTTTGGTATCCTGGTTATAACAACCTGTTATAGCCACACCTCACCTGTAGTTCAAATTATAATAAATTGTAACTGGGATTTCAGTCAGTATTCAGTCTTTTTTTGCTTTCATATGACATACCTTCATGTTTGAACAAGGATCATAAGCTTTAGTCTTAAAATAGTTTTTCAACTCATTAGCTATATACTACAATCACAATGTTTATAACTTATAAAGCCAATTGAATATATTGAAAAATATATCAGAAGTCTGCTCTGATATATTGATGTTGGTAGTTTGAAAATTAATGTTTCATTTAAAAGGGTCTAAGAAGGTACATAAGTATTATGGGAGAAAGACAGCTAATTATTACTAAATGCTTTTTTTTTTTAATGTATACATGTTAAGCAGTAGAAGAATGAAAATTCACTTCTCTCAAATCTCTTTGTTTTTATTGATCTTGAGTTAACTTGATCAAGTTCTAGTCCAGCAGTTCCGAAACAATGATAAATCAAACCCACTCTGTGCAATATTAGTTAGATTGTATAGGAAAACTTGATATATAAGGTTTGCAATGAACGAGAACTTAGTAGTATCTAGACCCAAAATACAGTTCCTTATTACATTAGTAACTCATTAAATGAGCTCACTAGTTCAGTAGAAACAAACTCCTCAAGTAAGCGCTCTGTTTCTTTAGTAAGTCTGAAAATTGTAAAAAGAATTCTACTTTTTGAACAATGTCTGCTCAGTATATATTATGCTAAAGACCACTCTAGATCAAACGCACATGAAACTTAGTTTGTTCACAGAATTCTCACCAATGCAGCTCACCAATGTTTCGCCAGCTATAGTACTACGACTACACACATTTTTAATAATTGGAACTCAGCTGAAGCTATCTTTTTATATAAGAATGTATTTTGATAAGCAATCTTTTGCTAATCCTTACAAGAACAAACGCTATTTCTATTTGTGTATAAAATCCTGTATGCGATCAGACTCAGAACGCTTTATTTCCCCTAAATTGCATACTTCACCAGGGACATTTTCTTTATCAGCTGGTACTACTGTAATACATGCCCACAGAGAATGTGTGTTAGAAAACGGGTATGTATAGCCAGAGTCTTGTCCTGGTTAACACAAAGTGAATCTGGGTTAAACTGACATTAAAGTAGGATCTGAAAGCACCGTAAGCAAATTATGTTAGGCACTGGAACATCAGGCATAGTCGCAACAAAAATTCTACATCAGCTACTGCATACCTTTTAATAACGAAAATGAGTTAATACGGACTTGTCAGCTGTTACAGCAGGACTGTTCCTTGTCTATGAGCTAGATCTTTTACATTTAGTTCCCCCCCCCATAGAAAAGCTCCTGAAAATGACATCATTTACAGCTACTTTGAGTGCCTGTGTACGGGATTGCATTCCGCAGTATGGAAATGGATGGAATCAGTTGCTATGATGAATTCAGAGCTTTATAGCTTTGATAATTGTTGACTCCCTAACTCTCATTTGTAGAACACAGCCTTGATTTAGAACAAGATGTTTGCTCTTTCCTAAAGGGACTGGTCCTCTTGTTAACTGCATGCTACTGTGAAACTCTACTCATTATTAGATACCCCTTACACAGAAGGGCTTGCTCTGAGAGTGTGTTAAAATTTAGCTGTGCATTCCCAAGGGAAACTATGTCCACTTACACATGATCTCAAGAGGCTGACAGAAAACACCAGAAGAGTCATCATCCTTCAGAGGAAGTTCACATTTATTTCAGATGCCTCTCAGGCATTTTTAAACTCTGGGTCATGAGGATGATGATAGTTTGACTTTATTTCTAAACAGTCCCGGACTGCGATGAGGAGAAAAGATATTCTCCTTCCTGAACTTTTACTTTTGCTTATATCTTAGACATAACAATTTTGATGAGAAGATGGTTTTAAGAAAAGTGAAGATAAGGATATCATGTCATAAGTAGACACTCTCGCTTCTTCTACATAGAAAATTCATAGGACACTCAGCTTAGTTGCTTTCATCTGGACCAACTTCCAGTGAGTGTAGTAGGCAGTCAGGATTGCAATACCAAAGCAAAGCAGCCTTATTATATTAAGAGTTATTAGATTAACATCAATATATTAACAACTCCTAATTTTAATTTTTTTATTATTAACTTATATTGCAGTCAACACACAGTGAGCTATCTTTAGAATGAGGAACTGCTGTAATCTCTTGCAGCAAAGAGGAATAGATCGGTATCAGCACAGGCATAAAATGCTAACCTCCAGAGTAACCACTTCTCATGTACTTGATCAAGTACTGAATGACTTCTCCATTGCTTTTCTCCTTTTATAAAGGCCTGGTACTACTCACAGAACTGAAATATGTTGTACTAGTGGGTCATTAGAACACCTAATTTTAATGTGGTCAAAAGAAATAGGGAAACAAAGTCACTTTCTCCAAAAGACAACAAGCTTGGGAAACGATTATCTATGGGAAAGTTACAGGCCATGATTTAATTTTCATATGCTCCTTGATTTCATTTCACAAGGCCCACAGCACATTTTCTTTTTCAATTATGATTAGATACCACTGTGGTAAAAAACTTGCAAAATATTCCAGAAATAAATCTAAGTCACAGCTGAAAACATAAGCTTACAGAGATCATGAAGCTAACACTGAAAGGCCAATTAGAGCTCAGGACTGATTTTTTTTTTTTTAATCAAGGAATGGTGAGGGAGAAAAAAACAAAAAACCATCAGAAATTATTCAGAGGCCTTACAGATCACAGAAATAACACTGAAGAAGCCACTTCAATATTATGTCCAAGTTTTGAAATACAGATGATGTATCAATTATTCATGAGCTCTTTAGCTTTGCAAAAAAAGATATAACATAAACCTACTAATGAAAGTTTCAGCCAGACACACCAAACAAAAATAAATTACATGTGAGAGAATTGACTATAAGAAATCACAAAGGCAAGGTGAAGGTGTGTTGCTTGTAATTTTCTCAGGTCAAGACAAGATGCCCTCTGTAAGGCATGCTTTAAACAAGTTATGGCTAGGTAGGAGTGCAAAGTACTTAGTTTTATGTATAGATACTTCATGATGCAATAATCCCTTGTCCTTAAGTACTGCGCATCTTCGAATACAAGTAGCCAGATGGCCTGCAGGATCCACGAAAAGCAAGCTGGAATAAATAGATAAAAATAGGAGAAAAAAGAGAGGAAACAGAGGAGAGAGCAACTGAAGGGCATAACATACTGAAGTTGACAGCATATGCATGAGCAGTAGAAAACAAAACAAAAAAAGAAGCCACAGCACTAAACATGGAAAAGGAAATGACCTGGAAAAGAGCTGAACGCTTTAGACAAGAAAAAAGAAACAAACAGAAAAGATAAAATATGAACAAAGAGTTTAGATTGAGGAGTTCAATTTATTTCAGTTCCCTGGCAGACATCTTATATATACTTTTTTTAAATGTGAGGGAAATAAACCCTACAGAATTTTCCCATTCCTAATTATGGGATCTTTGTGCCTAGACAAAGATTATGCAAATAATAAAACCTACAGAACACCCACTTGAAACATTTTACTACCACAGTTTTTCAATTCACTCTTACAGCAATGAGCAGAGACCAAGTAATTGCAGGCTAATACATATTCAGGAAATTCTGATCTAATTACTAAGCTTCTTATCCTTTAGCTGAAACCACTCATAACATTTTGAAGTCAGCAGTTCCTCATCTGATGGTTATTTGAAATGTTAACTGAAAAAAAAAAAGAAAATGTATGATCCAAACCCTTGCTGCTGCGCACACTGTTCAAAGCAGACATAACTTGAATAGAACAGGTATAAAAAAATGCATGAAAGAAAAGAATTAGAGTCATGATTTACAACTTCTTTGTATTCATTTACATAGTTGCACAGGCAACACAGCACAAAAATTTATTTCTTATGTGAAAAAAGAATATGTAGTCCACAGTCTCATATTTAAGAATATAATTCAAGGATGATGGGAAAGTACCATGCACTGTAGCTGACTGAACTGATTGCAAGGTTGCCAGTTTGCAAAGAATAAACTGCAAATTTGATGCTGTATTTCCAGAGTTTGCTTAATAGAAATAATGAGTATTTTTGTAAATACTCCAATAATATTCCATTTAGTAATTAATGTTAAAAATTGATATTTGATAAAGTGAAATAGAAAAAGATCACTAATTATTCCAAATTTAATTTGTATTTTAATATAAGTATGTGAGAAAATCTGATGAGAATTATTTTCTCGATTATTCTAGCATAGTTTGTTTCAATACTCTCATAGGCTCTCTCTATGCAAGTCAACTATTGTCTCCCTCCTGAGAACTTCTAGGAGATAAAAATGAAAACCTCTAAAGGTATTCTTATTTTGCAAATCCACAATACTTCGGTTTGCTTTAGCATGTTCAAAACCTTTTTAATTGAAGGGTATTTATAATGTTGCACTAAGAACCTGTTTCTAGTGCACCTGTGACTGTGCTGTGTATGATCTTACTCTAACTATCAAAGCCAAGGATTCAAATCTGTTTACTGCAACCATTTTAACATAATGGTTGCTATTAATAACAATTTTTTTACTGACATCTGAAGCCTAGGTTCTACACTCTTGACCAGGTTTATCCTATCAGGTCTTCTCAACTTCCATTTCAGAAATTCAAACTCCAGCCATCCTAAGAACAAAGCATCTCAATCCAGAGTTCTCAGCTAGTCTTTTCCTTAAACCCCTGCCATCCTTGAGTCCATATCAACACTCTGACTTCCTGCAATCGTAATTCTCTCTCCTCAGCTAAAGACTAATTCTACTAGAAGCCCATGTAGCACTGTAACTCAAAATGAGAAAGTGCTATTACTTTGTGAAAATAAAGCACGGTTTAGAAGTTGTGACATTGCCAATGCCAGAAGGCTCTCCAAAATGCTTTTCAGATTATTACAAAAACAAAACTGATGTTTGTTCTTTCCACAACTTTTAGATAGTTATCTTTGCTAAATTTTTGGAAATGCTAAGTAACTTGTTTGCTGCAGCTATGGGTAGATAACAATCAAATCTGCTACTGAAAGCTTAATTTATGGACTGGTATGTACTCTGTATTCAATTCCTATCAGTCTTCTCTCAATAATTTTTGAACCTTTTGATCAAATTTGACAGAGAAGTCGAGGTTTCAAAGCTAATAAATTCCTACAAGATCCTTGAAAACTAGCAGAGAAATAGAAGAGAAAGGCCCACTCTGTTCCCTGAATGGGGGGAAAGCTGCAGCCTGTAACAAGAAGCCAGCATGTGAGGGACAGGGAAGGTAAAAAGGGGAAGAGGAAAAGGGAGAAATGCTGTAAATGCACTTGCTATTATTGAAACTTTTTAGAGTTCTTACTTTTTATCTGAGTTTCAAGCTATGAGTTGCATTCATACAGCAAAGCAGCTTTCAGTAATTCCAGACTTATTTGTTTTGTTGCGTTTTGCCTTTTTTTTTTTTTTTAACAGAAACTTAGTATCTAGGGGATATAGTTGTGGAGAAAATTGCTACTTTTGACACAGGCACCCTTCTCAGCCACATTCTTCATTTTCTCATAAGAAAGGTAATGCAGGGGCTGAGATTACTGCAGGAAGGATCCAACTCTGTTGGAGTCTAAGGCCAATATAGAACGTGCCTCATTAAAACAGTATTTTTAGCACTACATAGTATAAATAAATACAATTTCACATGATGAAGAGTATTTTCATAATATTTCAGTGCATGCCAAGCTGACCACTTTACACAGCACTGCTGTTAAAGTTGAGGTAGTGGAAAGTTATAGTGGCCTCATATATATTTAATAACAGCTATTGCGTTAGAAAGAAGTTGTTTTCTGCTGTCACATCACTTGAGCTTGTATAAAATAGTCTGCCCTCACAGACATTACCTACTTTAATTAGTACCAAAAGAACATCCATATAGCAGAATGCCATACAATCACGTGCCTTAGCTTAATTATTGCATCCAACTTTCTACTATCCACCGCCTGATGTGCTTTACTGGGTGCCCTGGGTGGCTTGACAGCTGGCAGAGTCCTTGGAGCAAGCAAGAGGAACAAGCAACACAAAGCTAAGATGTCAGCTTTAGGATTTTACTTCATATATCAAACTGTTTGAATTTGAGGAAGAATGAAGATTGGAAATTAACACCTGTCTCCTGCAGGTATAGAGCAGTTGCCTCCTGGAGCCGCGTTCAGGGAATTGGAATCCCTATGATCACTGCTATTGAAATTTTCTCCATTTGGCTTCTGTCTTTTATACTGGCTATTCCAGAAGCCATTGGTTTTGCTGTGGTACCTTTCAGATACAAGGATGAAAGTTATGTTACCTGCATGCTCAACCCTACAAATAAATTTATGTTGGTAAGTAACATCCTTTCCCCTCTCTTTTGAATCCACTGTATATAAATTGGACACTTAACACGCACTTTGTTAATCTGTTAAGATGCAAAATGTATTCTAATATACATTGGTGCAAAGAAGGACTTAGGTGTACAGATATCAGTCTCTACTGTCATTTAGAAAATACCAAATGTGACTTCACAACATAATTCACTACTAAGGATTCTTAATAAAGAAATCTGCAATTTGGACCAGATTATAGAGCAATGAAGAGTGTAGTCACAGCCCTAGGAGGCATTGTGTTTCCAGGTTTAACACTTCAAAGCTCTAACTTAATTTTTCCTATTTGAAACACTTCTCCAAACTAGAGAATAATCCCTTCATTTGTCAGAAGTTAAAGTTATGAAATCGACAGATTCCTATGTCCAACCTAGGTAGCTGTGGCACTGTCAGCTGTCACCTAAGCACTGCAACTCAATAACAAGAGAAATGCCTGAGTACACACCACAGGATTCTTAAGCAAGTTTCAAACCCTCAGCCTCTGTGCTACTGCACCTTTCCAGTTGCAAATATCCACATTAGCTTGTTCAAAGCAAGTCTGGTGAGCAGTCACCACAGAGTTAACCTATCTTTACTGCACAGAGGGATAGTGATTTTCTGCTTGGTCTTACCCTCAGAAAAGGGAAAAGATACCTCTTTTTCCCTGTGAACCCAAGGAAGGGTCATCCTTCATTCACAAATGAATTTTTTTAAAAAGAAGAAAAACAGGATTTGTTCCGTTTTGTTGCAGATAATGCAAGATCTTAAAGTTCTTGAAGATCTCCACAGTTTTTCTGACCCAGAATTTTTAATGGCAGAAAACAATTTTCAAATGCCTGATACTCCTACTTTTACTGGATCTTGGGGTAGATCCAATGTAATCTCACATGGCTTGGATTAGAACTCAGAAGGGTGAGGCAAACGAAGTGAGAACATGCAGAAAATACACAGGGTGCAAGAATTGTTTGTAAGTAGAATATCATAAGCTTTAGCAGGGTTACACAGGCTACATGGATGGTAGTCAGAAACAAGAGCAAGAGAAAACAAAAGCAAATTCTTAGAGGAAATAATACAGGTGAAGAAGTGAAACTGTCCAGAACTGATACTATATTTCTCAACTGCACAGACAACGTGGCTTGCAGACAGTTAAAAGTATGCTTTGCGAAATGCATACTGCAATAAGTGTAAGTCTGTCCATTTTTAATAGCAACTTTTCTCCATAATTGTGGTTGGACAGTCTGTACTTCCTCTCTCCCTGAGAAAAATGTTTTACGTTTTTCTCATCCTGTTTCTCCAAAGCACACTAGTTCAGGTCCCACATAGGCACAGTAATGATTATTTTTTCTGTTCTTAACGTAGTTAGTAGAATGGCTTGGTTTGTTTTGCATATTGGCAGGAATTAGTATCTTTTATTTGCTCAGAATAATTCAAATATCTAAATCACTCCACGTCAATTTGGTTTTTAAGGATATAAATCAGCATTTAGGTTCAAGCTGAGAATAAATGTTGGATGCATAAGTCAAAAAGAGCGCTGTGTTTCAAGGTATAAGAAGCAAGTATAAACAAGAGATTGAAATGGAAATATTTTAACCTTAAATATATTCACTAACACAAACATCAAATAAGCAATTACTGAGCTTAGGGAAGGGTTTATGATTAACTTTTATTTTTAATAGGGTAATTTATTCAATTTCAAAACTATTCTTGAAGGACTAGAAAGGTTCATGCTAGACCATGATTCCCTAGAGGCTGAGTGCACTAGGAAACTTGTTTAAAATGCACATTTCCTGTAGAAAACTAGTTCCATGTGGGCTTTCAAGACAAACAAAAGCATGTCTAGTTCTCTTAAATCAACCCAGTTTTGTGCTTTGATGTAAGCTTTGAGAAAGTCAGATTCTGTAATTAACCATTTGCAGACATTTTCTTGCAGGATTTGTTACTTCATAGTCAGGCTTTTGTACAGAATTTGTGTATTGGTCAGGGTAGTGAAACAGGGCTGTGAATGCATTGAATGACATGCAATACTCATGAAAGCTGGTTAACAAATGACAAAACCTTTTCCTTTTAAACAGTGTGGATTCACACAGTATGCATTTTACTGTACTGCCCAACCAATATGCTTGTAGTCTAACCCGTAGGAATTTTCCACAGATCAGGCAATTGCTCCATGTATTTGTAATCCTTTTCTCTGCAGGAGGAGTGGTAATTAGATTTCCCCTCAGTACAAACTCTTAAAATATAAGGCATTTTGCTTTCTGCTTTTCTGCTGGCAGAAGCTCAGGTCCCAGCTGGGAAAATCCAGCCCTAGAGGAGTGTGTAACTACGCATCAGACTGCAGCCCCTCCTCGTGCAGGGATGAGGTTACAATAAGGAGGGGGAAACGAGCTAATGAGCACAGTTCAAGATGCCTCTGGAGTGGGGCTGTGGCCTAGATACCATAGCATACTCGAAACTAGCAAGCTTAGTAAGCAGCTAACTGTTGGGTTTAGACGGAGACAAATAAAAGCCATTTCCTTTTTCCTCAGTAAATCAACTCTCTGATGTAACTAAAGCAGATAAAGAAATGAACGGTATTAGACACTAGACTATTGCACTGCATTTGTTTCCTTCATCTTTCAAAGTTTAGTGCCTTTCAGTTTTAAATGTAAACAAGATGTCAAAGTTTGACTTCTTCAAACAGGACCTGTATAATCCCCAGTTATTAGCATTTTGACATTTGGTGTGGGAACCATGATGTTACAAGAGCACATCCGCAAGGAATAAACAAGCTTGAGGAAAGATTAGGAGAAAGAAGGTTCCCTTTTACACATATCCATCTCAGTGACTAATAATGTAGAGACAGGAAGTCTTTAAAGAGTCATATTTCAGTGCACAATTTTGGCTGTGCATGAAGTTTAAGAATTAAGATACAATATTGTTTTTAGCCTGAAAATATCACTGCCTACAGAAAACAATAATATTAAATATTTTTTCAAATATGATATTTCCCATAATGCATAAACGTGTTAACTTAAAACACAACTAGCATTTAAATTACACAAACAAGTATGGATATTCTATCAGTTCCTTCAGAGTCCTGTCACAGAAGTCAAATGGTATGAAAGGCACACAGAGGGTTAAAAGTAACTGTACCAATAGAAGACACCAGTCCTGCATATATCAGACAAACACCTACGAAGAGGCTTCTATCAGCCCTACATATAAACAAACCAACTACCAGTGCTTTCACTGATAAGGAAAGGTGGCTAAAGTTACAAGGCATTCTGAATTTTCCTTTTTTGGAATAAGAGCAGAAGCTGCAGAGGTAAATGGCATTTCCTGAGACAGGCATTTAGAGATATTTGTTATCTCAGACCAAGTGTCTAGATTTTGGCTTGTACACCATACTGAAGTTGGAGCTGAAATTCTTTTCTTGAATAAGAATAAAGCTTCAGAAAACACAATCAAAATCAATTTCTTCCCATACAAAACAGATTGTAACAAAAGTACAGGCACATTGTCACTGAGGTAAAGTGTTTACAATGCCACCATTCACATGTTGATGTTGGTCCGAAGTATATCCAACTGGTAAGAAAGTTCATATAGAGTCATTTAGAAGTAGACACATACAAGCATACTAACTTTGCATTTCCCATATCTTTGTGGTACTTTCTATTGAATCATATAAAAATACTTTCTCTTCTTTTTACCTTATCCATAGTTTTACAAAGATGCAAAGGATTGGTGGCTGTTTGGTTTCTATTTCTGCATGCCACTGGCATGTACTGCCATCTTCTATACGCTAATGACTTGTGAAATGTTAAACAGAAGGAACAGCAACTTGAGAATTGCTCTCAGTGAACACCTTAAGCAGGTAAATATTAGGACCACCAATGTTTGAAAACACTATTCTTCTGTCTTGGGGTTAATTCAGAAATGTTTGTGTGTTTGAATGCACTGAATTACAGAAATACGAAGTCAGGATGTAGGCTATTTCTGATGTTAAGGTATTCAGTCCATCCTGGAACACGAGACTAAATCATAACATAAGGAGATACTAAGGGCAGCTCAAGAAAGTAATTGGTGTATTTCTTTTCTTAAGCAAGTGTGATAGTTGTGTTCTCCCGTTCTTTAATCTTAAATTACTACTGGCTAAATGCTTTGAAATGTAACTACAGAGACTTGAAAATAAAAAATTTCTTGTCTCTTTATTACATGAGCCCTCCCTACTTGGGCACACATTGATATGCTATTTTAGGTTCATATGAAAAGCCACTCTAAAATAACTTGGTTTAGAGTACAGATTTTTTTCAGACTTACTGCGCTGTTGCAGTTACTACGGCTGTAGCTTCACTGCTTTGAAAAGTGCAGTAAGACTAATGCAAACAAATGATCATAAAGTCACTCACAGAACCGTCAGTTCTCACTATGATGTTTTCAAAGCACTGTCTGATGCTTTTAACTGAAGTTTAAGAAAACAACCTGCAGCTTTTCTCTGCAGTTAGTCAGACAATAGGGTATAATATTAATTTCAGCCCTTCTAATTCGACTTCCTTCCAAATTCCACATTTACTAACATGGATCCCTAGAGCAGTTCTCTCTAGCTGAGTAAGGTCCCTCAGAGATTCCATCTCTGCTGCCACATTTCAGAACAGGGCAGACCAGAAGGATCTTTTGCTTTCTCAGATTTTCCACCTTCTCCCCCTCATCAGACACCAGGACTCTTAATTCAGACCGTCCTAGGGCCACACAAGACTACTCTACCCATTAGAAGGACAATGGTACATTCAGGGGAATCCTCCCCCCAGTTTTTACAACTTGATAAGCAGTGCCAGTGCACTACTTGGACTGGATCCTGGAGAATGAATTTACGCCTCAGTTTACCAGTACTTGTCCCTTTGTCACTTTTTGTCCTTCCTTTTTTCAGTCTAGTCCACGTTATTTTCCAGTTAAGTTCCTTCTATTTTGATAACAACTGCATTATAAGAAAGAAGAACCAAGTATAAAAAAACAGTAGTGCCTAACGAAACTTGCTCATACATTTACGTTTCTTTAATAACCTTGAAATACTTACTACTGTCACATTACAAAGGCAGTTCTAGAAGTGATATTCTTATCCCTACGGAATTCTCTTTATCAAATCCACACCTACAAAAAGAACACTGGTATGCATTGCCCCAAATCCACTAATACATCAGTAAATCTTGAAAGTCATGAAAAAGATACACTAAATATATTTTTTTCCTAAGTATTGAGATTAAGCTGTAATACAGATGTATCTGTAATTTTACTTGTAGAAAGACTCCATAAGAACATCAAGATCACGTTGCAAGGATAACAATAAAATTATAATACTCCACAGTACCCTTCTATGCAACAGGATGTGTACCAAATATAAAATAACATATCATGGAGAATGACATCCTGACTAGACACATTGTGCAATAGAATTGTTATTGCCAATTGATTTGGGTGCCTTGAGTTTACAAATCACATCGCCTTGGTATTACATTACCTGAAAGTGTTTTATTAAATAGGGTTGATCTCAGTTTCCTTCATAAATGAAAAAAAATTCCTAGAGTGTATCTATGTTTTTAAAGAAAGAGATTTATCTGACAAACTGCCAGAAAAGTAGCCCAATGAAGAGGAATAAGAAAGACTGGGAAAGCTGTCAGGTTTTGGACTGCTCAGCAGTGGATACTGTTAGGCTAACAGCTAGTAAGTCCTGACAGTGCCCTGTGTGCCCCAACTGTGCCAGTTTCAGTGATGAGCAGGTTCTATAGAGAACTGCCAGAGTTAAAAGCACAGCGAGCCCAATTAAAAAAAAATCAGGGACATCAGGTGGTCTGGAAGCTGCACTTTCCTTGCACGTTTATTTAAACAGTTTAACTTTACTGCTAACATCACTACAATCTCTTATCAGCATGAACTAGGCAGTAAATTATTGTTATCTTATTTTTCTAGCGTCGAGAAGTTGCAAAGACAGTTTTCTGTTTAGTAGTGATATTTGCTCTTTGCTGGTTCCCCCTTCATTTGAGCCGAATTTTGAAGAAAATGGTATACAATGAAAGAGATCCCGGCAGATGTGAACTTCTCAGGTACTTCATTTTCCATATCAATACGTTATTTATACTCAAAAAATACATTATGTCATGCATCTGAAGATTATGTGATAAGTGTGTCACTGTGCATGCAACTTCATTTTATGATTTTTCAACTACATCCATTTTCAGGTGGATGTTCTAACGGCATAGCATAATTACAATAACTACTATATATATTGCCATTGTAATCTCCTTCCTGTGGCTCTTTTGAACTTCTGTGAGACTGCTCATAATAGATTTCTCATGGTAAAAGATAAGAGAGGTGAGAAAGAATTTGTTTCTGTGACAGAAGAGATTGTAAAAACAAAAACATATATGCTTCTACAACATATGAAGAATGAGTTTTGCTTTCTTTTTCTTTGTCATCTAGTTTCTTGCTGCCACTGGATTATATCAGCATCAACCTGGCGACTATGAACTCTTGTATAAACCCAATAGCACTCTATTTTGTGAGCAAGAAGTTTAAAAACTGTTTTCAGGTAAGATCTTTCTGATACTATGTCCAGTTGATAAACAGTATTCAATCACTCGGTTGTTTTTTCCTCAGCTAGGAGGAGAGGCCTGCAAATGAATGACTGAGTTGTCACCAGCTAGCAGGTCATATTGCAGACATAGAAAACTGAAAGAGGAAACCATCCACTTTATCTGAAGTGCTAGATCAGTAAATAAGACTGACACAGTCTTCACAAGTAAACAATCAGCAAGATAGACATGCTCTTGTAAGTACTGCTTATATGCTTGGGACGTGTATATTAAATAGAATTCAGTTGATAACCTATTCACTGCTCTAGATGAGCAAAAAAAGACATTTATGTAGGGCACTAGATCTGACAGCAGTTAAACAGTCCTAACTAAAGTTTTCAGACTTCTATATCAAAGCAGGCACTTAGTTGACCTTGGTAACTAAATAAACATTATGGCTCCTGCCTGCATTCTTCCAGTTCCTACACTGGAAAAAATATTTTAAGGCTAAAATAACTGTGACACCATGCCTCTGCGAGGCCATAATGACAGAAAGAAAATGAGAGCAAATAGTGTTATAGGGTGTCAAGAGGGAAAAGGAAGACACAGTTAATCTGGAAAGAAAAACAAAGATAGAACTGTGCTACAAAACTTCCAGAATTCAAATAGGCAACATAAAATACTGAAAATAATGTAATAAATGATCAAAGTAAGGAATACCTATTTGTCAGGGGAGTATTTCACATGGGTAAAATATGAAATCAGCTTCGGTTTTGATGGTCTACTACTTCATTTGGGAACAGTGGAGAAGATAACATGCGTTGACCTGACATCAAGTGAAAGTAACACAGACATTCTTCATATCATTACTACATTTTTTCCCCTTCACTCTTCCAAAGGAAAATACCATCCAACAATTCTGAGTACTTTTCATATATGATTTCATCCTTTCCAGCTTCACATTGTAGCTTCCCTTTTCCTTTCTAGTACAAGACGATCATTTCATCCAATCTCTCCATTTCATAATTGAGCTTAACATTCTTCCTCTGCAGATATTTTACATAACCACTCACCCACAGATAGTACACGTATCCTAAGTCCGGTCACATCCTTCTCCAACACTTCGTTCTCATTTTGTTCAGAAAAGCCATGGATTTACTGCTATTACTGCCACCGCTCCTCAGAGGAGATAGCTCTTCTCCCCCTAAAGCAAGGCTTCCATCTTCATAGAATTAAGCATTAGTTTCTGCAAAAGGACAGGAAAAAAGCTGAAGAGTAATTCTTCACCCTTTCAGGTGAGAAAAAGGAACATCCCAGCCAGTGATTACCTTCTTTCTGTTTATTTTTTGTTCTTAAAGGTGAAAAATGATACAGAGCTCAACATACTCACCCTCCCTTTTCTTAAACAATTTTGCCTTCTTCTCACATCTTAGAAACCTTCCTTTTTTCTCTTACATTTTGTTTGAAGCGCAGCGAGTAAGAGGGGAAAAAAAAAACACCTGACTTTTACAATGTTTCCTGTGAAAGCTGTTTTTAAAACAGAGGCAAAGGCCAGGCCTAGGCGTAACTTTGTGCCTACAAACCATTTGCAGGCATAGGGTTTTTTGCTCACACGTGTCTATCGCTCACTTCAGCAAGAATCCTCTGTTCATTTCAAAATAAGAAATATTGTTGCAGTGTCCACAAAGCTGACAGATTTTTTTTTTTCTCTTTACAATTTTTCAGTCATGTCTTTGTTGTTGCTGCTCCCAATCAAAAAGTTTAGCGACTTCAGTGCCCATGAATGGAACAAGCATCCAGTGGAAAAACCAAGAATTAAACAATCACAACACAGATCGAAGCAGCCATAAAGACAGCATAAACTGAATACTAAGGACTCTGACACCACTTCAGAATCAATCAGGAAAATAAATATCACAACGAAGTTGTTGTTACAACAAGTCTAATGAGTGTTCCGTCATCAATTCAGAAGTGTACATCCTCATAGCTATCTCTAGAGTTGACAGACTACAGCTGTGACGCTTCGTGAACTCCGATCTACTGGATGGTAATTCTGTCTCTGAGAGTTATGACAAGTATAATAACTAAAAAATGACATGATCCATACAGGTGGTTTGCAAACAGAAACTATCCAGTGTCTAACTGATACATCACAGTCTTCTTACCTGACTGTCACTAGGAATTATCACTACGGAATTCTTCTGAAAATATCTAAGTGGAATCTGCGTATATTTTCTCTCTGCCCATTTGTCTTGCAAATTCTGTTTTTGTGGTGGATATATTCCATGCACCACTACATTTCTCGTATTGTCATTGGTATTTTTATTCAGGTTTATTTTGGGAAATGCTTTGTTCTACATCAGTATGTTATTTACTTATTGTAACATAAGTCATGATATCAGCTGGGCAGCTCACATTTATAGCACTTGAGTACTCAAAAATAGGAAGAAACCATACAAAAGAATGACGATATTTGGCACTTAAGCACAGATTAATACCAAAAAAGAGGTACTAATAATGCAGTACTGTGCTGTGTTATTTATTTTAAAGCTTTGTATAAAATAAACAGTCTATATCAGCAAAACGAATAAAAGATGCCCTCAAACAGGCATCTTACAATGTGTTTTCAATTAACCTGTCATGTTAATTCTTAAACTATATTAACCTATTAATTTCCTTAGACTCTAGCTGCTTTAAGTCTGTGTCAAAATGAGAGTCACTGGAACATGGTGAAATATTAATAAACCTGTTCAAAGAATTCTGAGAATATGATTACTTCCTTAGCAACTATGCATAACACTACTTACACAATGTGAACAAGAAGCTACTATAGTCATAGTAAACGCAGAACTGTGGAAGTCCATAAGAGTTGGATATGCACACAGGTGTTCTGTGTCTTTTGCTTATGGAGTTCCTTTGCCTTACTCCCACCACATTCAAAGATTTTCATGGGGTTTGTTAAAATTGTTAATCATAAAAATGCTCTTAATAATATATATAGAAAATTTTGCTTGTGTACACATACGTCAGTATTTTACTTATTTCCACCTATTGTGGTTACATGGAAAGAGATTGATTGTTTGACTACAAGAAAAATTAATGGTAGACTTACTCAGTGGTGGAATTACACAGTACGGTGATGCACACAAACCTGCCAGTAATACCATAACTTTTTGTGCCAGTTTAAGAAACAGTAACAGAATTTCCACAGTTTGTGTTACATTTCAAGTGAAAAATATGCAGGTTTATATCATTATTTACAAGGTCAAAATGCTTGTGCCTACAGTGATGTCTGCAGCACAAATTTCCCAAACGATTACATTCACACAGGTCGTCTTAAGTATATTTTAAAATTTTTTAAACTTAGTTGTTTGCTTTTGTCTCCATGCTCTGTGTGTTTATAATACCCATAAAATTATGGTCATGTTATTAGCATAAGTACAGCCTGCTGACAGCACTCTGTAGCAATGCTATTGAATGTGACTCAGCTGAACTTTACCCAAATCTGTTCATCCTCAAACTTTATCAAAAATCATAGCAATTGAGTAACAATGCTTTCAATATGGAAGGCCTGATTACATGGAGTCTTTAATACCCTCACAGCTGAATATATTGAGCAGATAATAAATGTTAGAGGAAAACAGACGCGGGGAGTGACCTGAAATAAATTGGCACTTTATCTTCTCTAAAAGAGTCAGAAAAACTCTGGCACAAATCAGAAATTGAACTGCATTTTTTTTTTTTTTGGCCAAGTCCATAGAATGGCTTGTGTTGGAAGGGATCAAGGATCATGAATTCGTAACCGCCCTGCCACAGGCAGGGCTGCCAACCTCTACACCTAATACCAGACCAGGCTGCCAAGGGCTCCATCCAACCTGGCCTTGAACACCTCCAGGAATGGGGCATGCACAAGCTCTCTGGGCAACCTGTTCCAGCACCTCACCACTCTCATAGAGAAGAGCTTCCTCCTGATACCCAACCTAAATCTCCCCTTCTTCAACTTAAAACCTTTTCCCCTTGTTCAGCCAGAGTGCTCTGACATTTCTCCTTGTGCACCAAAAATAGCATAGGTTTAGTTTTGCTCTGCTGTTGCACAGAAGCTGTTTTATTCTTTGCATCATAATAAGCTTCCACAAGAAGGATCATTCCTTACTCATCTGATTTTACAGATGTGTTTACTCCCCCAGTTTGCAGTTCTTGCTCAACCAAGCCCAGCTTTTTCTATACAGATGCCTCTATTACACATTTTTACTTTCTGGAATCTTACAGGATTCATCTCTCAGTTCATCTTTAACTGTTATCTAAACATCATGCAGTGTTTACATATAATGCCTCCTTCATATTCATTCTTTTTCCTCCCCTACTCCTCTTTAAAGTTGTCTCCTTCCTATTTAAAGGCTCAGAAGTGTTTTCTGTTGGTCAAGAGACGTTATTACCATGTTTTCAATACAGTTCTTGAAATTAATATTTTTACATCTTGTTCTCCACATGTCCAGATTAATTTCTTTCACTTTTTGTACTATCTGTACGTCATAATTAAAATCCATTTAACTACCATGATTGTCTTCTTTTGTGGACTTAAAAATTGCCAGTTCTTCCCAGTGTAAAATTTCACTGTTTTCTCCTATGTACAACCTCACCTCTTAAAAACCAGGCACTTCCCAGACTTTTTTTAATTTTAGAACCCAATTATTCTTGTTTTCAATATGCCTTATTTGAAACTACCTCACTAAACATTTCCTCTTTGGTGTACTTTATCCTTACTTCACAGATATAGCATACATGTGTGTTTAGTTACATTTAAGTTGACGTGTTCATTTACATATGAAACTGCTTTAGACCTGACCTAGATAGCTCTTGTTCTTTGGAAAAAATCACTTATGTAAGAGTTTATCCTAAATTTTACCCGATAAAAGCATTACTTGAGTCTCCTGAAAGCAGGTTTATGCCACCATCATGTTTGAATACATTTTACTTTTAATGCAGTCAGTTTTAGGTTTTTACCTGCCTATACCTACATGTCTCGAGAATAATTATGACTCCCTGGTTTAAAAGACAATTTAAAGCAGATCTGATGGAGTTTCAAAGTGTCAGCAAATTTTGTGGAAATGGATGGAAGAACACTAGCCTATGCTTTACAGAAAAGATTGCTTAAATTGAGTATTTATGTATTCGATGAGTTCACATAATACAGTAGTGCTGAGAACATTACAGTTGAAAAGTAACTTTGATTAGAGGTTACAACTTGTAAGGCATTTGAGAATAAAACGACCAAACATATTGTTGGAAACCAGTATTCATAAGCTCCAGTGCTTGTGGAATTACTGATTTTGCTCTCCCTCTCATCATTTGACTATTTATCACTACCTTATTACTATATTATATGATTCTGTGAAGCATTGTGAGTTTCAGTTTGAGAGAAGGACGGTTCAAATTCCATGCATTTCTACAAATGGATTGCTGTCAAATGTCCCTGAGTCAAAGCATGCATTTTTGTTAAAAAAAACCAAAAACATACTTGAACTGCATGGCAACACTGCCTTACAAAATTTCTTTCAGACCATCAGTTGTGCAAAGCTTGGCTTAGTAATGGATGCACATGAGCTCCCTTGAGTTGTTCTGCTTCCCACCATGTGCTCAATCACATGGTTCAAGCCATGACTTAGCATTTCCACTATACAAGGGAAGATAATTACATATTTACAGAACAGAAGCAATCACCAAGTTGCATAGGGAAAAAAAAGAAAAAACAAAAAACAAAGCAAATGAACAAAAGAAACAGGTTTGTCTTAACTAAGAAACACATACTCCAAATGTGGGGAAAGAAGATAACCAAAAATAGTAGGTTATGTTCACTTTCTCTAAAGGAAAATGAAATGAAAAGCCCTCCAGTATTCCACCTAGAATCAACTCTTTGTCCTGTACATTTATATACACACCTGATTCTGAATTAACTGTTGCTGGAGTCACAGCTTTGCACTAGCATTGGTTACAATTGCTTTTGTTACTCTTCATCTTTTTAAAGTCATGCTGAATTATTAATTCTTCTGAAACCTTACGAATACAGGACTGCCGCTCTTTTCTGTCAACTATTCACTTGCAAGCACTGAACCAAGGTGGGAGTCACAAGAGAGTGCAGGAGTTCGGAAGGAAATTTCGGTTTTAGGCTTTCTCATGAAAGACGACAAGCCCCCCCACTTATGCCAACTTGACACAGCCAAATTCACTGTCTACAGGGCAATTTCTTTTTAACTACCTGAAAAGCCCTGCACTTTTTTCAGATAAGGACTACCTTCATCTTTCTTACCTTCTTTCTGATAAATTATCATATTAATAAATATTTCCACCAACTGAAAAGCTACCTAAGCCTGGACTGCTGTAAACTAGAAAGTGCTAAAACATAAAACAGCGCCAAATCCACAACTGAAAAATTGCTAGAGGTAGCTGTAAATAATCATTATCAAACTAAAGTCAGTAAAGCATCAGTGTGTGCACTACAGGTTCCAAGCACATATGGTAGTGTCTGTAAAACAAAAGCTGACTTACTAAGAGCTCTTGGTAAGAACTCTAAGATATCAGAAGTCAAAAGACAGCTAAGTAGTAAACAGATTTTCTTTCACCTTTGTCATCTCACACATGAAATGTTGCCTTTCCAACCACCAAACTCATTCAAATTTTTACATCATTATAAGCAAATGAATAGATGAAAACACAGAAAATGAACATTGTTAATACTCTTAGGACAAATGAATACTACCCATTTCACCACAACTAGGGGAAAACATACTGACTTTTTAAAATTAAAAATATGAACTGTATCAATTCTGCTAATTTGTTAAAATAATAAGATCAGCTGTTTACACGAATAAAGACCATGTACACAATTGCGTGAGCTGGAATAAAATACTACATGAGGCATAAATCTTGATGCTCAATTATGTAAAACAGTTCTCAATTCTGGGTACTGAGATTGGTACTGAATCTTGCACTTAACAGTTATGTCATTTCCCTTAACTGTTTCTTTCAAGTATTAGCTGCAGGAGACAACTTAGTCTCAAAGAATTGTAAAGAATGGAGGAAGCCTTCTGGAGAGCTAACTAACGTTGTCATCTTGTACTGCAAAAGTCTCTAGCTAATATTTTCTGTTATATCCAAAATCTGGATTTCTGTACCCGACACAAATACCAATAATTCCAGTGCCAAGGGCTTCTTCACAATGAAAGAAAAATTATCTTCACAGTCAAAGAAACAAAATAATGGAATTATTTCATTTATACGATCATTTGTATATGTGAGAATTTGCACAGAAGTTTAAACATTGGTTGTTCTTCCATGTAAAATAACTGCATTTACATACATCCAAAAAATCTGAACCTGTTTACTTTAGAAGTGTCAGTAATTAAGAGAGAGCAGAAATAATATGTAATTTGACTGAGCGTGCTACATATGATATGATATCCAACAATGTGAACCAATGCATTTCAACCTAATACTTTAATATAAGCGCTAAATAAGTAATACAAAGAATAATTATATATATATATATATAAATAAAACTATCAAAGGTTGTTTTAATATTCGCCTGCTAAAGATGTAACTTTAACTAAAGTTAAAAACAGACACTGAAGTAATTTGAAGTTCCAGTTAGAAACTTGGGATAAAATGTAGGAACCTACTGAAGTAGGTGACAAAGTTGATACTGAGCTCAGGTCAGGTCATGGAGCCCTATCAGCATAGCAACTATGGCAATATGACTAAGCCCATGACACCAAAGTAGGACAGAAAAAGTAAAAGATTTTCTATGGCTTGCATGAGTAATTTCAGTAAGAATGAGTTGTCAGTGCACTTAACTGTCTTCCTTAGATGTATCCTTTTTACTGTGCAGGCAGATATTAGCAACATACAGTTGACTAGAATATCCTAACTTTGCATTCCCTTGACATGCCTACCACAATTACACAAATCAGTTTTACTGAAACAGCTCTACTCTACACTGAAATCAATGTGTACATAGTATATGGTGGGTACATACCTCAAAAATACAGAAATGTCATATCAGAGGAATCACAGGATCAATAATTACTACTGCAGGTATATAGTGTACTGCATTTCTGGAGCATTTGACATATACGAAAGCAAAGCATCTCTTTGGGGGTGTGCCCTGCTGACCTGAAGGGAAAACCCTTGCTATTCTCCTGCTACACAGATCTCTGGAATATGCCTTTCAGAAGAATTTTATCTTCTGTAGCTGATTTCACACTTAGCTATTCTAAGGATTTATTTTGCAGCTTTGGGAAAACAGTTTACAGTAACTAAACGCTGCATGAAGACCTCACATACTTCCATTGCCACTCAGAAGTTTTTGTCACACGTATAAGCATTCTTAAACCTGGTTTCATATGCAAATAAAGTTAACAAGTGAAATCATACCGAGACGTACAAAGAAAAGAGTTAAATGTCAAGAAAAGGAACTTCTATAGCTAAACCAAGATGAAAATACTTGTTATCAAGCTCTGTTTAGTACCGGTACATTACTTTTTTAGTTAATTTGCAGGTAAATTGTAATACTCTCTCCCTTGAATGGAAGATAAGAACACCAAGATATGCTTAACTTACAGAGTAACCTGCTAACTTTTTCACTGTTGAGTTTCTATGTTAATACAGATAATTAACTTAATCAACACCTTATGGTACTACTTCATACCCCAAATTACCGTACTTTAATGTATGGCAGTGGAAAACAGCGACAGCAACTTCTACTAGGATATAAGTGCTATGAAGTAGTAGAAGGTAACAAAGAAGAAAAAAAAATGTTTGCCCACCCCTTCCAACAGTAACAACTCGAAAGGAGTGCAGACTATCTGGAGAGATACTGTTCCCTTTGCTGCTAAACCTTACATGAGGGTGAGGAGAGGTTGATCAAGTCACCACACTTTCAGGTCACTCAAGTGCATAGCTAGCACCTGAGCTCCCTGGATTAGCCCCACCTTCTCACCTGGTGCTCAACCTGATTTAGGCTATGACCTGGCAATTCCAGAGGTATTAGCAACAATTTGTTACAGTGGGTGCCAGGACAGAAAAATGGAAAGGATTAACTATCCCAAGTAAACAAACAGTGTAACTCGGGAACAATTCCAATCTCATCTGGGAGCTGAAATTCTACTTCGAATACACGTTGTATGAATTCACTAAATTTTTTTTCCAAGACTATACTTCACAAGCCATGGCAATGTAGCCTGCACAGCAATCATAAAAAGCATTAGAAATGAAAGCTGATAACATTTAATGCTAATATTTTATGATGACTAAGTGATCTACAAGAAATTCTCAGCATTAACTGTTTTAATTATCTAAACTCTGCAGTACCCTTAGAACTCTGCAGATTCAAAAGACAGAAACTTCCTCTCAGTAGTCTGTAGACCAGAGAAATCGGAAGCTGTGTATTGAATTCTAATTACCAAGTCCCCCTACTCCATGCTTACAGTTTGCCCTTTATATCTCTTTGCTGTTACCTTATCCTTTTCTCTGAGATCTTATTCTTGACATATCAGTGCCAAGAAGTAGGACAAATTAACTTATTCTCTTCACTACATCCAGTACTACTAAAGTTGACACTACCCAGGCCTAAAGTTGGCCTTGGGTTTTACTATCCTGTTCCAAAAATTCTAGTGCAAACATACCTTATATTGTTAGAGTAGTTCCTGAAGATAAAGCTAAATAAGATGTGACAATTGTAGGGTAGGTGAACATAGGAAACAGAATAAAATTAAAGGGGAAAAGAGCAATTAAATAGTGGCAATAAAATTAGCTTTTATCTCTAGGAAAGGCTTCCTATCAATTTTCTCCTCAAAGCCACTTCAGAATCACAGTGAATAAGATGATAAATGCTTGCCTCACATCATGAAAGGAAAGGATTTATACAATCCTTACACAAAACTAAGTGTCATAAAACTGTTAATGCTTATAAAATCATAGACAATTCTCAATTTCAATTTGCAATGGATTAACATTTACATTGCAAACAGTTCCAGAGCTGATGAACTACAGATAAAAACAGAAATTATTTTTAATCTAGATTTGGTGTTTGTACTCTCAGTATAGAGGCAAAAAACTCCGATTAGACAGACCAAGCACCACAGTAGCATAGCAAATACAATATAACATTTTACTGTAATTAATGGTTACTAGTATCCAAACAAATTCATTTAGAACTAGCTCAAATACACTTGCGGAAGACACGATTTTTTACTATGAATCTCTGCAAACAAAAAAAGGCATAGAACAGCATATCTCTTCAAAACTCTGATTAAAGTACTTCTCTTTAAAAAGGAAACCAACATAAACCAGCATCTTGCCCCAAAAATGCATTTTTCCAAGAAAAACGAAAAAAATGCGTTACTTTGTGGAGTTGTAGGAGTGCTGCATTAGAAATTTCATCAGTGTAAACAGTGACTAAAAAAAGCTGTTCAAATCTAACTTATAGTTGATTACCACAGCAATGTGCGCAACTTGACAGTGTGGGAGATTTAGCTTTTGCTATATTGTTTATGATTTCAGAAACGCTAGAGAATTTACATTTTAAGATGAACAGCCTGACATCATTCACAAGTAACACCCTAAACCAAAAAAGTTTAGAAGGTTTTACTGTAAGAAAGGAAGTAAATCAATTTAATCTTATAATAATATCATAGGATAGATGACACCCTAAAAGGAGAAAAACATGGGCAGAAGATAAATTGTATCAATTGGCAGAAAAGGAAAGGAATGCATCTGAAGATGATCAAAAGATACTGCCTAATGGGAAAATAGAATTGTGGAAACAGACCTCCAGGTGACAGCGATAACCAAGTAAGTGATGTGTTTGCAATTGGAATATAGCAGGAAAAAAACAGAAATGCAGTCTGGGGCAAACAAAGATATTAAGTGTCACAGGACAGGGATTTAATATGTGACTGTAGTGTGATTTCATGTGAAATTATTGCATTCAGAATATACAATCATTATTTATAACATTTTTTAGGGAGTGAATAAACCAATTTTGTGATGCTCTTCAAAAGTAAAACCAGTAATTAAAAAAAATGGTGCAAGAATAAGTTGGTGCTATACAAATAGTTTAGAACCATCTATGTGAAATGAACACATGCCTGACCAGCATAAGAGTCAGTTTTATTTTTTTATTTTCATACTAATGTATTAAAGATTGTAAGAATCTAAAAAGCTAAAAGCAATTATACTGAGTCAGACCTTCATACAACCTGTTATGATCAGAAGCAGATACTGAGGGAAGGGTAAAAGGGCATTATAAACAGAGAAACACTTCCCTGATAGATCACTTATAAAGCTTCCACCAATTCGAGGCAGAATCAGTGTATTTGGGATAAATTACAAGTATTTCTCTGAATTTCTTTCTGATTGTTCAATCCTTTGATATTCACGGCATCTTGAGGCAATGAATCAGTGATTTAACTTACATTTTTGTGAACTTTCCATTCTATAATTTCATTCAGTATCCCACAGCACTTGCACTAAGAAACACTGAAAAATTATTTACCCTGCTGCTCATGAGTTTATATGCTGCCTTGTCTGTTTACTCATATATTGTGTGAAAACTGTTCTTTACCTTTGATGGTCTTTTTGCCCTTTTCTCTATTCTTTGGAGCTCTGCTAAATTACTTTCAAGATGGAAGGAATAAAGGAAAGAACAACACAACCCAGAAGTGTCAGCAAAATATTAAAATATTTTCTTTTTTTTGTCTCTGTAGTAGTCCAACACTGTATTCATACCATCAAAACTTAACTAATATGTGTTTTCAGAAGTATTTTTTAGGTAGACATTAGAACAAAATTACAGTAAACTAGAAAAATGAATTAATAATGGCAAATTCAAAGAGCAATTACTGTTAGAATTCCTGAGCAAACAGTTGCTGAATCAGCTTCTTCTTTCAATGAGAATCTGCTGTCTCCTCTGATGAAATATCTCTCTGCAGGAGAATACAGTATTTTTTAATACTATTTGATAAACTTCCTGATGGGAATAGTGGGCTCACTAACCAGTCTATCAACACATTCATAGGTATATAAAACAGATTTAAGTGACCCTGGCCAGTTTCTGCCACTAGGCTTATACAGATAATCTTGACTCTAGCAAAGTGTTCCTCTTTGACACTAGAGAACGTATTCAGACAAACATTCTGCTGCGTAGTTTAAGAGATACAGAATTAAGGTGGTAGAACGGCTGAAGAATCCTAATACTGAACTTACATGTCAGTGTTAACAAGTGCTTCTTAGCAAGATCATCTGAACATGATTTATGAGACATTCTTCCTTAATTGTGGCATGTAGAGTAATTCTGTTTTAATGCGATACTAGAAGATCTTCCCAACATCACTTAAATGGGTCTTGACTGTTAAGTTTGTCTAAATCATGAATTAATATCTCTGCGTCTCAGAGCACCAGTAAAACGACAATAAAGTAACAGAGGAGAGGTGCTCACTTGAAATCCTGTTAAGATGGAACTTTACTTTACAGCATGTAAACAGTAACAAACTCAGTAGGAAGTTGTTAAGAGAAAGAAAAGGAAGAGTAAGAGTCGTATGACTTGTCTATTTCAATGTCAGTGCATTCATACAGACGTGTTCTACCGGAAATGCTTCAGGGTCATCACGGCTAAGCATGGAACATAGTGACTATCCTTCTGTAACAATGCCCCCCACTAATAATTTTATACCCAGACCAGCCAAGACCACATCAAAATAGAGAAGCACATCTCTTGAAACAAGTAGCTCGGAAATAGTTAACAGTACCATTGGTAGCACTGTTCTTCCTATTTTTACTGTCCACTACATTAGAGAATCACAGTATGGTTGAGGACGGATGGGAACAAGTGGAGGGGCTCTTGTCCAACCTATTGCTGAAGAGCAGCTATATAAACCAGATGGCTCGTGAACATCTCCAAGAGAAACTCCATCCTGTTCAGATGGCTTGTAATCATCTCTGGGGAGACTCCACAACCTCTCTGGACAACCTCTTCTAATACTATCACCCCACAGTAAAATAATTTGCATCTTTCTCCAAAATGGAGAAGATATTCCTCCTTGATGAAGTGTTCTCACACATGCTAAGGGTGTCTGTTTTTGAATACTGCAAAACCATAAGTGTATGGTTTCAAAGTAGAATATATATATATATAAATATTTTTTCCCCTGTAATGGTATCTGTGAAATTAGCTCAACAGAATTTCCAAAAGCAATCAGCTTGTTAATGGTGTTATTAGAGATTCATTCAAGTAAATGAAAACTGGACAAGGAACATTTGTAACTTGGAAGACAACTATATACTCTGTATTCTAGCAAAACTCACATGGAAATAAACTTCCTTCATGTTTTACATGCTTAACTGGCTTCTTGGAAAGTCAGTGGAAACTTTGCCTGAGTATGCAGGGTAGGACTATTTACTTAGGAGGTGAGTCAACTTCTCCTTTTGGATAGTACCAGAGCACTGCTCAGAACTCAAAGAACAATTTGACTCAAAATTCTTTTCTGAGTTACGTGAATACAACTCCCAGTCCAAACTACTGGACAGCATTACACACAGCTAAGAGTGTTGGCTCAGAAAACAGGACGCAGACTGTTCTGACAGTGATCCCTGTGTGCCACTGATCAATTAGTGCTCCACAAACTAAACTCAAGTTCACTACTCCTGCTCCATGACTGTTGCAGTAACAGTTGTAGCACACTGACTAGGAGTCTGGAATGACTAATACAAAACTTTTTGCTACAATGCTCTCTTCACCACCTTCTATGGACTTGAAAATCCATCAGAAGAATTGTTTTAGCATTCAACTAGTTCAAGCACACAGAGAAGAAGCAGTATTACTATCAGGAATATGAATTGAGATTATGTCAAACTCAAGGAAGCACAGGATGTAAGGCAAGCGATGGAAAACAAACAATTTTATACAAAAGCACCATTTTCAGTGGCATTTGATACTTGTTTCTAAGTGAAGTTGGAGAATGCTAAAACTTGGTAAGGTCTGTCAATGAATAAGAATCCCCCTCCCCCCCTCCAAAAAAAAAAAAAAAAAAAAAACACCTCTTGTGACTTCCTTGGATTTGCTTCTTCCAGCCGTGGTAACTAAGACCTGAATTTAGCCCGTGCATGGCTCCTTCAGATTATTTCTTCTGCATAATCTGAGCTGAAATACTTTGTAGTTATAAAATATTTTCATGTGGTTGTAATTAAATGCAAGTATGGTATAATGTCTGGCAAAAATCAAAGCATCCTTACATTAAGAAAAGCAGAAATAATTTACAACGCAGTACTAGGAATCATACTGCTGTTAATACAAAACTATTTCTTAAATAGGAAAAAAAAAAATATTGAAGTGCTAAACTAATTTAAGACATAGATATCAACTTACTCTATTTGTAACAAACCAGAAGAAAAACATTGCAGATTTGATTCAGAAAATAATTTCTATCCTGTATTTTCAAATTCTGTACTTCTCTTCCATCCAGCACACAAAGATTACTAAAGTTTTGTGGGAAAAGCGCTGTTTGGCAGCATCCCAGTCCATAAGGGTCTGAGAATGATGTGTCAGAAACACTCAGGAGGCCTGAAAAGCTACTTTAAAATATGGAAGAGCTTTTCTTTTTTTTTTTTTTTTTTTTGCTGAGGCCCAGTTAGGGGGATTCAGTCTGTTCCAGCTAAGCTGCAGTAGAAAAGTAAGCAATTCATTACGGGCACCCCTAAAGCCTCTAATATTACAATATTTAAACTCCATCATAGCTTTTGAAACAAACCTTTTGGTTTTATGCATTTTTACAGCTATCAATCAACATTTCTGTTCTCCATTAACAGCTAGTAGTTATCTATTTGAAATGCTTTCAGTGCAAAGATGAACCTCCAGCCATGCTTGTATGTTGGTAAGAATCAAAATCTATTTTCATCTTCAAAGTTCTACCCAAATTTCTGTACCAACATTCTTCAAGAACAGAAAACTTAGTCTTTATGATTTTATTCTGTAATGATTGATTGTCCATACGCACAAGCTGTTACAAACACATACATGCCAAGATAAAAACAAAATCAGACATACACAGGGAGGTAGAAATAAAGCCCATTTTTCTTACCCTCATTTTAACTTACTTTTAGTCACTTAACAGCTCACACCTCAAAATATTCAAACTTAAATCTCTATAAAGCTCATTTTAATTTTTTAGAGTACTGGAAAGGCAGCAAGACCACCTCAGATATGCACAATGAGAAGGTGTTACAAAAAAGGATGCTCACTCATACCTCAAGATCTAGACACGCAGGAAAACTCCACCAAAGAGTGATCTCCAGCCAGAGATTCTTCCTCAATGGCAATCAGCCCCTAAAATGAGGTCTAAAAGGGCTGCAGCCAGACTCCACCCTTTTTAGTCACAGGTGAATCGTCTTCACCTGTGCTTCCAGGGCTGCTCAGATCTTGTCTCCAGGTGCTCAATCAGTGGTTCTGGCTGTGACTCAGCAGCTCCCATACAAGTGCTTAGAAAGGCATCGGCAGAAACCATTTTAACAAATCCCAGTAAAAATGCACAGGTATTAGGTATAGTTGATACTATACACAGGAAGCTTCTTAAAAAAGTCTCTTCTATTAATACTCAGAACCCAATTCTGATTTCATTGCCATCATAAGAATTTTCACCTTTGACATGGTGAAAAAGATCAGGCATAGGCATGGAAAGAAAGAAAAATAGAGAGATGGTGTTTATTCTATGCTATCTTACAGATCCCTCTTACTGAATCTAGGGCAGATCTAGAAAAAGACAAAGCACTGCACTTCTAAGTATCACAGTATCTGATTTTTATTTTCTTGGCCTGTGTATCTGAACACATAATCCTCTATTGAGAATCTTTTTACAGTGGGTGCAGGAAAGTGCGCTCACAAAAATCATCATTCTCTGTGGGGAGTCAACTAATGTATGCAGACAGTAATTCAAGAGAGCACTATTTTGGATTCTAGTCCCATCACTTGTAACAGTTACTTTCTACTTACTCAGGACTGACTATTTTTCTAGTTTCTATAAAACAACAACAACAGAAGATAAACTACTCTTTCTCACCGATGTGTTATAACTGCAAGACTTAAAGTCCTGAATAGGGAATATAAACTTTGGAAAGAGAAATGAAGATTGGAGAGTCTTTTCTAAATTCTTAAGAGTCTGCTGCCCATTGGCTTACTCCAAAGGAAGGGCTGAGTCCGCTCAGACAGAGAAAGGGATTGAACCTCTAGCTCATCCACATTTCTGTCAGTTCTAAGCACTTCCAGTCTGAAAAGAAACAGATCTTTCCATTATGGGGCCAGCTGTTGCTACAGGGTCCTGGCCTACTAGGTAAATTCAGAGCTCACCTCCTGGACAGACCTCTCCAGGGAGACTTAGAGAGGAATGCTACATTTATGGACACCTATTGCACATCAGCTTGATTTAATTACTAGGCTGCTCAGTCTTAAAAGGGCTTAAATACCTTAGAGAGTGTGAAATAGCACTGTTGGAGTGCTCTTCTCATTACACATCTCATAATAAAAGCTGCTTAATCCCCAGTCAAGTGTACCACAAGTGTTACATCGCAGATGTGTAAACACTTAGAGGACTCTAAATTCCACCTGACTTAAACATTAAGTGTTTGTGTCTTTTTCTGGGTCTTGCCCTAGGTCAGAATCAACTGCTCAGAAATAATTACGTTATCTGCATAATACTGTATTTCAGAATGATTTATTATTATTAAGTAGTTAATAATTAAGTATCTCTGGCTCCCTGATTAGAAACTAGCTCATGCCTCTCAAAAGTTAAGAGAGAAAACATACTCTTCAGAAGAAATAGTTGTTATGCTGACATGTTTTAATTTGATTGGGATTTTTTCATTTAAAATGCTTTATCTCGTGGATTTTTTGCTGTTGTCTGTTTTTCAAAGAATATCCAGCATTTGCTGTGTTGCCTTCTGCTTCTGGCAAACCATTAGCAAGATCAATAGGTTAATAACTGAGAAAGCATGACCCCAACATATCTTCTGTAAATATCACTTCTTGAGTGGATTTAGAAGAAGTGATTGGAAGTACTACATTTAATATTATGCAAGCACGATGTAGACGTTAGGAAAAAACTCACAGAAATTAAAAATAGGCTTACTAGATGACCTTATCCACAACTAGTAATGGCAAATGCTGTCTTTACGACATGAATAGAAAATATTTTAGGAATCTGTAACATTCTATGCTCCAGCTTTACTTTTAAGATAGAAAACCAGAAGAAAAAACATAAATAGAATATTTTCTCTCTTCATTTCTGAAGGACTCTGTAATTCCTGATGCCTGTAAGAATAGTTACTAGTTTGAAAGGATTGCCAACTACCAGCCCCTTCAGAACATATTTTTGGCTTTCACTGCTATAACACTTCGGTTACACTGAAAGTAGTGCCTACTATTTATTTCCGTGGAAATGGCAACAGATACAAAGACCACAGTAACACTATTTGATAGAGAAAATACTCATTTATTAAATGCGGTTTTTCAACACTGTTACCACCATATTCAATTTGTGCATCACTTCACGGTGTAACACCTCTGCACGGCCATCTGGAAAGAGGCTTGTCTTTCACACTGCTGTCACCACTGCTGAAATGTACTACCCACCACCTTGCCGTGCTCACATTTGATCTCTAAAGATGTTCAGCAAGCATCAACGACTGTCAATGGGTGCAGTCAGTTCTGCACAGAGGAGTCCAGTGACAGTTTTGCTTTATAGGCACATCCATGTCAGACACCATTTTGTCAGACTGCTGCCATCTGTTGCACAGGGAGCACTGGAGGGAAAGCTAAATCTCTGCTGCCACACTACCAACATCTGCTTCTGACTTCGTGGGTCGACACTATAAAATATTACTTTCAAAACATTATTTTCAGAGCAGCCCTCACAGAGTTTCCTGTAAGTTCTCTTGCGTGGCTTACCAGTTTGCTTTCTAAATAAACAACAAATGTGTTAGCTACAAAGTAACAAATGCTGAAAATCCTGGCAAATGAAAATATTTCCAGGTTTAAGTGTCAAAAAGCATGAGTACAGAGGATGATATAAAAAAAAACAACACTATCAGTCAAACTCAGCATTCCTCTTCTTACAAAATGATGTATTTTGTACTTATATTCTGAGAACTCCAAATGAGAATACTGGGGTTTAATGTTTATGTCACACCTGACAGTTTTGAAATTCAGTTTGTTAAATACAGGGACCTCAATATTAGACCAACAGCACAACCTAGTGGTAATTCATTCTATCCTCTGATACTCAGTTTACCTCACTATTATCTGCACAAATAATCATCGGGCATCCTTCAGCACACGCACTGCTTGCTTTAGGGAACAACTAAGAATGAAGTTGGGATTTTAGAAGAAAATGACACTTAAAACTGAGATAATCCAGGAAAATAGAAGGCTTTAAAATTGCTTCTATATCTTTAAAGCAAGAGTGTATTTCTCACTATGTATCATTTTAGCTATACTTAGAACATAGAATTAAGAATAGTGCAGTTTGTCCCTTTATTTTCTTTTCAAACAGAGAAAAACCATCAGTATTCACCATCATCTGAGAAACTTTACCTGGGTAAACGGACTAAAAGGCTATGCAAATTACTCAGTAATTAGTCAAAAAAGCTAAAAATATAGGCAACAAAAACAAACCTATTACAGTGCTTTGAAGTTCTTTTTTTTTGCCAGTCAAGTATATAGTACAAACAAGAGACAGCGGTCTCTTGAGGGAACAGGCAATCAAAATAAAAGAAATACAAGATAAACAAACAAAATATTATCTGTGTTCAAACAGCATTCCATAAAAATCCTATTTGGAGTTTCAAGTAACTTCTTATGATGATGTCAGTGAATAATTATTATTTTCATATGGGACATGCATAGAGAAAATCTTGAAGATACTCCTCCCTGGGTGAATTCAGTTTTGTGCAGCTGCGAAGTCATTCAGCATATTTCTCACTCTCTGATCACTGAGATATTATCATATTTATCATGTCTGTCTTCTCAGTAGGAAATACCAGATCACGTTTGTCTCTTACAGGAACAGAACTGTAAATGCAGTACTATATCCCTGAACAGCTGAATTACCATTTGCCTGCTGAGCACCTGCATCCTGCTGTAGCAGCTCTCCCTCGGGCCAATATGAGTCATTTAAAAGCAGAGTTTCACAGAAGAACCTGATAATGTGAAGGACAGATGTAGGTAATGGTGGAGATGACCTTTCCATTTTACTCTTTCCTCATATTTAAGTTCATATTATTCTTTTCCCTTCCTGAATCACTTTCAGTTGGTGTAGAATAATTTTATTGTCGATATATTTTTGGTATTTTGCTCATGGTCAAAGCCTTTAAAACTATAATAGTACGGAATAAATATTTTCTACTAGTACTACTCATGGATTTCAGAGAATACGTTTTTCAAACAAGATGCCTGGACAGACAATACCTATTCCAAAGACTCAAAAATCAGAACTCTCTTAAGAGGATCACTAGTTTTCATTTCAGCTTCATGGACTTCTGCTGTTTGACTCACGCTCAAGGTATGTACCTGGTAATGCTGATGTCTCAGCCTGGTTGAGATAAAAACTAGGTGGAAACGGAAGTCCACTCCACTCTCTACTGTTGAGGAACACATGCAGGTCCCACATACTTTCTCATATGAAGAGTAATCAATGAAGAGAGACATACAAGAAACAGGAACTGTTCTCAATCGCAAATGGGTATGTATGCTGTATTTTAATGCTGTAACAAGAAGGTAAGAGACAACAGTCTTCTGATCACAGGTCACAAACTTATTTTCTGAGTTGGTATTATGTGGCTGTAAGGGCAGGTACTACCTGAGCTACGGTGGAGACTGCCTCTCTACTAATCTACTGGATTTGTTTAATTCTGAATCTAATACATTTATATGGTAATACGTTACCATACCTGGTAACAGTTTTAAAAGGTTTTTTTTTGTTACTGAATTTGACAGGGCTGGAAGGTTATTCTTTGAGAACCAAATGGTAAGATGACTTCATAATCATCTTGTTGAATTTCCTAACACTTGGTATGCATTCCTTCTATATTTTAACAAAACACAGATAGATGTGTCCTTCAGAGGATTTGTTTATGACAGTTATTTATACTTGATTGTTTCGTGTTCATCACTTCCTTTTACAAAGCCCCTGCTGGTTATATAGCTTAGTATATCTTGAGACATAGTGCACAAATGAATAAAACTCTGGCAGAACTTGGTTAAGCAAATACACTTCCACTCACTAAAACAGAAGCTCATGCTTGAAAATGCCAAACAGCCCAGCAATAATAACTGGTTAACAAGTCCCCAGGTAGCTAACATTAAAAAAATAAAAACTTTGTGATCTCGAAAATAAAGAAGCCACATCATAAATCATCACCCAAACTGATGGTTACAAATGTTTCTGGAGCTGAACAACAGCTTCAGTGATCATCCACAAAGGAGGTAAGGAAGTAATCAGAATGCAATGGCAGCATTTCCACAAGGAATATCAATTTCTTAGAACTGATGACAGCTCTGTGATAGAAATGTGACAGACATTTGATTACAAAAAGAAAAAAGCCTAGTACGGGTAACACTCAAGAAACTACACTGAGTTTTTAACTCTCATTAAGTTTTAATAAAATGAAATAAAAATGCATTAGTAACATTGCTGGTGTGAGCGGAGGTTGAAGTAATCAGCAGCGCTCTAATGGATGCACACCTTTTCAAAGGCTGGCAGTAATGCTACCACAGTACAAGAAGAGAAATTCGAGTTTGACTATGTGAGAATTTGAATTTAATCCTGCCCACCCAACAGTGAAATCTGAGTACCCAAGACAGACAGTCTAATTCTCACTGAGAATATATACTTGCATAAAACAAAATAAAGAAAAATGAGGAAACCTAGGAAATTAACGGCATATAAATAGAAATGTAATTCATGAATAAAATATGCCCCAAAGTTTTCCAACTCTAATAAAATAGTCTATTTTCTTTTCTATTTTAACTTAACAAATTATTTATGTGTTTCCATATACTAAAGAATAATCCTTGTTTATTATGTTCCAACATAACTCTCTTTTAAATAAATTTGAAATTCATGAGACCAGAATATACATATGATTGACATCAACAGTATTACAGCGCAGTCTTTCCAATAGCAGAGAATAGCACTAATACAGCTGTTAACTTCAAGCTCTGGAGCGTAGCTTTGTTGCTCATTTCTCTAGTGCTAGAAGTCTTAATTGTTAGCAAAGATGAATTCTGTCAGTTTGATTCTTTGAGCAGTATTTCACACGTATCTCCTCGATGAAGACAAGGGACTCCATGTGTACTCTGGAAATGGCACTACTCCCAAACAAGGGTGCTAATTCACTGTAAACCTACCCAAGACTTGGGAAAAGGACTTCTTATGCATCAGCTAAGATTTTTTTCAACGCAGGGTGCTTAAAAAATATAGGTATAAATTCACGTGCAAAGATATGAATTCAAACAGTGTGTATTTCCTGTGTTGCTGAAACAGAACCAATGGACAGCTACCACTTCACCTTAAAATGACATGTTCAGAGATGTAACAAAATGGACAGCACAACAATGATAGCAGAGCAGCGAAGTCCAAGGCTGCGGTAAGCGAAGACTTGCTCAAATGCAGCAGCCATGGACACAAAAACAAAACAAAATCTGCTTACCTTCAGAAGACCTTGAATACACACAGGAAACCCCCAGCAAAATACCCTTGCCTCTATATTGCCACACCTTAAGTGAGTTCTGGGAAGTGGTGGATCCTGGCTCCACCCCTTCGGGCCACTCAGGTAAACTGCATGCACCTGAGCTCCCCTGGGTTGGCCATGCTTTCCCACCAGGTGCTCCATCACTGGTTGAAAACGTGACTTGGCATTTATGCTACAGAGCACCATATTATTAATTCATGTTCACTTGTGTTTCAAAGTCATTGTGGTCTATGAAGCTATTTCAGAGCAGAATTGGTTCTTGACAATGGAAGCTTGGTACAACAAAGACAGAATATCCTCAGTTCTATTAAGAGACAGTAGTGAAAAAAATATTACCTAAAATTACAACAGAAAAAAAGAACCTCATAGATTGGAGAAGTTCCTATTTTTGACCAAACACAGAATCATTTCTGAGACATGAAGTCAAAGGAGATTTTCAGTAAGAACCATCAAGAGTGGAAATCACAGTAATTAACCTGGTCCAGTGCTTAAATATCCTAATTTCCTTCGTTGCAGTTTCAGCACACTTGTGTCGTCTCTGTCAAAAAAAATGGAATTTTTTTTTTTCTTGATGGCAAATGTTTTCTCATCTACTACACACAAGTATTTTAAACACAAATATTTCAGTCTTTCCTGATAGAGCTTGTATGTTTGTATTTTTAACCTCTGATCATCCTAGTTGCTTTTCAGTACATATATTTTTTCCTTTTATTGGTCTTGCACAATATTCCAGTTAAGCAGAACAGAATGGTTGTTTGATCTCCCATTTCTGTTTACATGCCCTAGTAAAGTGCTGGCACTTCTCAAAGTTGTTTGAGCACTACTCACTCATTTATTTTGGCCTGAATTGGTAGAGTGTTAAAATACCATAAGCCTCAGATTTGTGGTTAAAAAAAAAAAAAAAAAAGGTATCTACTTGTGATTCACTTCATACAATAGCTTTCTAAAAGTATGCAAGACAATCTACTTGCAGAAATGTATTTCTCTGACATTTTCCTGGGAATTATATTTACTTACATATATACATCATGGCTTTATGTAAAAGCTATCACTAGAGAAGGCTATCCAAGTTCACAACCTTTTTACATTTCTTGCATAGGTTCAGAAGAGTATACCAATCCCCGGGGATACCACAAGAAATCAAAGACAGCAAGGTTGAAAATATTTATTAGGTTTTCTAGTCTAATGTTTGATGCTCTTCTAATGTAAGATTAATTGGAACTAGCCTACAGTGACTGCTGTGTGAGTATGCTTGTGATAAGCAGTGTAACTACAGCAAGGCTTGAGTCCTGAAAAAAGGTAACCATAAAAGTATAGAATGGCTTCAAAGGGACCTTAAAGCCCATCCAGCTCCACCCCCAGCTCAGGCTGCCCTGAACCCCATCCAACCTGGCTTGAGTGCCTCCAGGCATGGGGCACACACAAGCCTCTCTGGGCATCTGTGCCACTGCCTCGTCACCCTCTGAGTAAAAAATTTCTGCCTAACGTCTGACCTAAACTGCCTGTACATAATACTAGAATCATAGAATGGCCTGGGTTGAAAAGGTCCACAATGATCATCTAGTCTCAACCTGCTACGCGCAGAGTCGCCAACCACCAGACCAGGCTGCCCAGAGCCACATCCAGCCTGGCCTTGAATGCCTCCAGGGATGGGGCATCCACAACCTCCTTGGGCAACCTGTGCCAGTGCCTCACCACCCTCTGTGTGAAAAACTTCCTCTTGAAACACTAATGCTGAAGAAACCCTGAGTGCTACAAATGATATGAGAACTTGCCAGGAAGAGGCCAGGTCTCAGCCTCATATTCTTAGGGAATCTAAAAACAAAAGAAAGCAACAGAACAAGAACACTGAAAATAACAGCAACAACCCAAATCCTTAGCCTTCGAAGAACCAAATTATTGGGGAAATTACAAAAAATCGAAGTTCTTTGTAAACAGTGTGTATATTCATTAATAATGTAAATTGTTTTTTGCCATTTTGAATATATTAATTATAGATAAGTAATCATATTTATTTCTAGTACTTCAGTAGTTGCATTGTCTGCTTTTCTGAAAACGTTGGAAAAGTTTGGTTTTATATTTGCAATATGCTTAAGGAAACATTTGTATTTAGACACTTATTCTGTCTGACTTGTGGGAATACAAGAAAAACTGTTCAGAACAGCAGCTGTGGAGCAAGATAGACAGCATGAGAACCAAGGACACCTCTAGAAGAAGAACGAATGTCTCACAGCTCTGACTGGACAAGTGCCTGCATGAGCGGTTGAAGAGAGTTTGTAGAATGCTCTGTTGACATGTAAAGGTGGATGGGAAAGTTGCAGGGGCAGATGGGAAAGCTAGAAAAAGGAAACTTGTGAAGGTATGTAAGTGATGTAGGAACTTGTAATAAACTATTTGGATAGTTCACATCTGAGTCCGTGCATCAGAAGCTGCATGACTGAAGAGGTTGGTTTCTCAGTGATGTCTCATACAATCTTGCTGAGAGTTTGCAAGGCGCCAAAAGTGAGCAGAACAGGCACCTTAATACTAATGCAGTAAAACAATACAGAAACGTAGTATTTCACCTCAAAGCAATACGGGAAGTACTGTTTGTTAGCGCCACTATCAGTGAACGAGTTTCCCTTCATGAGTCTGCCACAACCTTAAGCAAATTCCACTGAATTTTTATTTCGTCCGTAACACAGGGATGGCCTTTCAGTTCCCATGCCACATATTTTATCCTTAAACATTAAATTTGTAGCTAATTCTACTGACTAGTAGAAAAACTTATCAATGGCAGTTGGCGTATCAGACTTCTTAATGCGGGCAGGGCTGCCACCGGGGTAACTAACTCAGAACACTTCTGAACTCGGGGTAAGGTAAGGAAGTAGTAAGCTAAAGGAAATAGGCAGTGATCAGGTGGAAAAGAAAGGACCACCCAACTCCTCACTCAATTGCAAAGGAACCTACCAGTGACTAAGAATATCAACGTCGCTTCAGTTCTAGCTTTGCCACCTCAGATGTTGGATGGAGAAGGAATAACGTAGCAGCCCGATACCACAGCCTCAGCTTCTTGGTAAGCCAACATCGTCTCACTGCTGGTTTGTGGGCTGAATTCCACCACCACCGCCATCACCCGGGGGAGCCGCTGGCTGCCAACTATCAGCTGCTACATCAAGGCAGCCCACTTCAAGAAACAGGGAGCTGTGCTGTTTGAGTCCCTGCAGCTTTGGTCAGGTGACAGCAGAAAAGCCTGGACAAACAATGGCGATAAAGAGTTTGAAAGGTGTGGAATTTGCAGACAGAGAGGAGACCGAGGTCGCCTCGTGCGGCTCCTTCCAGCACACGCTTCTCAAACAAGCAGTTTGAGTTGGTGCCTGCGTTGGTGCCTCCAGCCGTGCCAACGCAGCCCGGCACACTCAGCCCCTGTGCTTCACCACGCGCAGCATTTCAGCGCTTTCACTCAGGCGTTGCACCGGTTGTCGAAACGTGACACAGATTTTGCCTTACGTAGACATCTTCTGGCGCCTTCGAAGAGAAACAAACAAACAAACACAACAAAATAAAATGAGGATGTCCTCCCCCCCACCCCTCAGGCACCAGCAGCAGCGGGCACGCGCACAGCCGGCACCACACTGAAGCAACGGTCGCCGCGCGCGCCGCGTCTCGAGGACAAACGCCGGCCGCCGGCCCACGTGCGGTGGGGGAGGGGCGGGGCGAGGGGCGCGACGGGCAGAGCGAGCAGCCAATCGGCGGAAGCGAAGGAGCGGCGGAAACGACGCGAGGCGGAAGTGCCGCGGGGGCGGGGTGGCGGCGAGCCGGGTCCGTACTGCGTCGCTTTGCGGGGGCGGCGCGGAGTCGCCTGCCGCCGGGCGGGGCGGCGGTTGAGGCCCGGCGGGTTGCGCGGGTGATGCGCGCCCCGCGGGGGCTGCCGGGCCCGGCGCCGAGCCGCTGAGGCGCCGCGGGGCCCGCGCGGAGCGGAGCGACCATGCCGTGCACCTGCGGCAATTGGAGGCGGTGGATCCGACCGCTGGTGGTGCTGCTGTACATCGTCGGGCTGCTGGTGGTCGTGCCTCTCTGCGTGTGGGAGCTGCAGAAGCTGGAGGTGAGGCTCGGGGGAGAAGCGGCCTCCGCGGCAGAACCAAGGGGCTGCGGCCTCACAGCGCCTCGGGGGGTTCGGCTGTGTCCCGGGCCGGCCCGTGTGTGTGTGTGCATTGCCGGCAAGGGCGGGAGCGGGGCGGAACAGCGTGCGGCCCTTCCCTCCTTCCCCTTCTTTCAGTAGCTGCAGAACAGACGCCGAGCCGGTGGAACGGGCACGGGATGCGCTGCGAGCCCGATCCGCTGACAGCGAGGGAGGCTTGGTGGCTTTACGCCTTTCAAAAGCGGAAGACTCAAAACTCAACTCAGTGTTGGAATACACGATGAACATCCTTCTTAAAACTTGATTCATGGGTGAAAAAAAAAAAAACACTCTTGTTCTACCTGCCTTGTTTTAAAGGATTAATACCAGAACTGTGATCTTGCACTCTTCTTTCTCTTTGCAAGGTTGGAATCCATACCAAGGCATGGTTTATTGCAGGGATATTTCTCCTGATGACCATACCCATCTCCCTCTGGGGAATACTACAACACTTAGTCCATTATACTCAACCTGAATTGCAGAAACCAATAATAAGGTAACATCTCACCTTTTACCTCTGCTGCAAATACTGAATTTAATTCAGATGAAAGATCTGTCTAGTAACATGAAATGTTCTTTTGTTATTGTAACAGGATTCTGTGGATGGTGCCGATTTACAGTTTAGACAGTGTAAGTGTTCTCTTACTGTTAACAGCTCACTAAAACTGTTTGCTAGGGGAGTGAAGGAAAATGGTGTCACAGCAGAAACAGTGCTGCACACGATGTTGTAGTCCTAGAAGCTTCTGTTTATCTGTGTTCATGGAGTACATCCAAAGTGTAGTTCTAACAGTATTACACACAAGTTGGGAATCTTTGTAAGATCACTACTGCAACATCTTCTTAACTCTCTCAGTCCTTGAACATTCTTTCACTGCTTTGGAAATGGGGTTGGTGCTTACTTCTGGTTCTTCCATCTTCAGTAACAGCTGAAATGGAAACCTGTTGACCAGCCTGCTACAAATGCAGTCTCACAATTCAGAGCCTTATCTTTCTTTCCTGCATTAGGCTTAGCACTAAAATTCTTTACCAAGAAATGCTTAGTGTTAATCTTCCTTCTGGGGACAAAGAACAAGGCTTCACAACAAACCACTTCTGAATATTTTTATATGACAGGTACTATTGGCCTTGCCAGTTGTTGTTTGTGTATGTGTCATCTGTTGCTGCTTGCACAGATGATTTCAGATGGAGCTAAGCAGCATAGTAATTCCATGGATTGTATGTACAGGGAGTGTGTTTACATATTACTGTCACCTCTTGACATTGCTGTTACTTAAGTTGATCCCATAGAAGACAGGTTTCCAGGAACCTTTCCTTTGAGGTTTTTTTCCCCCTCTCACGTCTTCAGATTACATAAAGTGTCACCCTCATGTACTTTTTTTTTTTTTAAAGGAAGCAGCATTATCTGTTTCCTGTGGGGGATATCAACTACCTCAGATTGATATTTCAGTTATTTTCATTTGGAAGAAAAATGCTTGCTAATTAGATGAGCATTCAAGAGTGCTTCTGACAGGTATTAAAATCTTTCCCTAAGCTCTTGGATCTTACAGCCTTTGCTGCATGTATGATGTTCTAGAGCTGAACATAAAGCTCAGTTATCCAATTCAACTAGATGCATATTATCCACAAGATGTAGCAGGAGCTGTTATTTCAAGTAGTTCATAATGAGAATGAGGATGTTAAGCATCTTCCTGAAGTTCTAATAAGAAGATCTGAAAAGGCACAGTATTCACTCTGCTGCGCTTCTGGAAGCATAGTAAACTCAAAATAGTTGCTTCTGTTTGGGAAGCAAAACATGAATAAAAAATGAACCAAAAGAAAAGCAACTAACCCACAAGATGCACTGAATAGTGCAACACTAATGTGATGTTCAAAAAAACCCCACAAAAAAACTCCAAGCTCTAACAGCTGATCTATAGTCACAGTCTTGCAAAAATAATAATAATAAAAAAATTAAATAAAAACCTGAAAAACTCAACAGTTTTCTGTTAGAAATGCTAGCTTGGAGTGATGACCAACTACCACTTGAAGGCTAATCAGCTGCTATCATGTATTCTGCTGTAATGCAATAGAAGAGCAGCAATGACAGCAGAGCAGCAAGGTTCTAGGTTGCAGAGACTAAGAGTTTGCTCAAATGCAGCAACCATAAGCATACAAATAAAAGAAAGAAGCTGCTTACCTTCAGAAGGCACACAGGGATAAGCAGCAAAAAACACCCTTGCCTCCCCTGCCAGCCCTTATATGAGTTTGGGAAGGGGTGGATCCTGGTTCCACTCCTCCTCACTCAGGTACATTGTATGCACCTGAGCTGCCCTGGGTTGGCCTTGCCTTCCCACCAGGTGCTCAATCACTGCTTCATACCATGGCTTAACATTTCTGCTACAGCTACAAACACACTAAAATATTTATGCATTAGATACAAAATGAACTTTGTACTAAAGGACTAAAAAGTTAGTTTTGAAATCCATATCCATAGAATAGCTTGGGTTGCAAGGGACCTTTATGATATCTAGTTCTAACCACACAAACATTGACTGTGAACATGTGAATTTGAGGAAGCTGTTCTATTTTCTCTTTCTAATAGGAGTTCTCTTTTAAGTTTCTCTTTTAATAGGAGGTCAGTGATAGAGAACCATCTCCATAGTTACCTTTAATTTAAAAGACCGAATTGTGTTGAGAGATGCAGAGCTCCCCTTGTGCAGTGCTATAAGCTTGTTTCATTTGAAGAAGCAGACATGCCATCTAAAGTTCTACTGGTATTTTTAGAAAATGTCATTTTCTGTCAGTAGTATCACACTCTTACCAGACAATCATATTCTGTTTAATTAGTGCTTCCTGTCTAATGTAGTATTGCTTATTGAACTAGCCTGCCAGCGTTGTCATTGGAATCACTTCTGCCTTTCTAGTGTGTAACTTCTTGTGTACCTCTCTTCTTGCAGTGGATAGCTTTGAAATACCCCAACATTGCAATATATGTGGATACATGTCGAGAATGCTATGAAGCTTATGTCATCTATAATTTTATGGTTTTTCTTTCAAATTACCTAACCAACCGATATCCAAACCTCGTATTAATAATAGAAGCGAAAGATCAGCAGAGACACCTGCCTCCCCTGTGCTGTTGTCCATCATGGGCTATGGGAGAGTGAGTATTTGATGACATACTAGATTTTAAACTGTGTAGTCAGATACAGATCTTTTTGCATTTAGTAGTATACTGTTGTTTGCAATGGTCTGTTTATGGATTGCACACACCTTGTTTGTCAGTGATGAACTCTGACTGAAAGCAGCTGGGATGACTGTGTTTCCATCTAGCTGTAAAACATGCTAGAACACACACTAACTTAGTTATGTGTTAACTCCAGTGCTGCTGAGGAACACTTGCTTATTTTTTGAAAAATGTTGAAAAAATGTCTCTCTGAATTTCCTTCCTTTGCTATCAGGGAATGTTTGCCAAAAGCCTCATTTTGATTCAGTGACACCACATAGCATATTGCTTGTATTTCCATAGCTGAGAAAAGAAAGGCCACATGCCCACGAGCTGCTCATTTCTGTATACTTACTCAGATGAGCAGAGTCAATTTTCCTCCTCTCAAGAGATTTCAATAAAGTTGTTTAAAACATTAAACACAAACTATGAACGCAACTCCTAAACATACTTAAATGCAGGGACAATTTCATTCTCTTTGTTTAGCCCAGCCAGAATCTTTTTGTGGCTGGAAGTGAATTACTAGGTATTTAATGTTACGCATCTGTAAAGTCTAGGTCTATTTGATTGCATATATACACAAAATACTTTTACATCTGAAGTTCTGGAAATAAGCTAAGTTGAAGTCAGCATAAAATAAAAATGCAGTTTAGTGAAACAACTGAGAAAAGGAATTTTTCATGAGTAAACTGTCTTTAAATTCTTGTACAATTAATTTTGTGTTTGTTTTGCAGAGTTCTGTTATTTAGGTGTAAACTGGGTGTTTTGCAGTACACTGTTGTCAGACCGTTTACTACTATTATTGCTTTGTAAGTACACTCATAAATAATGTATATTGGTCTTTGGGATGTAATTTTGAGTTATACTGGAAATGATATTCATGCCCTTTGTATTGAATCAATGCAGTTTGAAAGCAAAGGAGTTGTGTTGCATTCTAAATGGGTCCTTACAATTTGCATCAGCCTCTGATTTCTTTATGGCTTCTGTACAGCAAGTGCCTTTTTGCAGAATTGAAATAATAAATACTTAATGCCTACAGCTGAAAGAAGTGGAAAAGGATGTAAAATAGTGTTTATGTGGGAAGGACGTTTTAGAGTATCATTCTCTCCATTTTAGAGTTCTCTTTTCCTCCTTCTTTCCTTCCTGGTTTTAACAACCATGTATTTTTATTGTCAGGTTTCATGTAATTTTGTAGGTTATATTAAACTTTACATGTGATAAGCCTGACTGTCTGCTCTTATATCACAGAACTGTTGTTGTAAAGGAGTAGCAGGCAGATAAGCCAAGTGACGTTTAAAACTTAAATTCATAAACTCTGTATTGTTGATCACTGCAGTTAATTCTGCAGGCCTGTGAAAAAGCTGCTATTCACAAAGAATATCCAGTAAATATTTGTATTAATGATGCATTCTAACAGTTCAAAGCAAAGCAGCTAAAAAAATGTGAGATTTGATTTTTTAATCTCTTCAGCAATTGGATATGTTAACTTTGCATTTTCCATTCTCATTTTCCATGCCAGAAAGCAAAATGTAATGTACCTACATATGTTATGATATGCAAAATACAATATCAACTTAATATATTGTTGAAAAATGATTGTGCAGACCTTCATTGTCCACATTTGACAACCAAAACAGTTAAAACACTTGGTTTATGTGATAGAGGCTTAACAGTTCAAGAAACTGTTAATGTATTATTTTGTCATTAATTCTAAAAACTCTTTCAGAATTTGTGAACTAGTAGGCGTGTACGATGAAGGAAACTTCAGCTTTGACAATGCTTGGACTTACTTGGTTATACTTAACAACATGTCACAGCTAGTGAGTATCAACAGTGCATCTTTCTACTCTTTTAAATCATCATATTAATAATATGTGATTCTTCTTATGTGAGCTATTGAGAGTAATTGCATGAATGTCTAGTCATTCTTATCGGTATAATATATCACTGTAATTCTGTTCTTATTATCTATAATTTATGTTTTAACTCCTAAACTCCATGAAGCATTAAGGTGTCCCACCTCTCTGCCCCAAACTATTTGATGAACTGGTCTGACCCAGACATGCTAGCTTCCTCCCAGCACCCATACAAAGACCCTGCAGTGACTTTGTTAAAAATACTGCTACAGAGGTGGTGGGAACAACCTTGTATAGTAGAAACAGCACATGCATCCTTTAAAGAAAAAAAACAGCAAAATAACAAGGTTTTCTTGAGTCTATCTAGGCAAATATTAGCTTTTCAAGGGAAAAGGATACTCACTTCTACAGCAGGTTTAGGAAAAGCGTGACATTCCACCTGAAAAGGGTGTTGTGCTGGTGCTGTGGCTGTGTATGTAGGGTGACTGTTAGTTAACTCATGAGCTGCAGCTGCTTTCTGCTGCAACAGTCCCAGCAGCTGCACTGACTTCTACAAGTGCAGGTTGACATGATGGCTTAAAGAAACTTAGCAGTAATAGGCTAAGAGAGTTATCAATGAAGAGATCAATTTAGTTAGGCTATATGTTAGCTTGGCTGCTTGCTGTCTAGATTGTTTAGATTTGTGGTGAAGATTGTAGCCATTTACTCTTTTCTTGTAAGGAGACAACATTTCAGACATTCTTAACAGAAGCCTGAAAGAACACTTTATGTCATGTGTTGTAGAGCGGCACTTGGTTTTGGAGAGACATTTACGGCAGCTTCCTACGCTTTCTTTTAGCTTTGTAGATAGATGACCTCAGTCTTTGTCTGACAACGTAATTCTAAAACAAAAATTCAGAAAGGAAAAAACAAGCCTGCTTTAATGCAGTAAGGACACATGCCCTAAATACAGACCTTCTTTTCAAAAATAGGCAGGTTTTGTTTCATACTGTGATATTTTTTATTACTGAAGAAATGGTAAACAAACCAAATAAATATTTAAAAGCTTTTTATTTTTTATTTCCTTGTTAGTTTGCTATGTACTGTTTAGTACTTTTTTATAAAGTACTACGTGAAGAACTGAACCCTATCCAACCTGTTGGAAAGTTCCTTTGTGTGAAGATGGTAGTTTTTGTTTCTTTCTGGTAAGTTAATTACTAGTTACTTCTAACTCTCAGAGTGGTGCAGTAACACCCTGGTAGAGAAGCAGGTTGTTCTAATAATGAACTAGGAAAAACAAATGCTTCTTAGATTGTCTTCTCTTTTGGTCTTTAGGGCCATGAGTAAATATTGTACAGCATTCAGTTTTGAGCACCTCACTAGAACAGAGACATTAAGGCGCTGGAGCATGTTCAGAGAAAGGCAGTAAAACTGGGGAGAGATGCAGAGCACAGGCCTTATGAGGAGTGACTGAGGGAGCTGAGATTGTTTAGACTGGGGTAGACTCAGGGGAGGAGACGTTATCACGCTCTACAGCTTCCTGAAAGGAGGCTGGGCCGAGGTGGACATGGGCCTCTTCTCCCACATAAGCAGCAATGGCACTAGAGAGAATAGCTTCAGGTTGTGCCAAGGAAGATTCAGGTTGGACACTAGGAAAAACTTCCTCTCCAAAGGAGGAGTCAGGTGCTAGAATGGGCTGCCCAGGGAGGTGGTGGAGTCACTGACCTAGGGATGTTCAAGAAGTGTTCACATGTTGTGATGACAGACATGGTTTAGTGGGAAATATTGGTTGGATAGTTGGACTGGATGATTTTGGATGCCTTTTCCCAATCTAGGTGATTCTGTTATTTTCACATCAGCCTGTTCTGTTTTCCTTCATTTAAAATCTAAAAAAACAGCAAGGTTTTTTTTTTGTTGTAAGATTTGTACTACCTACATACGCAGTATACTTAAATGTATGCCTTGCGTACCAGATTTGCTTGGAAGTTTGTAGGCAACACTATTATAACAATAATTAATATTTTTTATAGGCAAGCTGTGCTTATTGCATTGCTGGTGAAAGTTGGTGTTATTTCTGAGAAACACACCTGGGAATGGCAGAGTGTGGAAGCTGTGGCTACAGGCTTACAGGTAGGAGCAATGACAATTACTTTATAGGAGAAAACACTCTATGGAAGATTACCTATGATTTCAAGCAAATATTATTGTATCTTACCTAGCATAGGCTCGATTACTACTGAATTAATAGTAAGTTGGACTAAGAGTCAGCCAGTCAACCCAATTGAGTTTTATGCTTCCCTATCCATGTGTTATTTGTAAGGAACACATTCAACCAAGACAGTCTGTTCAGCAAGGACTGTTTCCTGCATCTAAATCAAATGGACTGCACTCTGATGATGTCTGCCAAGAATGCCCGATCCCTGGTTTATGAGTAATTGATGCCAACATCCCAGTGCAATTACCATCAGGCATTCACTGAAGAGCTCTTTTTCTCCAGTTCTGAGTGATTTTTAGTTAATACCTATTTCTGAGTGATTTTTAGTTAATACCTCTTTCTTTGTTTCAGGATTTCATCATTTGTGTAGAAATGTTTCTAGCTGCTATTGCACATCACTACAGTTTTTCCTATAAACCTTACGTTCAAGAAGCTGAAGAAGGGTCATGCTTCGACTCCTTTCTTGCAATGTGGGATATTTCTGATATAAGGGCAGATATATCAGAACAAGTTCGAAATGTTGGTAAGTAACAGACAAATCTGCATTATCTGTAAAACAGCCTACGTATTTCCAGCTTCATTTTGTACTGTTAGCCATCTTTACAGTTCCTTGAGAACATTCCATACCAAATTAGTGGCACCTGTATCCTTAGAGCATTTCATCTAGTATCTTGCACTACATTGTCCCAGTAATCCTGTGAGTTAACTGTCTAGTTCTGCATTTTTCTTTCAAACAGATCCAAGGGGAAATTGCAGGTGTTTAGCTGGACTAGAGAGGAATGTCTTTTACTCCTGCCCCCTTCTTTCCCTTACTGGAAAGGTATCCTTTCATTAACTGAAGATAACAATACCCAGGTAGAACTGTTCTGAAGACTAAACTTGTAACTTGCCTAGGCTAGTGTCTGTTTGTTTGAAGACCTTGATGTATTGCTCTAAGCATTAAAGTGTTATTTTTGTTTGACATAACTCTAGGAAGGACGGTTCTGGGCCAGCCAAGAAAAATGTTTTTTGCTGAGGATCATGAGCAAAACGAGCATACAAGTTTACTATCCTCCTCTACTCAAGACCCAATTTCTGATGCTTCTTCAATGCCATCATCACCTATGGGTCATTACCAGGGGTTTGGACACACTGTGACGCCTCTCACAACACCAACAACAGTCCCTGCAATTGATGGTATTTATAACACTTCTGCTACCCGAGACACTGCAGAATCACCTGAACTAATGCACAGCTCATCAGAGAAAGCTTTGGATAGAAGTTAGACTCACCTTTTTTGAACATGTCAAGGAGCCTGTTATATTCTTGCCACATACGTTCGGTTAGCATATACTCTTAGCCCTGGAAGTTGAATAGCGTGGAGTAGTAGCTACTGAGCAGGCAGGAGGAGGATATGGCTGTAACTGACATCCTAATGTTCTGAGTTTATAACGGTTACGAGTACCTGAGTACCCTATGAATATAAAACGCACACTGTAAAGGGTTCTGAAGAAATTCAAGAATCAATTCCTTGAACTGCTAAAGGTTTATACATCTGTTATACAAAAGTATGGTAAAACTATACTTCTTTTTATTAATACAAAAGAAACACTTGAAATAACACCGTACTCTTCAAAAGATGAAATGTAAGTACTGCTAGCAGTGGAAAGTGTTAATTTTGAGAATGTAATTTAAGGAGGGCAGTGAAAAAACTTTATATTGGTTTTGGTTTCCTTATTGATGATATTAACTACATACCCCAAGGCTTGAATGGTGTGTGGATGAAATGTAACTTCTGCGCACATGCCCTCTTCTTCCCTTGCCGGTATAGTTAAATAAAATCCCTTCAATGAAGATAATTATTGCAAAGCATCAGTTTAAAAAAAAAAAAAGTCTAGTTTAAAAAAGAAAAAAAGCATTCCCTACTGGTCTCACCATAAAGTTCCAGGCACAGACCATACAGTTGGCTTAACTGTTGTTCTTGTACCTCTTAATTTATTAGTCTTTTGCATTCAGCGATTACAGCCAGAAAGGTAAGCTTTGGATTAATACCTTCACATTTGATGGCTTTTTTTCCTATCCTTCTAGAATAATAGTAAGGAGAGGGGAATAAAGGATGTCAAAAATGACAAAGAAAACAGAACTGACTCCTTTGGTTTTGGCTGCAATAAATTCTTTAACACCTAAATTTTTAAGCTGTTAACATATCCTGCTTTAACAAGGTGTCTGTGGTAGTTTGTATTCATAAATTTGTATCTGTGATTATTGTATTATGCTTCTAGTATAGCCTATTCAAATGTAATAATTCATCTGTGTGTGTCCCAGAGAAGAGACCTTTACTAAGGTAAAATTAAGTAGCTAGCCTAATACCTGAATTACTCGAGCGTTACATTTTAGACCAAGAAAGAATAAATTTGTATCAAAACAGTTTGCAAAACTGACAAAAAGCAGCTGCTTTTTTAAAAATCCCATTACTGGGTTTTTATTACTATTGCATGTTTGCAATTTGACAAATTGAGAACACGAAGTGACACATGAGGTTTTTTTTTTCCTTTCCCAGCATTGTTAGCATTTACAGGATAAATGTTTAACTTCTGTCTGTCACAGTGGGATTCATCTTAAGTGCTTATTTTGCAGTACTAGTGTGATGTAAATACTGCGCCTTACTCACTAGGCTGCGTATTTTATAGTTGACTGTATTTGCTCTATCTGAAGCTAGGGGGAAAGTGCATATCATACTTTCCACTTTGCCAAGTCATTGCCTTTGTTGTAAATAAGCAATTAAATATTTTATTTAAACCGTTTGGCTTTTTTTCCATTTGATTTATTGCTATTGTCATTTAGAATGTAAGTGACAGATGATGACAGCCATTCTCTTTGTGAAGGAAGAGATCTTGTGCATAACTAGTAGAAGTGCTTGTAATTTCTTCCAGTGTTTTGAGTACAGGAGCCAGGAGCTTATCAGGCATCAGACTTATTTATGCTTGACTCAATCTTTTTCCTGTTACCAGCCATGTTTTAAAAAGAGTAAATAACAACTTGTAAAAGTTTGCAATGGGTGAGGACTTCCTGTTTGCTCCAGCATGTGCACAGGTAAAAACGGGGGAAAAAAACTCTGAAGAGCCCCTGTCCTACTCTTAGGTTTCCTAATGCATTGTAACCTTTGGATATAAGATGGTATCTGATTAATTTTAAGAGAACTTGATCACCACTTCTGTTTTCAAAATAAACTGGATACCTGTCCTCCCCTGTTCTAGAAGGAGCTTTATTACAGCAATCCAGGAGCTGCAGGCTGAGCCACCTGTGGCTCCACCAGAACTACTCAGTCCCTCAAGTTGAACACAAGTAGCCTGCCTAAAACATTCACGTAATGAAGAGTACGCACTGATTTTGCATAAAATGAGACTAGAAAATTGTTCGTGAATGCCTCTTCTACAGGCTTTTGTTAAGGACACACTGCAGAAGTGTGCTGTACATAGAATGGACAACAACAATATTTAGAAGCAGCTTAATGCTTAGCTACAGAAATACCTTGTCCCTCTCTTCCCAGTGTAGCTACAGGGATACAATCAGTGCTGAGAGATGATGTGTTAGTCTTCCATCTGAACAGAAGATTAAGAAGTGCCATTAGAACTGCACTGTAACACAGGAAGAATACCATACAAATGCTTGTGGTGGCTGCTGTAATAATTTGAATCAGCTTTCTTAAGAGGAAAACATTTCCATATTACCAGAAATATGACTCTATAAAAGGCTTACTGGCTTTTCTTTGTACTACTTTGCTTGACTTAGTGTACAACACTCATTTATGACCTTTTCTAATTACATGCAACATTACCACGTGATGCTGCAGCTGGAATGCTACTACAGTCCTTTTTTTGCAAGGATAACATCTCCATGTTCTTAAGTAGGATGCTCTGACTACCAAGAAGCATAACTAAAGTTTGTGAAACAATGACTACACCGTCACAGCTACTTGCTTCTGACATAAAGCATCTAAAATGCTTTTCTTCCACTACAGGTGATGGGGCACCAATAGAAATCTGTCCCACTTCCACTGCTGCTGCAGTAGCTAGCCCTCAGATTTTTAGATGCAGCCCCAGCAATGCCTCCCAAAACTGCCCAGTAAGATACCCTTGCAGGTCCCCTTTTAGTCTATTGAACGTACAAGTCTACCAACTCTTAAAACAGTAAAATAGCCTTTTTAATCAGTACATAAAAATTAGACTTTAATATAAATTACTATCAGTGATGTTATGAACAGTTGGTGTCTGTATAATTTACAGTGGATGTTCTTCACTGTTTAACTGTAATGCTAATATTGCTTTTATGGTGCTGAACATCAAGCACAAGTTCATCTCCGACCTGAACCTGGAGAGGCTCGTCAAGAACAACTGCAGCTTGTTTCCAGTGCGAGAACTCATCAGATGTATTCAAAGTATGCTCTTCATCTAGATGTATATGATACCAGAAGGGAATTGCAGTGACTTGGCCAGACTTACAAATTTGTACCTAAAAAATATTTAAAATATTAGTTGGACCATTTCAATCACAGACATTTGCAAAGAAAATAAATTCTGCGTTGAAATTTTCATCCCAGGTGAACAGTAAGAGTCATTCTCTAGAACTGCCCAATAAAATGCACTTAAAACTGTATGTAATTATATATACACATAGACTCAACTCACCTTCACCTCTCTGCTTGCACTGTTTAACAGAGGATTCATGAGATCTAGCCTTAGTAGTTCTGCTGGCTTACTCAACGGTACACATGGTAATGTAGACAGATCCAAATAAACACGAACAGGTACCTAAGAGTACAGAGCATCACTTCAGACATCAACAGTCATTCAGAAGTGATAAGTTTATGACAATTATAATGCAAAAGTTTCTAAGACTTAGTGTAATATCTGTAAGAAACAGCCAAAACACTAAGTGCGCTATTTTAACCCCTCCTGAAATGTCATTGTTGAGATACAAGGTGATGAAGGAGATAGAACTCCCAGGAGCACAGTGGTTCTTCTGTACATTCCCATTCCATCCCTCATAACTCAGACAAGTTCTCACTTGCTCTAGTTCCAGGAAAAAAAAAAAAAGTTTTTTGTTTAGCTTCATCTCAAAGCTCCTTCCTGATCACAGAATTCTCTCATGATATCAAAACATTATTAAGTTTCAGCTTTTTAGTTTTCTTCCTCTTTATACTGAAGCTAAACAATTAAACATCTGGATGCTTTGGAACTATACTTGGAAGACCTTCAACAACTTCATACCTTGAACTGGTTGATAAAAGGAGCTATATTAAACCCAAGAGTTGGTTCTGTTCCTTGAACGGCACTCTCCAGTAACAAAGACTGTGATTCTACCAGCATCCCATATACCAACACATACTGTGGAAATATCTTCCCTCCACTCTGAAGTAAACATCTGTAAAATCAAAGAGATTTCACCTCTAAAGCTTATCATTCAACAGTAAGCAAAGAACACCTACATTTAATACATAAATAAATGCACACTAGTTCCTCCTCTGAAGTCAAGTGCTCAAAAGCATTTGAGTTTGATCCATCTTACAAGACACCTGTATTATACAGAAAACAAAATCTCTCCAGTAATACTGCACTAAGCAACCTTTATCTCAGGGTCAGTATTGCAAACGATGATATTTCAAAATGAAGGTAGCAGGACTTACTCAAAGCACTAATATTTAATAGATCTTTTGGTGCTTCTCTGGCTGTTCTAATCCTACGTATCTTTCTATTAGCAGTACCACTTAATGCCAACAATAGTCGATGTACATGTGATGGAGCTTTTTTTTTTTAAAAATTTGCTACCTCGGTTGTTAGGAAGATAGAGGCTATTCTAGGACTTCCTAACAACTCAAGATCTTCCATTCGTACTATTGCACACAAAAAATAAAGCAGCCTATGGAAGTGAGATCTTGACACTTCAAGTTATGTCAAACATTCCAGATGCTCTGGGAAACTTACTCCTGAAATGCAAGTTCAATCAGTTCAGAAAACAACCTTTTCCACACTATAGAAGCAACATCAGTTCTGTCTAGAAGGAATGCTTTCAAAAAAATTTCAGATAATTACGGATTCCCCAAATTCCTTTTGTCCATTTGTACTGTACCTGGATATTGCAGCCTTTTCCATCACCTCCTGCTGGATTAAACCAGATGTCTCTATCACATCCAAAATAATAATACTCCATAATTTATCAGATTTGGGTCTCTGTAGCACCACGTTTTCATCTTCTAAATGGCTGAGCCAAAATTCTACAGTGTCCTTAGGGAAATTATTAGCTTCTGAAATTACATTAAGGACTGCCTGATGCTGTTCTTTCTCAATAGAGCTGTAGGCTTTAACTGGCCCAAGTTTGCCAGCTATAATTGGTAGGATGGAGAAGCCTTCAGATACATCTAGTACATACAAAGGATCAGGAACTGCATCGCAAGAGTTCTGGCTTTCATGTAGGTTCACCCCACTGCCATATCTGTCAATATCCATGGACTCCAAGTCCTTACTTGGATTTAATGATGACAGTATCTTGCCCATGGCAGCTCTGAAGCATTCGTGGTACGGTACATTGTTCAGCAGGGCTATTTCTGTGGATTCCAACACGCATACTTGACCTTCGCCATCCTGTTTGCTAGTTGTCTGAAGACTAGCCAGAGCATTACATAATTCTGCCTCATTGCCCAAATTCAGCATGTCGTCTCTGTCACCGCAGTCCATCCCACACTCTGAAGTTAAAAAAGAAATCTTCTGGATCTTCAGGTAGCAGTCTTGGCAGCAAACTTCCATCATCACAGAATCTCCAGCCTTCACAGAATAATCTTGGAAAAAACAGCAAAAAATCATGTCAATTACAGCAAATACTATCAGTGCAGCAGACGTACAGTGCTCTACAAGAATAAAAAAGCATAGATAATCTCACTGCTTTTTTTTTTTTTTGTTACTGTGTATCAAAGATTTGTTCTAGTCATGTTTCTTAATCCATAGGAGAGAACGAGACAGAACAGATAAAGACGCCTGGGTACACAACCCATAATAGGCTGGAACCAAAACAGCCCCTTCCAGAGAAGGCTTCTCCAGTTTTCAGTACTAAGCTCTCTAGCCCACTACTGAAATCTGCTACCATGTTCACATTTGCCTTAATCTGTCCTACACTAGGCAAATCCATTTAATCTCAAAACGAGCTTAAAATAAATACATACTTCTCTAAGTGTCCTTTCAACAGCAGAGCTGAACAAAAATGTACTTACAAAGAAATTGCTTTCAAGTTAAAATATTACATATTTAATATTTACATTATAATACTTCCTGTCGACTAAGCTGAATTTGTATTTATATGGAAAGCAATAGCTACAGCTTAGAAAAGGTCAGAGTATTATCTAAAACAAACACAGTTCAAGTTGGCCTGCATCTACCAATAGAGACCAAAAATACTGAACAAAATGGCTACAGTTTGATAAACACTTCTTACAGTGGCAATGTATGCTAAAAGCGTCTCCCCTCTGCTCTATGCCTCAGATTAAACTGGTCTATGGCACAGCTGCCCCTACTGTCTATCTAAACAGGCAAGTCAATAGGAAACAGGTGAACAGAGTAGAGGCTGCGGCAAATGACACTGGCACTGAGGAACAGCCGTGGCCAATGAAGTTGTAATCCAAAACGGATGCAAGGGGATAGGTGACAATTTTTTGTTTTGTTTTTGTGGCAGCAACAGCTAGCAACTATTACTTCACCTCCTTTTCAAATGTCACATCCTGATTACACAGAGCCAGTGGCCTCACCTTTTGGAAGTACTCCAAAAAGTAGTTGATTCAGTATAGAAAAAAAAAAAAGTGTTCGAAGTAATTGTTCTCCCAGGTCTTAAGGATGTATCTTATCTGCCTCACAGCAGAGCCCAACAAACAAGACTTGCTGCACCAACTTTCCAGTACAGTCCATAAACTTGATCAAGAACCACCTCACAGCTACATGTCACTAAACTTCTCCTAAACCAATTACTGCCATTTCTTAGTCTCTGACATTAACTTGGTTTCATTTTGTTCTTGAACTAGTCAGTTTCTGTAGTGCACCAAGAAAATCTGTAGTACTCACCAGGGAGGCCTTGCACAGGATAGACTGCCTGTTCCCAGCAAGTTTCTTCACTGGGACTCGTTGATAGCGTGTGCTCATCATCAAGCTGCAGTACAAACCATACCACAATAGCATCTAGCATTCCTCCTTCAGTGACTGGCTGGCTGAGCTTCCAGGACTTCCTATGTGCAAGGCTCTTCAGCTCCTGAGCAGAGTGGAAAGAAAAACAAGTGTGAGAAAGCTCCTTTCCATACATCATAAATGGTTTCACAGTAGTCACTATCAAGTCACTCACACTGCTGTACTGATCCATGAGGGCACCTGACAGAAACCTGGAGTTAGCAAACTGCTACCGTGCCAACTATTAGCATTAGCACTCAGCAGCACAGGGCTCCCTTCCCCAATTAAAGCAAAATTATGCACACACAACCATATCTTTAAGTATGTACTTAAAAACTAGGAACTGCAACAAAGTAGTTCAATTGGCAAAGCATGCCTTATGAGAAGTTAATCTTTTGTATCAAACTCAAGCCAACACTCAGACACACGCTTGTTAAAACCTGTGTTCAAATTTTATCAGCTCTAGAAATATCGTATGCAAGCACCGAGTTCACTACAGCCAAAGTTCAGCACAATCATTACAAAAACACCAAATCAAACATCTTTGACGTTATGTTCTCTGCAACGTACACTAAGGACTTTGTGTAAAATTTTACTACTGAGTATTTGCTGAAGTCTTTAATAGGTAACAGGAACGAAGTCATCTTTCACACACACTTCCCCCAGTAATTACCTTCTGCAGTAATATTCATAAACACAAAACACGCAGCTCTAATGTCTTTATACAGCTCTGGCCTAAGCCAGTAAGAGGATATCAAGCACAAGGGACCAAGGTTCTCTTAGTTACAATCATCATATTACTAACAGCCTTGCCTAAAAACTCAGTGGTTTACAGAAGAGCTCACGTCAGCAATTGTTCCCTCTAAATTTCAATGTTAACCAAATACAGAAGGCAAAAGAAAGTTCCATGCCAGGAACATAACTAGCTCTATCAAGCTGCTTTTTTTCTTCTCCTGTTTTATTCTTGCCCTGTATTCTCCAGAAGCTGATATACCTCACAACTGAGCTGAACAATGCATGTGTCAAAATTACAGGATGTTAATAAAGTTCATAATGAAAAAAAAGCTTTGTAGGCAATAGCTCAGTCCCTTCAGGGCCTGAAAGGAGCAATCAGCTGTAATTACCAGCTGTGAAGGTAAGCAGTTACTTCCACTCCCAGTGACACCTATGTGCTGCCAGCAAACACGTACACAGGTAGTTACCTGGGTAGGTACAAATGTCTACAGCCTGCAATTACAGCCACATCCCATTCCCCTGCTGGGGAGGAACTGCACTGCTGCTGCTAGTAACAGCAGTAAAAGTAATCGGCACAAGTCAGAGGCCTTATTTTATTATTATTATTTTGACTGGCTATAATTACTGTTCTGATCTCTGGTTTGAAAGGGACTTGCTAGCCCTATAACAAAAGTAACAGTAAATTGCAACTACTCCAGATTAGTTAACTGTGTTTCTTCCCTCCAGTTCTTCTCACCATATCTCCACCTTTCATAACCAGAGTACTTAACACAAAGCCTCAAAGGAAGAGATCTTCACTCTTAAGATAATCTTTACACGCCTGTCAGTATCAGACACTCTGGAGTAGACATCTTTCAGGTGTAGCAGTTTCTTACTTACGCTAGCAGCAGAAGCTACATCAGGCCACAGAATTCACTCCCAGCAACATTCCAAAGAACCTAGCCTTTTTTCATTTTTAACCTCGGGATGTCAGACAAGCCAACTAGAAAAAGCTATTGATTCAGAACACTGCAATTCCTGACCAAACAGTAGCCAAGAATAATTTCATTTATATAACACAACCTATTTTAAGCTCTGACTCACCACTTTAATGTTAACTCCTCACCATGGGTCAATGAACAAGAAACAACTCACCAGAGATCAGATGCAGAATCTTTTTAGCATGCTCAACTGTGAGCAGGTGATGATCTTGCCTTACAGCTCAAGCTTATTTGATATATGCATACAAATACATTCTGTGCAAAATGCACAAAATAATCCTACCATATTTTAGAATGCTGAACAAATATCATAAGAGCTGAAAGGTGGAATCATAATGGTTGAATAGGATACGGTATTTTAACTCTTCTCTTTTACGTGTCCCCAAACACTTAAATACCCTCTGTGCCAATTATATGCCAATTGTAAAACATACCCTCACTCTTATCTCCACAAAACTCCCTGTAACTTTAGAGGAAATAACATAGTTAGCTCCTTGATGCATAAACAATGGAAGATGGGTCTACTGCATTCTTCCTCCATTTCCTGTACTGATGCTAGCAGTTGTTTGGTCCTATGTGAGCTAGTTTGGGGAACTAAATGACATCAAACCAACAAAAAAAAAAAATAAATCAAAAACACCTTTACCTTCAGAAACCCAAGGACTGTCATCTGATGAATCAGATGACTACATAATCAGATAAGTATGAAAAACCAGTACAGGATTAAGGCAGCACTGCCAACCTCGCACGCACAAACTGTTGCAGAATTGAACATGGCAAACAAGATGTGGGCCTCTTTTATATACAGATTAGTTCTAAAGGACATAAAAAAAAAGTACGTATATTTACCTGCAGATTGTTGAAATCCACTGTCATTATTTGAAAAGGTTCTGTCAAAGGCACATAACCTCCAGGAATTCGACTGAGCTTTTCAGTGGTGTAAGGTTCAACAGTTTCCTCTGAACCGGCAAAAGCATACGTTGGACTAAAGAACTTCACAGAATGTGACAAGTGTACACCAGCAACTTCTTGTGCTCCCACCCTGGGGGGGAAAGGAAGAGGAAGAAAAATGAAACTTCATAATCCTTTCATGACTGGATAAGCGTTTCAAATGTAGTGCACAAGAATTAAAAGCCCCTACGTTCTCCTAGAATACTGCTTTACTGTCATATGTTATGACCCTTTAAAAGTTACCTAGCTCAAACAGTGGAACAGTCTGTAGTAAACTCGTAAAGGTTTTGTGGCCAACAAAATATATCTTTAGCATGATGTCAGTCTTCTCACGAATTTGTCAGTTCATCTGTTCTTCTGAAGTCTATTTCACACAGATTTAAAATAACTGCTTTAAAGAAAGAGCAACAATTTCAAGAGAAAATGAAAGCTTATTGGAAAAGAATAAGCAAAACCATTGTTAGGCCGTAGAGTGATTCTAGAAAATAAGAAATGGATACAGACTTGGATGTACGAAGTACATCTGCTGCATTTAATATCAGAACAGCCATTAGAACATAAACTAATAAAGCTAAAGAGAGAGCTAAACCAGTGGTAAACTTTTGTAGTTTGACTTAAGGGCAGCAGAGAGAGAATTACAAGAAAATGGGTACCATTTATCCAGCATTTCAGTATATCCTAGGAAAAAACGCAGAAAAAAAACAACGTAGAACTCCCTTCCCCTTCCCCCCCCCCAAAATATCAGAGCACAAGAAATACAGCCTAACTTAAAAAAATAAAAATAAAACTAAAAATTGAATGACAGAATTGCTGATCAATGGAAAACAAAGCAAGCAGTCAGCATCAGACACAGATGCAAGACTATAAACACTTAAGAATGAAAGCTGATTCCCTACCAGATAAAGGCTCAGTGTCTGCTGCTAAATGAAATAAACTCTTAAGTGCAGTTCAGGAAAAAAAAAATAAGGAAGACCTCAAGTATTCACAGACTTCTGGGCAATTCATTTACTTAAAACCATTTGGGCAAAGAAGTGAGGAAGAGAAGCTCAAAAGCTGTATGAATCGTACAACAACAAAACAACAACAAAAAAAACCAGCAATAAATAATATAAAAAGCACGAGGAAAAGGTAATTTCACACTGCTATTCCAAGCATCTTCAAGCATGTTGCTAAAAAAGAACATTTAAAAAACAGTTTCGATGTAGGTCATGAAAACACCCAGGGAAACACAGAGATAAATGTCACAAGAATCCCAAGAGACGTGGACAAATCAAACTTGAGAACAAACTTTTGCTTGTAACAAGGGCTATAGCTTTTTGTAAAGTTTTCTGTACAAAAAGCTATAGCCCTTGTTAGGAGTATTAACTTCTGACAGCTATGCCCATTAGAGGAAGAAAAAGGGATCTCAAGGTAGAAAACAGAAAACTTACAAGTGACTTGTTCTTAGCATACAATTAACAGATGGAAATTCTTTCAACTCTGTTAATTACTTGACATTCAACTATACTATTAGAACGGACTGTTAATTAGACAATCTGAGTTTCATCCCATTTAAAATTTTTAAGAAATATTCACTGCCATCTTTCAAAACAATGATTACTCCTAAAGAGTTATTCCTAAGGGAAAGTTCTTCTGTGACCAATTACTATGAGAACTTCTGTCTCTTTCGGCTACTCTTCAAGGCTAACACATTAGAAAAGTCAATGATACGCCACAGGTATTTTTCTGTTCCAGTACATGGAAGTATCTGTATAACTCAGTGTTTTCTTTAATCTGCAACAAGATTAATCCTAAACAAACTAAGATTAAACCTCTTAGACAGACAGTCTCCATACAGTGATACTGTTTTAGAAGATGAAAATGAAAGCGACTATGAAAATAACTGATACAGTCACAACTGGTATCAACAAAAAAACCTGAGAGTCTGTTAGCTCAAAATTAGGTAAGGCACATATTGAGAAGGATAATGCAAAGTGGGATTATTTACATTTAGGCTTTACAAAATCCTGTCCACATCTGAAAGGGGTAGGATCTAGCAGTGAGGTATGAAGCAGATTATAAAGAAGGTAAAATGAGGATAAAGGGCAACTGTTAATCCAGGAATCTCCAATACAGGAACTGGGAAGTAATTTTACAATTAAGGAATCGCATGTCTTTAATATGCACTAACACAATTTATTTCAGCATTACTGAAAATCCAGAGTTTCTAATGAAGAGATTTAGAAGAAGGAACAAGAAAAAAAAGCATCCTGAGAAAGGGGTGGAAAGGGTTGGAGCAGTCATCTGCTTATTGAGACATACAGAGTCATTTAAAGAAATAAAGAGAACAATAAATGAAACTTTTAATTAATAAGTCTCAAAGCCTTCTCCCAAGTAACAAATGTGTGTCCAAATCCTGCTAGAGATTAAACATACCTGTGATGTCTACGTATCTCTTTGCATTCCACTGCCATTCCAAATACTGTAGCTCTTGCAGGAATAACTTGCCCGTAGTCTTTAGCATTGACATCTTGATTTTTTGGCTGTAACATTAATAGGAACATTCACTTAGAGCTACTCTTAAATTACTTCAAAGCCTACTCTACATCAGGATTACAAAGTTCACAGAAACTAGGAGAAATCTCCAAGTCTTTGTCTTTCCTGCAGATCAACCTTTCTCCTGACAGCGTATTTCAATATATCTGCACATTGAATTTTTCAGTTCACTACTTCCGTAATTCTAAATCTATGCTTTAAATTGTATCCCATTATGATTGACGAAACATCTGAGGACCTCTTCCATAGGCATAATTCCTGTACCTAACACCAGAGGTCATCAGTTCCAGTTAGACAAAATATATTTCCTGCCAGTTAAGACTTGTTTTCAATCATTATTTGGAATCAAGGCGGAACACAGAAAAAGTATTTGTGTATATATATATATATTTATATAAAAATAACACAGAAATTGTATTTACACTTACCTACATCACCTACCTTAGGCTGTAAAAGAAGATGTTCCCAAGCATGTATCAAGCTCTCCACAATCCCTTCACCAAATAAACCAGCATCAACAGTTTCTGTGACAACTAAGGAAACTCTACATAAAGGAAAAAAAAAAGACAGCATGAAATGTAATTCTTATCAGGCGTATCTGTTAAGCTACTCTTTTAAAGAAAAATACTACCAAAAAAAGCCTATTTCAACATGAGATCGAAGCACAACTTCTACCAGCATCCTGAAGTTTCAATGCTGATAGGCAACTAAATTCTTCTAACAAATTATTTGAGACAAAAATAAGAGAAAATGTGACACTGAGCAAGAATTTACCATGAATTTTATTGGTCAGTATCTAAAAATACATCATGAGGAAAGAATCTAACCCAAATAGGAAGTTATTTCAGCCTGAGACACAGCCAGTGACACTGCATGTATTTTGTCTGTATCTCACTGAAGTGACCATGTGTTATAGTTTTTTTTTCCCCCCTCAATATTCCACCTTAATCAAAGCACAAATAAAATTACTAAGTAGACAAATGGATCCTGAAATCCTAAATCCTTTTAACTTCTTAAGCCAAGAAGTATATGGCAGATGACTAGAGTCTCCAGGACAGTAACAATTTATTCCTGAGAAGTGAAACCCAGCAACTCAGCACAGACACTGACAGGATGCACATGGTCAGTTACTACAGCTCAGCTGACACAGACAAAGCTCGACTGGTGTGCTTAAACATGGCAGCTTCGCTTTTCCATGTTATCGAGTCTGTACCATCATCAGCACAGATATTTTATCAAACATTGGGAATGCGTAATAAAACATTTCCCTCCCATCTGTTTGCTTTGCATTTTCAGTAGTGGTGAGCTGAAGCGATAAACCAGCACTCTGAGTATACTAAAGTAAACTACCATCCCCTTAGATCTATACCTGCTAAAAATTTTCCTGAAGAGCCCCTTTTGAAAGGGACACAGAGCAAAAGAGACCAAGGTAGCCTTGAAAGTTTGAACTGCACATAGTGAAAGCTATAATAATTCATCCATTTTTTTATTTGTCAGAAGGAATTCCCAGCTACTGACTTGCCTCAGTGGCTCTTATTTCGCTTTAAAAGCCATTACGTAATACTGAAAATATAAGCTACTGAGTTTGCCAAAACACATGGATCTCTGCTACAGAGAGCAAATACAGGTAAGTATCATGAGTACATTAAAAGTAATGCTCAACACCAAAACCTATTCTCACAATAAAAGTTACAACACTCTTCCACTGAATTTTACTCCAGCATCTATCGCTACTCTCATTGCCCTTTGGATCCATGGCACAAAGGAAACAGGAGGGACCTGCACACAGCATGTGGCACGTCCTTCTCCAATCTGAAAACAGTATCAGGTTCTGATGTGACAAGAGGGAAAAGGAAGCTTCTCCTCTCTTCTTGGTAAGAGGTAGACAACCCACATTTCTAATCTCTCTGGCCACACACAAAACATCACAGAGTGGCAGGGGTGTAATATATCCCAGATCCAGTCTTCTTTTGGAGGTCCTTCTATACGCCTCCATTCTATCCACCAGCTGCAGAAGTGAGCCTCAAGTTGTTACATGTGCACATTCACAGTGTAGTAACCTTACTACTACTATCCTGTTGATGCAACATAATTGCACATGTCTAAGCTACCACCCAAGAACTACAATACTTTATTTGTAACATCCCTGACTTAACATAGAACTTACCTCAAAAACAATTTCTGCATTGCTCCATAAAAACTTAAAACCTTCTCAACTTTTCCTGTGGTAATGAACTACACTTACAGTATTTCCTGCTTAGGTCACAGCACATCTTAAAATCAGAAGAGAAATTAAACTGTTACGACAATAGAATACAACAACTCACCTTTCCGGTATGTGCTTTGGAATTTCTATATCAAGTGACTTCAAATGTAAAAGCTTGATTTCTCTGTCCATGTTATTTGCTGCCACCACATCGCAGGCAAGTTCATACATGGTTTTTGACAACTCACAGGCAAAGACAGAAGATGCTCCTGCCTTCTTCGCAAACATACTGAAATATAAGAACCAGAGCTTTATCCCTCCTACTGACATCATTTTTAGCTAACATGAGCCATAGTTCTATGGTTTTTTGGTTATTGGTATTCCACACCATAACACGATACCAAGTCTTTTGAAGTTCTGTTTATGCATCTGCTTTTTATTTCTAAGAAACTGCCTAAAATTTGCCATTGAATAAAACTAATTTTCAATAACTTTCTTGCATGGACACAAATGCCACACAAACTGACATCCTGTTGACATGCTATGACCAACACGGATAGCAGGAGATTCCCCAGCTATACTAAATCCACTCTTAACAGCATTTTTATCCACTAACTTCTTCCGCATAAATGAAGGTGATTACTAAATACTACACAATAGCTTTGGGCAGAATATTTGACATTACAATTCCAAAAGCAATATGAATTCTCCAATCTATACAGTAGTTCTCGGCAAAAAAAGAAAACCTGCAACGCAAAGAAAATCGCTTCCACAAACACAACTGGAATTGGGCATCAACCTCAAGACTCATCGACTGCAGAAAACTTGGTTGCCTTTAAGTTTTGCCTCAACAAGGCACAAATGTAAAATAATTTTTTAAGTAGCACTAACATTTTGTTAAACAACTAATGTTTCTAGTAATTAAATGTTAAACATATGCTTACAACACACCTCAATATTCCTGTTCCTGTTCCAATATCAAGGACAGACTTGCACCCTGAGCCAACAGCATTCTCTATTGCTTTCAGGTAAGTAAGATTCCTCTTGGCATCATTCAGCATGATGAAGTGCCAACGTTCCACAAGCCAGTTTGCAACACGGTAGAAATTCTCCTTTGCATCAGCAAAATCTGGGTTAAGCTTCACTGCTTTGTGAAAATATCCAGCTGCTTCATCTCTAAAGCCCATTCTAATGGTAAAAACAACAAACAAATAGAAAGCAAACATTCAGATGCCAATTATCAGTAAACATCTGTAAATCCATAGTCATATCAGACAAAAGACAACGGAATATTTTACACTAGAAAGATACTCTATAAAAATACTGACACTAGCTTATAAAAAATATATATCTGTTACTTAGAATGCTACATCAAATCAATTAAAAGTGCAAAGGCAGTACAATGCCACTGTGTGTACAGCCTTCATTTGCTATGGCACTCTTTTATAAACTAGAATAGGTTTTACAAGAACTTGCTGCAACTGTATGATGGCAACAAACCTGCAGTCTCACAGATTTTTCAAGCTGCAAGGGAATGCTACAAAATCCAAGTTTATCTCACCATATTTAAGTTGAATATACTACAAAACAATCAAAACAATCAGTTGCCAGTGCTTCACTTAAAAGGCAATTCTGAAGCCAAATTAAGAAGCAAACTTCTATGATATACCAAATAGTCAAAGCAGACTGCACTGAAAAATAAAAGCTATGAAATATACTGCAGGGTACAATTTCCTTGCAATGCAAGATGGATGTTCCTTAGAGCAAGCACATCAAACGGACAGAAGGCACTCCTAAACAAAACTACTGAGATCCATGACTGATGTTTTAAAGTCCAGTCTTGGAAGACTATAAAATTCAGAAGAATAGCAAGCACCACATGTTGCAAGTTTTGGGCAAAGTGATAGAATATTGATTTTTTTTGTTATTAAATAATTGCAGAAGCTTGAACTGTTTCAGGAAAAAACATAAAATCAGTCCTACGGAGCATACATGACTAGCTTCCTCATTTGAAAGGTCCGTCCTACCTGATCTCAAAAAGGACCAGAATTTAAAGACAGTATGCAAAAGCAGTAGTGTTCAGAGATCTCAGAAGGGAAAAAAACAAAGATGAACTTTAGAAATACTACATTAATGACAACAACACTTAACGTGATTAATTTGAACAGTTACGGTCTTGTTTTTGTTTAGTAATTATTTAATAAATGGGTTTAAAAATACTTAAATGCAGTGTTTTTACTTTAAGCTTTTACTTCAGCAGAAGTGCTCTTTTAAATACAATTTAATTTTTGCTGTATCAACACACTTTAACACTGACTAATCAACTTCTTAAGTTAACAAGCACACAGCATTCAACTGCACGCATTATATAAAAATCAAGCATAAACTATGCTTACAAGAAATAAACGCAACCTTCTTACGTGTTATGTTAAACTGACTGTTCTCTTAACATACAGTACTAAAAACCAAACCTCATAAAAGCTACTACAAACCTGAAAAGATGTTCTCCCATACTGTTACATATCACTTCATCATTTGGATACAGCTCAAGTGCCTGTTCATAACAGTTAAATAGATCTTGAATTCGTGCTAGAGAATCCAGCTCTTCTGCCCATTTAAAGAGAGTAAATTGGAATGTTTCCTAGAAAACAAAACAAACAGCACTGAGTTGAAAATAGTTACCATAAGTGGGGAACTGAGACTTAAAAACATCAGAGTTGACCAGACGCACCTAAACACACAAATTTCCCTTCAGCAGCAGCAGCACTCATTATCGCCCCAAATCAGTTAGTTCACTTAAAGTAACAGAAGTAAACTCTCAAATGTCCACATAAAGTATCAGCACCCAGCAATGGATGCTAAAGGCCTATGTACGTAATACTGTACGTTATTCTACAGAGCAAATGAATATTAACATGGTCCTTTTTTATTAAACTTACTAAACACATAGAGCACTAAAAGAAAAGAATATCAATTTCCTTATGTAAATACATGCAATTCATCAAACAGGTTGCTATCTCAACTTCTTTTATTTTCAAGACTGAATAGGAAGACCAGCTACAAAGAACCAAAGGCACAGACCACATCACACAGGCTCAAGAAAAAAATCAAAGAGCACTTACTTTCACACTGGTTTTCAGCTCGGGAGCTAGATTTAGTACCAGGAGATAGTGAGCATATGCAGTTCCATAATCCTGGTCCTCCAAGCAATGCTGAGCACTCTGCAAAGATCTAGAAATGAGCTCCCGCCTGCCAGCTTCCTGAGCACCTCGGTGACTACGATGGAACTTCGCATTTGACTTGGACATTCTGAAAACTGGTAGCACCGCTCTTCCTAAAACAAACAAGTAACACATACTATAGGACAAGGTTATACAGAGCAGACAAACTAAGCAACATGGAAGTTATCATATGCATTAAAGACCCTCCTCCCAAACCCTAAGCATTCAAAGACATTCCTATCTTTATACCACTGATAATTCCGTCAACTTGAAAATGAACATTCACTAGCCAAAAGTTAAGCATGCATCACTTTTGTGTCACGTGAGGTCCTGCAAACAGATTAGGTTTCTTAGCTTTTAAAAAATAATTTTGGTATTGCGCATTTTAGCATGTCCTTAGCCAAAAGCTCATGCACTGAGTTTTCACTCAGCTGAAGAATTTGAGGCTAACCCTTTTCCGCTTCAACAACAGTAACCCCATAAAACCATGTTTCGTGCACAGACAGCAAGCTCAAAAGACAACACTATTATCTCTCCTCAAGAAAACGTTTGTTATCAGAAGCAGCACGCACATTTTTGTAACCACATCAGTTAGCACTTACAGTTTTAAGACTTACCTACACACAAGGGCCTAGCAGCGCCTCCGGGATTTTCAGGTATATCCTACAGCTGAAGAGAGCAAACATGACACAAGGAGTGACTGCCAGGAACACAAAATCACGCGAACAGCTTGTCTATTAGCTTAAGAAAGCAGCAGCCACCTATGAAGCAGACACCGATAAGCTGCAGAGGAACACGCAAAAGCGCCCAGCCGCCTGAAGAACCGGTGCGAGGACCCGGGCCAGCGATGCCAAGCAGGCCGGCGGGGAGCCGCACACAGCCCCACAGGCCGCAACACCGCCCAGCGAAGAAGAGAGAGCAGAACGAGGTTCAGGACCGCCGCAAAAACAAAGGGCGGAGATAAACCGGGGAACCCGTTCCGCGCGGGCGGTCCGGGAGCTCACAGAATCATCACCTGCACCGCGCGAGCCGGAGCTCCCGAACTTCCACCACACGCACCGCAGGCCGCCGCCATCTTAGGGCCCAGAGCGAGCCGGCGGCGCATGCGCGGAGCGACGGGGGCGGACCGTGGGCCGGCGCGCGCCGTCGCGTAGCAACGGGCGCCGCGTGAGCGGTGCCGCCTCCTAAGATGGCGGCGGGAGTTGCGCTGCGCCTCGTCGGGGGCTGTAGCTTCTTCTCCCGCCTCGGGTTGAGGTGAAACGTGCTGGCTCGGTTAGAAACCGTTCTTAAAGTTTTATTCTTTCTCCCGTAGTGCTCGTCCCAATCCCTCTGCTGTACATATATACACACATATATATATGTATACACTCATATCTATGTAGTATAAAGGTGCGTGTCATTGCTTGAGTTAATTTGCCACCCACATCCAACGTTTAAAAGTGGTAATTGAGGGCTAAGAACGCAGGGCTTGCTAAAAGTGGCCTAAATCCACTGCCAATCTAGTCCCCAGCTGCTCAGCGCTGCTCAGACCAGCTCTACGTGTAAGAACTCCCACCGCCTTAAATGATACAGGATGTGATATACGAACACCACGTTGCGCAGGCACTGCCTAGAACTGGACTGTAGTTGTGGTGTTTGTAATATTTAATTTGAATTACGTTGCTGATAAGCCCGGATAATGACATCTGAGGAGGAAATTCATACCACTTTAAGACACAAACAAACCTGAGTTGCCTCAGCCTTTGACTCTGCTCTGTATCACCAGAGATCACGAGGAGCAAAATCCAGACCTTTGTTCCCACTTCTTAGTGCCTCACCTTGCCTCCTCCCATGCCTGTGACACCGCTTATCTTCTTCCACCATGGAGCATGGCAAGCTGCCTCCTCCTGGGATTAACCCTGGAGTGCTCTCTTCCAAAAAAAGGCAGAGTTCATTCAGTCTTGTCCTACTTTTGAGACAAGAACAAGCTATGCCATTGTTCAGTAATTACAAAGCGATTGGAAGCTGTTCATTATTGCTTTCCTTCTCAAAAGCACGAACGCAGCTCACCCGGGGTTTTACAGTTGCGGCTGCTGCAGACGCATTCATTTCAAAGAAAATAATAATCAACATACAAAAATGCCATGCCAGCATTTTGAACAAGGTGAAAAATAATACAAATGGAGAAAAAAGTTACTCTAAAAGAAACACAGAGACAGTTAAAACCATAAACCTTAGTAAACATAACTACTGCTCTGCAATATCACAGGGGAGGAAGAGATGAGTCAACAAACTTTCAGAATGAAGGGACCCAAAGGAAAGCACTGAGATCAGGTAACCTAAACGACACTGCCACCAGCTTCTCACAGAGAACAAACATGCCAGAAAACCAAAACAAGAACTGATAAAGTGCTTACGGTGAACGAATTGCAAGAGGATGTGCAAATATTAGCGTCAGAGGATAATAAAATACATCTAAACTGAGCTGTAAAGCAGGACGTAATATCTAAGTCAACTGGTATAAACAGGCACTCAGCCCTTTCTTCCATTTTGAAGGGAAAAGAAAAAAAAAACAAAACTATGAACTTCAAATGAATTGCAGATGGAGAACAAGCTTCTCTGAATTTAGCATAATTATGCTTCCCAGTTGTAAGATGACCTTAATGGGAGAGGGAAATCATTAATACCTGCAGAACATGGCAGGAAAGAGAAAACAGGAAGCACTGCTAATTATCATCCATGGACAATGAAGTGTAACAAGAGTGGGACTCTCCCAAATGCTGTACTGGGCCAGTATGTCAGCAGCTCCATCATCCTCTAAAACCACATTTTTGGATCACAGAGAGTGCCAGAGGGATAGTATATTTTACAGCACTTATTTCTAAGCATAAATTAAGCACTGCTGTGTGCTAATTGGACCCAATATAAATTGATATTTCATTCAGTTACATTAGTGGGCGAAGATTGCCAAAAACTGGCAGTGTAAAATCTTTGCAATAGGAAAAAGTTAGTTCAGTTCAAAGGCTAGGTAGGGTTTTGCTAAGTTCATACCCATATTGTACTTTTTTAAGGGAATGCTTGAGAAGAAAAAAAATGGCTGCAGAATATGTTTTGTAATGCTAGGATAATCAAAAATAAGGCTGGAGCTGAAATGAAACTAAATTCTAACCCATGTAAGGATTTTTCTCCTGAGGTAAAAGCATGTAGACAGGAGACCAAACTACAATACCTTGGAAGGATGTTGCTGCCAATGATGTTTTCTTCAGTGTTTTCAACAACTAAGCGCAGCTGCATGATGCAAGTAATGTAGTGATGGCAACGGTCTGTAATAAAATGCCAGTAAGACTGAGTTAAGCTTACTAACCTGTAATCCATCTTTCCATTGCAGATTAGAAGCATGAGCAGCTAGAGGAAAACACATCAGAACACTGACTTACATGAAAATCAAGATATTTAAGAACAAGAGGTATCTATATGCCAGAACATAAGGTGAAGTGAAACCAGACAACTTGCTAGCATAAGCCTGTTGTATAAAATAACTTGAAGTATGAAACCGTGCTTGCAATGGTCATCAACAGAAAATGACCAAAGCAAAGACTGTATGGTATATAGGCAGGACGTTGCTAAAGCTCCACATATTCAAGCTACACTAGCCTTTTTAATGAGCCTACAGCAAAGCTGCAAAAGTTGATGACATGGAGTAGAGAATGGCAGAAAGGAGAATTTTCTAAAATATTGATATAAAAACTTACATGGTTAATTAGCAAAGAAAGTGTAGCTACTTTTCTTGCTCAAACATGTCATTTCTGTCTGTTTAATTTAATAAGTTATTATTTCTACCCCCACAATTTGGTCATTTCAGGGTCAGATTGAATTTGAACCGGTGGGTTAGGTTTTGCAAAATACAATCTCTTCCAGTATTCTGTAAGAACAGTGTGTTGTCAGGATAACAGTAATGCTGGGTGAATGATGTAGAATACCAATGAAACAGTGAATTGGCCTTATGTAAACATACAGATTATTCTTTCATCTTTTTTTGAATTTGAATTCAAGCAACTCCATAATTGCTTTATAGCATTACAGTGGAACGATAGTAGGAAAACTGCAGTAACTATAAACAAGCATGAAAAACATTATTCTAATTTTCTTCCTGAAGATGAGTACAGGGCAAAGTAAACAATCTGCTCTTAGAAATACTTGCTCTTCAAACACTGCTCCAATAATTCAAACAGAGATAAGGATCGTTTGTTACTTAAGGCTGGTTTTTAATGCCCATTTTAGCCCAGTTTTTGGTAGCATAGTGACTTATCAGTTGAATGATTTTAGAAAGCAGTCAGAGCACATGCTGTGACGTAGCAGCTGGAACGCTTGGCTGAAGGGGTTGAGCGTACCCTGCACCTCCCGGCCTGCCTTCAGCTCAGCACTGAGGTACAGAGAACAGCCTCCTCAAAGGTCTTGCTCTTTCTACAGGCTTTGTATGAGTTTACTTAGAGAAGACATAAGGGTGAGGCTTTAGCTGCCTCCCCCCAACTAATTTCACACTCAGGTACGTGAGCAGGACAGGGTCAGACCCTACAGGTGAGGAGCACCAGGCGGCTCTAACAGCAGACCAGCACGCAGTCGGCACTTACTGAAACCGCAGCCGGTTTCTGCTAAGAGCCCGTGTCCCGCTTCATGCCTCCTTGCCCCAGCAGACCGATCCGCTCCCTCCTAAAGCCCGAAGCAGCGCACTGCGTGCTCAGTCGCCTGTAGCCAACACCCTCCGTTCTCAGCCAAGACCCGGGAGCGCTGCCGCGAGCAGGGAGCTGCCGGCTCCCCCCACCTCGCCAGGCTCCCGGCGCGGCGCTGCCGCCCGGCGCCGAGAGGCGTGCCGGCAGTTCGGCCGGGCGGAGCCCGGCGGCGGGGCTGCCGGGAGCGGGCCGCCTCCCCCGCCCAGCCCTGAGCTCTTTGTGGCCGCCGTGCAGCCGGGCGCGGGGTGAGCGCCGATCGCTGCGAAGGTCGCTGCGAGGAGGGGCGCAACCATGGGGCTGCAGCCTCTGGAGTTCAGCGACTGCTACCTGGATAGCCCCTGGTTCAGGGAGCGGGTGCGAGCCCACGAGGCCGAGCTGGAGAAGACCAATAAGTTTATCAAGGATTTGCTCAAGGATGGGAAAAACCTGATCGCCGCCACCAAAAGTGAGTGAGGAGGGCGGGGGAACGCCGGCGCCGAGCTGTCTCGGCCGGGCCCCGCTTTGTGTCTGTCGGAGCGGGGCCGGGAGTCGCTAAGGTGTTAACCTACCGGGAGGATGGCTTTGGCGTCGTGCGCTGCCAAGCCGAGCGGCTTGAGAATTGCCTCTGAAAAGAAAGAAAGGTGTCACGTGTGCGTCCGGTGTCGGTGGGGAAGCTGCCGAAACGACGCTTTCGTTACGGTTTTCAGTTTGCTCTGGAATCACAAGGCTTACGGTTCCGCGGGCACAGCGCTGCTACCGGCTCTGTGCCCGGCCTCTGGAAACGTGACCATTTTATTTTTTTTTCATTTTGTCCTTCTATGAATGTACTTATGCATTTTATATAGTTGTATATGCTATGTATAAATAGCAGCTGTGTTCTGGTTTGGTGCCCACGTTAATGCATGTTCTTACTGTACTCCAGCAGTAGTGTAATTTCTTCCATTTAACTTCAGATGTAGCACCGTAGTTTCCTTTTAAATATCTACTAGGATGACTGACTATAGCCATTATTCAAATGAACAACTACCAGAACAGCGTGACGCTGCCTTCTCAAAAGTATTCTGCATCTCTGATATCACGGAAAGCATCTGAAAGCAGAGAGCCACGACATCCAAGATATTTCCTTAAAGTAAGCTGTGAAGGATTAGGCCAGGGGTGGGGGCAGTGCAGCTGTCTGGATACGATGGGGGTCCTAAAAACTGAGGTAACCTGTCAGAGGCAAATAAAGGAATTTCCTTCTCTGTCTTTCTCTGGTTGATGAGCTCGGGCAAAAAGAAAAGGTAGAAAACTCTTTATTGCGTTTCACTTCTTTGTAACTCCTGTTTGCTGTCCAGTTAATGTTCAGTTCTTCTTAAGTGTTCCTTAAGGACGGTTTTTAACCTGCCATTTGAATGTGATTCAAATGTGTAAGAATCCAAGCTTCTTAATGTGTAGTACAAAGTAAAAAAAAAAAAGTGTGTTTAAACTTGACCAAGAAAGGTAGGGGGGAATCATTCCCCTTCGCTTATACTCCTCAGATAGTCGAGGAAGTGCCCCACACCCTCAGTTTCACACACACACAAGGGAAAGCTCTAACTTCTGAGTCCCCTGACTCCTCCACAGTTCTGTACTGATAACAGCAGCGCAGCACCCTGTTCAAAGGGGGACTTAGCTTTTGAGCTAAGCTTTCTTACGCATTTCAGTAGGTCTCCCCTCTTAGAAAACCTTGTTTGACGGGTTTGAAACTGGGGCATATTCCCCCTCTTCTGCTGATAATGCATTCTCAGGCGTTCAGTGGATACCAAAGACAAACTGAACCAGTTAAAATGCTGGTGGTTTGTGTGTTGGTTCAGAAGAAAGCATTGACATCTAGCTGTGTTGAGAAGCCTGCTTCTTTCATTGTCAGGAAACCAAATGAGATACTTGCTCTGAAAAATGGGCTCAAGAAGTGGTCTGGGTACACCCATTGTACATTACCTACATTTTCTAAACTAAGTCTGGCTTGCTATGATGCAGAGAAAACGAAAATAAAGTAGGGCATTTCAAGAGCTTAATACTGCATCTTACACAACAGTTGAGTATGATTTATTTTGGGAAGTTTAGTCTTTTGAAGCACATGAATTACCAGAAATGAACATAATAAACTTAACTGATTGGGCTGCAATATACAGAATGTATTAGCCCAGTGTTCTTAAGTTTGTGTGAAATGAACCGACTGCATAGAGAGCACCTGCACTTCCTTCTCTTGGTTTTATTCAGAACCATGCTTTCCCTATTTCACTTGTAAAGCAGCAGCTTACCAGAAACGTGGTGAGGATTCTTTAGGAGTGAGTAACTTGAGTGACTGAGTACATCACACTTCCTGTCTGACAGTCAGCACTGCCAATGGCTTTGATGCTGCTCACTCTGGTTACATCTTGCAAGATAAGCAAATACTGCCACCACTCCCTCTGATCACAGGCATCGTCAATACCTCCTGGGACAACAATAACAGCACTGCACAACCCCTCTTTGCATCCCTCCTTTTTGTCTCCATGATTGTAAGGAAACATGTATTCCAAATAAACTTACAAGAAGTAATTTTTGTCAGTACAGGACTACACCACTTTTAGTAGAAAAATAAAAGTTTGTATCTTCTGTGTTCTTCACTTGGTGATCTTCCAGTCTTCAGTATGAGGCATATATCAAGTGTATCTCTGCAGTATTAAGTTTTTCATGAGTCTGATAGAGAGATAAACAGGCTCATAGATGTCTTATTTCCTGTATCATGGTTTGAATTGCCAAGTTCAAACTAAATACTGGAAGAATGAGTAAACAATCGATTAGGGTCTCTTTCATTTCTTATGACAGTTAAACATCATTTAAAGGGAGCACATGAAAACTTATTTTTCCAGGGATCAGTAAACACAAGCAATAAACACAAGCCTTCCAGAATAAAAATGTAATTATATCTCTGGGGGTTCCAGTTCAGCCAAACAAGCGAAGATCAAGAGAGTTTTAAAACAACTTCTGGATGTAGTAATTCTTCTGTTGAAAGAAACTGTATTCGAGATGCCTGATCAGAGAACACTTATTCTGAAATAAAGTAAGAAGTTGAGAGGATTGGTTCTGAGTTCTTAAAATCTGTGACGCAAATTACTGGAAGCTGCAGAATGTGCTGGATAAATGCTGCATGCTTACTTCCTAATTCTTGGCTTGTCTAACTCCTAACACGAGCATGAGATTTGAAGATTTTTCTGAAGCTGTCTCTTTTCTTTAAGTGTACATCAGGGGCTGCCTCTTGGTGTATGATGGAATTCCCCTCTTAGTTTAGAGTCGAAAGAGTCACAGGAGAGCTTTGGAAAAGATGCCTGTGCATGCCCACAGTCATTTCCCATGCCTGCAAGCCTGGCCTCAGTCTTCCTGGCTATAAGCTCAAATCATGAGAACTCAGCATGGGTTCAACTGTGTCAATTTTGTGAAAGGCTGATGAAGAGGAGAGAGAGAAGCTGGGAAAATACAGGCGTGTTCCCAGGAGCCTTTCAAGTCACAGCCCTTAGGCAATGCCTGTTCTGAGGAAGCCCAGGCAAAATTGGGTAGGGATGAGGCCACCCTTGAGCTCTCAGTCTCACCTGAAATGTCTCATAAAACCTTCTATGAAGTCAGGACCATCTAGAGCTCTACCACAGGAGCACCACAGGATTCAAGTGCTCCAATCATTTTTGCTAGAATCCAGAGCAGCCTGGGAAACTTGCCTGACTGCCCAGTTTTCATTCATCTTTCATTTGTGTTGTTGTGCACCTATTTTGATGGAGAACAGGATGGATCCTACTGTACCTTGAAATTGTTTTTTTTGACTTGTTAGCTGTTCTATTTGGTGCGACAGAGAAGGAAAGCAGTCATCCTCACTAGTGTAGTGCTAGTCTCTGCAGGCAGCTGAACATACTCAGAATTCTAAATTCTAGTGACTGTTTCTTATTGCTATTTTTTCCCCTCATGCTTTTTAAAGAAAAGTTATTCCTTACACTCTTGACAGAATGCTTAACAATGAACAACTTCCTTTTATCTGTGGAGTTCTTTAGAATACAAAGAGTTACTAGCAGCTGTTACTGAAGAATGCTGGCTCGCTCTAGGGAATATTTCATAAGAAAAAAAAGCCAGGGGATTCTCTTTCCACTGAAATATTCTCAGTTATTAGTCACTAGTTTTTTTTTTACAAGCTTGCTGTACAGAAGATCAGCAGAGTGGAAATGTTGCTGGCAGTGGCAATAAAGCCATTCCCAATCCCATCCTTGATCTACTGGAATAGGCTAAATCTTTTGACAGAATCAACTGGAGAAATATTTCCGATCCAAACTCCAGATCCCATTTGATGTCTGTGTTCACCAATCATTTTCTTCTTGCACGTTCTTAGTACATAGTTTTGGTTGAACTTTCAGATGCTGGTCTCGGAGAGATTTTTGGTCTGACTGAGGATGGACATCACATACGTTACAGGAGAGGCTGTTCTAACCCGCATCATAACACAGCATGACAGCTACTCAGATCACTTGAAACACAATGCTTCTCTTCCCCTAAGCACTAGAGATATAATATATTAAAGCTTTCCAAAGTATAATCTGCATTTACGAAACCACTTAGCTGAGTGCATTATGGATGCCAGCTCTCAAAATCTTAGGAATTTTCTGCAACATTAACATTGCTCTTTCAGCACTCCCAGTGCACTTCAAAAAAATAAGGTAAAAACCATTAAAGTAAGGCTCATTAATAGCTTCTTTTAAAGGACATTCACTAGAGATCTGTAAGATTGAGTAAAACCTGAAGTCATTTATCAAGGGCAAAGAGTGGGGAGTACTGCAAAAGGGTCTTAGCAGAACTTGTGTGCAAAGTTGCCTAAATCTTCAGTGATGAGCTGTGTCTGTCTTTGCATCCTCTGCCTTGAATTCAGTGGGAGGTATGAATTTATTTCTATGCCTTGTGTTTTAGAGGCCATGTAAGTTTTCTGTTTGTACCTCAGAAATGACATTTATTTCTGTTATAACGCATGCTTTGCATGTGATAACAGTAAGCAAGTAAATGCTCTTAAGCTAACAGTCTGTGAAATAAATTTGAGAAACACTCCATTAGGGCAGAGTTGGATAAAAATCATGTCTGAGGTAGTGCTAAAGCATTAGGGCCTGAGCAACTAACATAGTAGCCGATTTCTTTTATTTTTCCTACTTTTAAAATTGGTTTTGTATGAAGGATAAAGGAAAGGCTTTCTTAAAAAAGGAAAAAAGAAAAATAACCCCCTCAACAAAACACTAAGTAGAACATTGCATTTGGCTCCACCCAAAGTAAATCATTCATTACTGTGTCAGTAGCTATAAAAAGTGTCAAGCTCATTCTGTGGAGGATGCCAGTTTGTCATCTTGAATCATCTTTTCAGCTTGCGTTACTAACTTCTTTCCTTGTCTCTCACATGTTCCACTCTATTCAAAGTACAGCACTGTGCTAGTGAACTTGAACATATTTCATAAGATACAAGAATTTTATCAATGATAAGAGATGCAACAGGTTGCTCTTGACTGAAGTGATTCTGTCTTGTGAAAATTTTGTGCCAATGTCAGTTTTCAGCTTTAGATAAACTGTGGGTGGTCACTAGAGAACACTGGTGTCTATTGTAATTTTTAGTCTTTAGGACACAAAGAAGGAAGTGGAGCAGTTTAGAATTCTCAGAAAAGCTGTCTGGTAGATCACACTCGAGTTCATTTCCTGAAATTAACAATAAGCCTTTTGGAAATTGAATATATTAAATTTTAGGGATTTTTTTTTTTTTTCATTTTAATGAAACTTTACTGTTCAACAGTTTGTAGAGTCAAAACACCTGCTTGCAATTAAATAGTGAAAAAAAAGAGTCACAGCAAAGGCTGCACACCTGCTAAGGCTGCCAGTGGCTTCAATTCCTGAAATGATATTGTATTTGTTAGCTCCATAAAGTAAATATGCTGTACATTTTGATAAGCAAAAATTGTGACACTCAAGTCAGTCTAAAATGAACCTCATAGCTTCCAGTGAGGCAGATCTCTGTGATGTGTGCTGATGTTTGATACAGAGGCAGGGAGAGGAGATACCCTGCTTTGTAGTGCTCTCTCTTTGGGACTTGCAGCAGCAGCCTGCTGGATGCTGCACCCTCACCCTCAAGAGTAGCATTTGGAAACGTGTTTTGCAGCATCATAGAAGAATTGCATCTCAGTGCTTTCCTTTTCCTCTTCTTCCAGGCTTGTTTTTGACACTGCATTAATTACATACACTGATAACTTTGACTTTTGTGCTCTGTTTTACATTCAGGGGATTTTTATGAATTTTGGATGTTTGATAGAATTCCCCTTTGCATCTGAGGTTTAGAGAGTCTCTCCTCTCTGAGACTACTTCTGAATTTCCAGGTCAGACATGCTGTTTTTCTTATGACAGCTGTTATGGACATGCTATCACACACTGATCATTCTTGTGAACTTTTTACTGAAGCAAGGAATTGAGATATTTTGAGCGATTGAATGCTTTCCTGAAATCTTGAGTGAATATAAAATACCCAATCAGATGGGCACAGGCACATTAAGAACAGAATAGTTTAAGAAACTACTGTTTAGAGACACTTAACATAGGTCAGCTTTGATTGGCACCCAAAAATCTCTGTTGCTAAGCCAAACCCATCTTCTCTGACAGCATAAAACATAACCATGATACTTCACAGCGTGAGAACAGAGGTTGGCATGGGCTCTCTATCCCAGCAGCTCCATGAAGGTTGTGTTATGTGTTATTGTGCTGGATGAGGAAACAGCTACAGGTGCTGCAAGTAAAACACCCTATGCTACATACTAGGAATAGCCAAAGTGCCTGGAAAAGCATCCTTCCACTAAAGAGGATATTGGAACTGAATTTAAAGTGTGGTTGGGCTTATGCCATTCTCAAATTATTTTTCTAGACAGATGTTTTCCATAATTTCAGGCAGACAAAAATGAGTGCTACATGTTTTTTTCTTCCCCCATATCTACTTGCAGCTATGGACTGAGTTTCCCACCACTCTCCTGCTGTTGTGTGAATGCCTTCTACTCTTGGGTCATCTTTTGCCTCCTGCTTATTTGCTCACCTTTGATGAGCAAAAACTGGAAGAAAATAGCCAGATACTCAAAAGCTACATGACAATAACAAGCCAAGACTAGATAAGAAGTTACTGATCCTCAGGTTGTCAACTATGGGAAACAAGCAGAGGCAGGGAAGAATAGCATCGCAGAGATGGAAAAATCACAGTCTTGTTAAACTAATGTGGCTTTACTACTGCCTGCATCTTTGATTAAATTTACTGCTTTTCCTTGCAGCTGTCTCTCTAGCTTACAGGATTTGGCGGGTAGAGGTTATCAGGTCATTAGGTAGGTCAAGGGGTTTTGACTCTACTCTCTCAGCTGATCTGATTGTTACAGTATCCCTTAATTCTCTTTAGCTTTTGTATGTTCACCTGTTGTTTGTGTCTCTGTGTCCTTGAAGAGGGAAAAAAAGGTTCTATTTAATTTGGCAAGAAGTCTTAAGTAACCAGGACAAAACTGAGCAGAGCTGTGTATCAGAGCTTGGCCTTGGAGGAGGTTGTACAGCTTGTGTGGTGCTCTCAGTCAGTCTATTGCTAGTAAGAGCTTTTTAACAGTGAAATTTTTTCCTTTCTCCATTAGGCTAAACTAGGGCTCAGAAGTGGCAAATGAGCACATGAAGTAATTGAAGCCCATAGCATTTCAGCCTTAAAAAACAAGAAGGAGCTGTAATATATCAAATCTCAAAGTAGGGAAAGATTACCTTATTGTTGTTTGTTCTAACCTGTGGCTTTGCCAGCTGGTATAAAAACTTGCATACTTTAAAAACATTGAAAAATAATGGAATACACTTAGATAAAATGGAACAAAAAATCAAACATTTTTAAAAGTCAATAAAAAAAAAAAAACATCAGCTTGCAAACAGGAGAAGCAAGCAGCTTGCTACGTCACCAGGGACTAGAGAAAAAACTTCCTGAAATATAAGTTTGGAACACATCAGTGCTTTGAGAACAAGGTGGTGTAATTTGTGTTGTCAGTGTTGCTTTCCTGTTAAACTATCAGGTTGTACGCTCTGTAGAAAAGACCTGTTCTAATTAACAAGCACAGTTACAAGCTGAATAACTTTTCTTAAAGCTTTGCCAGTTCAACTGCTTGGTTGTCTTTTTTCTTTATGGAAACTTTTCTGTAATCAGAAAAAAAAACAAACAAACCACTTCTCTTCAGCCTACTCTTTAAAAGTTTCTGGTGTATGGTGTAACTCTGTAATGTGATGAAAAGTACCATGATAATAGCAGGGTGGGAAATGAGAACAAGCCCAAATACAACAGCTAGGGATACAGAAATGCAGGAAAACAGCTGCTTACCTTTGGAAGCCTACAGAAAGGTAGAGATCTCCAGCAAACCACCCTTGCCTCCACTGTCAACCTTTAAAGGAGGTCTACCCAGATCCTGGCTCCACCCCTTCTGCTCACTCAGGAACATTGCATGCACCTGAGCTCCCCTGGGCTGGCCCTCCCTTCCCACCAGGTGCTCAATCACTGGTTCAAGCCATGACTTGGCGTTTCTGCTAGATATGATGCTATTACTGTTCTTTTGTTATGCCTTTTTTTTTTTTTTTTTTAAATCTCTATACTTAGAAAGTTTTAAATTTCTGTGTCACCTCTTGACTAGCTGTTGCAGTGTTATAACACATTCAGTGTTATAGCACATTCAGTTATAACACTTTTGACAAAAGACATTAAACCACCTGGCTCTTTCATAGCTTCTTTTACTACTAATAATGGAAATAGAAGAATGTAATGCTAAAAAGAATCTGCAAGCACTCTTCTGTACCGTGGCCAAAGTTCGTTACAAAACATGTCTGTGTCAACCAACACCATTTGTGCTCTTCCCATGAAGTACTGTAGGGGTTGTACCTGAGTGGGAAGGCAGTCTTCTTGAGGAGCAGTGAACTAGCCAGTCAAGCATGAAAATTTCTTTTTTTACTGTTTTCGTAGAATCATAGAATCACCAAAGTTGGAAAAGACCTACAAGATCATCCATTCCTCATCCCCTTGACTTCAGCCCAGTGATACAACCTGTCCAGATATCTCTGTAGGGCCTCGCTACCCCCAGGCAGATCAACACTTCCAGCCAGCTTGGTGTCATCTGCAAACTTACCGAGGGGGCACTCAATGCCCTCATGCAGGTCATCAGTAAAGATATTGAAGAGGACGGGCTCCAGTTCCAACCTCTGGATAACACCTCTTGTGACTGGTCATCAGCTGGATTTAGCTCCAGTTTCCACCACTCTCTGGGCCCGGTCCTCCAGCCAGTTCTTTATCCAGAAAGGAGTGTTCCTGTCTGAGCCATGGGCTGCCAGCTTCTGCAGGAGAATACTGTAGGAGACAGTGTTGAAGGCTTTCCTGAAGTCTAGGCAGACTACATCAACAGCCTTTTCCTCATCCACCAGACAGGTCACTAGATCATAGAAGGAGACCAGGTTGGTCATGCAGGACCTGCCCTTCGCGAACCCATGCTGGGTAGATCTGATCCCCCGCTTGTCCCACGCGTGCTGTGTGATCTCTCCCAAGATGATCTGCTTGCCTGGCACCGAGGTCAGGCTGTAGTTCCCCAGATCCTCTTTATGACCCTTCTTGTAGATGGGAGTCCCAATGGCAAGTCTCCAGTCTTCTGGGACCTCTCCCGTTGACCAGGAATGCTGATAGATGATGGAAAGCAGCTTGGCTATCGCCTCCACCAGTTCCCTCAGCACTCTTGGATGACTCTCATCTGTTCCCGTGGACGTTTTATAGAATGTTACCACGTTGATGTGATAGTTCTCATTTAGTGAGTGCTATTGGGTGACTTTCAACGTTGTTTTGTTTCCCTCACACACTCTTTGCTTAAATCTGTTGGTCTTGTTTTCTGTCAGTCACTTCACAGATTTTGATAACTTCTGGACTATTGCTCCTCTTTGGATTAAGGCGTACAGGAACACTCTTGTTGTACTTCATGGTATGGGGAGTTGAAAACTTGGTGGTGTCAGCAAATGTTCTTACATAGGATACCCACAAAAATAAAATGAAAAAACAACACAAAACAAAACGGTAGAAGGAGCTCTGTGTAGGAAATGTCATTGGGAAAATTATTGTTTGCTTAGGGTCAGACTAATCACAACCCGTTTGAAATTCTTGCTAGCGTTTTCCTGTGTTTATCTGTAACGTTGTTTCTTTTGTCGTGTAAAATATGTACAATTTAAAATGAGCAAGTATGAGACTAATCTTAAATAAACAAACAAATCTCTTAGCCTACAAAGTGTTTTGAAAAAGTCTGAAGTGTGTACAGTATTTTAGATGCTACTATTTCAACATCCTGTAAAGTATGTTGGGCTGGAAGTTCTGTTTACAGATGAGTGAGATGAGAGACCAAGTTATTAGATAAGACTGCACATCAAATCTTTATTGGAGTTGGAGTTAGTAATTAGGAGGCCTAGGCATTTAACCTTATAAGCAGGGCATTTAAATAAAACTTCTGTTTACTAAAACAGATTGCCATTCCATGCACAATACAGTCACCGTGTCTGCAATTTCAGGCTACCAATTCAGTTCCCACACGATGATCAGAAATGTTTTGGTACGGGCACTCACAGATTAGAAGAAGGTGTGCCGAACTGTAACTGCTTGGTTTTAGCACACAGTCATATTAAATGTTCAGGCAAGGTGGTGATCACCTCTACTTGATTCTTTGTGCTTTCTGGAATAGCAAGCAAAAATGCGAGATTGTGTTTAGCTTGGTGACTGTGAGAATCAGCAGCGTTTGCATTTGTTCTGGCTTGAGATGTATCCCAAATCTACTGCTCAGTTCCAGAACTAACTCTAAACTGGCATTAATTTTCAGATGCTGGTTGAGTCTCAGCAGGTTAATTTTGATTTATCCAAACGTGGTCTTGTGCCTTATGGTTCTTTCTGTCCCAGGCTGCTGCTCTCCCCTGCACGCACCTTAATACTGGCTGCAGTCCCCTGGGGTGGGCCTGCCCCACTGCTGCACCTTCCTTGTATCTGTGATGGCAGCAGAAGTAGCCAGCTACATGCTTTCATGTTCAGTGCCAGTTTGGGCTCACTTTCCTCTTTTTTCCTATCTTGGTAACCGTACCAACTCAGCCTCTGTCCTAGCAGATGATTGCTGCTAAGAGGAGTCCTAAATTTAGCCCCCGATTGTTACTTCTGGATCCATCCTTAATCCCAATTTGGTGGCTGGAACCTTCAGCAGATAGAAGCCAAGAAAGGCAGTTTTCCCTGCCCATGCTAACATTTGGCAAACCTTCGCTGAACCCAGCAACAACTATTTCTGCTGGCTGCTACTCAGCCCTAGAAGTAATTGGCTGAACTTTTGGATTCTTCTCTTTTTGTGTCTTGACAGTAGTAACTAATAACAAAAACCATCTGAAAATCCTGCAAGTGAATCCTAGTCTGTCTTGCTTTAACGTGAAATAAGCGTCTCCCACTGAACTGAAATCTAAGTCTTGGTCTGTGTTGGTTTACACTGAGTAATTATGGACAAGTGTCTTAAATTAAAGTAGCCTGAAACTTAGTTTACTAAGAGTGAAGGTTATAAATTGTGTGTAAAACCCTTGTGGCTTCTGTTTATGCCGCTGCGAAAGAAGATGAAAATCAGAAATGTGTTGGGGTTTTCGTGGACAACAGTCAGCCATCGGCTGCATTGTGAGCTACCAACAGGCACATTGCTTCATATTTTTAAGTAATTCGGTATTAGTAATATCAGTTGCCTTATTTTTTTAATACAGAGAAGATAATTATGCTCTGAGCTGGCTTCAGACCAAGAACTGTTCATGCAGTGATTACTGTTTGTAGATGCCTGCTTTGGAATTTGGTCTCTGACCTGAGCTTGCTAGGGAATGTGTTTTTTCAGGTAGTAGGTTTCATGCAACCTGATCTGAGAAATAAAACACCTGAATGCTTTTCCTTTCCGTAGCCAATGGTATGTGAGTAGTTTGTCTTACTCAGTCTAGATTGCACTTTGTTTAAAGTTTTATATAAAGGAATAAACTAGAACTTTCATGCTGCGTATGTTTGACTTTTAGTATTTCCATGCTACTGATACATCAGCTGTCCTAAATTGTTGTGCTCTTCAACTAGGGATGCAACACTGTACATCGCTGCTGATTCCGGAGCTGCACTTCTCAGCGTTTGTGCTCCTGTGTCCTATGAGAACGTTTGCTTTGCCTGTCTGCTCTGCATCTTCCAGGAGATGTAGCTGTCATTTCTATTCAAACAACTGTTTGTATAATCTCTACTTTCTGCTCACTGAAGTGAGAAAATATTGGAGTATAAATTATAGCAGACCTTTTATTTAAAGATCTCTGGGAAAAATATGCTGTGCTTTTCTGTCTTGCATGTATGAGGCTACATCGTATATTCACTGTGTAGGATGCCTGCTTAGTCAGACATGCTAATATGCTTCCCATTGAATCACTTTTCCTGCACTCTTAAGTTAGATACTAATGCTCGAAACATTGCCTAAAGGTTTAAGCATTTTGGGTGAATGTTTGTAAACACTTTGAATGGGTGTTTGAAAAGCAGGGTAGTATGAGTAATGTTGATGTTGTGATTCTGTGGTCTCCCAATGGTATTTGTGTAGGAGCTTATATATTGTATAGTCATGTCTATGTACTGCTCATCTGTGATGAGGAATGAAGGAACTAAAATTTACTAATCAACACAACTTCTTTGGTACGGCATCCTTTCCTAAGCAGGTTTATTACTTGAGTTCCAGGATTTTAAGTTGATGACAGGATAGCCTGAAACACACTTTCTCAAACTAACGAAGGCCTTCGTGATTGGTACAAGTGGATTGGTACAAGTATCATTTTTGTAGCTATTGCCGGCTAAGAAGAGAATGTCATCCATTTGATTGTAAATGCCGTAGGCAGTATTTATTGCACCTCGTGGTGCAGTGGTTTCCCGATGGTTCTCTGAGCAGCTTATCGGCCGCAGATTATGTAGACTAATTTATGGAGGAAAAACTGTCAGCAAAACCACAATGAGTTGGGTGAGATTTGTTATTCAGTGTGTGCTCTGTGTGTTTTGGATAACGTGAAAGTCTGTGTCAAGTGGTCTTTGCTAATTAGTTCTGACATAGCTAATACCTGAAATACGGGCAGGATGGTCATGTGGCCAACTCATGGATTGTCGGCAGTGAACGTGTTTGTGTTGGGTCGACTGGGTTGCTTTAGGGAAAGGGGTATTGCATAACAAACATGTTAAAATGTTTTATACATACTTGGATTTTTTCTATGCTGAAGATTATGGTGGTTCTGTTCCAAATGGTTATCTATACATTCACCTGTAGTGTGTGTTCCCCATCTGAAAATGAGAGAGAACTATAATTTGACTGTCTGCCCATCTACCAAACAGGCTGATGTTGAGAATCTAAGAATCACAGGAGGCGTTTTTATTGTCAATCATTATCAGGCACAGCAAGACCAAACTGTGTATCTCCATTTTACCAGTGGCCTTTGGTGTTTCTCCCACCACTTCTTCTTCATGGACTGTAGTAATGGAAGGGACACTTAGATGCAGTATATTAGGTGCTGCTTTTGCTTTATGCAGTGGCAAGGGATGCAATTTATTTAGGAGGAGGAAGCAGCAAAAGCATATGTGTGCAGAAATATTAATGTGCTTGAAAGGTGAAACTGCAGATATTGCGACCAAAACAATTTCCTGTTGCAGTAGAAAACAAATCCTCTGTCTACCTGAGATTTTCACTGGTGTCATTTCTGCAGAAGGAGTACAGGATGTGTAAATGTTGGCTTTTAATTTTAAGAAAAAATGGAAGGGATATTTTCTGTTCCCAGATTGCCTTCCTGTGTCACTGTATATCAAAGTTTTCGTATTGATAGTAAGAAAGAACAGTACACTCAGCTTCTTAATAAATGAAAGAGAGCTGCTTTAAGGAAATTCAAATGGTCATTATTCATATTATAAACAAATTCCTCAGAGAGATGTTGGGAAGTTAAGGACGTGACGCAGTCTGGAGAAAATAGTCTTTCTCCTTTCCTTTAAAAGATCTTAGCATGGGTATGTTTCTTGCTTTCTAGCTGTAAAACTTCCTTTGTTTTAATTACTCACTAACAGAGGAAAACTGTGCATTATTGCAAAAAAGTGTAAATGGATACGGTCAGAAACAGCTGTGCTTGCTCCGAGGCAGAGCCATTTGCTCAGTTGCCTGTATGACTCCTCACTTCTTAATTTGTGTGGCCATGGATTTTTTTTGCTTTTAGCTCAAAACAAGAAGTTTACGATTCAAAGGAAGAGGGGAAAGGAACCCTCTTTGGCATTTTTCTGAATTACACATTCCTGTGGCTAGCAGGAATCACACAAGTTGAGAAAACAATTCTGCTTGCAAGAGTTCTGCTTGGAGTTAGGGAATGGATTATGAAAGCACTGAACTCAAATAAAACCTCAGAAAGAAAACACAAATTAGAAAAAGATGTGGTAAGATGTGGTGAGCTTGTGACTTGTGTTACGTGCAGCTTCCTTCTTCTCTTTTGTATTTCCGACTTTCTTAAACTCTTTCGTGTCTTGGACGTAGGAAGAACCCAAATGTCTGCGACTGAGACCTCTTTGAAAGCAGAAAGAATGCCAAAACGAAAGCTTGGTTAGCAGCTCTCTAAAGCAGCTTTTAACAGTTAACCTGGATCTCACATACCTGAATCTTTGTTATACAAATCTACTGCCAGACTGCTTTGGTGCAGGGCTGTGCTATGAGCAGTCAGAGGTTCCTTTGGGCCAGCCTATGGCGGGTTAGTTGAGAAAGCGTTAATTCCGGTTTATTGAGTCATCACACCCATTGCTGTTTCAAATAAATAGAAGATAAACTGGAACTAATGTTTGCATCTTATTCCACGTGGTCTGTTTGGCTGCATCACAGCATAGTATTTAGCTGCATCACAGTAATGGGAACTGTGATTTTTTTTGATTTTTTCCCCGGTGCATTGCTAATTCTTTTGTTTTCACCTTTTATCTTTTTTGTTTGTTTCTCCTTGATTTTTGTGGTAGTTTGCCTTTCTTTTTTCTCCTTTCCCCCTAAGTCTAAACCTGATTTCTCAGGGAAAGACAGTTTCTCATTAGTGCATAAATACTAGGTGCAAATTTGAAGAAATGATTCTTGAGAGACTGTTATATAAAAAGTTAGAATATTATTTTTAGAAGCATCATGTGCCTATTTTCCCCAAGGTTGCTTCCTAGATATCCTGGAAAGTGTTATAATGCCATCTGTTTTTGCCAGTTAATTATGAATCTGTGCGCTATGAAGAGGATAAGCAGAATGGACAGGGAAGCGTGCTGCCTGATGCCTTGTGGCATTTCTCTCCCTCCAGTTAATTGATTCATATCAATACTGTAAAAGGGAATAACTGTCATTTGTACAAGATTCATGTGTGGTCAAAGTTGTTGTAGTGTACCAGTGGCACAGTATTGACTGCAAGAATAGAAATTTTGTTGGTGGCTTCTTTTCCACTTAAAGGCGAATACTTACAAAATGCTAGAGGAAATTTAAGTGCAGTTGTGAATAAATTAAGCTATTTCCAGGTTTTTTTTGAGTCTGACGTTACAGAAATTGTTCCCATAAGTGCTTACTCCTAGAAGTTTGTAATAAATCCTGTCCCGCTAGTCTCACATACTTGCACAATGTGAATGTTACTTGATGCCTTCACAGCATGACGAAGAATGTGGCAGTTGGAGGACTAAGCATCTGCTTTGTTGCTCGTGATCTAGGTCAGACAGATGTGGTGATCTGGGTAGTAAATAATCCCCCAGACTGTTTCCAGTATCATACAACTGAGTGCATTTGTCTAACACTATGTAGGAGTGATGGTAGTTTTATCATTATCCATTTTCCTTCTGTTGCAGTACTAAAAAGAACATTCTAAGACAAATCTGGAAAAATATCAGTGTGGAAGTCAGCCAGGAAAGAAAATGAAATTATCCATTAAGACGCTTGCATTAATATGTGGTTATATTATGTTTGGCTCATTTGACATTTAAAATGAGAGAAAAGATGAGTAGTGATGAGGGTACTGATTCTTTTATATGTAGCTGAAGATGCTGCTTCTTTAAGCTTTCTTTTTTGTGTCATCATGGTTAAGATTTATAGTGGCTATCTAATTCTTATAATGGATGATCTGATTAAGTACTTGCTACGGTTCTGTGTCCATGTTGCTTTTGGGATTATGCCAGTGCCTGTAGACTGATTGCCTGAAAAGATAGATCCCTCCATCCTGAAAGTTCTGGTTTTTTAATATAGATCATATTCAAAAATTTAGTTGTGGTTTTGTGTGTCTTTTTTTTCCCCTTTTTTATTTTTATTTTTATTTTTTTCTTCTGAAAGATCAGCTGTTACCCAGTGTAAAATATAAGCATTGGAAGTTCTACCCTTTGTTTCAAGAACCAGATGTTTAAGGTGATGGGTATCTACCTGTAACAAATGTGTTGGGAGTGAGACTTAGGTGAACAGCTGAGCCTGTTGTCCAGTGATACCTTTATTGCTGCTGACCCTCTCAAGGTGGAGGTGCCTGCCCTTGTAATGACTGGGGCCTGGGGCACAGGGTGAGCAGCTTGTCCAAGTCTGTGCCTGGGCTGAAAAGTAAAGACATCTCAATCTTGTACTTTCATTCTGCGTGCAGGTCAGCTTTCCTAATTGAGTGTATTTATTTCTACTTTTAAATACAATATATGCCACAGTACTTGAGTACTGGTAGAAATACAGTTGCTGTCTGTGTTTTTTACTCAGACCCTTAGCTTAGCACGAAATTACTGCTCCCTGCTTATTCCAAGCTCATGCATAGCCGCAGCTGTCTTAAGAGCTTGATGCTATCAGTGACAGACAGATGGAAGCTGGAGAGCTAGCTTGCATCTAGGTGTATACTGAGGCCCTTGTCCTGTGTAAGATTTGAGTGCCAGTTAGATGTGGGGATTACATGTAGCCCAAAGCTGTGATGAGACCATGTCCAAGCAGGAGGCTCAGCCCTGCTATGTGCGTACAGGACACTGGCATGCCTGGCTTTTGCTAACTTCTGAGCCACTATGAATTATGATATTGGCATACTCCTTTGTGTATATTTCTCACAGTGGGTTCAAGACGTGTCTTGAACAGCTGGTTAGACATGCTTCATCTTTGAATCCTGTTTTTCTTGCAATACTGCTGTGTTGTTTTGCTCTCGTGACTTTTAAAAGAATGTACATGATGAGTTGTTTCCTCTTTGGGTGCTGGGTTTCCTGAACAATATTCTCCCATGGTTGCAGAATTCACACAAGCCTTAAAGTGACTGTTCACATCATGGTCCTGTGTTTAACTGTGAATTGCATTTGGACATGGGGGAAGCAGCAGAAAAAGAGGTAGAAACAGAAGCAGCGTGTTGATCAGTCACTTCTGGTATTTTGGTTGATTGTGCTATTATGCTCAAATTACCAGCTCACTGTTTCTGATAAGCAGGCTTTCTTGAAAACTAAAGTATCATACACCGACATGCTTTATGTCATACACGAAATAGTGTCTTAGTTCAGTCAATGGTATCTTTTTTTTTTCTTTTTCTAAAAAATGTATTTTTTAATAATCTGCATTCTTAGAATCATAGGATCATAAAATGGCTTAGATTAGAGGGAACCTTGAAGATCATCTTGTTCCAACCTCTTGCCATAGACAGGGTTGCCAACCACTGCTAGATCAAGCTGCTCAGGATCCCATCCAACTTGGCCTTGAACACCTTCAGTGTTGGGGTATACACACCCCCTCTGGACAGCCTATTCCAGTGCCTCACTACTCCCTGAGTAAAAAATTTCTTCCTAATATCTAACTTAATTCTTCCCTCTTTTAGTTTTAAGCCATCCCCCCTTGTCTTACCACTATCTGATCATGCCAAAAGTCAGCCTCCCTCCTGTTTGTAAGCTGCTTTCATGTAGTAGAAGGCCACAATGAAGTTTTCTCAGAGCCTTCTCTTCTCCAAGGTAAACAAACCCAATCTCCTCAACCTGTTTTCATGGAACAGATCCTCCAGCCCCCTGATCATCTTCATGACCCTCCTCTGGACCTGCTCCAACAGCTCCACATCCCTCCTGTACTGGGGGCCCTAGGCTTGGACGCAGTACTCCAGATGGGTCCTCACAAGGGCAGAGTAGAGGGAGACAATCACCTCCCTCTCCCTGCTGGCCACCCCTCTTTTAGTGCAGCCCAGGACATAGTCGGCTTTCTGGGCTGCAAGAGAACACTGTTGGCACATGTCCGGCTTTTCATCCATCAGAACCTCCCAGTCCTTCTCCACAGGGCTGCTCTCAAGGAGTTCTTCCAGTCTGTTCAGGTATTTGGGATTGCCTCGACCCAAGTGCAGCACCTTGTACTTGGCCTTGGTGAACCTCATTAGATTCTTTCCATCGTAGAAGGCCACCACATTGGTCAGGCGTAATCTGCCCTTGGTGAAGCCATGCTGGCTGTTTCGGGTCACCTCTGCATCTTATATGTGCCTTAACATCTTTTCTTGGAGGATCTGCTCCATGTTCTTCCCAGGTACAGACATGAGGCTCACTGGCGGGCAGTTCCCTGGCTTCCTTTCTCCTCTTCTTGTATACAGGAGTGATGTTTCCCTTTTTCCAGTTACCAGGGACTTTGCCTGACAACCATGGTGTTTTTTGTTTTTTTTTTTTTTTCCAAATATGATGGGGAATGGCTTGGCATTCATCACTTAATGTTACTGTTTGGGGTGGGATTATTGGATAAGTAGACTTTAGAGTCACTGTGTTTAGGCGCTACCCAAATACCAGCTTTTCTGCATTTACTTGTTGTAGTTATATGTCCTTTAAGATATGAATTCTATGTTTAAAACTCTTTTTCTTTATTGTACTATCTTCTAATTTATGTTTTATCTGCCTTTGGAGACATTTGGTGAACTTGAACAGTGAGGCTTTCCTCCTGCGTGCATGTGGGCCTTTCCATGTCTTGGATACTCTACAGTATTTATGTCTGGAGGGGTCATCATCTTGAGTGAGTATGTGTTAAGTGCTCTGGGAAGAAGATAGCAGGTAATGAAAGCATAAATTGCCTTTGTTTCCCTTTTGAGGTAGAAACTAGCTGTGCTGTAGAGGCAACATTTTGCATTACTTCATAATACAGTAGCAAAGAATGAATGAATTGACAAGGGAAGTGTTTGGAGGAGAGCCACTGGGACTTGTGACTGCAGTAAGAGACTTGTATTGCATAAGACAACTGGCATCCTGGTCAGCAAGGCACAGTGCGCCATTCGCCTCAAAACGCCATATGCCAGTAATTCTTATCTTTGAATAATCATGAAAATAAAATGTAAAAAAAAATAAAATGAAAAGTTTCAGTTCTTGTTTGGACCACATGTTTGTGACTAAAATGGTGTGATGTGAACATAAATTGTAACTCATGCTGGTGCTCCAGAGTACATAATGAAGCAGATGTATTTAACTACCCCTCTGACTATTTGTAGCATGTAACTGCAGGTGTTCTGTCTTTAGTGGAATGAATTTGAAAGGAAAAAAAAAGTAATTATAGTTTTCCCTTGCTTCTGGGGAATTGTAGTGCTTGTTTGGAGAGTTTTATTATCAACCAGCAAAGATCCTTGTTACCCATTCTCCAGCAGTCATGTGTTGACTGAGAGCAGGATGAGAAAACACACAAGTGAGAGCAAAGGTAAATAAGAGTCAGCAAGTCTCTGTACAACCTGGGTTGTCGCATTTCTTTTAGTTTGCAACCCTGCACTTAAAGTGACATTGCGAAACCCTGGTCACAAGATGAGCTAAGTGACAGTTACAGGTCTGTGCATACATTTTTTTTTCTCTGTGGACTTTGTACCATAAGCAACCACTCAAAAAAAACCCCAACAACTCACATTTGTTTTGGCTAGTGTCAGCTCTCAAAATTTCTCACGGACCTTGGTCTTCTGGCTTGAAAAGTAGAGATGGTTATGATTTTGCGCAATCTCGGTGAGCCGCATCTAACAGATCTTAGAGGTCTAGCGAACTGCAGCTGGGGAATCACTAGCCTAAGGTTTGCAAAGAGCTCTAAAGTTTTTCTGCAGGGTGAATCCTGACCTAAAGCACCAATTCAAAAGTAAGGCAGCCCTAGATGATAATCATCATTAGAGGCTTAATGTTCTTTGTTATGTACCTTCTGACTCTGATGTTTGAGATACTCAAGCAAGCATGGTCTTCATCTGTGCAGGACAGTGAGAAACCATACTTCCATGATGTTGCAGTTATTTTTTTTAATGCAGATAACCCCAAATTGTTGTGATATTAGTAAAAACTGGAACTAACCTCATGCGGCTATAGTGGTAGGCTGTCTTGTGCTGCTGGGCTCCACTGAACTGCTTCCTCCATCTTTTGCTGCCTTCCCCAGTCTTCTCTCCTGTCCAGACAGAGAAGGTTCTCGTTTGCTTGCCTGCAAAATGTCTAAGAGAAGCCAAGGCGCTGCTTGTGGAAGCTCTGTGAGGCAGGCAAGGGGCTGTGTTCTGGGAGTTACTGTTTTATGCTGGACGTGTTCAGAACAGTGATGGAACTGGTTGGAACAACTTAAACCTGAAAGCAGTGTTTTTCCTTGAGTTGTGTTTGGAGATGTTTGTATGTGTATTGCATCTTACTCTTGCAAGTCATGGATAAATGTCAACTCAAATGGGCCAAGGAGAAAATCTGCGAGTTTGACTGAAGAGTGCAAAGCCCGGTGCTGATTAAGAATCCTGTTTGTTTTAGGATCTCACAGCTTATATGTTAACGTGACATTTCTCCCACTTCAGGAATATTTTTGGTATGTAATCTCCTCTCAAGACACATTAGTAAATGAAGGAAGGAATGGATTGAGAAAATTACTGTAAAAAATATTTTTTATATATACATTTGTTCCTTAATTTTCCAGTGCTCTCTGGTTCTAGAAAACAGCATTGTACAGCAACTGTGCTGTAAGATGCAACATCCATGAAGAGGTTTTGGTTGGGAAGAGCAGAAGGAAAAGCAGGAAGCCATAACTGCCTTCAGTTTTTATTTCAGAGCTAATTCTTGTTCTATCACAACTTACCCATCTGATGAAAACGACTAGTAAATGGATTAAGAAACAAATGAAAGATCTTGACTGTCAGTCATCTTTAGCGTTTCCAAACTGCTTGAAAATAGGAAGTGGAATGTATGGATTTTGCTTAGTGGTGGTGCAGGAGAGCATCCATTTCATGTTTTAGAACACAGAACGTTTGGTGGTGCAGTTTTAATCCTTAGATGGTCCCACTGAAGTCAGCAGACTAATATAGGTAAATGTTGTGGGATTGTAAAATCGGTAACTCCTTTACAGTCATTCATAATAATGGATTGCTCTTCTCTGAAGAATTGCAAGATAGATTTTCCATGCAACAACTCTCCAATGTTTACCTTATTTTAAGTTTGAAAAAGAATAGCAAGGAAGCCCATGAGAAATCCTTGTGACATTTAATTTGGATACTTGCTGAATATGCTTTTAAGCTCTATTAGCATAAATACTTTCTTCCTAAAGTGGAAAATGGCATTAAAGGGATGCGTCACATTTATTTAAGCTGGTTCCTTAAGCTTTACTTCCATACATGATTATGCTGTCTCTCTGTGCGCCTTGTAGTAACTTCTATACTTGCTGAATTTCCATCGTATCTGATGGGGAGCTAGAAGGTTCAAATATAGGAGAGTCTTGTGTGTTCCAGGAGCAGCAATATTTGTGAAAGGAGAAGGCTTAGGAAGGCAATGGAAGAAATGAATCTGAGCAAAGCTGGGTTTGCTGCTGTTCAACAACACTACAATACATGAAGGGAGCATATAAACGGGAAGGAGAACGGCTGTTTACAAGGGTGGATAGTGATAGGACAAGGGGGAATGGTCTTAAACTGAGACAGGGGAGGTTTAGGCTAGATATTAGGAGGAAGTTTTTCACACAGAGGGTGGTGAGGCACTGGCACAGGTTGCCCAAGGAGGCTGTGGATGCCCCATCCCTGGAGGCATTCAAGGCCAGGCTGGATGTGGCTCTGGGCAGCCTGGTCTGCTGGTTGGCGACCCTGCACATGGCAGGGGAGTTGAAACTCAATGATCATTGTGGTCCTTTTCAACCCAGGCCATTCTGTGATTTAACGATTCTATGATTCTGTGATTCTATGATTCTGTGGCACAACAAGTGGTATGAATTTCTTCAGGGCAGCTAAACACATTTGGCATTTGCAACCATCTCTCTTTCAGTTATCCTAAAGTAAAAATGTCTGTGACTGATCAGGACTGTTGCTTATGCAGTACAGTAGAAGTCCTGTGTGGTTCTGAGGAGTCAATGTGCAGGGAGTCCTTGCAGTGTTCCAGGAGCTCACAGAGCAGCTGGTGCCATTTTCTGCATGCTGAGTCCTAGATTGCATCTGTAGGACTCCTGCTTCCTGCAGAAATAGGTACATATCCTTTCCAGCTATCATTACCAAATGCACCACTGAAGACTTCGGGTTTTTACTTGTTCTATTGCCATTTTCTATATATGGCAGGTTAAATAAAGGTAGCTCCTTTGTTTTTTTGTATTTTTATAGGGCATTTTATAGATTGTTTAGTCCCAGAACTACAGAGCCAACAGTGTAGAAGAAATGAGATACAAAATTGGGATTCCTGACTCCTTTCTTTCAGACCATCTCCTTTTGTAGCAAATAAGCCAGGCGTTATTCGAAGTAAAGTTTAATGAAATGAAAACACACATAATTCATCCAGCATCCTTTTCATCCGAAGAGACTGCCAACCTTTCAGAAGCTTGCTGTGGAATAACCACTGTGCAGAGCTCTATTTATTATGGTTGGTTTTGGTTTCAATGTATGCCTGTGAAGGGCGGTGTGCAGAGCTGCTCCCAAGTGCTGTGCTGTTGTTGCAGGACTGGGCTTGACAGAGCAACATCCGCCTGCTCTGTCCTGGCCTGTAAGCTGGCTGGGAAAGGTGGGGCTCGAAGCTGAAAAATGCTTTTCATACACTCTCCACATAGCTGTCTGCAATTGCCTGTGAGAAGTAACAGTAGAATTTCAGGAACACACTTTTCAGTTGAAAAATAAAGGCTGACTGGACTGGCTGGATCAAGGATACTGCATTTGGTCATGGCGGTTCTTCAGAGAAAAGAGCAGACATTTCAACAATGCTTGTGGATGCTGATCTTTGGTGTGAAACATTTGCAGAATTCTATCTGGTGGATTTAAAAAAAAAATATATATATTTTTTAATATTATTATTTTTGAAAGCAAAAAGCATAGCATGATGTCCAGCTAGATTATCTGCACCTCTTGCAAGCATGTATCTAACACTCAGGTGGTTGGATTACAAACACCACAGAGATGGTTGGAAGGGTGAGTTGGGATTAACCTCTAGATTGTGTTCTGTGTCCCAGAGGGTCGCTGTGACAGCTGCTGAGCGACACTGGGTTTGGCTGGCGGTGAGGCAGGAGGCCAAGCTGGGAGGGGAATGCTTCTGTGCTGGCGTCACGGTTGTTGTTTCTCTCACTGCAAAACTCGAGTTCAAGTGGTTCTAGTAATGCTTTTTGCTGTGCCTCATCTTTCTGTCAGAGGAGAGCAGAATACTATTGTTTTATTATGTAGGACAAGAAATGCATTTTCAATCAGAAAAGTAGCTTTTGATATTGCGTCTTTTTTAATCCTGTGTTAATCACTTAATGAAGGGGGCAAAGACTTCTGTACAAGAACTAACGCTGTCTTGTGACTTGAGCCAGTGAGTAATTACTGCATAGCAGTCAATCTTTTGCTCTCCGGCTTTCAGCTTATGACTTTGATTACATGGAAAGTCTGTAGGAAGCGGATCCTTCATGTTGGTTACAGCTGTGGGTTTTTCTTCTCCTTCTTGAGTGTGGGACACAACAGGCTACCGGAGGAGCCAGACTGAAAGATCTGAATTAGGAAAACTGGAATATCTATCTTAGATTGTCAGACAACTCTGCCACTCCCATATCTGTTGAAATGTTGTGGCTAGCTTTATTAACCCGGTTAATTTTAGGCTTTTCTTCCATGCTGAAATTACTCTTAATTTCTATGTTTTGATAAGGAACTTTGATAAGTATTTGATAATGGTTTTGCTTTTGCAGTTGTATCTACATAACAAAGTCTTTGACAAATTGAGAACTGCTTTGTTTTCATTGAAATAACAAAACTGAAGGAGAGGACTTCTTATCTCTGTTGTTGGAGTGGTTTAAAAAGGGAAAACTGGTTTCTTCTCCCTTCCAGTCTAACTTCTAGTTTATTTTAAATTGTGTTTTCACGTCTCACTTTATACTTCTTAAAAGAAATCAGCAGGAACAGAAGAACAAAATGCATCTCCTTAAAATGGAAAGGCTGTAAATTGTTACAGAAGCATACAGTAATGACTGTTACAGCATGGGTGTTGTCATTCAGCTCACTGAAGTATGTCTCAGATGTGGCTTTACTGGGTTAGGGTTATCTGTTTCTCTTGCACTGCAGGGTCCTCCTGCTGTTACGGTGTGATTTCCATATTCTAGCTTGCTTGTATAGTCAGTTTATTCTGCTAAGCCTTTTTCCCCTAGAGATTCCAGATTCAAAGACTTAAAACGATTTTACTTTCAAAAATGAAGTGCTTATTTTTCTTAAGGTCTGTGACACACTGGAAAAGAGTTTTAGAAAAGAAACCAACAAACTTTGTGTGTGCTTTTTTCCCTTCTGAAATACCTGTGCAGAAATCAGTAGTTATCTTCGATCAGTCTTGGTCACCTGTGTTCTTGTTTCAAGACAGTAGCTGGTCACATGAGGCTGAAACTCCACGCATTTGCCTCAAGCCATGCATTCTGGAATGTTTAAGCACCACATTTTTAGTTAAACCTACAGAAAACTAATTGCTTAAATCTTTTTACTATTTTTGTCAGCTCACAAAAGAACCATTTTTACTGAAATATCTATCAAAAATTTTCTTTCCTGTTGCTTTTGCAGTCCAAATGCATAAATTGAAGTAAACCATGTGCCATTTGGATAAGTTATCTGATTTCAAATGATAATAGTTTATAGTGTTTTTTTTTGCAATGTATGATGAGCAGATGAAAGATGACAACTTAGTCATTTGCATTAGCCTTGCTAAATTCAGACGTAGGCAGTTATAACCTACAATTTCCATTATGGTTCATGTTTGGTGCTTTTTTCTTTTTTTTTAGATTGTTCATTCTTCACTTAGTGTCAGATCAGGTTAGTTATTCAATTTCCTTTTTCCATCATCTTGCTTGTTTTACACTTGCCTCTAATACTCTAGCACTCCTCTTGGTGTATTAAAAACCTGATTTAAAAGGCAAGCATATTTCTGGTGTTGTGAGCAGCCAGTACACTTTGTGCCACTGAGTGCTACGGCCTGAGCTATAAGGCCAATACAGCTGAAGTGGAGAACGATAGATATGCGGTGTTTATCCTACGGTCTTAAGTTGAATAATTAGTGTGTGATGCTGATGAATTCCAGTGGCCATCCTGCAGTTAAATGACCAACCCTTCCTGAGCACAGTTGGATTGCAATGGCGTACATTTTCCTAAGTTATAAGAATGTGAATCCTTCCATTTTTACATGGCTAGACCTCCCAGACTGCTTCTACTCTGAATGTTTTGTTAGTTGGTTATTTCACTGTTTCCTTGATAACCAAAATAAATGCTGTGTTTGAAGTAGTGTAGCATATACTGCCAGCTCTGTCATCTGGAGCAACGATTGTCTTTTAAAAGATAATTTCATCAAACAATTGTGTGTGTACAAATGCATAGCTGTCTTCCTGTGTTATGTAGATACAGTATATTTATTCACTGGTGAAAGGTGAAGCATTTATTTGACACTGTTGTTTATTTTCACATATAGTAGTTTGAGCCCAAATCCTTGAAATCTGGTGTCCTTCTCTGAATTGTGTACATGTAATATACATTGTTACCGTCAAACAGTTCCTTCTTTTAGGTACTGGGCTGGAATAATGCATTTATTCTTGTGTTCTTGTGTTTTAGAAGAGAGAATTCATGCATGATTTTTTAGATTTATCATTTGTGAACAGCCATAGGTCAGCTCCCCCTCCCACCCCTCCTTTTTTTGGTTTGTTTTTTTTTTGACCACTTACTTCCTCTGGCGTATGTGGTTAAAGCTCTTTGAGTGTGTTGAATATGTCCAGGCAGGCAAAGCAAGAGTAAGCTGTGAGTCTGTAGGCTGCTGAGGAGTGTGCTAAGTGGGGATAGTGCCTGAATATAAACTGTTGGTGCTGGGTCCAAAGCAAAAATCAAAAGCTCTCGTTTTATAAATCAGTTGTCTGGTGTAGAGTGTACTCGTGCACTTGCCCCAGAAATGGTAATAGAAACACATCTAAACATTTTATACATTAAAAAAACCAACACCAACAAATCACCTTTTCTTCCCCTTCCAGAAATGCCAGCTTACATTTTTTTTTCATGAGTTGCCATCAGTGAAATGCAAAGACAACTGAATAACAGCAACTGACTTCTGTAGCCCCGCGCATTGCCTTTCACACCATCACTCAGCTGGTGAGAGATATTGCGTTATTTTCTCTGTCTTGGGAACACCTTGTCTCAGAAGAGTGCACAGCAATGCAGCTGAAGCAGCTAGAGGAAAATAAAAAAAAAAGTTATGCCATTTCACTCTTAAATTATACACGCTATGCTCATTTAGGAGCAGAAGTAGCATGTATGATAGTAAACCAACCAATTTTTGTTAAAGCATAATGGATATAAGAAATCTTTAAAAAGTACCTTGCTGCATGATATATTGCAGGTCCTTTTGTTTGGAAACAAAATGAAGAATGAAAGTTGCTTTAGAAGACTAACCAAATGGCTCACTTTCTTGCTTATAGGATGTGCTGCTATGTAAGATTAGCTATGTAAGATTACAAGTTTTTTGTACTTTGTGCTTCTCATGGGGTTGTGGTTATTGCTATTCTAAATTGCTTTTGTTTTTTTTTTTTTTTTTTAGTATTCATTTAGTAGTCTTTGATTTGGGAACCAGATGCCACTGATGCTGTGATTGGAAACCCATTTTGGAAAAATCCCAAAGCAGTGAGGCTTTCACTTGCTTGTGTGCCAGTAAATTTAAAGTCAAATGTTTTTCTCCTAGTTGGAGTTGTCTGCAAAATTACATAGTAGTGCTGTATGACTGGTTCATTGGGTTCATGTGAAGTTTGTAATCCAAAACTGACAGAAGGATTAAGAAGTTTCTGTGCATTTAGAGTTCAAATAGTGTACAGCTATAGACACCAGAGATGAGTCATGTTCTTTTTTTGGTGTACACCATACAATGTAGTTCAATATTTAAATAAATACTTCCTGGCAAGTTGATTACTCTTCATTCATATAATGAGCAATAACTTTATTCTACTCTCCAGGCAAATAAACTGGAATAATTAGAGAAACTTCCAGGTGAAATGATGCAGGAACATCAGGATCCTCCTCTAGCGGCTATTTAAGTAAGAGGGCCATTAAGAGCACTTCCACATTTCATGTGTTTGGTGCTTTCAGTTGTTACTGCTTTAATGGAATCCTGTATTCAGTATGCAGAAATTGGGATACTCTGTGGTATATGTATATGGCTTTGGTATGACCTAATTAGAAGCTTCAGTTTTGTGGTTCAGCCAGATACAACTGCTATCAGATAATGATTTAGCAGATTAAAACAAAATTCTTTTGACACAAAAATGTTAAGATACTTCACACTTAAAATCAGCATATGACAGTTTTGGAAATGAGCTCAGCAAAATCCTTTTTCACTTGGGAATCTTGGTTAGCTGTCTGATGCTATGCTTCTTTTGAAAGCTCTATATAGCGTAAGTACAGTCTGTCCTCTGCACCACAGTGCTGCCAGCTGTTTCTCTGTCAAAATTTAGGTTCATTTCCCCTGTTTCTACATACAGAGATTATTTTTGAACTTTTCCCTCTGTGGGAGCCTGCTGAGACCATCCCAACTTCCTTGATGTTGATGGTTCCCCCTGGGCTTTCCCAGGCTGGAAGAAAAATAAAGGGAGTGTGATGCAAATCTTGCCAGAATTCTTAGCCTCTGCCTTTTGAATTTGGGTTTTAAGTTTTTGGTGTAGAAATGCACTAAATTGTCAAATATTTTTCCAAAGTGTGTTCTTTCCTCACCTTTTATTGCATACAGCACTAAGTGTAGGTGTGCAGGTATGCTGTGTTTGGGCATGCTTTGTTACAGAGAGATCACAGAATACTGCAAGTCTCTTAGGGTTTTTTTCTCTACATCACCACATATTCAGACGGGCAGTGATGCCATAAAAGTGACAGTATTTCGAGATGTCTGCCATTGTGAAGAGAGAAAGCATGGTGAACGATGCTATTGTCAGTGGAGGTTTTCGTGTTTAATGTCGACATTGCTTCAGGCTTGATGTAGAGCACTATAAAAAATTTCAAACCCTTGGCCGAAGAGGATGTGCTTTTAAAGATAATAGAAATGCTTGCTCTGTTCATTCATTATGGAGGTAGCTACCAGATCTCCTCGTGTTTTGGCTGCCAAACACTTCCCATTATGAAGTTTTCTTCTGACTTGTCTTTGAAATGCTAACACTACCATTGTTTGCAGGAGATGGCTGATGAACTGAGCAAGCAGCAAGCAGTCTTCAAGAAGGCCTTTATTGCATGGAATTCTGCAAACTAGGGAAAAGGTTGTTTTGTTGGTTTTTTTTGTGTTTTTTTTTGGCTAGTTGTTTTCTTTTGCTTTTGTTTCTCCCCTGGTTTTCTTTCCTGCTGAGCAGGAAAAGAATCCCAGTCATACTGGAGTTCCTTCTTGGACGTGAATGCTCTGAGGTGATGTTTGTAGCAGCAGCCATGGCGTGTGAAACACCCAAAAGCTGGCACAGGTGCTGTGATGTGATCTTCCCACCTCAGGCTGTGCTATGTTCCCTCCACAACTTCCCCAACTGCATCAGCTTTCGGTCTGCCTCTGTGCTTTCTAAGATGAGAATTCTGTTGTCAAATAATGAAGTCAACGCTGTTTCTTGGGAGGGAGAGAGGTCTTTGCTCCACTGATGGGTCATGTCTTGCTGCTCTGTTCTTGTAATAACTCAGCTGCCACGAGTGAAGTTTGGTGAGCTAAGGAATTAGGTAGACATGCCCTGCTGGTTATTAGAATTTTTAAAAGTAAAGTGCTCTGAATTCAGAGGGTGTTTCACTTCATATTTGTGAGAGATCTTCTGTTCTGTGTGTAGGTTTGATTATGTGAGAATACTCCACATCAACAAAACTTCTGTAAGTTAGGGTATATAGTGCCAAAATTGAGTGTCCACCAAACAGAAAATTATTTCTTTTGTAATCAAAATAACATTTCAACAAAATATTTTCTTTTATGTAAACATTACAGTTATTGTTTGGGAAATAGTTCTGGGAAAGAAAGCTATTCTCCAGGCTCAAAACACTCCTGATGCTGATGTTGGATAAGTATCTGCATAATAAACACATTTTTTCCTTTCACTACTTTATTTCTTTGACAGACTTTTCCAGTTGAGGAATGTGTTCTCGGTTAACTAGCATAGCTCCTCATCATTAAAAGTTTAACTGTGAGATCTCATTTTCTTCTTACCAAACATCCTTATTTGCAAATTGTTCTTGTGACACTTGTAGCTTCAGTGGAACGTGAATAGTTTGAGCAACAGAAGCATAGCCATCCTACAGAACAAATAAGAGTAAAAGAAACCATGAGTAAATGCAAAAGGACCTCGAAATGTGTGGTATTAGACAAGTGGTAGAACAGAAGAATACAGCATACTTAAATTCCTGTTCCACATAACAATTGAAGTTGACTTTTAAAAGACTAAGTCTCTTATCATTTTCTGCTAGAAAATTCACAAATAGAAATCCAATCTCACCTCCTGAGTTCCTGCATCTCTAAATGAACAATAATAAAATCCCAATCTTTGAAAACAAATGTTTTTCACATTTTCCAATTCAGTCACTCTTGGAAGACAGTTTGCAGATCTGGACACTGATGTCCATCTTGCTACTGCTTTGTGCACTGTGATGTGGGGGAACTTGTCCAAAAGTTTCTGAAATGCTGGTGTTTCCCCGAGTTCTGTCAGAATTTGGTAGAACAATCTCACAGTTCCCTGCATTGCACATTAGTTTTTCTTAGTCCTTGGTTTCCAGTTGTTTCTTCTTTTAGTCTGTTTTGATGTCAGAGAAATGGAGGTTTTGAGGGCGGGGAGGAAGGTGGTGATGATTCCCTTGAAAACAGATTATCGTGGAATAACTAAGGTAATTTCCATCACAGTTGATTGACCCTTCAGCAGAGTCTTTTGGGTTGCAGGTTTTACCTCAGGGTGCTGAAGAAGTGAGAGCTGGTGTGGATGCACTGGGAGAACACTAGTCTCCCCTGAGGCCTTGAAGGTGCTCATTTACCAAATGCCCGTAATGCAAAATGGCCTTGGCATGGTGGAGTAGGGCTGCCTTTCTAATTTCAAAGATCCAGATTAAAAAAGCAAACAACCAGAGCCCAGGAAGGTGTGGTGCAGCTGAGTGACACTAAGATAGGACTTGGCAGCTTCCCTACAGCCACACAAGATGCTACTTTGTGATATTGCACATGTGGTAATTAGCAAGTTAATTGGTGGTTCCTTGATGCTGAGGAATGTGAAGTTTGTACCCCTGTACTTGTGAGAACAGAAGGAAGAGAAATGAGTTAAATGTTTTCATGGTTGAACGTTGGAGAGTGAAAGAAGGTAGGAAAGATAATGTGCGTTCTATTTTAGTATGCTGTATGCTTTCTTGAGGAGAAAATAATGGATTGGGATGCTGGATTTTTTTGGTATGCATTTTGCATATCTGTGAACATAGATATCTACTCAAATCTGAAGTCTTTAACTATCCTGTTTTAATTAATGTGAAGAATGGTGGCATTTGTACTGTAATATAGGATTATGCATTTCACAGAAGGAAAAACTTAAAATAGTAACCTAACAAACTGAGATCTAACAAAGACTGTGTAGTTCTCTCCCTTTAGAAGTGGGAAGGAGATTAGAATGAGTCTGTCACAGTGCTCAGTTGTGGCTTGCTTAGACATGAGAAGTGTGTTCAGTCAGGGAAGCCATCCACCTTATCAGCCCCTGTTTCTTTGTGGCATATTTAAGCCACTGTTAGTGATCCCAGCATGCACTAAAATGCTCATCAGCAATGACAAGTCCTGTGGAAGAAGGACTGAAGACTAATTGGTTCCTAACAGAGGCAGTATTCTGATGAATATTAATGTCTCCATTATTCATTTTTCTCGATTTCTCTTATTTAGTAAATAATGAACACTTCATAACTTTGATAGAATTATTTTTTATATTTCTTGGAGGCCAGTGGGAAAGTATTTGATTTTTTTCCCGAAAACTTGCTGCTCACAATAAACAGTATTGTTTTTTTTAATCATCCATAGCTTTTTTTCTCTACTAGATACTGCTGGTGGAATGAGACGGTGAAGTCAGAAGAGGCTGCAACAAGGCAGCAGGGGCTGCAATGTGAGGGCACTGATGTGATCCCAACAGGAGTGCCGAGGGCTGCTCACTGAAATGGGGAAGATGTCAGCATAAGGAAACTTTTATTGGGTGGTGCTGATGGATAGAGATAATATCCTGAGCACATAAACGCAGAGAGTGTGAAGCATCAGCTGCTGAGTGCTTGGGGGCTGTGGCTGGAAAAGCTGGCTTTGTTGGGCCAATGGCAGAACTCTATTACTAACTGAATTAGAATGATTTTCTCATTTGTTTTAAGGGTGTGGGATGCTCCAAAAAAGCCAACGCTGTATTGTGCTGGATAAAAAAAGCTACTTGCCAAGTCAACGATTAATGACACTTCATTTTTAATCCTCACACTTGAATTTGCTAAGCTTTCACAAACCCATAGGTAACGTGAAATTATTAAGCCTAAACTCCAGAAATCTTTTAGTTCTTCAGTTCTGTTCTGTCTTTTCAAGAGAAATGAATAGCTTCATGTTTTGGCTTTATTGATTTCTTTTTCTGTTTTGATGATTCTTTCAGTATACTTAGCAGATGAAACTATGTGCTATTCATTTTAAGTTTCAGGGAATTGGAATGTGTTGCTACTTTTGATCTGCTACACAGCTTGCATCTACTAAGTTGATAAGTAAATCTTGTTTATCCATCTTGCTGAGGTAATAGTTAAAGCCTGTTCATGATCTCAGTGTTATGGATTGTATTAGATTTATTGTTCACCTTACTATAAGGGACACAGAAGATAAACAAGGTTCCTTTTGTGAAGGTAGTAGCAAAATCTGTGAAGAAGGTAGCAGCAGGGTGACTGATGAGAAGGCTAATGTTGGTGCTTCACACTGAAGATGAGCTTGGTAGATGTCTACTGACCTTAGTTATTGAAGGAGAACAGAGCAATTTGAACCCATGTTAAACAAAGCTGCTGTCAGTCTGTCATTCCTGGAGGATGTCTGTTAGAATAAAGGAGATTATAGTTAGTGAAGAGCAATGGAGAAGTAATGCCAGCTCTTCTTAGATAGGTGTATTGATACTGTAGAAGTGAAGCTTGAGGTAGAAATCTGCATTTTATTTTACAAAACATTAATAGAAAGGACTGCTCCAAGTTACTAATTCTTCTGCCATACAAAAGGGATCTAGCATAGCCCTAGTGCTTCTTGCTTTGTTCAAGAAGATGAGATGAGTAGCACTGAAGTCACTTTTGACCTCAGAGCAAGCAGAGGACTGATGTTGCAGGAGGGCTGGCCGTGCTTAGCTCTTCATGTCGGCATGGTGGCTTGACTCAGATAAGAAACAAAAATATTTTTCACCAAACCTAAATGGAAAGTATTCATGTGGGGGCACCAGCAGCGCATTTGGTGCAGGATGCTTGGCTGAGTGCAGGTGCCTGCTGTGGAAGTGCTCCAAAGGAGGGCAAAGGAGAGAGGAGCTTCTTGTTCCTTATTGCGTGTTTTTAAGTAGCTGCATTTAAGCATGACAAAGAGTGAACTGGCTGGGACAGTAACAGAGAGAAAATGTATTCACGATCTTTTAAGAATGTGAGTCTTTCGAAGTGAATCTGCCTTATGGATTTGCTAGGAGTTACAGTTTATTCAGTGCTTGGTTGATATTTAAACACTGTTTAATCTTGGATGCCCCGTTCCTTTAGACCGTCAGCACCAGCTTTCAACATCGACTTTTACCAGCTCAGTAGCTCTCAATCTGTGTTACTGTGTTGAACGAGGAGGCTCAAATGAAGGAAATTGCTTTCTGGCCTTGTAAATTCTCACTGTGCTTTTTTTCCTTAGTAGACTTGAGTATTATTCTGATAAAAAACAGTGCTATTTGAAAATATTTTGTACTCACATACTGTGTTGCTCTGTTACGTATCTGGCACCCATACGATTTTATTTCTGCTTTATGTAACATGCTGCTCTTGCAGCCTCTGCTGCTGATGGGGAACAATTCCGAGGTGCATCTGTGAGTGGCAGCTCAGCAGTTTTGCTGCAGTAAAGGTCTTCTAACAGAATGGAAGAGAGCCAGACTATGCCTATGAAACTTCTGTAGTCAGCAACAATGCTCAGCACTTAAATCATAAAGCAGTAGTAACAGAGCGTATAGCGCTTACAGTGGCATCAACTGTAGATGTAGTGGCAGATTTTTGTTTCACCTTTATAAATACTTGTGTATGTTTACGTATGTATTGTAGACTTTGTGGAATTTATAAGGGCAAAGGCTGTGGAGCAGTTTCTTGCTTTTTGCCCTCTGAAGCTTTGACTGCAGGTGGTGTCAAGCTTCTACCTCTCTGGCTATGGCTTGTCAAAGGTCAAGAAAATCCAGCACAACACTTATCTTTTTGAGTCTAGCTGTCATCCTCATCTGCCTGTGTTGAAGAAAAGCAAACTCTGTATTCTTTTCCTACCTTTTCTCAAAAGTTTTCCTCATCTCTACTTGATACTCAGCTTTGTTTCTTTTACCTTAAAAAGAGGCAGAGCAGAACCTTTTCAACTTCAGAGAATAGAGAGGCAGCAGGGGTTCTGCCCAGCAGTGTTTGCTTTATGTTAGACCTGTGCTATTTTGGCTCAAGGAATGAAAACAGAATGTGAACTTGAAAGTAAGTTTAGACAAAATAAAAAAAGATTGATGAATGATATTTTAAACACTGGTGATGAATCTTGCAGTTATCATGCACGGACTAAGCAGGATTAAATCTCTTTTTATTCTGGCAGCAGTCTATTGCACCAAATGATGGAGTTGTCCTTACCTAGTCAGAAGGTTTACTTCTTTCCAGTTGCACCTCAAAATGTTTGACTGGTTTGTGTTTTGCTTGAATGACTTCTTACATGTTAAGTTCTTATCCTATTTCAGTGTCTTTTCTTCTTGCTGTTGTTTCAATAAATAAATATCTGTGACTTCTCTGGCCACATGAGATCATTCTTCCATGCCCTGAAATTCCCAACCTCTTCCCATCCTTACGTACTTTCAAAATTTTGTGGAACAGTTCTTAAACATTTCACAGAGATATGTGGAAATACATTACAAAACTTCAATGCATTGTCATGACTTCAGTACAGGAACTCTGCACAACTACCTGTAGAATGTTAAAATGTTACCGCTTCCAACACTTGTGAAGGAATTTCCAATCCCTTAACAAATGTGGGAAGGAGAAGCGTGTTAATGTCACTTTCTGAGCCTGTGAGAAGCACAAATTGTTGGGTTTCCCACTGAAAGCATTGGAGTGCAGGCACAGGTTCTGCCTGCAGTCACTGTCACCAGAGATGTGGGATGTAGGGAACGGTCTCACACTGTTCTGATAGGATTTGGCAGTGGGGAGGGTTTGGGAAAGGACGTGGGGTTGCTGTGTGCCCCAGTCAGTTATCCAAGTACTTCTCTAAAAGTAAAGAAAACAGAATAAACAGTTCTTTCCTCCAGTGAGGAGTTAACTCTCATGTGACTGGGTTTTGGCAAGAGATTATTGGATTCAAAAAAATTAAATGAGTTTGGGAGAGTGTGGGTTGACAAACCCATTCTTCCACAAATAAACTCTTTTCAGCCTCTTTGTGACTTGGCTCACAAACTAACATAACATTAGATACTTGAGAAACTTAGTTTTTTTTTTTTTTGAACTTCTAATCCTCTCAGACCTGGCAGAACGTTTTTCTTTAGATGTCTGCTTTAGAAGCCTCTTAACCCACAAGATGTCCTGCTGCTCATGGGCTGAAGAATACATGTACAGGCTTCAGAAGCAGCTGCTAAAGGAAGGCAAATACCTGACAGTGTGACATTGATGGGAGTAGCACTTGTAAACAATAGGTGAGAAAAGATCTTAGGAGAAATTAATGAGGAGAAAGAAATGTGGAATGACAAGGATCAGAAAGCAATTTTTTTTTGTCTCAGTGTTGGTAGAGTATTTGTGACTTAATTTTTGATGTGGTTGAATTGAACTTTCAGTGCAGCTACAACATACAATGTATTGCATGCAGGACCTGACATAATTTCGGTGGGTTTTGTGTTTTTTATTATTATTTTGTATTTATGCTTTTAAAGAATTTTGAGTTCTTTTAGTTCCTGTTCAATATTAAAAAATGAAACGCTTAGCCGATGCGCTAAAGGTTTGTTCTTAGCCCTTTTAGAACTGCTTGTGATATGAAAAAAATTACAGATTAACCAAACATATCACACCATCCTTAGCCTTGGCTAACACCAAAAATCTGAGTAAAACCTCTGCTACTGAGTAAGAATGTACCAAGATACATGTCCTTTTTTTTTTTCCTTGCCTCCATTGAGCAATTCCTTCCCTCCAGAACCTGTGACATTACCAAGTGTGCACGTGTCAGCGCAGCAGAAAAGTGTGTGTATACTGTGCATTTCTGGTGTTATAAAAATAAAAAGCCCTAGTAAGAGCTTTGCTGCTGAATATAGAATCTAATTACTTCCTGAGTGATGTATAGACCTCTGCCCCCAAACTGTCAAACACTAATGATAAAAACGTTCTGAACAAAAATGGGTGATAATAAAAAAGAAGTAATAATATAAAACTAATACTGTGAACTTAGCTTTTAGCCTGGTTTTAAATCCTTAGAATTCCTAGTTCCAATGCAACAATTCTTTTCAGTTTGGATTAGGTCTCCTAGTCAAATATTTATACGTATCTACAAAACATGTATGGGAAATGCTAAAATGTGTGTTTGCACTAGCAAATACACTAGTGAGTTTAGGTTAGCAGAGAATCCTTTTGCTGTCACAGCTTATTCAGAGTGTTGTGGCTTAAACTTGTGTAGTTACAAATCTGTTCATATGGCTTGTAACCATATGGTGAAGTGTAAGAATAGATCTGATACAGTACAGATGATTGCACTTGCTTTGTACTGCATAGCCTCGTATAAAGAAATCTGTGTGACGGATTCCCAGATGAGAGCAGAAGAAGCTTAGACAACATTTGTTATCTTGTAATGTCCTTAGGCAGACCTGTGTTGAGGGTTTACTGTAAAAGTTGATGAAGGGTAGGAGGATTTAACAGCCTTCTACAATAATTCTCTAACCTTCAATCCTTGTTTTTTTTCCTTTGCAGACCTTTCAGCAGCCCAGAGAAAATTCGCCCATTCTCTGAGAGACTTTAAATTTGAATTCATTGGTGATGCAGAGACAGATGATGAAAGATACATAGGTAGGTAAGAAGTGATTATAAATGACTATGTTTTTTTTGCCATGCCATCCTGCAACGTGGTGAAAATGTTTTCTTTTTTTCTTTTTTTTTTTTTAATTAATTGTAGATGCTTCTCTTCATGAGTTTTCAAACTTCTTAAAAAATTTGGAAGAGCAAAGAGAAATTCTGGTGAGTTGCAATAAAACTTTTAAAAAGCTATACGTATGCCAAAGATAAGATCAAAGTTAAAGTTGCTGGCTGCTTTTTTAACCTCCAGGGTGTTCTTACTGGTTGCTCAACAGTGAAAGCTCTCATTGTGCACTCTCTGAATCTGGAGTCTAGAATTAGAAGCAACAACTACTTCTCATTAAAGAAGAAAGGTATTGTGATAGAGAGGTAGAAGTTGGTTTGGTAGTGTCCCAATAGCTTATGGATAGAGTGAGGAGTAAAAGCCACCTTAATATTTTTTTTGCCTGTTAGAGTGAAAAGCAAGATGATAAACATAACTCTGCAGGACACATGAGGTTGGGAAGTTGGCCACATGTCGATCCAGGTTCTTCATGACATCAGCTTCAGGGTTTATGTGGGTTTGGGATGCAGTCTGTTGGTTGGATAAAGTAACAGACTAACAAATTTTTTCTTTGTGGATGAGCAGTCTGGTGTATGGTTGCATAGGCAAACATTTAGTTCATCAGATGTATAGATGGAGAGTGTTCTTTGTTCAAATATCTGTGGTTGCTTAAGGTTTTGGTATAATCTGGATCAGGTTGGCTGCTCATGGTTCATGAGCTGAGAGCTCTACAATGTGCATTTGCAAGCTTGATCTTCTAATGGAAACTTTGCCTATAGTGTAGGAGTATGTACATAAACAAGAATAATTATGAATAATTTTCACATACTTTTCTTTCTGACAGTCCTAAATCCAACAACGGTTGTGATCCCTTGAGTGTGTTGTTATGTCCTAGTACTTTGTTCTGATATGGAACCATAGTTAGGCTAGATTAATGCTCTGTGGAGCTCCTTGCTAATTACTGAAGTGTTACTTTGCCAAATTATAGGGTTTGCTCCACTACGTAGTAACACTTATTTTCTTTGTTTTGTAATTCTGAAGTGGCATTTACTCCATTTATTCCTGCCAGCCATTACTTTATTTTATTGAAATTGATACATCTATGTAGTGAAATTCTTTGGTAGATTTTTCACAATGAAAAGTACTATGTAGCCTCTCATTCTGTTCTTCACTCCATTTGGGAGGGCTTCGGAGTTATGTAGCACGTTCCATTGACTGTGTCCATAGATGTTCAACAGTGACAGATTACCTATGTGGTAGGCTGTGCAGAAACCAATGTTCTGTACAGTAAAAAAAACTTCTGCTTTTCAGACTGAATGCTATAAAAGCATGCTGCTTATTTTTTTGGTATGCTACTCATCATTACACTGATTACCCGAAACTAATTCATGTCAGTTTCTTGATAAGGAAAGTATGAAATGCAGTATCACATTAGAACAGTTACAACTGAGGAGTATACTGTGGAGCCAATATTTGATTCCAGATGGAAAGGATATACTCTCTGAGTTATCAGATGACCGTTTCACTGCATCTGTAGTCCTACAAATGTTATATATCATTTTTAGAGTGAGCTAGTATAACAGCGGGCATACATCTCTGAGAAAATAGTTCTGTGGTGCTTGGTAATGATAGTTTTCAGCAGCTGCTGCTCTGACTTCTCAGAGTACGCTTCAACAGTGGCACGAGCTATCATCCACATTGAGAATGTGGGGTTATTACACTCAGATGTTTGGAATTAGGTCAAAGATTCACAGAGTTTCTCTTAAGATACAAACGTTACAGCAGGATTATTTTCAAGAGCATCCACTCTACCTTATGCATATAATCAATGAATATACAGATGTTATAATTATGAAATAAACAGGAGAATTTGGCTAAGCATGTTATTACACCAGAAAGAGAATAGAGTACTTACCTTTGTCCTGGGCTCTTTGTAAAACTCCGAAGGAGGGATCTCCAGAAAGAGAGCCTTCTTCCTCATAGTCAGCTCTTAAACGGGTCTAGGAGAGGTGGAGCCATGCTCCACCCCTTCCAGAAGCACAGGTGAATTGCCTTCACCTGTGCTCCCAAGGCTGACTCATTGCTCGGGTCAGGTGGTCAATCAGAAGTTCCCATACACTCATGTTAACAACTTATTGAGCATTTTACCCTTTATCATTCTGAAGGTCAAGACTGGATTGCTCAATTCAGTTTCAGTGCTGAATGTTGCACACAAGAAATTTCAGTCATCTAAAATAAGCTTAATGAAATGCATTATTAATTATAGAACTTAAGGTAGTTCATAAATTGCTGTGCAATTAATTTTTGTGCATTTGAGAAGGCTAAATTGTCCTTAAACATACAGTATATTTAACAAATTCATGCTTAAAATACATTCTGAGCTGTAATGAGATGCTTATCACATCTACTTCTTATGGTTTTCTGCAAGAGTATTGTATATGGTGGATCAAGAACGTAATTTTTTCTCTTTTTCCTTACCACAAATTCACTTGTTTGATAATAATTTGGTGAATATTCACATGGTGGATATTTAATAATTTAATTCAGATGTCTAAGTCCTGTGTTTTGTGTTTTTTTTTTCCTCCACTTTCCCCTTCAAAGACTGCCAGAGCCATATCCCAGCTGTCAAAGGATTTAGTGGAAGGGGAAGTCATTGCTAATCCTAACGTTCCACTGAACTATTTTGGAGTGGACAAGATAAAAACAACTTTCACTTTTCCATAGTACTGTAGCTCGGTGACATTCTCCAAGGCAGATAAGAGACAGGTCATTTTGTCCCTGAGGATGTCCTTGAAGTGCTTGTTATGCATTAGAAATGAGCCCTTGGACTTATATTCTGGCCTTCTGACGGTACCAAATTGTCATGGGATGGAAGCAAACTTCACAAGGTTATTAGGAAAAGTTGGGGATAAAAAGGCACCAGTATGGTGATGCTAAGATGTGCAGTCCCTCCATCCAGTTATTCCTGCTCACCAAGGAGATCACCAAACCTTCCTCCCACCCCAGTTTTCCCAACTGCAGAATTTGGTTTGATCCTTGTGATGTGGCAAGAAAACAGGTTTTGGTTGCTGCCCTGATTTAAGCTGATGAACTGTACAGGGCTGCCTGGTAGGTCCACCACTGACATAATGTATCACATAACTTGCTTGAGATTATTATCCCCTTTCCTTTTATTTGAGCTCCCTTTTTAACAGCTTTATACTTCTCTTTCTCTGTCCTGTTCTTCCAAATGAACAACCTGTCCCAACCAGTTTTCCATATTGTTTCTAACGTTACTAACTGATGCCCAAGTGCGATACTGCTCTTAACATTCCTTCAGTCATCTCAGCAGTGTATGCTACTTCAGGTGCTGTCATCTGCTCACATTTTGATGTGCTGGGTTTGCATGTTTCCACTCCCTCAGAGAACTGTAGTGCTCCCATAGAGTTGCCACGAGTTCAGCTGTTTCTCCCCTAAGTCCCCTTAACCACACTGATTAAATTCAGCCAGCCCTCAAGGCACGTCTGTAAGTTCAGTCAGCTTCTCTCACTGTTATGTGCAGTGTCCAGCAGTATCTTAGGTCTGTCCAGTAGTTTCTCCTGTCCTGCCTGGTTACCTTACTTCTATGCATGACCTGAGTTAGTTGGATGGGTTTTGCCTGCAGCCCTACCAGAGGTGTGATTCGTAGCAGGGTCTTGTGTACCTGGACCATCCCTGATGACTGCTTTGCTAACCATTCTTCAGAAAGAAATTCAGGGCCAGGGATCTCTCTAGCTTTACTCCAACATTTAGTTGTTGTTCTTTTTTTTTCTTCTTCTTCTTTTTTTCTGATATCCATCCATCCCTTTACTTCAACTTAAACAGAATTTATTTACTTATTTTACCTTTTCTGCAGTGGTCATGGAATCAAAATCATCCCTTTTCCATCACAGAAGAATTTTTACTGTTATGCTCTCAAAGGCTAGAGGACTGCTACGCATTCAAAGTGGTGTTTTACTTCTGTATTTTTCCTGATTCAGTTTAGTTGCACAGTGTTTAGAACATCTCTCTTTTATGTCAAAATTGTTCTTAATTCCACTCAGTTCTTAATTCAGATAATTTTCTTTTGAAAATTAAAATCTGCAGTTCTTAGAAGCTATTGTTTTGTTTCCCTTTCTTTACACTTTTTTTCCCAGTTTAATAACAGATAGATAGCTTCTCTGCATTCTGAAGTACCTATTAAAAAGACTCATTTCTGAATATTTTTCTTTGCCCCCTGCCAAATAGAGAATGTTTTTGTCTCAGTCCTTCTAACTGTATCCCAGGTACTTGAGTATTTCCTTTTTACTTCATCATATTTCATTTCACTTAAATTCACCTCACTGTTTCTTGTCAATTTCTCCAAGGCAATGTGAACTCATTGCTTTACTTTGTTATGGTCGCTTCTATTTCTGTGACAGTTTTAGCACACTTGTAATCCTTTTGATACTTCCCTAGGAAAGATGGTAAGTTCTAAGCTTTTGAGCACAACATCTTTCTTTTAGTCTGTTGTTCTTATTCCATAAAAGGACTCTTTTATGTTTCTTAACACTGCTTGCAGTTCTTCCTCTCAAGAATCACTTTATATTTTTAATGTTTCACCAGTTGTCAGAATCAAGTTCAGAATTCTTCTCAAATTCATTATTCTCAGTGTGTGCCAGAAACATGTAAAACTGATTCTGTGTGGAATTTTAAAGAGAATAACAGTGAAATCTCTTCTTTTTGTCTTTTTCATCCTTCATTGGCTTAAGAAAAAAAAAGTGGTAGCAGAGGGATTTCCAAGTTAAAAGAAGTTCTTAAGGTTCCAGCATTTGCACTCAGAAAGTTAAAGGTAAAATAGAAATAATCTGTGTGTACTTACATGCATTTATACTTACCTCTTATGATTGAAGTACTTAAATACATGAGTTTATTTCACAGGTTAAGTGCGCTTAACATTTAATGTTCATGGATAGCTTACTGTTATTTTTAACGTCTAGTTTAGTATACTTCAATACAGTTTAAACATTTCGTTTACACTCTTCCTACTCTGCTGTGAAGGTATTTTTTTTCTCAGCTTTTCCTTGTTCCTCAATGTGCAGATATTTAATGGTTCATAAATCTTAACCAATTTTCTCAGCTATCTGAAGAAATCTATATGAAGAAACAGTCATTTTATCTATTGATCTAGGTAAAAATTATCCAGTAGTTTTGGATAGTCCAATGTAAGATATCTAAAATCTGTGCAATAAGATTTAATGGCATTATATGTTATTCTGATTGTGTTAGATGCAGTGGCAATACAGACTGCTAAATATAACTGCCAAGACAAGGAAAAATGCACTTATCAGTGATCACTTCTGAAAAATTAGGTTGCTGACAGCACACTGAACATCTCAGATACAGAAATAAAAGCCTGAATAAAAGCTTGGTTTCTCAGGACCTAGACCCTATTTCTTCAGGTGAAGAACAGTTCTTCCTATGAACTGTTCAATTTGATCAAAATCTATTTCCACTTCTAGGAACATGCAAAATAATCGCTGCTGTACCTCATTACTCAACCTTCATTTATCCTCTGCATGGCATGAATCCAGATGGAAATCATAGAATGATTGAAATAGGCAAACGTATGCTGATGAAAACTATTCAGGCAAATCTGTTATGTTTTGGTGATTCCTGACATTAGCTGTTTAAATAAGTTGAATCAGTTTTTGAATGTTAAGCACAATCTTCTGAAGTAGTTTCCTGAGTTACGTGTGAGCTCATGCACTTCATCTAGAAATCAGTTTGTTTGTATGAGGGGATAAAAAAGGGCAAAACCAATTTGGGATGTGTTTCCTCAGCCTCTGAGTGAATATGACTGAAAAGCTGCACTATCCCCAGCTTCCTCTTTTAGATAACTGTGGTCTTACATGCATCAACATATAACTCAGTAGAGAATTTTCATTCTGTTATTTCATCAACAGGAAATGTTTGGAATTTGCATTGTAGAACTTCCAACAGTTTGGATTTTGCTGGTTGTTAATAACACCACTGTTTCTTGTGGAGGACTCCCCTCACAATAATCGGGCAGTTCATTCTTGACTAAACACTGACGCTGTTGTTCACTGTTGGATTCCTTGCCTTTCAGTGATGTCTTTTTGTTCAATTATGAGCTTAGCCATGAACAAAGCAAATGAGCATTATGCTATTTCCTTTCCAGAATAGCCATTCTTCTTTGTCAAAGTCTTTATACATCTGAAGTGTGGACTGGGAGTGGTTCTCTGTTCTTATGTGAATGCAGCTCTTGCATGTTCCGTTTAGGCGAAGCTCTTTGGAAGGCCTATCCATAGCTTGCCTCTGCTTCGGATGGAGAAAAAATGATTTGTTGCTAATGTGAAGCTGTCTGTCTCTCTTCCTATTTGTTACATTTATTGTTTCATAGTTTCATTCCTTCTAGTGGAATGTACTTAAGAATAAACTTACTCAAAGGTCAGGACAGTCATATAGTTGTAACAGTCATACAGTGTTAATCTTTTTCTAAGCAGTTTTTGCTGAAACTCGCTGTCTTAATTTGCTTCTTTTCTTTCTTCCTTTCTTTCTTTCCTTCTCTTTTTCTCTCTTTCTTTCAGCCCCTCTCCCTTCCTTCCTTTCCTTCTTTCTTTGTTTTTTCTTCCCTTCTTCCTTTCCTTCTTTCTCTTTCTCTCTTTCCTTCTCTCCTCCTCTCTTTCTCTTTCTTTCTTCTTCTTCTTTTGATAAGTTTTTCTTGTTTGTTTGTTTTTTTTTTTTTTTTTTTTTTTTTTTTGGTACTGCCTGTTTATTATACCAATTTAACTTTTCCAGACCATCTGTATCATAGGAAGTACATCAGTGGAAACATTCTTTCAGAGTAGAGCACAGCATATAGATAAAAGGAGGCATTTTTAACTGTTTTTCCTTTAGATCATTTATAATCTTCCACTCATTGGAAAATAAGCTTTGACTACAAGAGAAGACACAGGAGGCCAGCTGTTGCATCATCTGTAAGCTGAGGCTACTGCATTTAAGAAAATCAGAAAGTGCTAAAAACAGGAGTCTGCTTGTACCGTGGCTTATGGGACAGGGCTTAGCATATGGAATTCTGTGATTTAGAAGGTCATGATCTTAAACCACACAGGTAGTTTTCAAGAACTTTGGGATGTTGGCTGTGTGCTTATCAGTTCTTCATGTAAATACGAAACTAGTGCTGAAGAGTGTGTGGAGAGATGTACTGCTGTATTAGCAGGGTAGTAGAGTTGGCCAATGCAATTCACTGGGAGCATGCTTTTGTAAAAGAAAATAATATTCCCATGGAGAATAAAAGAGAAGATACTAAATTCTACTGAAAGAAATCAATTGCAAATAACATATGAATACTTGACTGTGGAATTGTATCTACAAAGTTACATGATGCTGACTTTCAAGAACAGATCTTAATGTTTCAAGACATTTCACTACCAAGTTGAGAAACGTAGCAGAAGAGTTTTTTGGAGGAAAAGGCTTTTTTTCACTTTTAATATTCTTCCGTACTCCCCAGATATTGGGGTTATCAGAAAATGACCTTTTGTGCTAGGCTGAATGTTTCTGTTCTTTAGGAAAAGCATAAAAGAGCTATGTTCTCTGTAAGCAGAAGTGAAAGTGTAGGTAGTAGATTTCTTTATTCGAAAGTACATTTCTTTATTTAGCAGCGATGTTATTCAATTTGTTATTGAATCACTGTTAGCTACATCATCCTTTCTGCATTCTGTTAAGCTGAGAAGAGCAGTACTTCCTTCCCAGCTCTTGTTTCATTGACACCTGCTCAGCTTCATGAGCTCTGCCCTGCTGGTTTTTGGCCTCCTCCTTTGCTTTGTCAAGGGGAAAGACAACCCTGCCCCTGTCTGCAAATAAATCTTCCCAGTCAGTGCACTGGGAAACTTTAAACGGCCCTGTCTTGCTGTTTGGCATATGGTCTGCATTCCACTGCCTATGATGAGGATTTGAAACTCAGCACCCTTGTGTTACTGGGCAGTCTGTAGCAAGATATATATATACATATATATATATGTGTGTATGTGTGTGTATTAGAAGGTCATATATATATATACACACATATATGTATATATATGTATTCATTTTCAGTAAACCTCTCTTGTGTGGGAGGGTGCTTGGATTTGGAATGGAGCAGTCAGTGCATGTATTTCTCACCACCAGGATTTATTTACCAGCAATGTGTAATTGCTGTTCCTGTTCCTCCAGTAAAGACTGGAGTCTAAGGATATTTTTAGTATTAATGCTGGGAGCCTGCTGTTGCATTTGTCTAATTAATAAACCAAATTTTGATTAACTTATGCCTACCTTTTGCAGCCACAGAGGCCAGACTGAAGTTCTAGAACAGCTTTTGTGGGTTGATGTTTCCTCACAGCCCACACAAATAACCTTCCTCTCCAGCAGTACAGCCTGCTTATGCCTGCAGCAACTGATTGGTGCTGCATTTCACAGTCAGAGTGCTCCTGTCTGGTGAAGGAGAACAAGCAAGCATGAGGAGCTTTGAGGGCTGGTGGATGGCACTGTCTGTTGGGTTTTAATGCTTGGGAGGAGGTGTTTAGGGAAATCAGTTTCTCCCTCAACAGCCATTCTCCCACTTCTCCGAGAAAAAAAATAACAGGCTAAATGGAGTTGTTGTGGACTGGCACTGACTGGTGGGTTACCTGTTGGATCTTGTTGACTCAGCTGACTAATAGGCAAGTTGCTGGAAATGTAAATATACTTGCCAATGGATTTAATCTGTGCCTTTGTGGTCTCTTTGTAGAAAATGTTAGCTTGGGCCCCTTAATCTTAAAGCCAGTAATTTATTACTTCTGACATAATGAAAAACTGTGAAAGTCAGAATAATCTCCATTCAGTCTCTGCCTGAGCAGGTGAAGTTTTCTAAGGGCATCTAAAATTAGGAGATACCCAAAGCTTCTTTAAGATACTCTTGAAAACGCTGGATACAGTGAATTCCTTACATGATGTTAACAGTGAGGCTTTGTTGCTTTTTTTTTTTCCTGCTGTTCTGAGGGTTATGTTAGAATTAATTCTTCTTCGTTTCAATAGATGCAGTAAACACAACAGAAGTAGCGTAAGCAGTTTCAGGTGTACAGACTGAGACATGTGTGCATATGGCACTAGACTTTTTTCTTTTAAAAAAGGATTCCTGAGATACTGAGATTCAAAAAGCAAGCTAAGATATCATTGCATAAGATGTGATTTCTTTATAATGATTCTCTTATGGTTTATGCTTACTGTAGTTGGTTTGCTGGATTTTAAAACTGAGAGTATATAATCCCATCAAGGTAGGTTTGGTAGCTTAGGGATATCAAGAGAAAAATTTCCCTGTAGCCTTTAAATAGTAGGCATTCCTATCATCATACTCTCGGTATAGTATAAACAATACTGTTGTCCCACTAGCGACTACACAATTTTTCGTAGTTTTTTATGATATTGTACTGGAAAACACTTTGAATTGTAATAATGTGCATATTGTAATTATGAACATTGTTTTCATTTCCGTGAGTCAGAAGAACAGCTCTGTAATTCACTATTAAATTTAGCAGTCACATCTTTGTTGATGGTTTCTGTACAAAAAAACTCCCACATACTAATTTTCAGAAAAGAAGTGTTCGTCCTGTATTTTTATACGTAGGCCTGGTGTGAAGCTCCATGAATGACCAGGGATCCACAAAATCCCACTTCACCAACACTCAATAGCACTGTTGTTTACTGTGTACACAGAAAGCAAAGGGGGTGACAATCATAAACACCCGTAGGGTAGGCAAAACTGTGCTTGAAAGCCATCTGTTGTAGAAGTTAGGTTTTGGTTACACAAAATGAGAATTGTCTCCTTTGGGAGGAGGGAAGACTTGTTTTTCTTTAGTCAAAGAATTACTGGCAACACTGCAATCTTTATTTGTTGGTTGTCTTGGAGGGAACATCCCATTTTGATTTAGTGATTTGTCATATTTTTTTTTTGCTTCAGACAAATACTGTTAGTATTTCCCATGCTTAATGCTACACAGCAGCATAGCAGAGGAATTGATTTGTAGCCAGCCCTCCGGTGTATAAACCACAGCCTTTTCTGTGTTGTTTCTGGCTTTTGTTTTGTTCTGTTTTCCACTGCACCAAGTTGCTGTGTTTTTCTTTGGCTTGGACTTCATGTTAGCACATGTTCATTGCCTATTGATCTTACATTTCACTTTTTGTTGCGTATAAGTTCAAAAAGATAAGCAATTTGTAGTTCTGCTCTGTGAGGTGCTCTTACCAGTTGGGCTCTGGCCTCTGCTGGCTGTGTCTGTCCTCATCCTCTTGAGCTCTCCTCTGAGGAAGCCTCACAGCTTTCTCCCTCACATTTTCAGTATACAGGAAACTGTCAAAAACAACACAAACCTCTTAACATTTTCCAAAACAGAAGGATTATTCTGTCATTTCTGCAAGCAGTTGTCCACTCAGATTTGGGTGAATCCTTTTGTCCAGAAAAGATACTTGTCAGTCCTCAGGTGCTTCTGCAGTGTCCCAGGAAACCGCTGCTTGGGGTTGATCCTGTTAGAAGTACACATTACCCTTGCCTTCCAGCCCTAGAATTTCCTGGAAAGTTCTGGGATATTCACAACCTAAAACTGTCCTTGGAGACTCCTGGTGACTGCTTGACTAGTTAGGATAGATGTGCCTAGAGCATCAAATGGGCTAAATAAGCCCTTGTACATTTCTTAGCTCCTGCCTGAGACAACTGATTTTTCTATCTGTCTTTCAACAGGAGCAGAACAGCATGGGGAACTAAGAGTTATCCATATGTCATAGCATTCAAAGAATTGGGATAAACACTACAAAAAATGGCTTGGGCGGGTGGGGGGGGGGGGGGGGGTTTTTCTCTTTTCTCCCCCCCCCCCCCCCCCAGCCCTGCACCAAGGCTCCCCTATCTCATGGTTACTCCAGTGCCTCTGCACACTTCTGAAACAGACTTATCAGATTGTCAGTTCTCCTTCCTTCCTTCTCTCTTTGAGAGTGTGCTCAAGTGTTTCTGACAAAATTAGGAAGTGAATGTCCAAAGAGTTTGGGCCACAAGATCAAGAGCTCTGAAGTTAGGGAATATCTGCTCTGAGGATGACTGTACAACACTTAATTTGGCCCAGACTTGCCAGATATTTGGTTTCCAGTTAGATATTCAGATTAGAGTACTGTTGAAAAAAAATCAGAGTTGCTGTGGTTACCATGAATTGGCAGGCTCACTCCCACAGTAAATCCCCTGCGTGGCCCCAGGGCTGGGTGGGAGTAGACAATGCTATTTAGATTCATGTTGTGCCAGATCTCTAATGTATCCCTCCTGTTTTATGATAAGAGTGTTTCAGAAGGCCAGGTTAAGCCTGCAGTGTTTGCTCCTCCTTGACTCTTGGCAGCTCAGCCCTGGTCTGTTCTGGCTGCAGGCTTGGAACTGAATTATCCTGTGGTTCCGCCTCAGAACTAAGACGACAAGGAATCTGTCTGCTTTGCCACACTTCCCATCTTGTCACTCTTTCAATGCTGCTGTCGTGTTCCAGAAATTCCAGCTTCACTGAAATTTCAAGTGTTCTTAAAATCCTAAAACTCTTTTTGCCCAAGAGAATCCCAGCACCGCTTCATCTCCTGTTAAGTTTCATATGAAATAGAAGCCCTGTTTGCTGGCCAGGTCTAAATAAGCTACTTTTCAGTCTTACAGTGGCTTTTTTTTTTTTTCCCCCTTTTAGTGTAGCTGTGAGGCCATTCATCAAGAGTGCACCAATGAATACTCCAAAAGAGATGGATTAAACTTTTACTCAGTCAGCTAATCTTCTCATTTATTATACCATTATACCTCGTGATTTTGTTACTTAGGTTAATTTCACGCTTTTTAAATGTAACCAAATGTAAATATTTGAAAATACATATTTCAATGCCTAACCACTTTAACTGCACGTTGAAAGCTAATTATTTACTCTTTAGTTGTCCGTTCTACAGCTATTTACGGTCTTATGCATTGTTACAGGAATCTGTGTGCTCCCCAGTGAAAACTGTTACTTATCCTGTGTCACATTCTGGTGTTCAGTTGTTGAAGCTGTTGACTTGATCAAGTACAGTAACTGCTGTTTAGGTGCAGCCTCTAAACTTCTGAAGTCTCTGCATTTGTTCGTTTACTTTAGATTTACTTTAACTTTCCTTAAACTTTAATTAAATGTGATGACAAATTCCAAGATCTTGAAAAACATTCAGAGGTTTCTTTTTTTTTATTTTATTTTTTTTATTTTTAGTTAGAACTCAGTATCCTAGCTTGATTTTTTGTTTGTTTATTTGTTTCCTCAACAGAGCTAGAAGTGACTTGTCTAGCAACAAAAACTTAACTCATGCTCTTTTTTCTTTAGGCACTCAGTGTTACTGAAACTCTGATCAAACCTTTGGAACGATTTAGGAAAGAACAGCTAGGAGCTGTAAAGGTTTGCCCCTCATTTGCTTTTATGATAAGCTTGTTTAATTTCTTTACTTGGATTGCAGTGCAGTAATGACATGTATTTGGCAGAGGGAAACTGTTGTTTATATTTCATGCGTTCACACATTTTTCTACTTGGAGAACTTGCTTCAGAAACCAATGGAAGGTATGCTTGAAGAAGAGAAGAATGTGTCCTTTTGCTTCGTTCTTTCCTCCCCCTACCTTATCTTTTCTTATTGGAACAACAGAAATACTGCTTGCAGCCTTTTCTCCTTCCTAATGGGTAACCTTTTTCTGCTTTATGTTTGCAGTTGCACAATCAATGGCTGAAACTTATTAACCACCCGAAGTAGCTTACCCATATGCTTTTAATCTTTTTATTCTTTTTCCAGTCTGTAAAGTGAAAATAGTTTTTGTTTTACTTTCAGTTTTAAATGAATCACTAATTGCTCAATATGAGGGGGGAAAAGGTTAAAGACAAGATTCCATTTAAAGAAATTTGGTTTTAAAAATATCCGTTTTTTTTTTTTAAGGTTGTCACATTTTGTTTATAAAACAAAAACTAAATTTAGTATGTTAAATACAAACTCACTTTTAATAATAAGGAAAATATTTACTCCACTCTACCTGTGGGAAGGGGGGTGGGGGGAGAGGAAGTACAGCTATTTAGCAGTTTTCTGTTCTGGAAATCAACTCATACTTTTTTTTTTTTTTTTTTTTTAAACCTACCACTCTGCAGATGTTTTGTTTTATAATATAATGCCATCAACAGCAGTGATTTCTAAGAGCTAAGATGATCTTTTAATTACAGGAGAGCTATAATTTACGTTAGCAGGAATTATTAATATATTCTAAACTCAAGTTCAGTGATCATGCATGGAAAATGCTTTGCTTAAGTCATTGCATTTTAATAGTGCAATGACTTCTATAGTTTTGTGGTTGTTTGAGAAGTGTATCAGAGGTCTGGACAAACAACCACTCCAACAAAAAATCCTTGGTTTTTAATATAGAGAGTCACCAAAGGAAAATGTTGTTTTTTTTTTCCTGAATGGAACTTATTTTCAAAGAAAGAGTTGTATTAGTGGATTGTTTCAACTGAGTTCTTTTTGGGTGAGAGGACATTACCATTTTGGGGGTGATGCTTATTTTTAAGTTGTGTTCTTCTCTCACTTCCTAGTCAGAACCCTGTCTCTGATGTTTTTAACATGAGATGTTACATGCTTACAGCCTACACTGCACATTTTGTTTGGATGCATGACTTTTCCCTTCACTTCCTGCTGCAAGATCAATAAGGATACAGATGTGAAGTATTGTATGATCAATAAGTATACAGAGAAGTTATACAAATAAGGATATCACATTAGAAAAGATAATCAGAGATCAATGAAAAATACTCACTGGTATTGTAAGCTTGGAAGAACTCCACAAGAAGCAATCTCCAGAGAGAGATTATTCCTCATTGGCAGTCAGCCCTTAAATGGGGGGCCTATGAGAGGCGGCAGCCAGGCTTCACCCCTTCTGATCACACAGATGAATTGCCTTCACCTGTGCTCCTGTGGCTGACAGTGCTCACCTGAGATGATCAATCTGAGGTTCAAGCTGTGATTCAACAGTTCCCATACATCTGTATACTGTTTCTGTGAAGTTGAAACTCTTAATTGTGATTTAGATATTTTCAGGACTCCACTCTGTTACTTTAAATAGAACAGTCTTGCTTAATTGTAGAACACATAAAGAAAAATTCTATAAAAGTATTTAATATTTATTCCAGATTTCTCATGTGCTATCACATTATGTCTAATCCTGTTAGTCCCATATGCATATCATATTGTTCCTCAGTTGATAATGAATATTGTGGCTACTTCTTTAAAGAAAGATCTTAAAAACATGATGGAGGAAAATGTCACATTTCCACTAAAATTTCTTGCTGAGAAGCAGTCTTAAACAGCTTAGATCCTCTTTGTTGGAATGGCATCTTCAGAGTTCAGTTCTCCAGAGAACAAAAACATATATGATGTATTAAAAATTCCTGTCCATTTGAGAAGAATATATGAATGTTGTCAGTAGGATGCATGCCTGTAGGATGCAGTAAGGAAGGCTAAGGCCCACTTGGAATTTAATCTGGCAAAGGAGATAAAGAATAATAATAAAGAATAATAATGAAGTTGTTTTTTTTTTTTTAAATCAGCAGTAAAAGGAATAGTAGGGAAACTGAGGGTTTCCCACTAAATGAGATGTGTGCCTTGGTAACAGAGGATGCTGAGGTGAATATATCAGACACTTTCTTTGCTTTTGTCATTACTACAAAGATTACCTCTTGGAAATCCTGGAGCTGGAGATAGAGAGCAATGGGCAACGGAAGACTTCCATTTGGTCGATCAGGATATTGTCAGAGACCACCTAGCCAAAATCAGTGTGCAAAAATACATGAGCCCATACAGAATGCACCCACGTGTGCTGAGGGAGCTATCAGACATGACTGCTGAACTGGTCTCATCTTCTCATCATCTTTGAAAGGTTTTGTCAAACGGAAGAGATGTCTGAGTACTGGAGGATAGCCAGCGTCACTCCAGTCTTCAGAAAGGGCAGGGAGGATGGTTCAGGAAAGTATAGGCGAGTCAGCCTCACTCTCATCCCTGGAAAGGTTCTGGATGCTGAGGAATTGGAAGAGAAGAAGGGTGTCAGTAGTAGTCAACATGGATTCATCAAGGGAAAATCATACTTCACCAACATGGTAGACTTCTGTGTTGTGTAGATGCAGGGAGAGCGGTGAATGTTGACTTGACTTCAGCAAGGTGTTCAGTCTCCCATAACATCCTTGCAGTGAAGCTTAGAAAGTATAGGACAGATGAGTGGACAATGAGGTAGGTTGAGAACTGGCTGACTGGAGGAGCTCAAAGAGTTGTAATTGGTGACATAGTGTCCAGTTGGATACCTGTAACTAGCAGTGTTCTCCAGAGATCAGTACTAGGTCCAGTCTTGTTCAGCATTCTTGTTAGTGACCTGGATGATGGGATGGAGTCCACCCTCAGACAGTTTGCTCATGATACAAAGCTGGGAGGAGTGGCTGACACACCAGCGGTCTGTACTGCCATTCAGTGAGACCTGTACAGACTGGAGAGTTGGATGGGGAAGAACCTAATTCTATTCAACAAAATCCACTGGTAGACCTGTAAAGAGATAACTGCATGCATGAGTACAGGTTAGGAGATGACCTGCTGCAGAGGAGCTCTTCAGTGAAGGACCTAGGGGTCCTGCATGTGGACAACAGGTCGTCTGCGAGCCAGCAGTGTGCCTTTGTGGCCAAGAAAGACAATGGTGTCCTGGAGTGCATTAAAAAGAATGTGGCCAGCAGGTCAAGGGAGTTGATCCTTCCCCTCTACTCTGCCCTGATGTGGCCACATGTAGAATTCTGTGCCCAATTCTGGGCTCTCCAGCTCAAAAAAACCCAAAGAACTCCTAGAAAGAGTGTGGGCTTCACGTTTTCTAGCATGATTTTATTTTTCTTGGAGATTTTTGTTTATTTTAATGTTTGTTTTTTCATGGGTGCAGTAACAATCTGGTAGAAGCTGGAATTCGGCACAGAGTTCATAGGATGCTTTTAAAATCAAGAATTCTTGATGAGTACGGAGCTGAAATCACTTCAGTTTCAGGAGTGCAAACCTATTGGAATTTACACAAATGATCTTTTTACTATCAGTTATGGAAAGTTATTTTTTTTTAGTGAAACTGATGTTTTGTTTAAGTGCTCGATTCAAAACCAGGAATATGTAGATGACTTACTTTATTTTTCCTGATTTTCAGGTATCTATCTATCTATCTATATATTAGACATATATATATAAGTATTCATTTGTTTGATAAACTTCACCATAATGAAGTAATGGGATTTTGTTTCAACTTAGCCTTCATTTTTTTTAAAGAATGAGTTAGAAATACTTTTCCTTGTTTAATGGAATGTTGATAGATTGTTTTTCTTTGTTTCTGGTTACGTACTATTTTAGAAGATAAGGAAGAAGGTTTTACTTAAGTTTTTATTTGCAAATGAATGTTACTTTGTTCCTTTGTCTAGGAAGAAAAGAAGAAGTTTGATAAAGAGACTGAAAAGAATTACAGTTTGCTAGAAAAGCATTTAAATTTATCAGCTAAGAAGAAGGAGGTACAATTACAAGAGGTATTGCTGCTGCTCTTGTTCCTTCAATTTACTGTCTTTTAAATAGATAAATGGATGTTATAGAAATGCAAAAGCACCATTCATAGAGATAAAATAAAAAATTCTGTCAAGCTGAAAGGTTGCTGAGAAAATCGGTATTTGCTCAACTTGATGGTGTAGCCCGACAGTTTTCCAATTGTTTTCCATTTCAACTGCTTCACCTTTACAAATATGAAACATACTTACGAGGGCAGACACCCAAAATAATAATAAAAACAACAAAAGAAACGGGGAAAAGAAATCAACAAACAGGCTTTGTAGTGGCTTTGGTGTATTTAGAGCTGTCTTACCACTGATTAGCCAAGTGTCTAGTAGACCAGCTGTGCAGTCTTTTTCTGTCTATACTTCAGTACATTTGCATATCACTGAAAGCTTTGCAGACGACTCAGAGAACTCATACAATGCCTGTGTTGCACCATTTACAGGATTCATCAAAATGGCTTTGCTTTTTGAAACATTTTTACTTAATGATGTGCGGATCATTGCTTTCTTTCTTTAATGGCATTTGCTGTTATACCTCTTTAGCCACTGACAGATTTCTAGCAGACTAGCAAAGCACATCTTAAGGCAAAACTGTCTCAGCTTATTTGACTTATCCTCTTAAAGAATAGTAGTCAGTGCTTGAAGGATATAGTCTTAGTATTTAAGACAGAGTGTATGATGGTAAATGTGACCTTTTCATCTAGACCTTTCCCTATTTCCTTCTGTAGTTTAGAGCAGAAGTTTTCATGGACCTTACAACAGCGTTGCAATTATCGCATAAGCAAAGACTAAGTGTTAATCAGTCAAAGCATCCTTCTGTCCTTTCTTTAATGTATTTTAATGAAGATCCCCATTAGTCAGTTCTTGCAGTTTCATAGTTAAATGGAGATACTTATAGCGTAAATAATAATGGAAAGAAATAATTCATAAATCCTATGCAGTTAAATATTTATGTAGGAATGAACTGCAGCTGAAATACAGCTGATCAATATGATGCTGGCATTTTACCAAAGTGGAGAGAAAAATCAGCTGCAGCGAATAAGGCCGCATTTTAAAATATTTAATGATCTGAATAAAGTTGTGAAATGTGTGCCAATAACTGAATGTTATTTTTTTCTTACTTTACTGTCAGTCAGAGTCAGCATGGGTGTGAGGCAGATCTAATAGAATTCCGTTTGTGGACAGCAGTTCTTTGCAGTACTAGCAATGTGTGTTCAGCAATTTTTTCTGACTTATTCTGACTAGAGATGATCTCCCCTGATCTGTTTCTGACTGAAGACACTTTCAGCCCTCTCCCTCTGTTCAGGCATGTACCTTTTCAGCATTAGTACATCAGTGCTCAAGTACTTGCTCTGATTTATTTGGCTAGGTTCCATCAAAAAGCAGCTGGAAGAAGTGTTATCAAAACATTTCTAAAAATGTAGCTTCATGAATCAAAGCATGATACGTTGTCTAATAAAAGGGAAGAGCTGCTTCCCTTTGAAAGTAAATGACTGAGCTCTGTTGTAAATGAGTCCTGGTCTGGAACAGATTATCTTGTTGCTTGCAATTTGTACGCTATACATGTGTCAGTTTGAAGCTGTCTGAAAAATATTTTTGAAACTTCATCAGCTATATTTCGTGTTTAGGCGGACAACCAGGTAGAGCAGAATAGAAAACACTTCTATGAACTCTCCCTCGAATATGTGTGCAAGTTGCAAGAGATTCAGGAGCGGAAGAAATTTGAGTGCGTGGAACCTGTAAGTGCCAGTGAAACACTTTACCCCATCACTCATAAAGGACCGAGAAAGAATGAAATTGGAAAAAAGCCACGGAGCTCTGTTTTTTGAGAAGATGCATGCAATTGTGTGACTTAACAGAGTTTAAAGCAGTCTTCCTACATCTGTGCAAGTTCTTAATCCAGACACGCTTAGCCAAGCAGCTCAAAGCTTATTTTAATAATTGGAATTAGATCTGCTGATGCTGATTCTCAGAAAATATGTGAAACTTTGTGCTATACTGCAAAAACACAAAACAAAACAAACCAAAAAGGAAAAACCTTAATCTGTGGTGTGAGTTAGAATAGAGAATTCAAAAGAATGATGATTGTAAGGTTAGCCTTTTTTACCTTTCAAAAATATTTTTTAACCAATGAAATGTTATCCTTGACTAATGTAAGGAGTTATTTTTCAATTTGAAGGTGACACTTAGAAGTCTGTTAACTTGTATCTACACTCATATTCTAAAAGCATGCTTCTAGCTAAAAACTCAGTATCAGGTCATTTGAAATGTTTCATTTGAAGTGGAATTGAATCTGTTCAAATCATATTTTCATAACATGTCCGTTTCTCTTGTTTTGAACAACGTAAACATTTTTGCTTGATTTGTGTTTGAAATTTTCACTAGTAAACTGAAATTATTAAGTACCAGATTCTTATCACTGTTTTCCTCTGTTTCCACTGTTTTAAGCACTTAATGCTTAAAAATATGCACAATGCAAGTGCATTTTTGAAAATGGTTTATTTGTATGCATCTCAAAACTTCACTAAATACATTCTTTGATTTGTTCTGTCTATTAAAGATAGTTGTTGTTCTTTCCTGCATTACTTCTTTCCAACTAGCTGAGCTAAACAGGAGAGGCAGGCACTACTGCACCCTCACCCAGCTTACAGTGTGATCTAAATCATACTTTTTTTGACTCAAAACACTGAAGTCACAAACTTCAGTACAGGTAATTTTATAGTTCTGAGTGAGTGTCAGATCCACATTCAAAAGGCTGTTAAAAGTAAAGGTGCTGGAGGGAGAGTGTCTGCTTTTAATCAAACCAGTTAACTCTATGATGAAACATCGTCATTAGAAGATGGAGAAATGACTAGGGAAATACTGACTTAAAAAGTTTGTTATATCGTCATGTCCGCATTTATTCCAAACATCACTGGTATCAAAGCAGGTAGTGGAAAATATCATGTAGGGAAGTTTTAGAGATAGGCAATATACATTGTCTATGGTCAAATTTAAAATAGATCTCAGATATGAAATTCCAGGGACAGGACCACCCCAAAACGTTTGTAGCTGACAATTTGGATGCAAGTAGTTGCTCAGAAGTGGTCGGCATTACTAGAAATTTGTTTAAAAAATAATCCTTTTGTCATCTTTGATCTGTTTGGAAAAGATTACATGCAGCAATCATATTTGAATAAATTTTCACATTCTGACAAATCTCTCGTTTGCATTTCAGGTACTATCATTTTTTCAGGGTTTGTTCACTTTCTATCATCAGGGATATGAACTCGCTAAAGACTTCAGTCATTACAAAATGGCCCTGCAGATAAATATACAAAATGTAAGTTGTGATTGATATTTATGCCTCTTAAAATTTTTGTCAAAAAGAATTTGTATTGCCAAGGCTTTCCTCGAGGTTAGTACAATGCTTCTGAACTCTAGAGCTGTATTGCCATCTTCTGGCTAACCAAGCACATCGCTCAACAAATCATTGCTGACTCCAGTGGATTCTTATTATTCTCTTAAAACAACAACAAAAGACAAACAAAAAACCAGTCCTAATAACCAACTCATCCCTGCTGGTTTGCAACCCGAGACTTTCACTAGTTACTCTACCCTCCCACCAAACTGTCCAGTATGATCAGCTTGGGTTTCAGAATGCAGCAAGCAAGAAGACAGGTTGAAGCAGTGCGATTGGCAGAGCCATTGGTCAGGTGATTTGTTCTCCTTCTTGAAGTTGATTGAAAAATAAAACTGATTCAAATTAACTTAGATGTACCTCAGGACTTTTGTTAGCAAACAGACCGTTTACCCTCCTGCGAACAATGCATTATTGTGCATCTGTTTTGTTAATCTCTAAGAGCTCCTGGAATTAACACACGTAAAGTACTTCCGGGAGGTTGCAGTTTATTTTCAAGAATGACTTAATGAGCAAGTAGCAATAGGGAGGCAATAAAGCAGAAGAGAATATTAGGGTTGTAACACACAGTGACATGATTTAATGTCTCAGGATACCTTTATTTTAGCTCTATTTCCATATACCTATATGAGTTTTATTCTCTAGAGATGTTTTGTTTTTGTCTTTTTTTAGCTGAGTAGGGGCACTCAATACTAGTACTTCCATGAACAGAAGTCAGCTGAATTTTTGTGAATAAATAGAACAAACTGGATTTCAAATTGCTGCAGAGAAAAAGGAAGCAGGGCTTAACAGCTCTCTTACCTAAGAGGGGAATAAAAGGATAAATCTGAAAAGATCATGAGGATGTGACACATTTTCTGCAGTGTTAAAGGTGAATGAAACATCTCAAAAGAAAAATGAGCTAGGATTTGACTGTAGTATAGCTAAGCTGCCATCAGAAGTCACATGTTAGAAGGGCACAAGATTGAGTACAGAAAGCCTAGCTGTTCATGGAGAATGATTTGAGACTTGTCAGCAAAGTTCTAGTAATTCAGATGCGTGAACACAGATGAAAGAGGAAGAATTTCACTCAAATATGAGGATGTTGGTGCTGATACTGATAAGAATACTGATTCTTCGTCTGTACTAGAACATTTACCACCAAGATACTGATCTTGCTGCACATGTCTCTGCTGATTGCAGGAGGATGAGATTAGATGAACTTAAAGGTCCCTTTTACACTAAAGCAATTCTATGCTTCTGACATTCAGTGCTAGTAGGTGCGTTCAGAGCACTCTATGTATAACTTTTGGGCAGGAGTTAGCTTTGAAAGAGAGGTAGTGAAGAGGAAATAGAAAGAAGGGAAAGGGTAGAGAGAAGCACCGGCTGTGAGTTTTGGTGTTTTTTGTGGTGTTTTGGTTTTTTTTGTTTGTTTGTTTGTCTTTTAAGTTTTGAGATCCTGTTACATTCCTTCCCACCATTCCTAGGATGCATCCTGTGTCCTCGGTTTTGTGATCACTGCACAACTCATAAAAGGAAGGGTCCTAGCAGAATCATTTAAAAATTCTAGAAGCAATCAGTGTTCTGAAAGGATGATGTGCATATGAGACCTTTATCACTATTTCTGTCTTTGCCTTGGATACAGAGTATAGTTTTTAATACAGTTCTTCCAGGTAATTGTGAAAAAGAACTTTGGAAATTGTTTGGGGTCTTGGAAATGAGCTCTTGTGGGTTCTGACTCCTAATTTGTGAGCAGACATTATCTGGGAGTCAGACGATGGATGTGGGATGGGTTCAGAGCAGTTGCTTTACATGAAGGTAACAAGGCAATTGCTTTTAATCATCATCTAAAGAGTATATTTAGCTTTCCCTCTAAAACACATGGGTATGGATGACTGCTCTCACTAGCTTGCATGGATTCTCTTTGTGCCCATGAATGAATCCTTCTAAGGATTCTAAGGATATCCTTCTAAGCATAAATCTAGAGTATGTACGTGCAGATCACCAGGGAAATAAAGGTGCTTTCAAAAAGCAACATGGCATATAAACTTGCATCTGGAAATATGTGCTCTCCTCAAAATGCATGCACTAACGGGGCAAAATACCAGCTTGGAATTTGAATATATATTTTCAATTTGTGCAATTTTAGTGAGTGGGTATATGGAGAAAACTAGATATTACCGTGTTATTTGTGTATTCCCAACTGTCAGTATTTTTCAAATGAAACTGAAGAGTGTCTTGCATCAGCTGCAAGCTTCTCTGTTATTTTGTTTACTATTACTGAATAGTTAATGAGTGCTATGTTTACTTTCTGATTATTTTTACTAATATTCTAATAAATATTTCTTTTGCTAGTGCTTGCAAATATTGAAATGGGTGGCACCCAGGACTAATAACAAACTGGACTTTAATTTCTTTTTTTACTTCCCTTAAATATTTGTGTTTTTGATTCAGCTTCCATGTAACTAAAACATTCGGCACTTGAACAGTTTGTCCATGTTTAGTTATTGATGACCTTCCTGTCATATTTTTTCAATAACCACAGAGCGTCCTTTCCTTCCTGATAAAATAGTAAGGATCTCATGTGCTAAGCCAACACTGTAGTAATACTTTTCTTAGGAAACTTAAATTTTCAAATCCAAGGTCATTTTAAAATTTAGTATTTCAATTCTTTCTGAACAAATCAGCATATTATTTTGGAGAATGCTTTAATTTTGAATGTCAGAAAACTTGCACTGATAGTCCTAAAATGGTCTTTAATCGTCCTCACATTTTATAAATAATTGTTTCAATAACTGCCAGGAAGAGTAAGTCTTTCTTCTACTCCCTTTACTGATTTATTTTACTACCGTGTTTTAGACACGAAATCGTTTTGAAGGAACAAGGTCAGAGGTAGAGGAACTCATGAACAAGATCAGAAGAAATCCTCAGGAACATAAAAGAGCAAATCACAACACAATGGAAGGCTATCTCTATGTACAGGAAAAAAGTAAGATATATTTTTGTATTCCTATGTGCTGGTAGTCAAAGCTTATTTCTACAAGCAGCGCGAAGACAATAAGAATTTACAGCTTATTAAACAGAGTCATCTGAATAAATGTTCCAAGTCAAAATTTCCAGGGATTCCAGGATTTGTATTTTATAGGGGAAAAAATGACTTTGTCTGTATTGAATATTGATTAATAATTCTTTCAACTTGTCAGTGAGCATGAAATGAAGCATGTGTCTTTTTTTTTTTTTTACGATAGCAAGCATTGTTTAACATTTGTTTGACTTTGCAAAATATATTTTTTTTAAACTACATTCTTAGGAAATGGTTAGGATTCCAAGTGTCACTTCAGAAAGCAGTAGAAGGAAACACACAAGTTTGAAACAGCACAAACTAGTTAATTCTTCCATTATTGCTTTTATGTAGGGCCTGCTCCTTTTGGTTCCAGTTGGGTGAAACACTATTGCACATATAGGAAGGAGACAAAGAAGTTTACCATGATTCCATTTGAACATAGATCAGGAGGGAAAGCTGTAAGTATATTCTTGTATTTTACTCTCATTGGTGCCCTTTGTGAAGATGCAGGGTTGTGTCAGTTAAGATGTGTGAAATCTTTTTTATCTCCACCTCTCTGCCCTTTTGCTTTCTTTCTTCATGCAATTCAATCTGCCATTTAAAGAAATTAAGCTAAGGTAATCGAATGAATTAATAAAAAAGCCTTCTGTAGACTTTTCAATTGCATGTTTTTAGGAGTCCAGAGAAGAAGAGACAGTTACTGTGCACTGCTGTGCCACTTAGATAGAATTTGCTTATTTGTGAGGTGTGTGACTTGTAGAAATATGAATTGGGAAAATGTGATAGTTTAAAAAAATTCTTTCTTATGCACTCCAGTCAGATTTTTTTTCCTTGGATGAAAGTACTAAAAGAGGAACTGGAAAAGAGGATATTAGTAGATATGCAAATTGTACTGACAACTGAATGTAATTTCAGATGTCTTTGATGGAATCTGAAGTACTCAAGACCCTGTTGAACTTTGAATTGCTTTTATTCCTGTTGAAATACTTGGGAGTTGAAGGTGCTCAGCACTTCCAGAGATGAAACAGTAAATGAATGTATGAAAAACATTCTGTTGCAAGGAAAAAAGATATCCAAAGATGGAAAATAACACTCAAGTCAATCTTCATGGAAATGCAGCACTCTGCTCTGTCTTCAAATTTGGTTAGAAATCAAACTGGGATTTTTTTCTGACAATTACGGCCTGTTTTTGGAAGGTGACTCCTTTAGAGGGCTGTGTACTTCTACAGATACATTAAATTTATGATAATATTTCAAAAGCTCCAACAGTTTGGCTTCCTGAATCATTTTAATACTTTTGTGATATTTTTTTTCTACTCATTTGTTCCAACTGTAGCAAGCCATCTTAGTTAATAAAGTGTATGTGTAAGGATTTGGCATTCTAAAATATTTATGAAGCCAGTTTTGCTGCATTAAAAGATCATGTCTCTTGAAACCCTTAGTGCAATTTACTTTCATAAACTGACCTCTGGAGATGTTGAATAAGACAAAAATAATTGAAATGTACAATTAATTCTGATTAAAACTGTTACAAGTCATGTGGCATTCACAGACAAACTTGTGTATTTCTCAGCTTTTAAGGGTAAAACATGGTCTACTGTTGGTTGGTCTTGAAGAAAGGACTGGCTCTGTAAGACAAATTCTGAGAGTAAAGAAAGGTTTAAGTTAGTTAACAGTAGCCTTTAATATGGAGATTGCTGTGTCTGGCATAAAAAAGAAGAATGAAACTTTGAATTACTGGGTCAAACATATAAAAACTCGGAAAGGGTGGTCAGGGTGGTCAGGCACTGGAATGCACTGCCCAAGGAGGTGGTGGAGTCACTGAACATGGATGTGTTCAAGAGACGTTTGGATGTTGTGTTGAGGAATATGATTTAGCTGGGGAGTATTGGTGATGATTGGACTGGATGATCTTTTAGGTCTTTTCCAACCTTGATAATTCTGTGATTCTGTGAAACTCTCTTTTCACAGGGCGATGGGGAACTTTTCATCCTTACATATTGCACCAAAAGAAACGTAGATACTATCGACAGGCGATTCTGTTTTGACTTAGAATCTTCAGACAGGTAAGCTTAAAAAAATACTAGAAAGGACTGCTTCTAACCAGCAGTAAATATTGCTGCAGTATTACTGTTCTCCTTTTCTTTCAGTGCTCATTCAAGCTGCCAATGGAAATAGTCATTGGAGCAGCCTGCAAGCACTGTCATAGTTCACTGTATTTTACCTCAGTTTTGTGTAGCAGAACTGCTGAAAATCTAAATTGAAATGTAGACATTGTCTGAGGTATCACATAAAAGTGCAGATGAAAATAAGGAAACTGTTATGAATTGCTGTTATTGTGGGTAAAGTACTGTGGTTTAAATAAAAGTACATAGCTATCATGAAAATATTGGATAATTCATACAATCATGGCCATTTTCTATCACAAGCCTGCTTTCCAAAAAGATCATGTTGCTATTGGATTATACTGGATTTTCAGACTGGAAATAATATAATTTGCAATTTTTCTGGCTCACTTCTTCCCTCCACTTGCTGGTGGGATGTGACAAGTGTAACACAGTAATGTTATACGTTTAAACATTGTTACTGCTGCCTTTTCAAAATGCTACCATTCTACTGCTTTATTTCAAAAAAGGAGGATTGCTTATTTTATATTTTGCTTAGAGGATCTTCGAATGCAACAAATACTGCTTTTCATCAGCATTTTAGTCTTCCTTTGTTTATGAAGCTGAGAGAATCCCACCTAATAGGGTATTGCAGTTGATTAAGGCTATGGTAATGCCATGTTCTTTTGGTGCATTAAATGCTAAGTAAAAGTTCATGAAATATTGCTGAGTTTTCTCATTCACACCTTTTGACCTCATTCCTTCTACCAATTAGTTGTGTTCTATTCTATGATGTAGTGGGTCTTAAGATTCGGGAGCTTTTCTTTCCCCATCAGAATCATAGCTCTGCTAACTTTAAATGTGGTTGTGGTTAATGTTGCTTGTCTCCTTTATCCTATGATTGCTGGTATTCTCTAAAAATGTCTGTGATAAGGGTCATAGGCACTTGTATGTCTTGGATCAGATGCTGTGCTGAGCTGATGTGGCCAGTCAGTCAAGCCTGCCCCAGGCATGTTTTTGTTCTGTAGCAAGCTCCGACTGGATAAAGGAATGCAAACCTACCACTATATCTAAAAACAGTCAGCTCATGTGGCAGATACTATTTACAGCACAGGCGGCTTTTCTCATAAATCTACAACAGGGGTCTGAATTTGCATTTTTGTTTTGATAGAGATGTGGCGCAACTGTTATAACACTGCCCTGATGATGGGAATTGCAGTAAACATTTAAGCTCTTGAAAGAAACTCTTCTCAGATCAAAGTATTGATCAGTATGAAAACCAGATTCCCAACTGAAAAAGAACCACGAGAAATGGATGGGTACACTCTCAACTGGGTAAGGAGCTGGCTGGAGGGCCGGGCCCAGAGAGTGGTGGTAAATGGAGTCAAATCCAGTTGGAGACGAGTGGAGTCCCTCAGGGGTTGGTACTGGGGCCTGTCCTTTTCAACATCTTTATTGATGACTTGGACAAGGGCATTGAGTGCACCCTCAGTAAGTTCGCAGATGACACCAAATTGGCAGGGAGTGTCGATCTGCCTGAGGGTAGCGAGGCCCTGCAGAGGGATCTGGACAGGCTGGAGAGCTAGGCCGAAGCCAACGGGATGAGGTTTAACAAGACCAAATGCCGGGTCCTGCACTTTGGCCACAACAACCCCAGGCAGCGCTATAGGCTTGGGGCGGAGTGGCTGGAGGACTGTGTTGAGGAAACAGACCTGGGGGTACTGATTGATGCTCGGCTGAACATGAGCCAACAGTGTGCCCGGATGGCCAAGAAGGCCAACGGCATTCTGGCTTGCATCAAAAACAGTGTTACTAGCAGGAACAGGGAGGTCATTGTCCCCCTGTACTCTGCACTGGTGAGGCCGCACCTCAAGTACTGTGTTCAGTTTTGGGCCCCTCACTGCAAGAAAGACATTGAGGCCCTGGAACGTGTTCAGAGGAGGGCTACGAAGCTGGTGAGGGGTCTGGAGCACAGGCCTTATGAGGAGTGACTGAGGGAGCTGGGATTGTTCAGCCTGGAAAAGAGGAGGCTCAGGGGAAACCTCATTGCTCCCTATAACTTCCTGAAGGGAGGTTGTAGTGAGCTGGGGGTCGGCCTCTTCTCTCGTATAATTAGTAATAGAACTAGAGGGAATGGATTTAAGCTGCGGCAGGGGAGATTCAGGCTGGACATTAGGAAATATTACTTCTCAGAAAGGGTGGTCAGGCACTGGAATTCACTGCCCAGGAAGGTGGTGGAGTCACCGACCATGGGAGTGTTCAGGAAACGTTTGGATGTTGCGTTGAGGAATATGGTTTAGCTGGGAAGTATTGGTAATGGTTGGACTAGATGATCTTCTAGGTCTTTTTCAACCTTGATAATTCTGTGATTCTGTGAAATGTCAGTTGGTCCCCATTGGTGTGCCTTGAGCTCTGTTATCTGGAGCTAAACAGAAATGGATGGATAGCTGTGTTTGCTTGATCCTGCAGAACAATTTTTCATTCTCATAAAAGTGCGAAGAATACAATCTGTCTTTCTGTCTAGGTATAATAGACACAACTGGTCCAATGTGACCTTGATATCACACATTTTTCTTTTAATAATATATGTGTGTAGTACTGAGATGTTCCCATGGAGATTAGTTCCATGCTGCAGGCCATTAACTCATTTCCTTTGGTATCAGTTCAGGACACACTTATCCTTCAAGTTGTCCCAGTTATAAAATAATGAACAAACTGGTGGCTGGCCATGGGATGTTCTTTATTCCTATGCTTTAGAAGGAGAGAAAACCGGAATATTTTAGGAAGGGCTTTTCTGTAACAGATGTTCAGCCTTGTAAATGACCTGAGTACAGTTGTTTGAATATGTTAGCTGAATGTTTACAGATTTGGTTTCTAAAAGAAAGCCAAACTTATTTTTTTTTTCCTCTAATGAAGCAAATGTAAAAAACTTCGTCTTACAAAAGAGACAACAGAGGTCTCCTGGTGTAGGAAAAAGCTTTTCTATGGACACAGATCGTAGTACTAATACAGGAACAGAAAGAAAGAAGGCTTTGTTTCTTTCAGCTTTAGTTTGACTGTCTAATAAATAATATTCTGTTCAGCATATGCTGATTTTAACTATTGCCTCAACGTGAAAAAGTTTAATAGCTTGACAATTAAAATTTGGTTGAAAAGTATGTCTTGCACAAATGACACTTAGACATCACTTTGATAATTCTTTTTTGTAAGGTAAAATCAAATTAGAAATGTCTCCGAATGTGCAAATCTAAAGTGTGCAAACTGTTACAGTTTTGAAGTAAAAGTAGAATTGTATATTTTATCAGTGTTACAGTTGTTAGAAAACATTTTTCCCTGCAGCCATTTTACTACTTGAAAATAGATCAGATATGAAAAACAGAGAGAAAACAGAGAGAATGCTATTTATTATTTATTTCTGTCTGTCTGTCTACCTATAGTGAAATCTGCATATTTGCCAAAAATAGGGAGGGGTTGAATCAAGTTTTTTTTTGATTGGCAGAAAAAATATTTATCCAAACAGTGGTTTGAATTTTCATTATTTTCTGTTCTATGATTTTTTTTTCCTATTATATGAATACATGGGTTTATGTTAATCTCTGATCAGCAAGACCTTTGTTCCGTGGTTGTTCGTCTTTGCACGTTAGGAATGTTATAATAGTGGAGTTCTGTGATGACTTACTGCATTAATACTTGATTATTTTTATAAAATACTTATGAGGTAACTATGATCATTTATGTCACTGCTTTAAAGTTGATTTTATTACTTTTTTTTTCCCTGCATAATAGCACACCAACACAAGACCAAGTCTGGAATTCAGAAGGCTTGGTAACTCTCAGCAAGAATTGCAATCAATATGATATCAACAACTGACTGTTCTAAATAAATCGTTTGGAGATTATATACACTTTCCTCTTTCCATTCCATCCTCTCTGTTTCCTACTACATACATAATTTCTATTCACTTTGTTTCAAAGAGAAGAAGTGTTCAGTAATTTAGCAAAACCCCTTTAAGACAGTGGGCTTTTGACTGTACTTGGAAGTAGAGTTTGACAAGACCATATTTTAGTTGCTAATGAATTCAGTTACTCTGTGTGGTTGCAGGCCTGGAGCCCCTGTGACCATGCAAGCCTTTTCTGAGGAGGACAGGAAGCTGTGGATGGAAGCCTTGGATGGAAAAGAAGCTGTAAGTGGCATTTTTTTTTATGTTCATTTGTACTGTAATGGAGAAATCTTTCCACCCCTTCCAACTGCATTTGTACTTAAATAAACTGGATTTATGTAGTTTACAAAATGATAAATTCAGTGAAGAAAGAATAAAAGTGAAATAAACGGAGAAATGAGTAAGTTGCTAAAGCTCAGTGTCAATGTACACAAATGCTGATATGAAGTGTATTTTTCTTTTTAACAATGCTATTATTATGAATGATTTCACATCACCATGGTGATACTGGTATTGTAGAAAACATCTTATATAGGCACTTTCACTGATGTACTGTATTCTAGTGGCAAGACTTGCACTAGTTAGTTGTGGTATAATTAAAAAAACTAGATGAAAAAAATAAAATCTGTATCCTTAAGAATTAGATTGCTCAAATTTGCTTAATATCTTGTTTACACCAAGAAATGGGTATGAGGAGCAGAACTGAAACAGCAACAGATTTTTCTTACAGTTGTAAATGTTAGATTATCTTGTAGGGCCAAAAATAATGAGGCTTTCCAGTCAATGATACAGACATATCTCTGTCACATTAGTTGGCTACTGGGGATTTTAACAGTACATTTTATTGATGTGGTTGGAGAGATCTTTTTTAAGATATTTACAGAGGTATCTACTGCCATCACATATTGTCTGTAAGCTGTCCAGTAAACTTAAAACTTCTGGAAATGCTGAAGTGGGACATAACTCCCAGGAATCAGCAAGTGATTTCATCGATCTGTGAGAAATTAATCTGCAGAGAAACATAGGAGTCTGGAGCACTGAAATCACAACTCATTTTACTAACTACAACTAGACTTAAATCACTAAGAAACTGTGGTCCTTTTCAACCCAGGCCATTCTATGTTTCTGTGATTCTATGAGAATTTTTGAAAAACTTAGTTCCTTAAAAACTCCGGGTCACTAATTTCTGAGGCAATAGGGAGCTTTTGTCCTACAGTTTGGTGATATTTCTTAGCTATAAACAGCTATATCTGTGCCTACTGGGCATTAAGATAGGGATTGTTTTGTTTCTGGTTTAATGAAATTCTCTGATTTGTCTTTCCACTCTTTCTTTGTTAGCTCTTCATCAATTTGAATAAAGCAAATGTAAAACAAGAGGGAAGTAAGTATCTGAATTACTACTTAGTGATTTTTGTTATCAACTGGTTACTGAGAAGTATGTGCAAAGGCAAAATTCATCTGTTGTTCTAACTTAATTAAATACTGTATTTTTAATCTCAAGTTCTGAATATTCTTTTTAGATTTTGTAGCTAATGAGCTTTCACAGTAACACAGTTTGGTACATATGTAGGAATTGGAGGATTGGACATAAGCAAGACAGTCTGTGCCAATTTAAGTTCACGGTCTGAGTGACTCAAAAATGGGTTAATTTGTGAGCGTATCACATTTTCTTTGTCTAGATTGTATATACACATCTGTTTGAATGCATAAATATGACTTTAAAAAGAATTGGAGCTGAAAATAAAGGTTGGCTTAAAAAGTACTGAATGCATGTATTTAAACTGTCAACTATGTAATGTGGAAGTAGAAGAGATAGCTTTCTTTAAAGAATGTTAGCTTTCTTCAGTTAGCAAAGTATATAAGTGAAAACAACTACCCTTATTGCATTATCAGAGCATTTATGCTTTTATTTAATTATTTTTGTTGGATAAAGCTGGGTCCTGGTGTTTATTAATAGAAGTTTTTCCCCAGATTTCTATTACAGTAGTGCAAGACCAGTTCCCCAGAAGCAAGAAGGCCAGATGTTTGCAGGAAGGGCTGTTTTGCAATATAAGCTTTTAAATGAAATTTTTATGTGAACAAAAAGGGTAAGATAGGAACAACTAAGTAATGCTGGATCTCAGCTGTTCTGTTAATGCAGCTGCTTCTATGTAGTCAAATCCAGAATTGCTGTGAAACGATATACATGTGTCTTGTATCTTTAGTGTGGGAATTCCTTTTGGTTTTGGATAGGTCTCGGTAAAAAACGTGCTGTTGATTATGTTGTTTCATCCTAAGTGCTTCCTTGTCTCATTTGGTTAACTCTATCAGATATTGTCAGCGTTGCAGTAAGTACTGCTACATTCCATTTTGCATCTGCCAACAGATGCACCTAATTAGAAATCTCTTTCTCCAAAAGCTGCTATTTTGTATAGATTCAGTGTAGCCACTACCACCAGGACATGCTTTTACTTGGGCTAGCTGGGAATGTAAGAGAAAAAGGGTATTTCTCTAGAAAATGAAAAAATGAAGTATTTCTATTTGAGAATATTTAGATTTTTGCCTGAGAAGTACTATTCATTAAGTTCTGTCTTATTTTTCAGTGAAATACATATTTATAACGGCATTTTAAAACTTTTCAAACTCTTTTTCTTGTAGGTGCACAGTTGGATAAGATAGGGTTCACAGTCATCAAAAAGTGCATCAGTGCTGTCGAAACACGAGGTAATGATAAACCCAACCAAATGTTTCTGTTTACAGAAGTAGCGGAGCAGTTGATCTGCTTTTAGACCGTGTGATATAATTTCCTTGCAAATTCCTGTGAAAGACTACACGGTAGAGATTACAGTGACCAGTACAAGAACTCTTTTCCATGCAGTTCTAGCCTTTTAAGTATGGTTCTCCTTCAACGAATGAGCTTTCAAGAAGTGGTCTGAAGAGATACTATCAGTAACATAACATTAACAAAGGAAGCCAATACTGGTGTACAACAACTAAGAAAATACCCTAAATTTTGAAGGGAATTTGTGTACCTTTCTTTTCTTTGTTGCTGGAATGGACAAATAATCTTAGTATTCTGTTTGTTGACTTCAAATGAAGCTTATCTATTCAAACACTGAAGAAAGAAGGATAAAAGCTAAGGAGGCAAGTGAAGAACAAAAGTATTGAAGTACTTTTCCTGGAGTTAGAATCTTACACCAGAGGCAAGGATGCCATAAGGCTTACTGTTGTGTACACTTCAAAATTGGAGACAAAGAAAAGATCTATGTGCAGACAGTATTCAAGAAGTATTGTATTGTGGAGAATATTTAAGGAAAAGGAAGTCAGTATTCAATAAGTATTTCAGTTCCCAGGGTTCCAAGAATGAATTTAGGTGAGCTACTGCTATCTTTCAAGGATTCAGCAGTCCATATATTTTTGGTTGAATGAGGCTGATTCATCCATAGAATTTCAAGGAGTATCAAAGATTTTCAGTTTATAGATTCTAAACATAACATTAACTATATTTAAAAGCAAGTAAACAAAACGAAGCTCAGCAAATAAAATACTGACTTCATATGTAGATTGCTCTGAAAGTAATGCCTTCTATTTATTTCCATGGAAACTACAACAAATGCAAGAGCACAATAATACTAGTTGATAGAGCAAATTCTCAGATACAAAACACTATTTCTTAACATAATCACCACCAGTAGCTATGCACTTTTGCCATTGAGTAACAGGAGCTTGCATGCCATACTCGTAAAAATCTGCCCCAGTGGAGGTGAGTCACTGTCTCTGTTGCCACGGCTGAACTGCACTACACACCACCTCACTGTGCTCACACCTGCTGTTTGGTCCCTATGAATATTCAGCAAGTGTCAATGGATGTCAGTGGGTGCCATTTCATTCGTAGAGGAATTCATTTCCACACCTTTGTTTCATATACCCATCCACGTCAGATGTCATTCTGTCACACTGCCCTACTGCTGCCATCTGCTGCACAGCAGCAAAATTTAACAATATTGGTGGGAAAGTTCAACCTCTATTGACATGCCACCAGCATCTGCCTCTGATGCCGTGGGCCAAGATAATAAAACAGGAAGTATTACTTTCAGAGCAGCCCTTGTACGTGAGACCAACTAAAGCATTCCCAGAGGATCAGTTTATGTTTTCTTCAGGACCTTTTCTGGATATCTACTGAGCTAAACACAAAGAAGGTCAGGAGAACACTCACTCATTTACCTCCAAAGAGTTCAACTGAAGAGTGGTACAGTGGTAAAGAAAAACTGTCTTTCAGATCTTGTACCTCTGTTTGTTTTTAAAACAATTTTTACTTGACTATTTTACTTTAATGATAGCATATCAAAGGCAAGTTATGTTCGACAGAAGAAAGCAGGACAGATGCCTTTTCAGAGATTGTACTTGTGTGCCATGTTTTTATCTCTTTTAATCATAATGGGTGTGAGGTTGGTGTGGGTGGAAAGAGAGGACAGTCTAGTGTGGGAGGAAACTGAGAATAGTCTTGTCATGTCATAGCAGAAAGTCTGGTATTCAGAGAGAGAAGAGCATAACAATGATATTGAACATAAACTTGTCAATGGCTGGTTAATTTTTCTCAGTTACATTCACTTTTATAAAGCCAAGAACAAAATGATTTCCTTTGAATGAAGAGAAAAATCAAAGCCAGTGTCTTGATTAAAATATATATTTGCTTTTGACTGAGAGTTCTTTTGCATCGCTGGATAATAACAGTGGCTGTGCTTTACCTAACGGAAGATGCTGAGCTATCAGGGCAATGTTAGGCTGAGCTTGTCTGTCACATACGGAGCACAGTTCTGGATGGATGTGAATGTATGTTTTGTGTATGATTTTGGGATTGTTTTGATTTTTCCATTTTGTTTATAATTCTGAAGTTAGAATAATGAAACAGCAGTAAAATTTTAAAGCAGCACAGAAGAGCTATTTGCTCCAGTATTAAAGATTCTGTGCATGTTTTTGTGCAGAAGTAGTTGGTTGTACATTTTGTGAGCATGTGGTAGGTAAGCGTGAGAGTAGTGTCTTTTGCCTTGATTTTAGCCCTACCGGAGCTGCCAATCTGAACAGTGGAGACAGATGGCAGCATTGAGCTATCTTTCTTTTCTCTTCAGGAGAAAGAAAGGAGGTGGTGAGAGGAAGTAGAAAGTCTTTTCCAGGTAAATAGAGAAATCTGATATTACCTTGAGTTGAGACTGTCACTTGTATGACTGTTTCTGCACTGTGGAATCTGATAATAAACAGTTAAATCTGCACCTCTGTTAATAGCCTGTGTCAGGCACAAGTAGAATGGCAGGCAGCCATCCAGTAAACATGCCTACAGACATATTTTCCTTAGAACAGTGTAAATACTTTTTTACTTAAAATATCATAATTTTCTAAGTATGTTTCACGAATCATTCACCTATACTGAATTCTGGTAACACAGAGCCAAGCATTTTTATATTGTGTGAATATGAGGAAAACTGTAGTGCAGAGCTTTACTGATCAGAGCTGCTAATAGTGACAAGTTGAGCCAGCGGACAGAGCATCAGCATTTTAGTCAGTGGTAAACTGTTCCTTGAAATGAGTTACCTTGTCATTTGTATTCTGTAAATGCCAACCATTATCAGTATTTGGCATGCTGAATATCTGAAATGTACAGATTAAATTAGAAATCGTGCTGTTTCAATACTACTTTCTCTGTTAGCATTTTAAATAAGATATCATTTAATGGTATGTTTAAAGATATCATTTAAGTCTATGTTGAAATATTAATTTATCTTTGCACTTCTTGATGTCAGTTAGCAATTAGCTATGCTTTTTCAGGTTAATGAACTTGAAACCTATCAGTTACCTGATAATAATTATCACAGATTCATGCTTATTGCTGGAGGATTGTTTAAGTTACAGTGTGCTGTAATTTCAGAGACTTATGCATATCATGTCTATTTTAATATTGAACAGTAGTTTCTGTGATATGATCTAAATTATTTTTAAGCCATTCAATGTATGCTGTGGATGTTTGTGGTCAGCAGAGTTTGGTTTTTGTGATTTTTGATGTTAGTAACACAGGAAATGATGAAACAACTTCTGAAGTTAAAGCAGAGGCGTATTTGACTGTGACAATATCTCCAGCTTTTTAATTTCTTGAATATAATGCAAAAGGCTTGTTTCATGGAAAGTAATGGTGGGCATCAGTAAAAAAAAAAAAAAGATGCATTTTTTTTCAAATAATTAAAAGGCTTACTGTTACTTTTGTACCAGAACTTTCCTGGACATACGTGCTGCTCTCAGAACAGATACCTAGTGCATCCTTGTATTAAATGGACCAGTCTGTGTTTATTTTCCCTTTGTGCTGGCAGCCTGCTAGGCTTGTATAGCATCCCACCACACAGTTATTCTGAAGATAGCTGGGAAACTTACTTGTCTGAATTGATAACTTCATATCCTAAGAAGAATAGTATTATGGCCACAACTGTTTTTTGTGGTTCTTTCTTTGCACACAAACTATGAGCATACTCTAGAACTATGGTTTTGATGACCACAGATGAAATGCTGAAGATCTGATTTGCTACGTTAGTATGAACCAGCTCTGAGATCTAGCTGAAGGTTCAGCATTATTACAGCAGTGCTGGCATCCTGGAGAAATTAAAAGGCTGATTTGCCCATGTATAACAACTAAAAGAAGCAACAGCTACTGTCATAGCATGTCAGGTTCCCTCTGTTATCTGGGACAGAGATTTGTGCAGTACTAACAGTGAGGAGTCCATCAAGATTACAGAGATCTGACATGGTTAGGGAGGTTGAAGGATGTCTGAGGAAGAGGGAGAAGAGGGAAAAACATGTGTCAAGACTAGGCAGGAGAAGGCATAAAAAAATGTGAATTCCTCAACACCATACTTTTGCTTTGTATTATAGTTGTGTATAACGTGATTTTTACTTACTTCATCTAATACTTATTAAGATTTTTTTCCCCTCATATGCCTGGTTTTAATTTCCCTTTTCTGGATTGAAGCAGTTTGGTGTTTAAACTGGGAATTCTCTGCAACTCTTCCTCTGTTGAAATATATTTTGAATAAGAATGGCATGTAATCTGTTATTTGAAAATATTTCCTTGCAGTAGAAGTACAGGTATTTTGTGTCATTTCTACTCTTCTACGCCAAACTGAATATAGAAATACAGTATTGTGGTAATTGTAGGTTACTGCTTGTTATGTGCCCTCATAAACATCTTGTCAGCTTTAGAACAGTTATGTTTTACCTTCCAAAATACGGGCTCTGAAAATATACAACAGATAGGAAGACATGGTATTGTGCCAATTTCATTCTCTTCCTCCTCTAATCCACTCATACGTCTTCAATTTGAACTTTTTATTTCCCTGGTATAAAACCAAGCATGATGAAGAAAAGGAAAAGTAGATGAAGAAATATGATAGTGAAGTGAATGTACTTGTGAGGAAAGAAATAAATGAAAGGGAGGTGCTCCACTGCTTACATGGGATGATGGCAAGGGACTGAAAATGTAGTGCTGTTTATGACTATTGTATTCATCCGCAACAAAACCAGAGGTAGTCATCTCAGTATCCTCAGGTGGTGCTTCTGAACTTGACTCATATTTGAATCCCGGGGGATTGGAATGAGACCTCAAATCTTAAATGAAAAGCTTTTACAAATTTGAAAAGTTTTGGTTTTGGAGATTGATAATAGACTCAAGTTTATTTTATCCCAACTTTTTGTCATGCAGGTGTTTCAGGAAAAAAAAGCAAAACTGTCCTTATTAAAGAAATCCTAATTTATCATTTGTTGGGCTGGTTGTTGCATTATTAGAATATGGACATTAATGTATCCAAAGTATCATTTATATATCTGAAAACAGCCATTGATTTTTCAAGGAAAGAGTAGCTCTTGTTTGCTTCTATTCCTGGTATCTTAAGTAGAATCTTCTCAAAAAAAAAAAAACCACACAAAAAACAATGTGAGTGCACCTCAGAAACACAGAAAAGTGAAAAGATTCTTGCAATGCTTTATTTTTAAAGTTGTTCTCATAAACGCATTAATAGTGTGTAGTCTTTCTTACTTTTTAGGATATGTTGCCTGGGGAAAAAAAGAAATTAATGCTAAATTTAACTGCTATTGCTGTTTGATCTGCTGTTCTTTTTCTCTCCTTTTACATAATAGGTATAAACGACCAAGGATTGTACAGAGTTGTGGGGGTGAGTTCAAAGGTCCAGAGACTTCTGAGTTTGTTGATGGGTATGCCTCTATTTTATGATCATTTTTTTCATATTTTATTTCGTGTTTGTTTTAATGTCTGTGTTTAAAATTGAAAGCATCTTCCTGTAACTGTTCTCTATGAAAATTATTCTTATGATACTGTCACACCTGTTTGAGGGGGTTCTGTAAAACTAATTCAAGACAGCCTGGGTTTAATGGCCTCATCAGATAATTCAAAATGTCAAGTTTAAGAACATTTGAAGCTTATTACTTCATTGTTAGATGTTTTCAACCCTCTCCTTTGTCTAAGTCGTGCAGATAGTTCCTCGTGTGCATCTTTAATTGATCATTGTGTAAAATAAGTCATTTAGGTTAAGTCTGCTGACGAGGAGCTCTTTAGTTGAAAAGAAGGAATACAGCATACTTACTACTAATAATTATAATTATACCAAGGTGGAAGGCAGAAGGAGAAAGAATTTGTTTTAATAAAGTTTAGTAGTGTCACTCTTACTTATGGCTAACATTTGTATAATCAATGAATTTCAAGATGCTATAATTATGAAATACAGTTTGGCTAAGCAGGCTATAATAACAAAAAGAGAACAGACAGAACACTTACCCACATCCTGGGCTTCCTGCAAAACTCCAGAGGAGGAAACACCAGAAAAGAACCTTCCCCCCCGGTAGTCAGCTCTTAAATGGCTCTAGGAGAGGTGCAGCCAGGCTCCACCTCTTCCGGCAGCACAGGTGAATTGCCTTCACCTGTGCTCCCAGGGCTGACTCATTGCTCAGGTTCACCTCAGAACAAAACAGAGGTTCAGGCTGTGATTCAGCAGGTCCCATACAACATCTCATATCTACTTTGCTTTGTTTAGCTTTTAATGTTTTTGATTCATAAAGTTATTCTCAAAACTTTTTTCCTTCTGGAAATTTTGATGCATCGTTAATCCCACTGACTGTAGTTCTTTTGCTACTCTGCTATCCCTAAGGGGGAAAGAAATAATGTTGGCACCTGCATGAAATCCCTCATCTGCCTGGTATCTCTCACCAGAGTAGTAGCCATGACTGCAAGATGTGCAGTGTTTCCCAATTTCTTGTCCTGAGCACTGACAGTACATGCAGTCAGACAAGACCACTGGGATTAGTTCATTTTTATAGAGCTTCCAAACCTGTCACTTGACAGCAAAGGTCTGATTCTCAGGAATTCATTGGTATGCAAAGAAGCTTGTTTGCAGTTTGCACCAGGCTCTTCTCCAGAACCATGCATGCTCCATCTGTGCTGATAACACAGTGTTCTTTGGCACTGCAAACTGGAGGAAGCCAGAAAGTGAATTCATTTCATTACCCCAGACATTATGTGAATGACAAAGCGCTTTTATATTATATGCTGCTGTCAGTTCAGTGCCACCTGTAAGACTTTTCCTTTTTTTTTTTTTTCCCCCCCCTCAAACAGGCTGTCTCTTCAGAAATGATAAGACATCAGGCTTGAGGGCCTGTATATCATATCAATCTGTCATAATGACCTTGCTAAATATTAATTTCTCATATCTTACTTTAATCAATATTAACAGCACCCAAAAGTTCTTCATTTGTGCACATAAACCTGCCCAAATCTTTAGAGTATTCAGCATAACATTGTTTTACAAAAAATGCAAACTGATTAGTAACAGTGACTGATATATAACAGATTCTCATGGTTGTTTATCTGTGTTTGAGTGAAGCTCAATAAACAGTAATCATTTTTGTCCATTGACCTTAGGAAAAAAGACTAGCTGTCATTCAAAGAATGTCAGTAAGATGCATTTAATATCATGGCATGTTTTTTATTTTTGCACTTACTGGCTTTCCTTGGGCGTGCAGGTCTGGCAGACAATTTTTCCTCTCTGCCATTAGTCATATCCAAATTAAATAGACTTAGGTTGCCAGTGGTTCAGTAGCAGCTGGAAGAGTTTAGTGGGGACTCCAGCATCTGTTTTTAGTTATTTTTTAAATTAGAAACATTTTTTCTCATTCCCAAGTTTCCTATAGTTATTTGAAGTGGGAAGAATACAGCGGTATCAAGACAAGACAAAATACCGAACAGAAAAAAAGTTAGGGTGCAAGCAGGTGCTCTTTTTCTGATGATTTGTTGAAAGCGATCCTATCTGTGCTCTTTATCTGTCTGTCCTCAGAGAAGAATAAAGAGAGTTTCTTTTTGATATACGGTAGTACAGAGAATTTAAAATGAGTGATTAATCTTTAATCCTTTGTCTCCGGGTATACTCTTAGACACCCTTTTATATGAAAGCTCTGTCCAGAATCATAAAAGCCTCATATTAACTTTTTGTATTTTAAAATATTTGATAATATTTCAAAGTATTTTAAGATACCTGTCACTGACCATGAGTTTCACAGTCTGAAAGACCTCAAGTGCAAAAAAGTCTTCCTAATGGTAACCAAGGGCATTAATAGCATGTAGGTTCTGTCTCTTTCTCTGAGTATTTTCTATAAAATATGGTAAAGTACACTGAAATTCAAGTGAGTATAAAGTCAACCAGTATGTTTAGAGATCTGTTCTTCTAATTCTGTGAATGCACAGATTTTCATTTTTAATGTATAATTTAGTGAAACGATGTCCTGTGTAAAATGAAGCTCAATGAGGTTCAGCAATTAAAAATACAATTCTGCTTTAGAAAAAACAAAAAAAAAACAAAACAAAACAGAAAAGCCCTCACAAAGACCTGATTTTGCAGTTAACTTATCCTTAAAGTTGCATGAATAGCATTGTACTATGTTATTCTACAAAGGCTGCTATAAAAGTAGTGCCTGCTATTTCATTATGTTGACTCACACTATCAGAGGCAGATGTTGGTGATACAGAAGTAGAGGCTGAACCTTCCTGCCAATATTCTGTTGCATTTTGTTGCTGTGTGATAGAAGGGCAGAGAGGCAGGCTGACAAAATGATGTCTGACATGGAAGTGTGTATGAAGCTGTCTTAGTTTCAGCTGGAATTGTTTTTAGTGTGTCAGTGAATTCCTCCATGAAGAAAAAATGGTACCCACTGATATTCATCAACAACTACTGAAAGTTTATAGAAACCAAACAGTGGATGTGAGCACAGTGACACAGTGGGTAGTATATTTCAGCAGTGATGACAGTGGCATGAAAGACAAGCCATGTTCTGGATGGCCATGCACAGCTGTCACAACGTGAAATGAAGAGCATCTTGATCAGCTCATTAGCAAATTAAGACCATGGAACTGTGTACAGAGCTGAATATTGGCTTCAATGCATTGGAAACAATTGTGGAAATGTTGGAATATCGTAAAGTTTGCTCCAGGTGGGTCTCACAAATGCTCACACGAGAACAAAAAGAGCACCACCTGTATGATTGCCAGGACCTATTGAACCAGTATGAGGCTGAAGATGGCAGTGTCCTGGGTTGCATCATTACCGCTTACAAGACACGGTGTCACTACTACAGTCCATGGAGTATTGACACATGAATTCCCCATTGAAGAAACAATTCATAGCGCAGCCCTCAGCAAATAAAGTGATGCGCACTGACTTTTCGGATAGGAAAGGAATGATCCTTCTGGCTTTTCTGGAATGCAGACAAACCTCAGCTCTGACTGCTACGTCACAACGCTCACTAAACTGAAGACTCAAACTTCTACACCCTGTAACAATTTGAAGACTGTGGAGCACACTGCCCACCTTGACTGGAACAGTCCTACCATATCCAGTCTATAGCCCACATTTGGCACCTTCTGTCTTCCATGCTGATGAAAGGTGGATTGCATGGGCAACAAATTGCCTAGCAACACTACCATCATAACAGCTGTGGAGCAGTGTCTCGCCTCCACTGGTGAAGGTTTTTATAAGCACAACATACTGGCTTTTGTTCGTGCTGGTGAAAATGCTTAGCTAATGGTGGTGACTATGTTGAAAATCAGTGTTTTGTACTGGAGGGTTTGCTCAGCTAGTGCTGCTGTGCTCTTTGTTATAGTTTCTGTGGAAACAAACAGCAGGCATTACTTTCAGAGCATTTCTTGCCACAATAATCTTGTGTAAATTTGAATGACAAAGATATTTGATAAATAAAAGTGCTCAGTACAGTTCCAGGTAAAAGATACTTCAGTCTGATGCCTTCTTGGAAACAGGGATACTAAGTAACAACAAACTTATAGAACCATTGAATGGATCAGTTTTTGGAAAGCATTGGGGGACAAATCCTGTTTCATCTGTGATCTATACCACAGATCTGATGTTGATTTCACATAAAATGTCTACACGGGTTTTGTACAGACTGCTAAGGTAGATCAGTTTTCATACAGACCCTTGCTCATAATGAAGACTAAGAATTTGAAGTTTCTATTGATAAGTTCAGTTTTGATTTCTGACACTGCCTTGTGCGGAGAATGCTGGACATTGCACTTTGTGGAGGAAAACCTTATAGATCCTCTGCTCGCTCAAAACAATTACACCGAATTCCTTATTATTGTATATACACTATGCATATATACCTACAGTGGGCATAGCACAAACAAAGGTACAGTGTCTACTTCTAACCTTAGTTTAGTGAACTGTCTTTACTTACTGTCAGGAAGATGTGCCTGAAATTTAGGGTTGGTCTGTCAAAATCAGTTCCATAAATATGCTTAGTTATTTTTATAGGTGTGCAGTTCCCTTTTAGTGCACAGTGATTGCTATGCAAACAAATAGTGTGAAAACAAACGGGATAAGTTTTGAAATCTTGATTGAAGTTCTAGATTGTACGGCGATCTGAGATGTTTATGGGGGAAACAGAACAGGAGCAGTCAGATTACATATTGTTGTGTATGTATATGTTTACATTGGTATACACATACATGGAGTAGTTGATAGAGAGCTTTGTAGGGCAACTGTCAAACTAAAAGTATCAAAACAAAGTCTTTAATGAACTTTGATGAGTTTCTGCAGTGAAATTAAGGTTTGTTTGGAGTGCGTAGCGTAGCCAAATTAGATTTTATTGCCCAAGAGATAATGAAGTATTTCAGCAATACCTTGTATCTTTTTATTAAGTTTGTTTTGGAAGTGAAGCACTTGGGTTTTTTTAGGTTTTTTCCCATCATCCTCTGTTTCATCATCACCAAGTTTTATGTAATTGAAAATTTCCTTTGACTGGAAAGGAGAGCTGATAATTATGAAAGTTTTTAAAAAACACTGGATAGGATATTACCTAGCGGCTTATTAATGAATTCCCCATAGATTTTTCTAGTTTCTGATGTTACAGCAGTTTTTAAGAAGTTTGGTAGAAAGGCTTTCTTCTCCAAAAAGAGAATTAGAAACCAGGAGAAGCTAGCATGTGAAAAAGAGAAAAAAATAAGTGTTTTCCTAAGACAGTAGTGAGGATTTCAGGTGGTGGCTGGCTGACTACTAACAGTATTGGATGGAAATGTAATCTGACTTGTGTTTTATATGGGATTTAAATAATTGATATAATGAGGGAGAATATTCAGTTACAGAAATAATTGGTTGGCATAGCTTTTAGAACAGAATTATTTAATCCAGTAAAAGGACTGCCCCTTTAATCAAGACTCCTAATGTGATTTTTTTTTTTTGTTTTTAAATGTGTCTGCCATTTGTCTGGCAGGCCAAGTAACAAAGGAATTTTCAGTTGTATGAATGGTTCAACACACAATCTAAGTCATTCATTCTTGTTGCAGTTTACTGTAGCAACTGACAGGAAAAAGTAATAATAGTAATGCTTGAGGACTTGAAATTACAAAATGTATTGGGCTAATTCGGCTACATACCTGTGTATACATACCTTGACTGTCAAATAGCTATTACTTCCTGTTTTGAGACTTATGTTTTTTGTTGTTTATAATGGCAAAACATAGAACAACGCCTGAAAAAAAATCTTCAGCTGATTGATTCCAGTTCTGGACTTCCCAGCAAAAGAAAGACAAGGCCACTTGAGAGCCACAAAGATGATTAGAAGAAAAAGTGTAGAGAACTGGGAATGTTGACCCAGGAGAAGAGAAGACTGAGAAGAGATGATATCAGTGCTAATAAATGTCTAAAGAGTGGGAGGGAAATGAATGGGGCCAGGCTCTTTTCAGTGGTGACCATCAGCAGAGCAAGGAGTCATGGGCACGAAATGGAGCATAGGAAGTTGCATACTATCATGAGGAAAAGCTTTACTTTATAGAGCTCTAGAATAGGCTGCCCAGGGAAGTTCTGGGAGTTTCCTTCTCTGGAGATGTTCAAAATCCACATGGAAGCTTTCCTTTGTAACCTGCTATAGAGAACCTGCTTTATTAGGGGGGTTGTAATAAATGACCTCCAGAGGTCCCTTCCAACCCCTAAGTTTCTGTGATTATACAGATATATGTCAGTTCAGTTCGATTAGTCTTGTTATGAGACTTTACCAACTAAACTTATAAAAGATGGGAGAAATGGACAAATTGACATTGGTTAAGACTGTTCAAGTAAGAGCAACATTCAAGCCATCTTATAGAGAAAACTTACTGCCTTTTTAATTTGGAACATCTCTTAAAGATTCTCATGCAGTAAAGAAGATTGTATTACAGTTGGTTGGCTATTCTCATTGTCAGTCCAGAATAACTGTTTCTAATGCTTTACATATTTTTGCCTCTAAAGAATTTTCAATTTGTTTTTTAATTAATGCAAAGATAAATTGTCCTTAGCTTATCTTTTTGTAAACATCTTATGTACATCTGTTTTATTAAATGTGTGAAAATAGCAATTGCTGTATAGATCTTTTCACATGAAAGGGATTTTTAATCCTTTATTAAATAACAGAGCAGCAATAAAGTGTTTTTTAAAACAGAATACATAAATAAAATTCCTAAGAAAGTTTGGATATTGTCACATTATATTAATTATAGCAAAAAAAACCAAACCCAAAACTACTTGAGCAAATACACAATCAAGTTTAAAGTTCTTTTGGAACATATTGATTTAACATCAGTTTTTTCACATCTTTCTTCAATTTCTAAATATTTTCTAGATGCAAAAACCTGCAATGAAGTTGACCTGGAAAACTCTGTAGACTGGGAAGTGAAGACAATTACCAGTGCTATGAAGCAATATCTGCGGTAAGCCTCTCATTTGCTTTTTTTCATACCAGCAATTTTTTATTTTAATTCTCATATGCTGTGTGTTAAGAAAAGCAAGTAATGTAGCATATGTTCTTTTTTTCTTTAATGAACAGAGGTGCATTTTCTGCAAATACCATGTTTGCTGTTTGTTTTAGGGTGAGCAGAATAATTAGCAAAACTAATGCTTATGTTAATGTGAAATGTTATGTTAGAAGGAACTTCAGTGGTGGTTCACAGATCTGAATTATTAGTAAACTTGCTAAAAGCTGAGATTATTCCAAGTGTTTTCTGCCTTTTTTGCATTTGAGTGTAGTAGAATTAAAAAGGGGAAGGGTTAAGAAAGTTGAAAAATTTTGATTTTTCCTCTTTTATTCCTTAACCTTGCTCCTGGTATTCTAGATGAAATGTTAACAATATTCTGAATATTAAAAGTAAGAATTTTAGTTGTTCTCTGTTCAAATGGCTTGGCTGATTCTTGATCAAGATATTTTACTAAATTGCCTAAGAGCTTTATTGTATTTCTTGTATGTGTCACAAATGTGGTATTTTTAGTTTTTTTAGTTTTAATACAGAAACCACTATCAAAGAATGCTGAAGACATATTTTGAAGATAAGGATTTTAGGAAATGTAAGAAAGAATCAGAAAAAAAGAGTGCATTTGATGGTATATTTCCTGCCTACAGTATTTCCTGCTGGAGTGTTTATTCCAATAGTTCATAAGCATCACTGAAGTGAACTTAATTAATCAAGATTTTAATTCTCATGTATTGAATAATGCAATTCAGAGTTGAAACGTTTTACATTGATGACTAAAGTTCACAATTTTAGTTTTTCCATTTGCAAAAACTTAAGTATTATTTGCTGCTGGTCAGCAACTTAACTGTCTTAATTTACTTACAACAAAGCACTGACTTGTGATTCTTTGTATATTAAAAAACCTAACAGAAGTTGAATCATAGAATCACAAGGTTGGAAAGGGCCTACAAGATCATCTAGTCCAACCATCCTCCCACCACCATTACTACCACAGGCTACTAAACCATCTCATAGCTCCTCATCTAGACGCCTCTTGAACTCTGCCAGGGACAGCAACTTCTCCACTGTATTACATAATATCTAATTCAGTGAAATGGTCTCAATATTGTACTTGGAAGGTGTGCTTACAATAAATGGGAGGCTTCACCTTAGCTCACAGAATATGAACGCATGTATTTAGTCTGATGTTCTTCATCCCTTCCTGATTTTTTTGTTTTCTGTGTGTACTAGAAATCACTGAAAACATGAGCCACCATAACGCCTCCTCCATTGCAATGACTACGTTACTGAATATTTAAAAAGATTTCCTGCTTAGAATAAATACAGGTAGAATTGAATGTAAATCCGTTTATTATGCTATCCTTGTTTTACAGAAGCCTTCCAGAGCCACTGATGACATATGAGTTGCATGGAGAATTCATCATTCCTGCCAGTAAGTATTAACAGTAGTTCAAATAGAAATCTTTTTTTATAGTACTGCTGTAGCCTTAGGAGCATGTGCAAAAGCAGTTTCAGAAAAAAACTTCTTCAAGCTAGTAAAAATACAGGAATAAGTAATAACAGATTTTTAACAAAACAAAAACTTTAATGTGTTTAGATCTACTCTATGTCGCATATGATGTATGTAGTAGCAGACACATTTATGGCACACGTAGCATAGCATGTTTTTCACTTTTATTTAAAAGGTTTTCAGTTATGCATTAGAACTATTCTAATTGCCTTAATTATATAATGATAAACATCAACTCGGACTGAGATTTTTTTCTTCCATTTTTACAATGCATAGTTGAAGAAAAGACACTAACTCAGGCTCATTTAAATCTTTAATGCACAGCTGCCTGACCCTTGCTTTCAGTGCCTTGTTAGGTCTGTATCCAGGCTGCCTTGAATGTTCCTCATCTATTAGTGAAAGAAAGGAATGAACAGGACAGATTACACTATTGGCAGTTCAAACACAGTCTTGGAAGAGACAGAACTGCTCTTGTAGTTCATCTGTGTGATATCTAATATACATGGACTTTTTTGGAAGAAGACTGACAGAAACAGTATAAGAAATTTTTGGCAAAGTATCAAACAAATATCTAGATGATTTTCTTTCCAGCCCATAGCACTTCTGGCAAACTATAAGAAAGCAAAATTAAAATAAACTTTGAGACAATTGTTTTATCTTCTTCGGTTTGCTTTAAAGACTTTTAAAGACTGCAGAATGTGTTTGTTTGTAGTCCTTAATTCATAATGAGAATTAGCCCATGCAGTTAATTGCCAAAACACATCTCAGAAGCCAAGTGCTTAAACAAAATTCAAGACTGTATTACCTAATTGGTAAGGCTGCCCAGTAGGATTGGAAAGGATTAAGTAACTAATTTCTTGATCTGTGAAGTTTTGCCAGCAGTTTCTCACTGTATTTTCCCTTGTCTATTTTGTAGTCACCTTCATTGAAGAAATCATACAAAGTTACAGTGTTCTAAACAGTAGAATGTTAAGTACTAAACAGCTTTCTTCAGAGGCTGAGTATACGTAGCAGAGAACTAAATCTAATCAACATTGCAGATCTGTGTTAAAGTTTACTTAAAAATAGGTATTCAGTGTTGTTTTTTTTTTAATAACTAGCATAGCAAACAACCGCAAAGAACCAACAAGAATAGAAAGGAATATCCTTCTCTCTGAAACTATTCAATATATATATTAAAAAAAGCCAAAATAAAAATGACCTTCCAGTTTTTCTTTCTTTATATGCATCACAATAGATTGTAATTGTATAAGATTTGACTATCTTATGATTAAGTTGCTTAGCTATCCCCTAATTGGGCTTGTGTTTTCACATGTATATGAAGCACAATTGTTTTAAAGAAGGCTTATGTTTTTACGGCTGTCTGAACTTTGATTAGCTGACCAAGAACTAAACATTATGTATTGTAACTTTTTACCTTGAAAGGTATGCAGGGATGCCCTCTGCAAAAGAATAGAAAAGCACCCCTAAAGTGCATAGCAGTAGGCAAAGAACACTGGCAAAAAATCTTCAGCAATACGCACTAAAGAAACATGTTCGCTATTTTGTATATGCAATACACTTAACAAGCAACATTGCCTGAGATTAAAATGGGACCCGATGAGCAATCAAAACTTCTTGCATTCTCAATATGTGCTATATTTTTCTGCTTACATACCTTTTGCTAAGTATATTGTAAGCAAGACAAATACCTCCACCCTCCTCACGAGCACTGTTTAGATGTAATTTTATGATTTAATGCGACCTTGACAAGTGGATATGTGGTTTGTTTCCTCTTGTCACAAACTCTTATTTTCATCTGTGTACTAGTGAAACCCAGAGAACCAAAAGTCATTTAATTATACAGAACAAAAACCTAAAAGGTCAACAGAATAGTACCAATGAAATTGAATACTTGTGATGAGGGCAATCAGTTAATAATGCTAAAATGTGAAGTAGAATATGTAAGTCGAAGGTAAGTGTGTGCAGTATTTTTCTATGCTGGAGTGAAAGTAGCTTTGTTTTTCTCTGTGTGTGGTTTTTTTTTTGAGCTGCTTATTTGTTTCTATGTCCTGTAGAAAGTGGGAGTCCTGAATCTCGAGTTAATGCTGTTCACTTCTTGGTCCATAAACTCCCAGAAAAGAACAAAGAGATGCTGGACATTTTGGTGAAACACTTAGCTAAGTAAGTGTTATGACGTCCTTTCCTGCCTTGTCGGAACCCTTATCCTTATCTTTCTTTGACTGCAAAGAAAGCCTAGTTAGTGTGGCTGGAGCTGAAGCCCATCTCAGTGCTGTTGTCCGCAATACCAAGAACCAAACGTGCAAAAGCAGACAAGACGTTTGACTCATTCTGTGTATATTTTGGAGGGTAAGGCAGAAATCTAATCCGTTAATGAAGCCATATAAGTATTTACTTTAGTAGTCCTGCCAGCAGTTGAGGGTTTGATTGAAGTGAGAAGGCGAACATTATACTTTCTCTTTGCAAATTCTGGCACAGTGAATAGTGGAGATCTGTTAGCAAATTTAAGTTGGTTTCACACTTGCCCTGGTCCAAGACTAAGTGCATTTTATATATTTAGGTTCAGAAAGAGGCTGCTTTTGTTTTTAAATTGCCAGTAGAAGAATAGAATTTTCTGTTTTCCAGTATTCAGTATGAATTTACTTGGGGAAATTTTGCAGAAAACTAACTTCTAAAAAATGGATTAAGGAAATGCAGTGTTTTCATTTGTAGAGTAGACTGCAGTTTCCAACAGTAATGGAAATCTTTCATAATCTATTTCCTGTTTTTTCCTTCAATTCTTTTCTGAAAGTGTTTCAAAGCATGCCAAGAGGAATCTAATGACTGTAGCAAATCTGGGGGTGGTATTTGGACCAACCTTAATGAGGCCTCAGGAAGAAACTGTAGCAGCTATCATGGACCTGAAGTTTCAGAACATTGTAGTTGAAATCCTTATAGAAAACCATGAGAAGGTAAGTTTTGATACATCTCTGTATTTCTGAACAGTGTTTAAAATGATCTGTTTGGCTTAATGTTTAGCATGGAGTTAAAAAATTCAATGTTACAAATTAACTCTAAATATATCCCCTGGATACTGTAAGCTTTTGGCGATTTACACTCAATAAATATTCTGGTTCATAGGTGAAGTGACTTTTCTGAAAACGTATTTCTTGACAGCAGCTGTGCTTCTGTGTGTGTGTATTATGCAAATGGTTTTTCATTTTCGTATTTGCTTATGCTTTGTTTGCGAGCAGAAGTGATAAAAGACTGGAAAAGTAAAAACGAGCCCAGGCTTGTTTTTTTAGCTCTTACTTCAAGTACTTTGACTAAGGTTTCACTGAATTAATTGTTTTGTGTCTTAATTTCTCCCAGAGTTCACATAGTGAAAGACGACTTCACTGTACTGGGAGTTTCTGGGGTAAAAAGCATTATGAGGGACCCAGATATTAACATTTCTGTTTTCAGCTGAATACGTGTTATTTTAAGCCTTTGTGTTTGAGGTAATACTGGAAGCAGAAATTGTTGCTGGTGCGGTAGCTGCCAGTTACTAAGATGACGTATCTATACAAGACATGGTCCAAAATATCTGTATGCAACCTCAGCCCTGCAATTTAGAATAAATTAAGAAGTCTTTTACTAGTGCTTCCTTGTTTGGGTGATCCTTTAGGAGTCCTTCCATGACTTAACTGATTTCTGGAACTGAACGTTTAAGATTTGAGATCAACTGAGGTAGGAAAATATGTAGTATCTCCCTCATTCTTATAAAATCAGCAAATAAATTAGAATGAAGTGTTATGGAAAAATTCTAGCACCTTCTATTCTTTCTGTCTTAAGCACTCTGAGCAGTGAAATCATTATTTCTTTTGAAGGTTAGTGGTGTTGAAATTGGCTAAGGCAAGTTTAAGTCAAGTCTTATCTACTTAAAATAAAATCTGCCATAAGTTCTTACAATACAGTTGTGCTGCCTCTCTACATGGTACAGGCTAGAGAAAACTTCTTTTGGTATAGTTTTATCTACATAGGGTGTTTTGTTGGCTTAGTTAACTTAGGGTGTGATGCTGCCCACGCGTACACCTTGAACAGATACAATTCTTTTCTATCGGGAAATGATTCAGCAGCAGATGTGGTTTAAGACTTAAAAGAGAAATATTCAAAGAGGCGTAAGCCCGTTTTAACCTTATAAATGAAGTTAAGTGGTGCAGTAAGCTCCTGATTTTGTAGCTACTGCTGTGAACATGGAAATCAAGAAAAAGCGAAGAGAGAGTGAGTAGATTGAAGGTGTTTTAATGGCATATGGAAGCTGGTTTAGTTCTGCCTATTAAAATCACTAGATCACCCCAGATTAGCACCAGTTTATTGGTATGTCTACCCAATCACATGCCCTTTGGAAATAGAGATCAATTTCTATATTGTCAACGAATATAAGGATGTTAAAATTATGATATAAACAAGACAGTTTGGCAAAGCAAATTATAATAACAAAAAGAGAATAGATAGAAAGCTTACCTACACCCCGGGCTCGCTACAAAACTGCAAAGGAAGAATCCACAAAAGAAACCTGTTCTCCCTCCTAGTCAGCTCTTAAATGGGTCTAGGAGAGGTGCAGCCAGGCTCCACCCCTTCCAGCAACACAGGTGAATTGCCCTCACCTGTGCTCCGAGGGCTGACTCATTGCTTGCTCTTTTTTTTTTTTTTTTTTTTTGCTGACTCATTGCTGCAGGTGATCAGTCAGAGGCTCAGGCCGTGATTCAGCAGTTCCCATACAATTTCACATTTGAAACATTAGTTGTGATGGCCTTCCTGGCTCTTCTGAAAACATGGAGAAGCAAAGAACTGAAAATGCATTAAAATGATACTGCATCATTTTCCGTAACTCATTGTCTTCATGTCTTCTTTAGAACTGGAAGGCTATAACTTTTTTTGAGGAGATTTCTGTTCACTATTGTTTCTAACAGTGAACTTGACATCACTGGTCTGCCTGCAGCAACTTTCCCCCACACTAGATCTGCTTCCACGAGGGAAGGAGGCCTGTGTGACCTCTGTGTATTTATACTTTGTGTATTTAGATTTTATAGCAAGGGCAGAAGAGTGTTATATTTTAGAACATACTGAGAAATGTATAGTCAAATTAAATAGATTGCCTTTTAAAGTGAGTCTTCTTCTCTTAGGATGGACCAAGGAAATACTGTTATCAGCAAACAGGCTTTTTTGACAATTTTAAATTGATTTAAAATTCTATACATTTCAGTCTTTCTAATCATTTTGCATTATAGTCTTATTTGTTTGCTTTAATATCTCTGGTGAAGTCTGAGAAAAATCACCAGCTTTAAGTGAGATACTTTAAAACATTTCATCAGCCTGATGATCACTACTCTGATAATTTTCAAAGAATTGTTTGTGGTGGAAAAACCCTTTAAGGGTAATCTAATCCAGCTCCCCTGCAATGAACGGGGATGCCTACAGCTACATCGGGTTGTTCAGAGCCCCGTCCAGCCCCTGAACTTGACAGTCTCCAGCTATGAGGCATCCACCACATCTCTGGGCAACATGCACTCCAACAGATCTATGTCTCTACTGTGCCAAGGATTCTCCTGTACTGAGGACTGTATCATGTATATGCAGTATTCCATCCAGGAGAAGTCTGGCTAGTGTAGAATAGAGGGACACCTCACCTCCCTCAGCATGCTGACCATGCTTCTTTTGATGCAGTCTAAGATTTGGTTGGCTTTCTCGGCTGTGAGGGCATTTTTAGGAGCATATACTAATATAAGCCAAGTCTGGAACTATAGATATATGATGGAGTCAAGATGGAGGCACACTGGCAGAAACTTAAAGCAACACCTCAAGCTTCACGTCTGTGTAATGTATGCCTCAGGCAGACTGCAGAAAGCATCTCATGTAGCAAATGAAATGGTTAATAAAATTCCAAAATGTAGAAGCAATAGCCATTGTGATTTACTGTTTAAATACAGTAACTTGGTATCCAAGTGGTAAAAATGGTTGTGATTTCTCAAACATTTAGTCAACTCATTTGGTCTTGCTCTGTGTACGGCTTTACTGAAGGAACTCTACAATTCTTTTCTGGTAGGAGACATGATTGTGCTATTGGCTTTGAAATCCTGTGCAGTCATTGTACTGTCATCACTCTTTTGAGTCCTAATTAGAGAATTTCAATGCAGTTTATATATGGGATCCTGGATATGGAGATTTGCCCTGAGATAAGAATATCATGCATAGTGCATAAGCTATTTTTAGTGTTTTTTTTTTTTTTAGCTCTTTTCCTGCTAGTTAGAAATCAACAAGTGCAATTTTCACTTTGTTTAAAGTCTGCATACATACATACAAAGCTTGCCTATGAACCAATTATAGTAGATTGAAAACAGGATGTTTTGCAAAGTCAAAGAGTGCTGGGATTTGAATACTGGACACTAGGTTGTGCAGCAGATGTATCACTTGAGGGTCACTAGAATTGCACAGTCATTAAGACTATAAGGAGAACAGAATAGCATTATGGAAATAATTGTTTATCTTTTGTTCTTGTCAGTTGTGGATAAATCTCTTCTTGGCAGAGTATTTCTCAGTCTCCAGGCAGAAGATGAGCTTCAGAAAGACATTTCTACTGCAGAGGAAAAAGCAAAATATAGTTCCAAACTGATATTTTATCCAGGATGCTCAGAATCACTAGCTGTGGAAAAGAGGCTGCTTCTGAGGAGAATAAGACTTACAAATTGTCTTGCTTGCATCTGCCATATAGCTCTAGGGGTAGGTCTGCCAGATATGCCAGACAAAATAGAAAGATGTTCGGCTTTGATATTGAATGGACTGTTGTTTTGCTTGGAATTGTGATGTTTTTGGCTGACTGGCCGTACACACTCTTAATTGCCTTTGCTTTGCAGGTACTTAACGACAGTGTAATTTCATATTTGGCTGTCTTGTTCTCTTCTCCTTAGCCATATTTTCTGGCCTTTTTTGAAGTCTGTGACCCATGTCCTTTCCTTAGCTAAAAAAGCATGAGGAAATTCATGTTTGCGTCTCATCATCATGTTCATTTTACTTTGAAGCTAAACTTTTCCTTGAGTTCCACTTTCTGAGTTAATGAACTCAGGATTACTGCAGCTGTGTTTGTACAGTGCCTGGAACAATCTTTGCTAGGTCTTTAGGTAATCCTGCGATGAATCGTGATAGTCAGTTTGAACCGGAACATTTTTTCTTTTTTTCCTCTTGTCTCCTAAATTAATTTCATGGGTTTGAATTAGTTTTTCTCGCCAAGGCTTTCACAGACTGGAAATCTTGGTCTTCTCAGGTCTTCCAGTCTTGCTTTCTGACTGCACCGAGGAAGAATAGCAGTACGTTTCACAACTGCCTGAATAGCACGCACGTATTCTTGCTGTTCATTGTAATATTTTGGGATCTCATTGGAATGAATGCCAGTTAGTATTCAGAGGAGTTATTTATTTGCCATTGAGAAATGCCTCAGTGGTAATATAAGCTGTTTTGGTTTCTCGATTCCCTGAATATTATTTTAAGGGAAAAAAAGAAAAAGGCTAAGTAATGAAAGAAGATGAGGGAGGAGGTTGGAAAAAAAAATCTCAGTGGGAGTGGAATATGTAAACCAGTGAATGGGGGAGGAAAGAATAGTGAGTACAAATACCAAGACTGAAAAAACAGATGAAAATTACAGTGAAAGTAAATTAGAAAAAAGAAAAGAGGGGAGCTTGACAGAAGTCTGTTAAGTGAGACTCGAAAACCAGTCTTCTGAAAGTGAATAGGAGCAGCAAAGCATAATGTTTGGGTTTTTCTTTGTTTTATTTTTAATTCTAACAACTTACAAGTAAGTTAGCTGAAAGATGTTAGTTTTGAAAAACTCTATATTTCCAGCACAAATATTGTTTACTGTATTCAACTCCACAAAAATGACAGAAGTTTTGCGTATATTGGACAAAATATGTCTTTATTTTAGTGTTGTGTTTTGCTTAAAATAGTTGTATGGAGAAATTCTTTTTATGAAACAAGGGTTTTTTTTTTTGTTTTTTTTTTTTTTTTAGTTTAAGTAAGCCCATTTATAATTTTCTTTTTAAACTAAGTGGAAGAAATGCTACTGAGCTCTTAAGCCAACATCAACTCCATTCAGTAGTATTTGGAAAATTCTTAGTCTTAAACACAGTACATAATACTTTCAGTGTTCATCAGGTGGGAGAAATAAAAGCAAGTGAAGTCAGATGTCCATCAGAGAGCAGGAAGCAGCACTCGAGTGTGTCTGTGTGTCTCTGCTGCGCAACCATTACCTGTTTAAAGTGGTTCTGTTACAGGTAAATGCTTAAGAGCCTTCAGGCATAATGTGAGATTAAAAAAATGCTTTTTACTAAGAGCAAAGACCAGAAAAAAACTGTACAGTACAGGGAAGATATAAATCCTTCTAGTGGCAACAGGTTAATTATCTGACAAATAATGACGGGGTTGTATGGTACGGTTGGAACTGTGTCATTTCCAGATAGCTTGACATTTCAGTGACATTGTAGTAGAGCGTCAAATGCAAGTTTTTATTGTTGATGTGTAACCATTAGTATTACCATGTATAAAATTTAAAGAAAACTAGATTTTACCATAAAGATTTATTTGTATTTGTATTTATTTATTACAAAGAAAGATCATGTTTTGTGGTTGTTGCTTTTGCTAACTCTTAACTTAGGTTTCTAAGTACCACATTTAACTTCTCAAGACATCTCATGCCCTTTGCAAGGGCAAATATATGCATTTACTAACTTTTCATTTAGTTATTTTTCATTTAGTAACTAAGAAAGAGTATGTCATGTTTTAGAAAGCTAGATCACTGGATTGACTTTTAATCTTTTCCTTTAAAGGCTTTTGTTTGTTTGCTTATTTGCTTGTTGTTCTTTCTGGTATTTCCTGTAGCTAAATGAGATACACAAAGCTAGTGTAGCCGTAATAGACAAGGATAACCTTATTTAAAAAAACTCTCCTTGATGTAAGTAACAGTAGGTGAGTATAGAAGAGAAGGTTCATATGCTGTTTCTGACATTGCGGTGGACAAATGAGTAGGTATATCAAGCTTGGAGTACTGTTAACTCTGTCGCTTCCTTCAGTCCTTCAATGAATAAAATAACAGCAGTGAATGGGCTGCTATCAGGAACATTCTTCTCATCAATTGTTAAAAGGTGGAGAGATGTGATACAGTGGATGCTGCAGTTGTTGTATCAGTAACACTACTTTTAGAAAGGCTGAGTCAACAAATTCATAATTTACAAGCGACCAAAGGACACATGTTTCTAACCTTGGTATGTTTCTTTTCTTTCATCCTTTCACATCTGTCCTCCAGACTGTAATGTCATGTTGTGTAGGCTATATTTAGTTTTTTCACTAATGGACCAACTTGAACTATGGTGTTCAGGCAGTCAGGCCAAATGAGTGGCTGTTGGAGTCTACATGTCTACACATCTGATTTACCCAAAACTTCCATCAGTTCTTCTGTCACTCTAATAGTTTGCAATTTGTCTGGAGCACTAGATCTTATTGGATCCTAGATCCTATCTTCAGACAGCAGGTACTCCAATTTTAGTATGAGGGTGAGATTCATGGTGCCCACAGATCCCTAAAATAAGTGTTTTATCTGGTTATAGGTAACTGAGCCTCTATACAGATTGTCTTAGCAAATGATAACTTTGCAGTGAAGAAAAAGTTTCTTGACATTGTTGTTTATTTTGGAGCTTTGTGGGTTGTCTCTTGTCTCCCAACCAGGGATGTTTCCTGTTTTTTACTTTTTGATTTTACTCCCGTTCTTTACATGATGCATACTCTGTTGCACTGTAACTGGAGTGCACTATGCAACTTCAGGAGCATTAATTGACGCTTTCTGGGAAGTGGCTCTCTGGAAGTTTGACTTCAGCCATCTCTCAACTCTTGATCTGAGTTTATTTTTTTCCCAAACATGATGACAGTGAATACTATATAAAGGTGTCTTGTGGTTTGTAGTGAAATTCTAGCCTCTAAATCCAAAACTTCAGAAAATCTGCATCCTTTGCAGCTTCATAGAAGACAGCGCACAGTAGATCATACTGTATATGGCTGATAAAGCACAAAAGTTGGGATATTTACTTCAAGGCATTACACCGAAAAGAAGCTAAGTCTAGAAAAGAGCATGGTGGTGATAAGTTTATCTTGCCCTATCCTGTAGCTGGTAATTCATTAAATAGTCAGATCAGCATATATCGTGTAGCCAGTTATCATGGAGAAATGTAAGGAGTACAACAGCCATTATATGTATGGGAGCAGAGCAGTATATGTTGCCGAGGTGGCATCTTTCTATTGTTCAGTAAGCACCAGTTAACGTGTCTGTGTCTGTTTTTTTTATTTACCAATTGCAAATCAAGTGCTGAATGGAAATTGCCAGATAAAAACTTGTACTGGTGCTCTTCTTGTCTGGAAAAATACTTTCCTCTAAAAATATGATTGTTCTAGAGGAGCTGAATTCCAGAGTATTCAAAATAGACTTTGCTTTTTCTAGTCTCTTTTTGTATTAGAGCAACTTCTGGAATTCTGATTGTTTTCCATGTGTTCAGAGAAAATAGATGCATGTTCTGTACAGCAGGTGTTATGAGAGTGAACGGGGGATTTGTCTTGCAGGAAAATTATGGCACAACTTTAAGCTGTTAATGATTTTTGTAAGTTTATCCTCATTAGCTCTATTACTAAGCTTCCATTTTTTCCCCCCTCTTTTTCATCTCACTCTGTCTTTGCTGTTTGCCTCCCACTGATTTTTAGAGGAAATTTTAATTACCCCAGCGATACAAAGCAGACAGAGATGACCTGATGTCTGGGTCTTTTTCTAAAGTGATTCCTGGCAAATGTACTGAAATTCATTAATTAGTTCTGCTTGAGACTAGAAAGAACAGATCAGTATTCTCTTATAGCAGCAGAATCTCATCTACATTTCTATGTACAACTATACACACAGTCAAAAACTTGTGGAATAGGCCTAGTTAGATATTCCTAACCATGGGTTTTTTGAATTTCTAAAATCAGCTCTAGCAAGAGCTCAGGATCTAGAGGCCAACACTGTTGTTGCAGATTAAGAGGAATCTGGCACAATTCCTTGGGCTGCTGCCACATGGATCCGCTGGTGGAATACAGTGTGATAGTATGTTGAATTTGGCTCATTACTCTCAAGAAATGCTTCCACAGACTTTGTGGGACACAGGTTTAGAAACTGGAATGGTTGTGTGTAGGGATGGTCTTGGGCTCACTGTGGGCTCACTGCTGTAGAGAGGGCTATTATTAGCAGGACATATCCAAGACAGTTTGTGGTTTGTTTAGTCCTGTGAAGTATTCATTTTGTACTGTTGCATAGAGCAAAATATGTCAAAACATGCCACTGTTTTAAGTAGCTCAACAAGGTTTTTTTATTTTTATTTTTATTTTTGTAACTTTTACACAGCGGGCTTGAAGGCTGATCTGCCACTTAACTCAGTGTGCATCTTTAAATTCTGCTTTTCATATAAGATCAAACCTAAACAACCATTTAAAATAATGAGCTAATTAGGATAGGAGTGATTAACAGTCAGATTCGTTGTTGGATAAACTTTTTGTTTTGTTCCTGTGTGCTTTGAATGCTACATAGTAGTGCTCCCCCATATGTAAATTGTTTTACTTGACTTCCAGGTTTGTACCCAAGTAGCTGAGAAGAAAGATGCTAATGCTTTTAACAACTAAATTGCAGATAAATCATATTCTATAAATCTAGTGCTATTTGACCCCCGTCACAAAAACTATGTAACACTGTATGTGACTGTAAAGTCCTTAACCTTTGAGTCTGGTTTAGTACATTTTTATTGCTTCTTGAATGAGGTAATGCAAAGACCAAATTTTATTCTTGTCTTTGTGTAAGCGATGGTAACTTCTGCAATCCAAATAACTGATGATGGTAGGTCTGATTTTTTTTATTTTTATTTTTTCACTTGAAAGGAGGTTTTATCTGAAGTGACAAACATATCTTCCAGGAAATAATTTGTTCCAGGCTTGCTCCTCCAATAGGAGGAATTCTACCCTATTGGATATGTGCAGTTTCCTTACGATGCATCTGATAGCCATAATTTTGCAGTGCAAAAGGATATTCTGAAACTTAATCAGATGTGTTCACATACTGTTGTGCAAGTGGATCAAAATGCTGAAATGTTAGTAGCATTTTTGGTGTATGTTGATAATACATTGATTGTATGTGATTTTAAATTTTGCCCTCTGTGCATAGACTACAGTTCTAGTAACAATCTCTCACAGTAGGCGTCTTTTATTAGCTGTGAAACATTTATACTGAAATATTATTTAAATAATTAATAAGACCAGGAGCAAATTAGAATTAAAAGAAACAAAACCCTAACTTTTCTCCCCACAACTGAACCAAAGCATGCTTCCATCTCCCTGTTATCAGTGAGACATTGTAATGTTTCTGTCTGAGCAGTAGAAAATGTCCATTAAGGCGCTTGTCTATTTTAGTAAATTTAAAGCAAGAAAGAGAAGCTGAATGCCATATGTGCATATTTTATGGCAAGGGTGGACCTTCTACTTGCTTTTCAGATGCTTACCTTTGCAAAACAGTTTTACAATCTGTAGCTTTGGGTCTGCAGCAGAAAGAAATGTTGGCTGCTGACATGCAACTCCAGTTATGGATGAGCTGTATTGGATTTTATTTTCCTACTGAAAAGGGAAATAGGAAATCACAAAGTAGGTATGAGTTCAAATAATGAGCAACCTGAAAGGGCTATAATGATCCCCAAACTTTAATGCAAAATGTTAGCGTATTTCCCATTTCTTTTATATAAAAACACACAAGCAAACAAACAATAAAAAAAACCACACGCTAATGATCTTTCTAGTGGTGATGGTAGGGGTTTTTGCTTGCCTGTAGAAGAATCCTAAAGGGCAGCTCATGATACTTGGAGATTTCAGTTAGCTTTGCTGGTAGTCAAGAGGCTACATTACCTTTTTTATATCTAAATGCCACTTTCAGGAGTCCCTTTCTTCTCCATGGAGACAGGTAGTGAAGATGAGCAGAAGCAAAGAAGTGCTGGAGCTAACAGCATTGCGTCAGAGGAATGCGTGAGGAAGAGGATGGATTTTGTGTATGCTTGCCCTGGTCTCACTGAGTGCAAGAGTGCAGGTGGCCTTGTGTTGTCCTGGAGCTCTCTGGAGGTAATCCTTGCTCCCTGGAAAAGAGTACCTCACTTACTGAATTCAGCCCAGAGCTGAAATTTCCCTAGCAGTCTGTCATGCCAAGAAGTGGAGAGAGGACTAAGGACTGATGCCCACTTGGGTGTCTGTGTATGGAAGGGAACTCATCCTGCCCTGTCTGGATAGCGCTGGGTTACAGTGAGCATTGCTGCTGGAAATACTGATGCACAGCTCTGCTGTTGACAAGTAGAGGTGATATACTGATAGTGCTCTTTCACATCACCCAAGTTTTAGCTATGACCATTTCAGGAAGGATCTGGGAATTGTAAGCCTTTCTCAGAAGAGGAAGAACAGTCTTCTGAGAAGCTCCTGGCAGTAAAGGAGAAGACTCAGTGTCGTTAAATTTTATGTTAGTAGAGGAGGGGTAAGTATTCTGAGGAGCTCCTGATACCTGGCACGAGTACTGCTGCCAAGTTAGTAGCTAGCATGTGCCAAACGGCGTACTGCTGTTTGAAATGGAACTTCGCTGCTGGCTTGTTATTTCTCCTGTTTGTTTTGTAAGGTATTTTTTTTCCCTATAAAACACAACAAACCACTAACTATTTTTTCACATCACAGAGCTACTTACTGTTAGGAATCTGCTTGGATTCATTTTCTGCCTCCAACTCAATGCCATACTGCCTTACTCATTAAGTAAGGGTCAGCTTTACAGCTGTCTTGATTGTGTTTTGCTTTTTTGATTCTTGCTATTAATTTCATTTGAAGCAAATACTTGTGAGTTGCTTAAGAAATTAACTGCAAGCTATGTACATCACCTAAATGCATATAAGAAAGCTCATCTCTTATGAAGCACTTGTGGGGAATGCTTGTTCTTCTCACCATCATAGTTTCAGTAGAGATATATAGTTAAGGTAGTACAAATAAACATGGCTGGGAAATGTGACATAGTAAACAATGTGCTGCAACCTCTTGGCAGCAGGCTATTTACCAGAGGGTCTGAACTCAACATTTAGTTCATGGCGAAGATGGCATTTAAAGTTTTTGGTGCTTCTGAATTTTTCAGAAGCAAATATTTATTCCTGAAACAGCTCAGTCTAGTCTCATGTTTCCACATAAGGGGGCAGTGTGGTACCACTAGCCAAGTGCCATGTAGGTACATGCTAGATTTCATTATTACAAATTGAATCATGGCTTAAAAATGGCTTTAGCACTCTAAACACAATTAGAGCTTCGTCACTGTCTGAGAGCCATGCTGTCTGTGCAGGGGAGAACCAGGTTGGGCTGGTATCCTTTCTTCTTCATATTTTGTTTATAGGTATGTTGTTCCGTTACTTTGGTTCTCTCTCATATTCAGTGTTCATAGGCATGTGAAGAAGTGGGAGCCAGTTTTCTCAAAACTGGTTTGGGGCTCAAATTTTTATCATTTTGTCTTCCCCTCCAGAACATCCCCCTGTTGGGAAGAAAGGTAGTATTTCCACTGGAGCTTCCTGCTTGCTGCTGCTTAGTTTTGGTGATCTGATCCTTCTTCCACACTTTTCAGAATGGCGTTTCTGATGATTTTGTACCATCATCATTTTGCCAGTGTGAGAGTGATCATTAAGTAGTTACAAGGCAGTGTGTATGTGTGTTCCTGGCTCATTTCCTTCCAACATGTGTAATATTTTGGATTAACAAATCTAGCATATAGAATTTCTTATAATTTTGACATGATATCATGACTGACTTACCTCAAGATGATTATGGCATTTTTTCTTACGAGTAGAATAGGCTGGCCAGCTTTTAGCTCCATACTGGATCTGAGATGTGCTGTAATAACACAAAAATGCATTATCTGCCATATCTGTATGGATTTCTGCTTCATAAAAAGCTGTTTCTTTGAAGATTCATTACAAGTCTACTCTTCATATTTCCTATATGGATACCTGACTTCTTAAAATTGCAGGGTAAAAGAACACCAAGTATTATGTTGCATCTTGTTATATATTGTGTTGTGTTGGTGTAAGGTGCCCTACAGATGCGGGGTTTTTTTTGTTCAGCTGTTGTTCGTGCTTTTCTTTATCAGCTGGTTTCCATTTGATAAAAAAAATATTGACCTAATTACATGAGAATCTGCCACGATCAGTTGTGAAAGGCTGCTGTTATATTGTACATTGACATACTGATAATTTTCTAGAAGTAAGTCAACATCGTTAGACTGTGCCTTGTATGTGTCTGTTAAAATACTATCAGTTTGAGCAGATCTGTGTTGCTGGTTAACCCAGAGAGAAGTGGCATGGTATTTTCTATGAAGTGGTGATATGCTAATAGTCATGACTCAAAGGATAAAATGGTGATCAGATCTGCAATCCTTTTTGTATGCGTCTTTGTGCATATCATCATTTAATATAAACGTGACTCAATATATAATAGTTGACTGAAAAAAATCTCACATGGTATGTTACTATGGTATCTCTCATTAAAAATCCCTCCCCTCAGATTTTTCCCTTTGCTCTCTTTAAGAATATGATATATATTTAATCTGGCAGATATTATAGTGATATAAGTTTTGAAAATTAAAATGGGTATTCTGGCAACATTATAGGCCCTAGCTGAAACTTGAAAACTTTTTGGAGGCTGGTTCATCTCCCTCTTTCCCTTTCCCTCCCATCCTAGCTGGCAAGCATATTCACACACATATTACCTTTGGATTAATTGGTTTGTAGCTTGGTTAAAGCGTAGGCAGCGCTCTTGCATGTTTCCATTTTACATCTATTTATTTATTTATTTTAAAAATGCTCATTAACGATCTGTGGCATACTCTCAGACTTGATGGAATGGATTTTTTGCTTCTGCCTGCTTTGAATGAAATCCAAAACAAAGGTTGTTTGATAATGGCTTATGGTTGCATTAGACAGGTTGCTTTTCATGATAAATAATTAACACCCTTTGCGTTCTTGATTGCAGATTTTCAAAACCCTGCCTGATGTCACTTTTCCTGAGTCAATCTCTATGTCAGTATCTCCTCCAAATGCCCCACCAAGGCAATCCAGAAGACAAGGGCAACGTATTAAGAGGCCTTTGGCTGTGTACAATCTTTGTCTTGAGCTGGATGATGGTAAGATGTTAATAATACTTTCAGTCTTTGCAGCAGATTGATGTTAGCATGCATTCTGACTTCATTAGATTTTTCATTTCCTGTTTCATTTGTATACTTGCGTGCATGCACATACATGCTTGTTTAATTGCTTTGGAACGTGTAAAGAAGCAAGTAGCATACAGAAAAAGGAAAGTATAGACAAGTGTCTTGTCACATAAGTTTAAAAGTAGGATGAACTGTCCTAAATATACTTTTTGATTCTGAAGAAGAGGCAAGTCCTGTTTCTTTGGGGGAAATCTCTTTGGCCTCTCTACTGGAGATTACACAGCTGTAAGGTAAATGGAGAGAGAACTAAAATTAAAGCAAATCTTTTACGAGAACAGCTAATGCACTCTACTGTAAATTCAACTGGATTAAAGTCTCAAGTCACCACCCCACTAGAGAATTCTGCTAGTTCACTTGAATCTGGAATACCGTGGTGTTACTAACATTAAACATTCGTAAACTTACCTGACTGTTGAAAAGCCAAGAAAAAAAAACAGTCTTGTTTCTGCATGCAGTTTGTGATAGCAGCATACAGAGAGGTGGAGAGTATACAACTCAATTCTGACTGTTGGCCAGAAAAGTAATCATTTTCCTGAAATTTTATTGCTTGGGGATACATACAGTACCAAGAAAGCAAGTCAGTACTCATTTTGTGTTACAGATTGTCTCCACCCTATTCCCTTTCCCTCTACTAATGTTGTTAGTCAATTATCTTTTCACATGGAGAATCATGAGATCGGGGCATGAAGGCCATGTCATACAGTAGTATGAGATTCACCAGTGAACTGTCTTTAAATCAGGGATCAACAGTAATTAATTTGTAAAGGAGCAAAGGCACATACCTACAGCAGCTGTAAATGCAAGTTTTACAAATGAAGTCAGGACCACTTATAGTCTCAAAGCCAGATTTATAAAGAATTTGCAAGAAATTCAGCATGCCTGCCATTGGATTAAATTCACTGGGGATATGCAATTCCTGTGTTTCCTTACATCAAATATGAAACTAAATGTATTGACTAAAAAGTATTTAAAGTGCATCTGCTGAGAATGCTTAAGCTTTCTTAAGTTGTTAGTTTGAATAGTATTCTACCAAAGCTAAGAAAGCTCTTCAGTTATATCTGCAACAATGAATTTATTCTTACTGAAAAGAAAGCAAAACAAAACCGAAGTTGAATACACTTACAGTTGTTTACATCTAAATTTGAATGTGAATCACTGTGTATCACAAGAAGTGCTACAATGCTTCTCTAATTCAGTACCTCAAAATGTGCACTGTGGACCTGACTTGACCCTAACACGGTAGACAGAAACTATTGGATGGCTTATTTTTATTGTAAGATCAAAAAATGCAGTATTACTATTGAAAACTATGTGCTAAGCATTCAGTTTCTCCTAAATACAGTCACTTTTTTTTTTTTTTCCCTAATTCAGGCACCTGAATAGAGAGAAGAGCTGGGATTTTTAAGAGACTGCAAGTGTTGCAGAGAAATTCGGTGCTTGTCTGGGAACTGTGGTGAACTGCAGAATAATCTAATAAGCCATTACTCATGATAGAACTATGATAAAGGCTGAATTGCTGCAGCTGAAATCACAGTACCAGGACATGCAGCACTGAGTTTCAGTGGGATCTGAAAATTTTTCTGCTTTTGAATTCTAAAAAATATTCTCTGTGATGTCTTCAGCTACTACCAAAGGTAGTAGTGTTGTCAATACGTTGCAGCTAGAAACTGGCTATAGACTGGTCAGACTACTTGCTAATGCAGCCAGGTAGCTCTGTCAGGAAGGTAGTCGGGAGTTGGTACAACTTGTATTTGACAGGTGTGCAGTGCTCATCGCAGTGCAGTACCTTAAACCCAACTGCATCATTGCATTACCTGAGAAACTGCCCCAATGGATTGATTACATGGTATGTAAATCAGCTCGGCTGATTAATATAGAGTTGCTCAGTGCCCCCAAATATTTGTCATGGCCTTCAGTTACTTTGTTCTTAGGATCTTAGGACAGGGGAGAAAGGAATAAAAGTAAGCCTGGGCTTTGTTCCATATTTACCTCGTTTCTTGGCTAACAAATGCATGTTTTATAACTGCTCTTTGGAAGATTTTATCCTGTGTGTGTTTTTAACAGGAAATTAAACATTAAACCCCTTCCCTCTTTATTCACAATGGCATGAGTTAAGCACCAGGCATAAGCCACTGTTTTGTATTTCCTGGATATGACAAAATTATCATAATTTTGTTTTAAATCGAGTAGCGAATACATATTTGTCTGCATATATATTTGTAAAGAAATACACCTCTAAAATTATTGCAATTATATACAAACATTTTCTGTGCCTTGAAATTAAAAGTATGTTAGAGACAGAATCTCTGTGCCGGAAAACTTCTTGAGTGTGTTTCTCTTAGGATTGTTATGCAAACCAGGAAATTGTTAGAAAAGCGGAAACAAGTCTTTAACTATCGGCTGCTCCAGAGAGTTAACGGGCTTCAGAATCCACTGCTTGAATTGGAAATGCAGGGATCAGGCCAACTTTTCTTTTTAAAAGCACATTTTCAGTCAGGAAGCTTCTTGACTGCACAAAAACTGTATGCAGCAACCACCCAGAAAGCGCTATAAGTGACATAAACATTGATAGATATATTAGTGGAGGAACACACACTAAGTTTGATAAAAATCATTATTTTGTCGTCTTGTAATGAGCTGTGCTGGCTTCTGACAGGGCATTGATTTTCCTTGTACTTGGCAATTAGATGCTATATTTGCAAACAGTTTGAGTACTTTATACACTACCTTAAGGATCATCATTTCTGCAGTGAAATTTAAGTCAGAGATTATTCTGTACACTTTTCTTTTGACCTCTTTTCTTAGTGGTAAGCCAGTTATTAAATTCTCATTCTGATGTTTTTCAGCATCTTGGTGTCCAAAGTAGAACTGCACTTAATGGCGAACTTTGAGCTACTTTCATACATCGCCTACTCCTGGAGTTTTTGTTTCAACAAAATACAGATTTGTCTGAGATTTACACTGGGATAATTTCCCGAGTTTCTAACCTTCTAAGATGAAGATGCTTTGGTTTGGGTGTTCCCCCCCTCCCCTACTTTTAATATCAGAATGAATTTTAAAGTGAGTTAAGTAGCAATGCAGAAACTCCCTTGAGTTACAGTCCCAGTTATGTACAAGTATGAACAACTTTGCATTCTCTCTTATTCTCTATGGAGAAAAAGACTGTTAGATAAAACAGGAAGATGTTTATTCTAAAAATGTCATTGGGTCTGTATTTTCCATTTGGACAATCAGTACTTATCAGAAGAGAGCTCTACTTTTATTTCTTCTGAAGGACAACGCAAAGTCACGTTTTTGTCCCCTCATGGTTTTATTTTGACTTTATATGATTTTATCCTGTAGCGTTGTAGTATTAAACTATTTTGCAGGGTTGGACGAGTAATACAGCAAGAAACATTTTGCGTAATAAAGAAAGTGTAATTCAGTCCATCTAGCTGACCAGACAGTGTGGGCTGCATAATCCACACTTGCAGTCAAGAAATTGTTTTTGTGTGGCAATTCATCTAATTACAATCCACCTTCTTTTCCAAACAAGGAAAGTATACAAGTCCATCCATAGCATACAAGTCTTAAGCCACAGTGCCTGCTGATTCCTTATTCTCTTCGAATAGTCTATATCAGAATTCGTCATAGGCAGATAGCACATGTGTGTCATATGGTGGGGCTTGTTTGTTTTGTTTTTCAGGTGTTTGTCTCCCACTCTCTGCTCAGGAACTTGGAGACATATTGAGTGTTTGGAATAGCTTTCTGCTGTTTCTGGAAGCTAAAAATTTTATTGATTTTACTTTAGAAAACAGGTACCCACGTAGAATTCTAAAATAAATAAAAATGAGTGCTGATGTTTAACCCTTTAAAACTTGATGCTAATTAGTAATACTTTCTGAAAGATCTAAGGAAGCTGAAGTATGACTGCTGTGTTAAGGGTCAAGCAGGAATAGCTCTTCCTGAGGAAACTAGAGTAATACGGTGTCTTAAATTGAGCGATAAATTAGTTTGCATGAAGTACTGTGGCATTTTATTGAACTACTTAATTGAAGTAAAATGCGATGTATAATTGTTATATAGCTCCCATGTATTATTTTTTTCTGCCTCCCCCTCCATGCCTTCCTGCCCCAAACAAACAAGTAAAAAAATGTAGACTTTATTTGGAATTACTGAGCATAAAACCGGGATGTTAGAGGAAGCCTTGAATTTATAATAATGAGATTGGTCTTCAGGGCTGGAACAGCCCAGAGCTGCAAGGTTGCAGGTGTGAAACCTGGCCTTGAACTCTTTCTATTTCTGAATCTGCTGCTTGGAAGTGTTTCTGTAACCTGGCACATAGTAGGGGAAATGGAAAGAAAAGCAGCTACATAGGCATATAAAAAAGCCGTAAGGGCTTGCAACACTTGCTTACAAAGCTATTGTTAACAGCTGAGCAGAACACACAGTTATGCTGTTCCAAAATAGGTACACCAATATCAGTTGCAAGGGGAAGATCAGGATGATTGCTGTTTGCCATGTAGAACTTAAGATAGTTCTTATTTCACCTTGCTGCAAGAATAGCTCTTTCAATTCAACAGGATCTATCACAGCTTTTTCTACCTGATGGTTCTGAATAGGATGAGAGATGAAAAACATTTTTACTTTGTATAACATTAGCCAGTGAAGATGAAGCTTTTTCCTAGCTAGTAACAGATACATAGAGGGTTCCAGTTCCCTGTTGGATAACCAGCTTCTTCCCAGAAAGCTTTGGGTCACTAGAAGGTACCTATTTTCTTGGAAGTGCAGAATAATTTTGGCCCATTCTTTTTAAACAGGATCAGAAATGTAGTGAAAAAAACCCTAGACAGACTAGAAATAAAAACTGAGTTTAAAGAAGGAGTGGGGAGTTCAGGAGAGAGGCTTAAGACCAGACATTAATGTAAACATGTGATTTCCCATAATAATAATTTATCTCTTCAATTCTCCAATTTGTGCACACAGTCATGCAGGGGCACATCATAAGAGGGCCAGTTTGACACACTAAAAGCCATTAATGCCAGACATGGAAGTCACTGACGTGTCTTTGCTGCAAGCCAGCTATGCTTTACCCAACCTCTGTTGACTGAAACTAAGTGCTCTCACTCAGCATGTAAGAATAAAGGTAGAATAAAGACTTGACACTTTCAGCTCTTCAGTCAGTTTCCTACAGATGAGTGTGCATTTTCTGAACATGGTCTTCCCTCACATGGTTTTCCTTTTGCTTCCCTTCACTGATGACAAGGACAGTAAAGAAGATCTCGGAGAGGAGAAACTTTCTGAAAGACTGACATGTAACTTACAGAATATTCCTTCTCTTTCTAATTTGCTCACAGTCTGTGCCAGTCTCTTCCATTCTGTTAAAAAAACAATTGTATTCTTGTTCTGTTAGCTTTTGTAAGTCTTGGCCTATTTTGTCTTCTCTTTTCCTTTTTGTTTTCTTCTTCTGAAAGTTGCACTTCATACTTAACAGGGCATAGTGAATTATGTTGCTGTCACCTCCTGCCTTTCTAGCTCTGCTTACAATTTGTTGAACTAACAAGGAGACTGAAGGATTTCTTATGGGGGATATAATGGAAAAGTACTAGTAATAGGGACAGCAAGAATTTCTGTCTTAGCTAAGAGACTTAACTAAAACCAAGGAAAATAGTCTCAGAGACAATGGTAGTTGGAATCTACAACCTCATGACTGGCAAGTTTAATTATTTCCTAGAGCTAATGTTCCATAATAGATGAAAATTCACTGATGACGAATACATTCACTTCTATCTGAGCTATTACCAGTGTTTGGTGTTACCCCTGCGCTGCACAGCTTCCTTGGTCTCTCCCACAGTCCCTTCTACAGTGCAGTCTCTCCAAATGTGCAAAAAAATGTTACATTTACATTTATCTAATGCTGGAGTGTCAGAGGCATGAGCAATGGTAGAAGAATCCAGGCATGAAAGAAGAGATTGATCTACATCTTTGCTACACTGCAGTAGCAAAGTCGGTCTCCTGTTTTTGAAAACATTGCCTTTTGGCAGCAGATATCTTTATAGCGACATCTTCCAGCTAGTCAGTGGCTGAACTGCAAAGACATCAGAGAAGAGAAAGAAAAGGAATGATGGAGGAGTATTTTCATGAACTTTAGATTTTGTGATGCCTTTTAAGACGCACTACTGAAAGAAAGAACTTTCAGTACTAGTTGTGATAATAGAAAAGCTTTTTTGATCTGCTTTTGTTTCTCTGAAGTTCTCATTGTCATTGGTTAGACTAGAGATATTCTGTTGATAGTTTTTGACATAGGTCTGGGCCATAGGTCTATGTTGCCTGGACTTGAGGAAAGCCAAGACATTTGATGTTACCATGAAACTATGAAAGCTTTAAAACAATCCACTTCCCTTATGTTTTCTCTGAGTTTTCAGGAAGTAGTTGCAGCTCATCACTGTGTTTTACAACCATGAAATTAATGTGTGGCATTTGGCCAGCTTAGTAGGGCTAGAGGTCCTGTGTGGTTTCCTGCCAAGCAAGTTCTGGTAAAAATTGAGTTATCTTAGAGTTTAATATTGCTCTTGTAATCACAACATAACCAAACCAAACGAGGAACCCCTCTGCTTACTTGTGTCTGATTTCTGTTGTGTTTTGAACTTGAATTATTTGATACAAATTAGCACCCCTAGCCCTGTATACATGATCCTGTCTTCAGTGTTTTTACCACAGCTTGAGGAATAACTTCAAATACTTACTTTAGCTTGTTCAACAAAAGGCTCACCTTCTTGGAGCAGTTTTCGTGGGTTTTCTTGGAGTAAAGAAGTAACCGTAAGCAACACTTCTGAAGAATTTTGGGAGATGAGCTGAAATGAAATCGATCTTTATTGAAATAATACTTGCAATTACAAGTTCAGTATATGTCTAGAAGTATACTGCTTATGGTTAAACCTTGTATTTAAAAAAAATAAGATAATATCAGAAAGGAATAGGGTAGGGGAATGGCCCCAAAATTCCCCCGGTCCATAAGAAACTTGAGATGAGTACATTTTTCTCACTTCCCTAGACCCAACTCAAACACCCACTTTCTAGCTGTAATTCTTGAGTTGCATCAGCATGTCTGGAGGCAAACTGTGTCTAGAGCAGCTTCCTCCCTTTTCTAACATTTCTGAATCATGATGGAGTTAGGGAAAAAAAACAAACAATCCTTCAGTGGGAAATCCACTTTGTACATAAGACGCACATGCTTGTACATGCACACATTTGGAAAATGTATCAAAGTTGATCTTTGGGAAAAAAATGTATTCAACTTTAATGATATTCTTAATTATTTTGTCTGAGAAGAAGAATAGCTGGCATAGAGGTCTCATTCTTACTGCGTGTATTTTGAAAGCATGAAACTGCTGGATATGCAAATTGTGTCCTGTTTTCTCAATGAAAGTTACGTCAATTTTAGAGTGTAGAAGTCTACTGATGTCCAAGCTTCTGTACAAACTCATGACATTTTTCTTACATTGCAATTGCATACTGGGGCAGTACTGCAATGTGTACTATTTGCTATACTGTGAGGTCAATGAATACTTCTCAGTGGTGAAATGTCTATTTTCCTGAGTGTTCTAAGGAGTCTGCCACCCGAAATGCTCATTATTCAGAAACATCTCAGTAATTCTCTTAGTCTTAGTGTTTGCTTTGATATTTTAACCAAATAGGCCATTAGCACATTTGATTTTAGTTTAACATTTAACATTTGTTTAAATATCACAGTTTCTAATGTCTGAACATGAGCAATAAACAATCCTGTTTATCTGTTTTACTGTTATGTTAGGCAAAAGCACACAACTTCTTGGTTTACTTAGAAATAGATGACTTAATTAAAAAAAATGTTCAGTAGTAAAATCATGTCTAAGCTGACCTGGTGCTTGGCATGATTAGCACAGAATAATTTGTGTTGAGAGTAGTGAGCAAAGTATTGCAGCTCTGCATCTAGAGAAAGGCTTCTCGCAAATGCAGCTTTGTTGGTACTTCAGCTGCAAAGTCCTCTGATCAGTATCATGAAAAGTTTTTTCCACTAGAGTTACTTCTGGCTTTCTAGAGTAAGGATCCTCATGTTAGTGCACAGCAAGGTGCAAATGCTTGGTTAGCATGAACTAATGGCACCTTTTTATGGGTTTTGCTGATTAAGTAGGTTAACTGTATACTTTTAGCTTTAGATGCGCTGCTTCAGAACAAAATCCCTTCAGATTGCTGTTAATGATTCTCATGTGAACGTTCTGGTTCCTAGTACCAAGTAATCATTTTGTCTTCTGTTGATATTGTAACCTAACTGAATTCCTTCTGTCAGTAACATACGTAGTAAAGGAATTCTCAGAGCACATTCTGAAGATGGCTACTTGTGTCATAATGTAATGCTGATTAGCTACCTTGGACTTTCTTTATGTGACTGTTATTTTATGTTAGAGAATCACTCTAGGTTTGCAGTATTTGTGAGTCAACTAATCTGAATTTCTTCATATTTCTTTTCCATTACATTTAAGTACTAACACATGAAACAAAATTCTTACTTGATAGAGTACTTATGATACTCATACTTTTTTCTATCCCTGATACATGAGATTCCTATTAAATGAAAACAGAATGTATATCCTCAAATTAACCTAAGAGCAAAGCTACTGTATTATTGTGGAGAGTTAGCTGTTTATGGTGAGTGTCTGTCATCTCTTAGCTGGATGCAGCTGTGATGCTCATGGGAAGAATGGGTGGCTGCACAGCAATGCAGCTGCTGCTTCCCTGTCTCGTGATGCATAAAATATCAGAACTGAAGGCAGTAATAGGGACTCTGTAGCATCTCTAATTTACTTTTGTCAATTCTTCCCATGTCCTCTTGTCTATGATTAGATCTATGTGACTTTATCAAAGTAGAATATGTCATGCCATAATTCGTGCGTCTGATAAACATTTACAGTATGTACAGTTCTTAGAGCAGAACAGTTCTGTTCTGCTCACTCTCTATTTATCTTCACAGAAAATGGTAAATTCCTCTTCTATTTCAGAAATGTTTAGTTTCATAAACTGCTTTCTTTCTCTGGCTGCCCTTAAGCTATAGACATTAGATGTAATGTTCATGTTAAGGATTAGTCTCTTTTAATAGTAAAGTACGTAATTCTTCAGTTTACTTAGGCTAAAATTGGAAGAAAACTGTCATTCAAGCAAGTAACTGGTTGTGTTAGTGTTTTTTTTTTTTTATTACATGCTTTTTCTTATTTAGAATTCTTGGAACAAAGTAAGGATCTGATTTCTGACACTGCTAAAGTATTTCAGTTTCCCTTAACTTTAGATGCCAACAAAAAAATATATTCTTAGACTAGCCAGATGGAAAAAGTCAAATGAAGGCAACTGGGAGGTATGTCATATTCAGTTAGGTGGAAGATGAGTTAACATTTTTGATATAGTGGGTCTGAGAGCTTGTATTATCTGAACCTTATCCAGTCAAAAGGGAAAAGGAATTAATTGTTATGTATCTATTGGAAATAAGCTAAATAAGGACTTAGTCCATGTAAGAATTTTCTTATCTGATGCAGGTTCCTCATCATGAGAAAGGGTGAAATGTATTAAGCTAAAAAAAAAAAAAAGCTATTTGGTTTAGAAACTAAGTGGTAAGCAATATCAGTTAAACACAAACAGTTAGTGCTAAGGATGGACATAAAACTACTTTATTTTCTACATAGTACCAGCCTTAATTAAGAGCAGTCATAACAACAAAGTACAGGTATATGCTGCAGAGGTGCAGTGAAAGCTCTGAAGTTGGATGAGTGTCGTGAATAGAACAGTAAAATAATAAGATAATTTAGATGACACTTCAAAAGAATCTGAGCAGTCAAAAGAAGTTGCACAGCATGCAAAAAGTGATGGGACTGTGTATAATCAACAAATTCAGAGATGTTGTAATTAAGTAACATACAAGAAAGCAAGGCTAAACAAGTCATCACACCAAAGAAGAACAGTTGGAATGCTTACCTTTGTCCTGGGCTCACTAAGAAGACTCTAAGAGGAGCAATCTCCAAAAGAGAACCTTTCCCACTGCTAGTCAGCTCTTAAATGGAGTCTAGGAGAGGTGCAGCCAGGTTCCACCCCTTCCGGTAGCACAGGTGAGTTACCTTCACCTGTGCTCCCATGGCTGACTCATTGCTCACCTCAGGTGATCAATCAGAGGTTCAGGCTGTGATTCAGCAGTTCCCATACAGGTTGTGAATAACTCTGCTGAGAATACAGTTGGTTCCTATACTTACTTGCATGTGATGAGAAGCTTGCCAGTGTAGTTGTGGGGGAGCACTAAGGTTGGCCAAGGCTGAAGGAAGTCAGAAGCTTCCCACAAGTGTATGGAATATGAAGAGTTGATGTCTGGAATATTGACAAAAATTTGATATATCACACTTGCTATCGATTTTATACTGAGAAACCTAATGTCCTTCATCTGGTCTGGCACTCTGGTACCTGAAGATAAAGGTCTAACAGGAGAGAGGGGAATTGAAATTTCTAGGGAAAAGAGATGCTAAACACAAGAAAATTTATGTTCAAAGAACGATGTAAATAAGCTTTAAAAATAAATCCTGTCTTCACGGTTTTGTGATGTAAGAACTCAATAGAATGCAAGTGTTAGAAAAGAAAAATGGGAAATTTCAAGTTCTTCTTTTCGAAAGGACCTGTCAGTCTGATGTGGCAGTCAATCTTCTAATAGAAACTGGAAATCTGACAGTGCTGCTCCTTGTAGAACAAAGTTGGAAATAAAGAAGGTTCAGAGGAGAGAAACAGTAAAAAAATATTAGACTATCAATATTAGGAAATAAAGTAAAACCATAGACCTGATTCAATTCCAGCAATGTATTTTAACACACTCTAGACAAAACAGCTATGGGAAGACTTTAAAGATATTTTTAAATCTCCAGCTAATTAGGATCTTTAATGTCTCCACAGAGCAGCATAAAATAAAAGAGGAGAGAAAAAAAGAAAAGAGGAAATACCAATGTACATTATAAGTTTTGAAGAACTGTTAAATAAAACTAAGAAAATCAGTGTGGAATTTGTAGTCAGAAGGGTCAAGCAGAAATCTTCACAAATAGGCCTGTTACAAAGCAAATACTTTGAATACTGCTAAACCATCTAACTTGTCCTAAAATGAATAAAAAAATAAATAAACAAGTAAGATGTCTAGTAATTGGGTTGTATGGTTTGGCAACATGAGCTTTTAAAACATGGAATGACTTAGGTTGAAGGAGACCTCGAAGGTCGTCTGGTTTCAAACATCTTGTAACATGCCAAAGAAGAAGTTCGAAGAAACAGAAAGAATGCTAGTTTACTAGCAATATTTAGAATGGTAAATACAGATCCTTGATACTACATTTACACGTAGTTACAATAACGACAATGGTGGCTACTTTGGAATCGTTGCCATGTGCTACGCTGCCCATGTTCAGACAAAATAAGGTTTATTGCGTTGAGGAAATAAATGTGCAGATCTTAGAAGGAAGACGTAATCCACAGCTACAGAGCGGAAAATTCTGTCCTGAAAAAGGAGACTCTCCTGAGTCTCTTAGTCATAATTGGCAATCAACTCATTATAAACTACTAATATAATCCTGTGGCAAAAAAATGCAGACCTCACAAGTATGAACAGGAGATGGATAAGTGATGGAATTTAATGTTCATTGTGGCACTTGTGGGATGACGAGAAAACATATGGAATTCTGATCTGGTGTACAGTCTTCAGAAAGAACTCTGGAGTGTTGGAATAGGTTCATAAAGCAGGTGCGTGATCCTCAAACTGCAAAATCCCATTTAGTAAGAAATTTAGTTAAACTTAAAAAGAAGATTGTTTTAAATACCTTCACAAAGAACAAAAGTCTGATGTGAATGAAACTAATAATCGTGTCATGTGTAACATGGGTCATGCCTGGAAATGAAAGCCTAGCAAATTGAAAGTACGTGCATTAATTGGTGAGTCTGTTCCCTCGGGCCCTGTCACTGTCACGGAGAGCAGAGCTCAGTGCTGCCTCTCTGCTCCCTGTGAGGATCTGCAGCTGCTATCAGGCCTCCTCTCAGCCTCTGCTCTGGGCTGAGCGAACCAAGGAGCCTCAACCGCTGCTCATACATCCGGCCATCTAAACCCTGCACCATCTTTGTAAACCTCCTCTGGACACTTATAGTTTTATGTCCTCTTTATATCGTGATGCCCAAAACTGCACACAGTGCTCAAGGTGAAGCAGCAACAGCACAGATCAGAGTGGGACACTGTGCTTCGTGCCCATCTTTGTACTATTGAAATCAAAGCAGTGATGCTATGAAGTCTTAATGTTTGCGCATATATTGGTTTTCATCATTAAAGTATGCTAGATGTTGTTAGTTTTCCCAGTTATACGAACTAGCTTTTAAATGAATAAAGTTATTGTTTTACTTTCCTGATGTAAAAAGCAGAGTTATCTGTTTTTGTAATTTAAAATGTCGTTTAACATGTTTTTAGAAGTTGTTCACTTAATCCCACTGAATTTAGAAGGTACTTTTCTGTTTAAGTACCTTTCATTTTTTTGTTTCTTCAAACTAAGTTCTTGCTCTTGAGAATGGAATGCAGTGTTGACCATGCCAAAATGCTGACTTAAGAAAGCAAAGAAAGGAAGAAGTTTGAAGAAAGATGTAACATTTAGATTTATCTATGGTTAGGTCAAATGCGATTGCTTGCATGTTTCAGTCTTTTAATGTAGAAACTAAACTACTGTGGGCAGGGTCTGAAGCATGTAGTATTTCTTGCTTTCTCTATTTGCTCTAAGAAATGATTCAACAGAAAAACCTCCCTTTTCTGTAGGGGGTGGTCATACACTAATGAAGAATAGAGTAGTACTCGTGTTTTAATGAGGTGGATAGTTTAGGTAAACATGGCTGTGTAATATGGCGCTTATACTTTTCTAGTCTGACTGGCATTAATACTAATATTTTGAGAATAAATTTTAATCAGGTAAACGGTCTTCGATCTGTTTAGTTTAAGGGAATTTGGTTTCTTAATAAAGTAAAACTGCAGTATTAGTGTCTAATCTCTCAACCGTTTATCACTGTGTCACGCACGTCTGCAAATGAGATGCAATAGATTAGTTTTTATCTTTGAGTTCTGCAGCTCTCATGTCACATCATGCTGCACATAGACCTGCTCACAGAGGGATGGGGCAGCAGAGCAGCAGTGACTCATATGCCGAGGTTAACTTCTCCTCCTCATATTGTACTTTGTTACAGCAGGCTAATTTAGAGCCTTGAATTAGCAGCTACTTTAAGGATATATTTTAGATAATCACTTTTATCATATGAGTGTTTTTTGTCGCATCTCATTTGACTCTCTAGGGAAGTTATTCTCAGAGAGAGGGTGCAGATGAGGTGGCTGAGGAAGCAGCTGAGCATTTGCTGGCTTTCTGTGTTTTAGGCAGAAAGGATCAGACTGGTTGAGGCAGTAATGAAACTGTGATGGTGATTTTATCCAGGGAAAGTAACCTTGCATTGTTCACATTTAATTTTCATTGCCTTTTCTGTAACTTATCAAAGAAAAAAAATAATAATCATTGCCCCTGGTCAAACACTGTGCCGTGGCAGGTGGCAGGCCAGAAGGCAAGAAGAGACAGGGAAGGTGTGCAGCACCCTCCATCTCCTGGAGAGGAACTGGAGGAGTGGACAGAAATGTGAAATGATGGCACCCCAAGGGCTGTGCTCGAGATCACTGCATGTTGCTTTTGCTTCTCTCCCTGGCCAGGCTGGATCGAGCTTAGAGCAACCTGTTCTAGAGACAGGTGTCCCTGCCTATAGCAGGGGGGTTGGAACTAGATGATCTGAATCGTCCTTTCCAACCCAAACCTTTTTGTGATTCTGTGATTCTATGATTCTATGATTGCAATAGTGCTGCTCAACTTGAGGGATTTGAATTGAACTTAGTTGTTCACTGTGTAGAGAACATTTAGAATTAGAAAATAATATTACTTAGAACTGAGTCTTATATAGTGCTGCTTACGTACAGATTTTCAGACTGGTGCAATACTTTGATCCAGTAACTGTAGTGGCATGTTAGGCTTTAGTTGTTCATTTTTTCTCCAATTGTTCTGATCCTGAAGAAGCAGAACTCTTTCCGTGGTTATGAGATCATTAGTATGGAATTAATTCTGAAAGAACATGTGTGATATTATTTATCAGGGCTATGTCACGTGTTTAAGTGGGAGCAGAAAGCAGAGGAGGGAAGGAAAGGATGCAGGGAGCCATGTAATGGACGGCTGGAAATGACCATTATTACTGTTAAGTATTAATATTCTGAAAACAGCTACAGGCCCTGTTTGAGATTATGGGCTCAGCTGTGCTGGAAAATGTAACGTTTGCAATTGTCCTAATTTCCCAAGACCCCTCTAGAACTTATAAAATGTTCAATTGATGTTTAAATAAAAGAGTAAAAACGAAAGGTTGGGTGAATGTTAGCTTTTCGGTGCAAAGCATGGCTAGGTGTATCAGCATGGTCTTCGGTGAGTACTGCAGCTTTTCCTTACTGTTTGCGAGACAGGAGTGATGTTCTTTTAACTTTTTCCTAAGCAGTCATTCCTGAATGTTGCCTCCTGAGTGATGTTGTAAAAATAACCTGTATAAACAAATAGTAGACCAAAATATGAGCTCTCTTAAAAGTGACCCCCCTAAAGAGGAGTAATGAAAGTAACATTCTAAGGTATCACGTGTTAGTTAATGGCCTGCTGTTAGAGATCTGCTTATTCTGTCCTTTCTCAATTTCATTGTTCCATATTTTATAAGGTTGTGCTTGTGGTACTTGAGAGCAATCATTTACTCAAATGTGTATTATATTTAGAGACTATGTTTTTAGGGAGATGTACGAATGTGCAGATTATAAAATTATTTTATTTGATATGATTCATTTGTCTAAAAAGCAACCACATCCCTCACCCCCTCTCTCATCCCCCCCCAGTCATTTCATCCACAGAAAATACATGTTATAAAGGAGACTGGGAATACATTGTTTTGAGAAGATAGTGTCGTGATAATGATGGGGGAAATTGTGGTAAGGTAACTTGGGGGAGATGCTGGTGAATTGTGTGTCCTCCAAAATATTGTGTGAAAATAGGATGCTAAGATTTTTCCTTGTATGTATTTCAGGACACAGTGACCAAAGCAGTTTCTTTGGTTCTTTTTAGTATCATTTCAATTCATGATATGTTGTTTTGTTTTTTTTTCTAGCTGACAGTCACAGCTCTCCAAAAGAAGACACTCCAACTGGTAGCATGGATTCTCTTTCTTCCCAGTCCCCTACTCCTGTGCTGTCCAGTAGCCCTCCGGGGCTACTGGATAAAAATCACCTTATTATGGACAGCGGAGATCTTGCAGACTGGACAACAAATCTGTAAGTATACTGATTATTGGATAATAGTTTTCCACTAGTACAATCATGCATATGAGACACATTTCCCTTCAGCTTGGTAGAAAGTGAATCTTTTTTAAAATTGCATATAGTTTTCATTTTCTTCTGTTATAAAACAGTATATGCTTATACACGGTGGTGCAGCTTAAAGGCTGCCTGGATGTGGCAGTTTTTTTCCTTCTGAAATCTAGTGTGTTTCACTATAACCCATTATAAAATTTTAAATGATTTTTATTTAGGCAGTAAATATGTAAGCTCTTTTTTATGTGATGTATTACCCTGGTTTTACGTCAGGACAGCGTTAAGCTACACTTAAATGCAGGGCCATAAAGATTTAAGACCAAATTTTGGTTTAGGATAAATGCACTTAAATGCACGTTAATGAGTGCTGTTGTCTATGAATATTATTGTCATTAATCCCATGTGGCTAACAAGTTAACTGCCTGCTTTACAACTAAAGTGCAGTATATCACTTTCAGTGGACTCTGTACATGTTCAGTTTTGAGTATGACTTTGGTTCAGCAAAAAAGGATATTACGGTTTTAGTACTACCTCTGTAATACATGCTTGAGTGTGATACACAGAGCTAAACATGCCCTTTTTTTAAATTAGAAGTTGAACTTGAATTCTGTTTGGCTATTTATACAAACTTTAACATATCAATACAGTTTTCTAGCCTGAGTGCTGAGAAGATGGAAGAAGGAAGTCTGGAGAAAAGATTTGTTACAGATATTTTCCATAATGGCATTTTGTGTAGTCTGTTCTGCAGATGAAGCAAGAGTGTAAAGTATATGTGTAGATGTGCATAACACATGAGAATATGTGGACAGCCATACATTGGATTTATATTTCCACATCTAGAAACAAATACTTAACTCCTTATTAGGGTACTTATAACAATCTGTTGTCATCCAAACTGAAAGATGTTCAGATACTTATAGATACTTTGCATATGCATTGCTTATTCAGAGTACTAAAAGACACTTCTTTTCCTTCTCCTCTTGTACAGTCCAGTAGTAACATGTAGGATTGACAGGAAGCTATATGTGATGAAATGAGATGCACGTGTGGAAAACGAGTGCTGTGGGTGACATATAGCTGGTATGTCTACAAATGAAGGCATAGCTGAATAGGGAACATATGCTTACAAGAGCATTGATGATATCACAGAACAAAAAAAGTGTTGATTCAATATAGGGATTCAGGATCTTCAGATGTTGATGAATTTTTTGCCCTTTTATTTTCATGGAAAATTATACTGTACTGCTGTTCTGGAAACTTTGTTTCACAGCTTGAGGTTTTTTTTAAATTCTTTAAATTTTTTTATTTTTTGGAAACAGTTCTATTTGGAAGGAAAGAATAATTTCTTGTTACATGCATCTAGATGATTTGTCAAAAAGGGATTCTTCCACTAACCTGTAAGAGAAATTTGCTTAAAGCCTACTTCAGTGACAAGCCTGAACAGTGACAGAGTGGGCAGTGCACAGTACATTCTTTCATTCTTCTGCTTTTTCACACTGAGTTGGGCTTATCTTCCCCTTTTAGTTCTGATGACACAGAGGGCCTTGCCTTAAGAAAAGAACAAAATAGAACCAAAACAACTCCACTGTATTAATGGCAGAGATAGATGTCAAAATGGCAAATATACTTCGTGGACTTTGGCAGTCAGTTTGCATCGTGGGGTCCTGTGAACAGGCAAAGGTAGTGATTGACTTGGCATGGTACAGCTGTGGTACCTCTCACAAGTCCACAAAGGGAGGCATTCATTGGCTGTTGAATGCTGTGGTTGTACTTCGGTTATTCTCATAAATTGTACTATTCCAGAATTAGGTGGAGAACAGTCCACCTCTTTCTGTTTTAGCAGAATTTCAAAATGCTTAGCATTTTGTGCCAAATTGGAACAAAAGCAATTCTCAAAGTCTCAGTGTCCTCTGTAAAATGGTATTACAGATCTTCACTGAGTTACAGTAAATACCATGACTGAATCTAAGGAAGATGGAAATATAACTGGATCTGTTTTCTGAAGTTTCTTGTGATATTTATAACACGTGGGTGTTACTTGTAAGAGATCAGTCACTATGGAGTTATGTAGTCAACAAGGTGGTAATGACTTCTTAGCAGTAGAAAAGTTGCATGCTCTGTTTCCTGGGGGAGGGATTGTGGGTCAAGATATGTCAGATATTCAAAGGTTAGTTTATATCAGTAACTTACTCTAAGTAGTAACACATGATTTGTGGTATTTCTTTTCAAGGAAAGAGGTTTTTTTGTTCCAATATAAGATTTTTTTTAATGCATGTACTTTTCTTGTCCCTTCTTTAAAAATGAAAACAGCTACAGCTTATGACATGGTGAAAGCAGCAGCAAATGAAAGTGAATACATCACCCACCTCCTGGCTTTCTCTAGGAGGGGACCTCATAGCAGGAGTGGTGAAAGAAATGAAGAGAACGAAGACTCTATCATAGATCTGACATGTCTCACAAAGCCCTGGTTGCTAGTTTAAGTCAGTGCCACATGTGCTGTATCTGGAAGGTGATGTTTCACATGTGCCATTTTGAAGCATGTTAAAAATGTATTGCTTGAAAATCTCTTTCATCCAGGCAATGTTTAATAAATCAGCCAAAAAAAAAAAAAAGTAGTTATGATAATAAGTTGTATAGAATATTTGACCCTTTTGATGGTCTCCACTGGTATGGATTTTTTTTTTAACTTTAAGGCATAGCAGCTAGGACAGTCTCATCTGGTGCTAACCAAAGCAGTTGCATTCCTTCCCTTTCCCTCCATGTTTTCTTTAAGTGGCCACATACACTTAAGCTAAAGAATTAATATTGTACAGCTTCTTCAGGTCAATCACCAGTACCATTGTCAGAGTTCATGTTGCTCTGACAGAACTCACGACGGTTACTGATTTTGCAAGCAGAGCATGTTTCAGGCATTTTTTGACAGATAATTTTGAGACTGGGGTTGGTATAGTTTCACCAGCAGTATATTCTCAAAATGTTCATATTTTTCCTCAAAACCACAGTTGGCTCTGGGGCAAAACAGCAACAACTGAGTTTCCATGTCAGATGCATCCAGTTCCTTGCACATTCCTTCTGATTCAGATGGCCAGTTTAGGCGGGTGTTCTGAAGATAAGCAGCATCTTCTAAATAAAATGTGGCTATCCACAGAAGCATTCTTTAATAGCTTTCTTTGATCTGTCCCTTCTGTTATTTTAGACACTGTAAAACAGACAATATTCCCCTCTTCAAGAATGTGCCAACATATATAAAAGAAAAAGTAAAGTAGAATGTGCAAATACAGCGGTAGGTGCTATATTGTACCTTAAGTTTAACAAATAGGTGATGTATTGTAACCTTTTATTCCCTCAATGCAGAATAGATGAGTTATGTTTTTGTGAGTTAAGCATTGTAGTATTCTGACCTGGGTATAAACAAAAAAACTCTAACAAAACAAACCACCAAACATCTTTTATTCCTAGCCATCAGTTTTCCCCAAATTGTTGTCTACTCTACAAATGCAAATTATCTGGGGAATTTAGACCTGAAAATCCACCTTTTGCTCCTTCTTTCAGAGTTGCTTCAATTGCTGGCTGATCAGAGGATGAGTTATGGCTCATCTCTCTCAGCAAGTTTGTTTTCTTCCTTTTCCTCCCTTCCTAGTAGCGTTCTTTCTGTTTACTTTTTCTGGTGCCCGCTGCAGATTGCCACTCCCTGCAGACTGCTGCAGCAGGCAGTGATCAGGAAGTCAGTTGACAGGGTTGGTAGGGAAAGATATTCATATATAGATGTCACAAGAGGCACCAGAGATCTACTGACAACAGGTGTGGGGAAGACACAGCCTGTTCAGAAGGAGTGCTGAATACAGAAAAACATTGTGATGAAAATCCAGGAAATAAAGTGAGCTAACATGCAGAACTGCTTTTTTTGGTCTTCTGAATTTGTGTAAGGCTTGGGCATGCTCCACTTTTGTCTACTCCTTCCACTTTCTGCATCTCCTGTGTTTCTTCTGACACTGGTCCTGTACAAGCTTGTGTGCTCATATCACCACTGATTCATTTTCTGAGGTGCTGCTTTGACACAAGTTTCCTTTCCTACAACTGGAGAGCCTGCATCCTCTAATCCTTGGAGAAAAGCTCATAAAGCAGCTACTTCCTAATAGCTTAGAAGGAAGGAAGATTGTGACTGATATTGGTTTTGAGAATGTTGACTTGCCTTAATTCAGAAACCCAGTGTAACTGCAGTAACTCCAACAGCAGAAGAAGTAATCCAGTCTTTTTATTTATTTCTTTACTGTGTTATAACCCTGACATTATTATCTTGACATTTTAATATTCTGTTACGAAGCCCAGTGGTGTGCTATGGGCATCCTTTATATGTCTTTACTGTCCATGGAGGCTTTCAGAACGGTGATGAGAGCTGTGCTGTGCAGCATCCTCTGTGCTTCTGTGGCCTTTGTGACCAAGAGAGAAGCTGATATGTGCATTCCTTGTGAAATCTCAAGCTTGCTCGAATTCCCAGTGAGCAAGTTGATGTCGAAAGAACCATCGGATAGCAAGGGGGGGGGGGGCAGAAAAAGTGGTGCTCTGAACATAACAAGAGTCTTGGAAACAATTACTCCTTTTGTTTCACTGCTGAATGAATTCCCATCAGCCTTGTTATAACTATACCTGTAGACTGCATATCTGGTCTCCTTCAAACTCAAATAGTTCATTTCTGTATTTTCTGGCAGTGGTGTACATCTGCAATTTAGATGGATGAGTGACTGCAGTCGTGGTGTCCTGAAAACTTGCTATATCTGATATAAACATCTCTTTTTAGTAAGGGAAGGTGCTTGAACAGATGTAGAAGGCCCAATCCAGGTATGCAGCAGTGATTCTCACTGTGCTTATTTTGCAGTTTGGTCTTGGTTACGCTGCCACCTTTTCAGTGACTCAGCATTTGAGGGCAGATTTAAGTGAAGCAGGCACTTCTTTTTGTATTCCTTTGTTATGCAAGCAGAACAGTAGCCCTCGTTTTGCAGCTCCATTGAAACAGTCAAAATATAACTTCATCATGTGGGTCTTACAAAATAGGTTTTGCCATCTCCCTGTCTCCCAGTGACAGCTCAGTTGGACAGCAGCACCGCTGGGTGCGTGCCAGGTGAGCAGTACATGTGCTCAGAGCAGGGAGGGACATGGATGCAACCATTATGAGCTAAAGTGTCTTTCGTTTTTCCCTCTTCTCTTTTTCTTTTCTTTTCACGATTCCAGGAAACACAGCCCCCATATTTATTTCCTAAAAGGAATAGCAGTCTGCTATAATCGTACATATGTACATACTTAAGTTTTGCTTGATCTGAATTATCATTTAAAAATGCTGCAGCCTAGGACGGCTGCTATAGAGACATAAACTTCAGATTTACCAGACTGGCGTGAAATACCATTTCACTAATACATTGGCTGCTTCACTGAGGCTTCACAATCCAACTTTAACAAAGCATCTATTTCAGCATTGGCTGATGTGTATAAACGAGGAATCTGGAATGCTGAGTGCGAATTACATACTTTAGATTTGGGGGTGGAGTTTCTTTTCGGTGGACACAGATCAGGAAATTCTGTCCTTTTGTTCTGTCTCCAGCTTTGCTCCCGCTATGACAATTTCTAGAATTTCATCCATATATTTTTCTGCTCCTGGCTCTCATCAAGGCATAGAGTTTTTACATGCAGGAAGATTGTTGTCTGATGATGGAGAGTATTGAATTGCATATTGAATCAGAAACAGCTGATACCTTTTGATAAACTGTGTCATCTTATAATGAAACCTTTTAAGAACACTTCCACTGAGTTAATGCCAGCCAGACACTGTGATATCACAGCCGTGGGGCTGCCAAGCCCTTCCATGAAACAACCCCTTTTTTTCTTCAGAGGTGCAGTGTGCAGATTCTTTTCACAGAGTATCTTCCTCACTCTCGAGATAAGAGGCTGCTCTTTAGCAGTGTTACCTTAGGAACAGTCAGATAAACATCCAATAAAATCTTGTTTTCAGGAGTTTGTTTCTGAATATCAGTACAACATCTCTAGCTTGTTTTCAGTAAGACCATTTTCTCGCTCCTTCCTTCTCCCACCTTTTTTTTCCTCAGAGTGAGATGGGTATGTCAGGTTTTTTTCTTTCCCCACAAGAAACGCATTGCTTTCATTTTAGCCTACAAGAGTGGATTTCTTCAACATACCTTCTCAGAGTTGAGATGCTGTAAGATAACGTAGTACTTTCTAATTTAGCATTATCTTGATAAACAAGGCTTGCAAACCTTCATGGCAAAGTAACTTTGCTATCTCAAGTATCTTTTGAAGGAAAAAATAAGTTATTCTGTGTTTTGCTTGCACATCATAACATTGGAAGAGATTTTTCCTGTTGAGCAAAACCTTCTGCTTTAATAATAAAATTAAGTGATTCCTGAGATAGCCAAGTACAGTAAATAAAAAAAAAGAGCTGAAATTCTATAATCTAAAATGTGCTTAATATTTAAAGCCAATAAAGTTTTGTTTTTTTTTTTTTACTTCTTTATCTCAACATGGTAAAACTACTGCTGTTGAAAAATAGTTTTTTTTTTTTTTTTTTGCATGCTGGATTCTAGACAATGATCTGTTGATCTGTAACCATGAGCTGAAAGTGACAAGCAAGTTGTGGAGCTGTACCACAGTGCTTAAGCTACAGCTGAAATGTATTCAGTGAATTCATCAAAAGGGGAGGAAGGAGCAGACCAGGGCTCCACATACCTGCAGTTCCGGAGGGTTTTTCCTCTGTCAAACTTGGTCAGAATTCGTAGGAAATACTTACATCTAATGCTACCTGATAAAGGACAGAGTGGTCTTACTAGATGATAGGTTACTGTTCTTGTTGAATCTGTATTACCTGAGAAATGAATGTGCCACGAAAGGGGCTGAATGCATGACTTCATCCTCTGTTCCTTTCTTTGCACACCTACTCTGTTGTTGATGCTGTTGGTTTATTTATTTATTAGATTTCCTCTGTCAAGTCTTAAAGAGAAACCAGCTGCAATATTCTGAGTTTTCTTATGAATTACTCCTTTCCTGAGTTGGAGGGTTTGTTCTGAGTAACATTTTGAGATCATTAATCTCGTGTCTTCAACAAAGGGGAGTGTGTGTTGTCCTAGAACTGATCATGTAAGTTACACAGATAGATAAGATGTATATTTCAACGAAATACCTAATGAATGGAAGCTTTTAGCACTCACTTGTTGAAGAGGCAAACAATGCCAAATCTTGAGATGTGCAGTATAGAAGACTACTTTGTCAGAAGGATATTCTTCACTTGGGATTAGTTTGCAAAAGCAACACTTCAATATTCTTCTGGCTGTATGCTTGTGTATAATCAAAAGGTATAATCAAAGTATAATAATGAAATAAACAAGAGAGTTATGCAAAGCTTGGACAAAAGAGAACAGATGAGATACTTACCCATATCATGGGCTCAAACAGGAAACACCAGAGAAGTGGATCTCCAGAAGAGAGATCCTTCCCCACTGGTAGTCAGCACTTAAATGGGTCTAGGAGAGGTGGAGCCAGGCTCCACCCCTTCCTGGAGCACAGGTGAATTGCTTTCATCTGTGCTTCCAGGGCTGACACATTGCTCACCTCAGGTGACTAATCAGAGGTTCAGGCCCTGACTCAGCAGTTCCCATACAACTTAGAATGTTAATTCTCGATTTTCTGTAATTTGCAGGCTTAAGAAACGAGCCTTTTCTAGTCTTAATTTTGGAGTTGAGGTCAATAATTAAAAGCCAAAGGGAAATGATTTTTTCTTTGAGTACCAGGATTGCTTGAACTCTAATAGTTCAGTTATTCAAGTACGGTAATTTTTTTCGTGTTTTTCAAAATCATATTTGTCATAGGTCTACCTATGCTATTGAGTTAAAATTAATTTTACACATATACCTTGTATGCAGAACAATGGACAGATGGTCTGTGTTCCAGCAAACTTTATAAACTTTGCAATACTATTAAGCAATTTTCTATCCTCAATGGTTGAAACAAATAATGCAAATTCCCATGTTCACTTTTTGTTTTTTATCTTCAAATAAAGTCACGGCCAAAACTTAGGGAAACTTTTAAAACAACACATAAGAATGGTAAGAAGAGAACAAGTTCAAGTGAAAGTAAACCACAACATTATTAGGTGCTGGTCTTCAAAAGTATGTAATTACAGGAAATGTAAATTACTATGTAGTGGTAGATTCAGAAATTGCTAAGCAGACTAGATGTCCTATTCCCAAAGCATGGAGTGATATCTTTCTAATCAGCACAGTCCAGCTTTTGTTCAGTTTAATACATGCAATTTCTACCTTTATTTGGTAAATCTGATAGTTTTAAAAGCAGAACGTGTTTTGATAAACTCTTCTCATTATGATGCCAGCACATTTCAGTTTTATTTTTATTAGTGGAATTATCTACAAAATACTGGTTTTGAATTCAAGTTTTCATCCAAATGCAGTCTGACAGAGTTCCAAATTAAAAATTATTGTCTTACTGAATAAAGAATGGGCCATTAACAGTTTTATAATGCAATAAATTAAAAAATTAATAGTCAAAATAAATGTCTATATAAGTATGTAATTGCTGGAATGAAAATGCAATATATTGGCTGGCACAATTAGTCTGTAAAAGTTGCGCTTGTTTGTAAGCGTTGTTATACAATGCAACAGAATAGTGATTATTTCTTCTAGAAATTAAATATCCCTTGAACAAGAAGATGGAAACCAACTAAATAAGTTAGGTTTTCTGCATCCTTTTATTCATTTGTAATTAAGTGGAGGGTCTGTGGATTTTGCTATTGGTCAATCCACCTTGCCTAGGTGGAAATTTACGCGTCTAAGAATCCTTCTTGACTAGTTTCAGAGATTTTGGTGGTGCTTTGTGGATATGTGTTATCTAAAAGGTTAATACCAGAATAAGTCTAACTGATAAATGAGAGCAGGTTGTCACTTAAACACCTCTTCTTCCAAGCTCAAGATCGGTGCGCCCTTAAGAGTAAGAAATCAGGGAAGGGTAGCAGGAGGCCTGTGTGGATGAACAAGAACTCATGGATAAACTAAAAGGAAAGATGATGATCCATGAAACATGGAAAAAGGGCCTGTTCACCTGGAAAGCGTATAAGAATGTTTGTCAGGGCCTGTAGAGATGCAACGAGGAAGGCTAAAGCACTCCTGGAATTAAACTTTGCAAAGGATGTAAAGCAAAACCAGAAAGGTTTTTAAAGTATGTCAACAGTAAAATGAAGACTAGGGAAACAGTGGATCCCCTACTAAATGAGGTGGGTGCCCTGCTAACGGGGGTTGCTGAGAAGACAGAGATTCTAAATGCATTCTCTACTTCAGTCTTCAATGCTAAGACTAGCCCTCAGGAATCCCAGACCCAGCTGCGTTACTTCCAAGTGATGTTTCCTATGTGAAAGATGTGTGTGAACCATTTAAATTCTGTTTCTCCTTGGAAACTGCTTGAAGTTCAGTTGTTTGTTCCAAAGACGCGATGACATGAAATGTTTGGATTTTTGGTTGCTCTGCTCTTGAAGAAAAGCTTCCAGTGTTGGAACATTTTAGTTCCTCAAACTGTAGGGCGAGGAACATCATTTATGTTGGGAATGACTTTGTATATGTTTTTCAGTGATAAATAAGTGTTTTAGCTTCATCTGCTGTTCTTCTCTTGTAGCAACTACATCTTCAGCCATTAATTTAAAATGTATTTGAACAGTGTGCTCGTGAGGGCAGCCACTGAAGCAGTATCTGCGCAGTTATGCGAAAGAGATCTCAATCCAGAGGCAGCATCGTGATCCAGTGTTGTAATAGCTGTAGCCTTTTGAAATCTTCCCGTCATACATCCTGCCTTAGTACAGTGCTGAGAAGATTTTTAAATAGATTCGTCAAATCTTGTAAAGGCGAAGTGGCAGCTCAAATAATAACCTGCTATATGCAGTTTCATTATATCTGTCTTTATTAGATAAGGAATGTGGAATTTTTTCTTGTTATTGGCTATGTCCTACATCTTAGGTAATTCGTCCTTGCTTAGGACGTAGGGCATGTAGGAGAAATGCTTTCAGGGAGGAAATGGCAAAAACGGGATATCTGGAAAATTTGTTTGCGCTGTTATTGGCTTTCAGTTTTGAGGATCTAACTAGTTAGTCTAGCTTTGAAGATACAAACATTTTTGGTATTCAACTTGTTAATTCCGCCTCGAAAATATTACCCTTAGTTCTGGTCAAAGCCGCTCGTCGATGGTTTCATGGATGAACACCCCGTGCACCAACCCAGTGGCTACCAACACCGTACCGTCTGCTTTCTCCTTCCCTAATCCGTCCACTGGAAGTGACAGAGCAGTGGAGAGGTATGATGTACTCTTTGACTTTTGCTGGTTATTTATTTGCTCCCTTTAGTCTCTTTTTTAATGACTAATTCATGTCTTCTGCTGTAATTAAGTGGTTATCTCATATCAAGAAATGCAACCTTTGCAAGTTTTACAGAACAAAGTATCAGACACTTTGTCTTACTTTTCCTTTAAATACCTTCCCCACAGAAGACACCTGGACTGAGCCAGGATTATTACTGAACATCCTGAGCGCGCCTCTAAAAGACTGCCTGAAGTTTTATAAACCTTACGCATATAGGACAAAATAGCATGTTCATTGGTCTACCAAAGTTGTATTGTAAAAAAATAAAATGGATTCAGAAAAGCATTCTCTGCAGTGTTAGTGAAAAGCTGTATTGCAAGGTTCATGAGGGAACATTTTGGAAGATATAATGACTAGTCTGTAAACAAGATAAGGTTTGCTTTGCTTATTACTGATTTTTCTGATGATTAGCACTTGGAAATATTATAGCAGTGGTTGAAAGCTGCATTTAACTGTCGTAGAAATAAGTGTGCACAAAACCAGGAGTATGATATTCAGAAATGCCAACAGTAAGCTGTGAAGCTTCAGCTCTGGCATTTGTGTGTATGAATTAGAAGCCTGTGATGATGCATATAAGACTGCATTGAAAGTTTTAGCCACCTCCCAGTGAGAACGGAGAGAGAATGGTTGAGAAAAGAGCATTTTCTTTGGTAGTCAAAAGTAACTGCATCTCATAATTTCATTTTTCAGCGTTGCCCACCGAAAAGCAAGAGCAGTTTATCCATGTGAAGCAGAACACAGCTCTGAATTATCATTTCAGACAGGAGCAATTTTTGAAGATGGTGAGTACTTATTGAGTGAATGTAAAGCAATGAAAAACAAACTGACAAAACTGTTCAAATGGCTTTGGATAAAAATACAAGCTTAACTGCTATTCTGTCAACGTTGCTTGTGGCAGTCAGTGACGTAGAAGATTTCTGGTACATAGAAACTGCATTAGCATAAATGAAAGCAATATGAGGTAATGCCTTTGCTTCAGGTGAGCATATTCTTGTTGGTTTTAACATTTCAGCAGTGTTTAAACACGTGTCACAGTAAAAAAAAAAGTTCAGCAATAGAGAAAGGGCCTATGAAACTGTTTTTTAATATGGACTATATTTTTAAAATATCACAGAGACTTTTATTTAAAGAAAACAAATCCACTTAAGGATTTTCAAGCAGAGTTGTAGGTAAATCAGATTGTCATTGTAGGGAAAAGAGAGTTTGGTCTTCTGACCAGGTTTAATGTGTATTTGTACCTGTAGAAAGAGACATATTTACAGGATGAAAACCTATGTTTAAAAATTTCTGTGGATCTAAATGGAATATTGCATATGAACATCCAGAAAGCGATTCTGTTCTCAAGACTGGGCTGAAGCTCCTCAGTATGCTTCTATCGCTCTACTCTTCAGCATCTGTACAGGGGTTTTGAATTGACAAGAATGGCTTTAGTTCTAAAACCAGTAACAATTGTAATACAAATTTTGAAAATACAGAAAATATCAAAGCTCAGTTTTTTCATACTGTTGCAGAAAGGGATGGTATGCTATGGATCAACAGGGCCTGGACAAATTGAACAAATCTTGTTACTTGAATGCAATTTAGTAACAGTTCTTAAGGACAAATTAATTCATAATTTAAGACTGTTGTTTGCTACAAGGCCTTGATAAGTTGCATTTGTTCTGAAAAACAATAGACTTTCAGCCAAATCCTCACCCAAGCTTTGTGCAGATTGAGGGATTCAAAATGATTTGTGAATTAGGTTCTCGAGATTCTTGGTGAAATTGAGACCAGTACTTTATCCTTTCGGTCTGCATAGAGGCAGATGAGTAATAAGGGGCACACTGGCTCCTAAAGAAACTAGAAACTCTGCAGTGATGCCTGCTTTTTCTTACCCATTGCTATCTTGCTACTAGACCAGAAAACTGATAAGTACTTTCCAGGGCTAAAGTAGTATTTAATTCTGAATGACTAAATACACTTTGGATATACACTTCCCAATCACATAGATGCTACATGTGAGAATCTTTGAATATCCAATAAAGGAGGAGTATTCCAAATTACCTGTTTATGTCCAGCAAGAAGAAAAGTACAGTCTGAAACCACTGGAAAAAAATCAACCTGCAAGTGTGAAAAGGCTCTCTAACTGCGCATTGCATTTCCCAAAATGTACCCTGTTAACTGTGTTAGTACTGGATCAACAGTACATATGGGAAAGTTGTTCAAATAAAGCTGAAACAAATGGGGGGAGCTCAGCAGAATCCTTTTTCTCCTTTCTCCTTTTCTTTTTCTCAGCAGTCATAACAACAACAAAATAGCGCAGACATAGACATCTACTTCCCCTTCTTTGTGAAGCCTAATTTAAAGCAGCAGATTGTAAGGAAATTGCTGTACTTTCTCCTCCCAAATAAATTAAGAGTAGGCCTGGTCCAGAATTCACTTATGTTGATTTTCTTGTTGTTTTGGCGTTGTTTTTTTTTTTTCAGTGTAAGGCGGTTTGGGGTCCCCACGAGGTTCTTCCCTCCTAGCACCCACTTTACAAAATCATACTTGGTGTTTCCTATTAGATAAGTGCCTTGCAGGCAATTCACGTCTGAATCAAGTTAGATGGGAAATCTTTTAAAGATGGATTAGCTAAATGATTGCTCTTTTTAAAATCTCTTACAGCAGTTATTTTAATTGAGGTTTTTTAAAATATGACTGATAGGGATCTTCCACAGATGTAAAATTTGTGTATGGGAAAAATGTGGTGCATGGAAGAAAAGATCTGGTGCATAAGAGACAGGCATTTCTAACGCAGAGTACCACGGCTTGCACACCTGTTGTGTTGCCACTGGGGAAGTCAGCCTTACAAGAATTAGTTTCTTCTGTATAATGTGTTTGTGTGACAGCAGTGTTGAGATTCTTCTCCTTCTTAAAGAGGTCACTAAATGTTATGGCAAAGCTACCATGCTTTTGGTGCATTACAGCCTTGGTAGTTTTTCAATTAGAGAGCTGAATCATCCAAGAACAAGAACAAGTATGAATTTGATTCTTTGGCAGCACATGGAAAGTTGTTTCAACTATTGGAACATTTTTTCCATATCAACTTTTCAAATAAGTTTGGAAGCTTGGAAAAAGTTTTTGAAAATCTCTGCATTTTGAAAACCTAATTGTAGATCTCCAATGGAGAGATTACATTTCCTTAAGTACATTTGTTTTGATTTATTCCACTGTATCTTGCTTATTTGGTAGATACTGTTCTTCAGCTCAGCCTAGGAGAGGGATGTGGACTAGCCCCAGAAAGGAGACCATGCAAGTAATAAGTCAGTAACTGGATATATTTAACAACTTAATGGCCATTCCATTACAATTTGTAGTAGGCTGTGTCATAGGTAGGCTCTATGAATGTGGAATGCTATTCTCACTCACTGTACAGACCAGTCCTCGTGTTTGAAATCACTGAAATGCCTTCACACAGGCCTTTTCTTTTTGCATTAGGCAACCTCGTGCCTATGCTAGAGTCAAATTCCAGTGAATCAATTCAGGTTCTTCAGTTACTCAATTTAAATTCCCATATGCCCTAATAAAGCCCCCAAATGAAGAATTAAAGTAATAATACATCATTTCTGCAGCTCTACCAATAACCTTAACTATCAAAGTGACAACGCATCAATCAAGTTGACATACAGCTAGTATCAACCATTAAAGTAACTGTTAAATTAATGTCTACTAAAAAGTGCTGCTTCCATTAGCGAGGGTTTTATCCGTCTCTCCTTTCTCCACCCTGCCTGTCTCAGTTTCTAATCCTGTCTCACTCATCTCTCACTGTTTGCATGCCGAGTTTTCTCCTTTCTCTTTGGTCTGTTCGTCTGCCTTGTTTCCTTCACTTTTTCACTTCCCTTCCCTTTCCTGTTCTTCTTCTGCTTTGTCTCTCTTGGTCTGTAGATGCTGATTGCAGTAGTTCTCTCTTGTCTGTTATTATCCTGGATGAATCTTTCTGGCTGCTCTACCCTGAGACAGAATAATGGCATTTAGTGAGGTACAGTCTTGCACCTGTCATAGCTGCTAAATGTAATATTGTGCAAGCAGGTAAAAGTTTAACCGTTACTGCTCTCCATTTCCTTTTCCTAAATGGGGAAAAGGACAGGTTTCTCAGGCTGACAAAGTTAGATTTACTAATATTTTAAATTAAGCTTTACATCACCTGATAAGAATCTGTATAGAATCTGAGCATTTGCATATTCAGGTGTTCTCATTATTGCACGCTCTCCCAAATCCTAGTCTTTTTTATTACAGTGCCACAGAATATAAATGTTAAAGCACCATCTGGTAAGTTAAAAAAGAAAAGGCAAACTTTTCAATTTAATTAAATTGTGTGAGAAAATGAATAACATAATCTGAACAATATCCACTGCTTTTTTTTTTTTTTAATATTTTTTTTTCAATCTTCAATTCAATTTACCGTAGGCTGTGCCACTGTTTTTATTTCCCAGTTACAGGCTGTATTATTGACAGCACATAACACTATAATTCAGGTGATTAGAGGCAAAGCATGAAGATTTTGCAGCTGGGTAAGGGCATGTATGGGAAGAAGCAGATTATGACCTGAGATCATGAGAGACATATTCTGACTATATATGGGTATTTTTGGTCACAGCAGTTATTCCCAATAATCACGAAAGGAATAATCAGACTGCCTGGCACTGAAATCTTGCCAGCCTTGCAGCCTTGTCTTAAATTTCTGCTCCTTAAAAGAGACTGCTCAGAAGTGAGCAAATGGGAATTTCACTAGAGAGAAGTGTTTGGGTAAGGTACATGCTGTGTACACAACAAAATTCCTTGTCGTTATTCCTAGCAGTTCTACAGTGAAGTTTCCCAAAATTTTGTCAAGGTGGCTCTTATGAGAGCTTTTCACAATTTTTAAAATAATGATTTAGTGGAGAACTGAGGAAGTTTTTTATCACAGGAATTTTCCTTAGCAAAAGTGTGGTACTCATTGTCTCTACCAAGCACGGCAGGAACACAAAAAGCCATTCAAACAGCCATGGTCATCCCCCTCTACTTTTTCCAGTGTAACTGAGTGCCACTCTCAGTTAATCTGACACATTTTGCCTCCAAGGCACTCTCTTTCCTGTTATTCACGCTGAGGTTTCTGGACTGTCTTTCTTTATGGTATTGACAAATGAAGGATTTACATCAAAGAAAAGCAGTACTTCCAAAATGCTATATCGCATTGTATGTGCAAATAATTATTTTGTTGAGCTAAGAATGAGAATAAAGCGACTTCTTTGTGTTCCTTTCATCTGTGGCTTTCAAAGCATTCACGTACATTAACTGTCTCAGTGTTACACCCAGAGAAACTGAGTGTACAGGCAGGGCAGATATTCTTCTCTTCAGATCCCTCCATACCATTAGGGATGAGGTACCTCAAACTGCTGCTGAAAGTTGCAATCACAGCTTCACCACTAAAAAGTACCAGATATGCACTCATAATTTCTGCTAACTTGGCTAGAAGTCTTAGAAAGCCACAGAGGGTAGCTTGACCTTAACTGGCCTGACTTTGCTGCATACAGAATAGGGAAGACTTTATCTTGCCAACGGTGTTGTGGAAACAGTAAACTCCAAAAAAAGGCATTAATGGAAGCTAAGAAGTGGAAGATGTTTAAATAGATGTTTGAACAGATGTGTATTACCTCTCGTTGTGCGTGCAGGACTGTCATGGATGCTCAGCTGACAGGTGGGATGGATTCAGTTCAGGATTAAGACTCCAGGTCTCAATTTCTGCACATAGGACATAGGGCTTGGAAGCACATCTTTGTGCTTTATTTTAATTTTCTGATGAAGAATTGGCTAACAGGATTGATTTCTATGGAAGCATGTTTTGGTGTTGCGGTGAGCTTTCTGTTGCCCACAAAATGTAGCTTTTGGTCCATTACTTGCTTGGTAGAAACAGACGCCGTCTTGTCAGACACCATGCATGTCAGATTTCCTCCCAAAACAGCTGGTTTCCACAAGGGTTTTGCCTGATTCAGTCCTGCTGCAGCTAGTGGCACATAGGCAGTGAAATAATACCACTGTGTAAATGAATCTTGATCTCATTTGTAGTGCGGATCCCTGAAACTTTTGATTTGCTGAAAGATGAATGATGTCTGCTATAGAGCAGTATGTTAGCATTTGGTGTCTCATTGAAGAGATGCTTTCAAATGTTTATGTATTTGCAGTTAGACAGTTATAACATGGGCAATATTAAAGGTATTTCCTATACAGAACAGAGAAAAATGTACTCTATAGGAAAGAGATGAGAAAGGATGCTGCAACTACCAAGCTAACCTTACTGTGTTTCTCGATTCTGTGAAATTGGAAAAGCTGTTACTTGGAGATCTCATTACAGATAGCAAATCTGTTGATTTCGTTTGTCCACCTGAGCTTGGGATAATTATGTAGCATTCACAGCCATACTGGTCAAAAATCCTCCCTGTGTACATTTTGCCTTCACTAGAGTGAGACCACTCAAATGGCCCTGCACAGTGTTGAGGAGGCTGCCATCCCCTCTGGGCTCTGAAGATTGCTGCCATTTCCACTGTCCTCAGAGTGGGAGGGCTTTTGATGGCCAGTTTTGATCGCACAGCTGTTATACTCTCATCAAATCTTTCTGTGCCATATGTAATTGTCAGTTCTCTGCTCCCTGTCTTTCACACTACAGGTGTCTTCCCTAGCAAGCATAAGACTTAGTCCTAGAGGTCCGATAATGAGTTGTAGTTTTATGGCCAAATGTGTAGTTTTTGTAGAATTATTTTTAAATGAGGCAGGCCTGAGAAGTTGCTAAGAATTGTGATGTCTGTTGACTGAGAAGAAATGTCAGAAAGGGGACAATAAAGAGCATCTCTTCAACAGGCTGTTTTTTTAGAAACAGCCTATGGCCTGGGTTTGGGAAGACTTGTGATAGCAGAATGTCTTTTGTGTGGTAAGGGTTTTTAAAATGAATGCTGTTGTACACCATGCTTTGGAATTGGTTAGCGAAGAAAACAGTTATTGGGGTTTCAAACAACTTTACAGTTGGACAGCTTCTGCATTTACATCATTTGCCAGTCAAAGTCAAGTCAGCGATGTATGTGGCTATCTTAATGCATGAGGAGATCTGAAAGACAGCAAAATCTTACTCAAGATGACAGTTGCCATCGCTATTGAATACTAAGAATTCTTGATGTGTTGATTTTTTTTTTAAAAGGTTTCCCACTAGAAACGGTGAGTTTAGGTGTAGTCTGAGTGGTAGTCTTTCTTCAGCGCTCACAGAGTCTGTAAGAAAATTGTGCCAAGGAAATAATGAGGTTCTGAGCCATGTGTAAAGTGTGGTATTCAGTTCCCCAAGTGCAGAGCTCAGCCTTCTAGGTAACAATGGGATAGAATCATAATCACAGAATGGCTTGGGTCAGAAGGGATCTTAAAGATCATCTAGTTCCAGCTCTGCTGCTCACCCTTGTGTGTTGTATCGGAACATTCTGCAGTTTTCAGAGTTCACTATTATATTATCAAACTTGTTCAGAAAGCGTTTCTTCTGAAATTTGCTGCTGTGTCAAGCCAAGGGATTCCGTACGGTTTGACCATTTCCTCCTCTGGGTAAATTTTGGGGCCCTGTCCAGTGTTATCACCTCAGACAAGGGCTGCCCTTGTTTTTAACAGGCTTTTGGTTTATAGACACTGACATGCCAGTAATCACTGTCTTCTCTGTCACATAAATTGACCCAAACGTATTTTGGGTTGAGCTCCAGAGGACAAGCAGAAATTTCTTACTTGCAGCTTTTCTGGTTGCTTTTCTTTCTCGTCTGCTGTTCTGGGGCAGTTTCCTTCCCATAACACAGCTGTGCCCCATAGACATGGGTACTTCAGGCAGAGGGTGGGCTGCCCCTAGAGCTGGCACGATGGCTCACTGGGTGCAATGACAGCTGCTGCAGCAGAGCTTCTGGAGGTGGGCTTGTGCTGGTTTCAGCATCACGGTTTTAAATGCATGTATACACTGTAATCATGGTTTAAAAATGACAAAGAAAGAGGAGGGCCTGTTAATTACTAATAGTAATGTAAGTTACTGTGAGTTTCAGTGTGTACTGAGATTCTAAAAGAGAATTTTCTGTTTTTTTTTTTCCCTTGGGAATCTTTCTACTGCACACATTCATTTTAATTGTGTGCTCATATTGGTTCTGAATATGGACTATCATTTGGAAACAGTCTGGTTTTCTAAATGCTTAAGTCTCTTGGAGAAAGAGCTGTTATTTAAGCCATGGTTTCTGAGCACAGCTTCTAGCTATGGCCTGCCAGCATTAGGACACAGAGCAAAAGGGTAGGGGAAATCTTAAGTGATCATTTTGAGAATCTTACAATGCTTTTAAAGTGAGACTTAACTTTTATTTCCTTGATTCCTAGAAAGCTATCAATATCACATTCCTCAATGTTTTAATGTGTACTGAATAAAGCATTGTTACGGCCAGCAGCATAATTCAGCATTTGTCTGATGGTTTCTTTAAATGTCCATCTTAAAAGCACTAAGAGGATAAATTAACATGGTAGAAAACATCATAGGTCACTAGAAGTGTGGGATTTACAATTAAATAGTAAGTAGATACGTGTACTGTGTTCTCCTAAGAAATTTGATAGGAGGATTTGAGCATTTTTTACGGTATTCCAAATGAATGAGGCTTATGTTCTTTTATTAGCTTCTGTCCAATGTGGTTAAAAAATACATGGGAAGCCAGAGTTCATTTATTCTGTTGCTCACAGAGTTACCTGGGGGCATTTAGAGTCTGAGCAGAACTCTTTCTTATTTTAGATCTACAAATACTTTTGCATTAACTTTAGTATCAGTAATGGCAAACACTTAGGATGGTGATAAGGAACAAGGCTTACCTTCCAAGCTGTTCATGTTCTCTAAACAGCATGATGTGTTTGATAATTTAGATACTGTCCATTGGTCTCTTGTAGTAGAAGCTCTACTCTGTGAATAGATGATACTTGGAATGAGATCTGGACTCTTTTCTGTGGCTCTGGGCTTCCAGGTTCATTGTCTCTGCCCAAGACAGAAGTTTGGTTATACTTTGCCCTCAGCTACCGGAACTGTTTCCTACTATTTGACAGGAATTTTGACTTCTCACCAGAAAGATTCTGAATTTTACATTCTATGAACCCGTCCTTTCTAAGTCCCCTTAGCTAATTGTTCCTTTCATGTAATCTCCTGAACCCCAAAGCAGAAGACAGTTCAAGCACTTATATTATGCAAGTATTTACTTAACTACCCTTGTCATTTTCCCTAGTGAGATTGTCAAGTCAACGTGGTGTTTGCAAGAGACTGCCTATTTTCATGGATACTTTGCACGGTATCATGAAGCTAAATCTAAAAGGACTATTTTGAGCATAAAAAGATGATGTATTTTTTCTTTTCTTTTGCAGTGCAATTTTCCAGGGAACCAGGATGGCTAGAAGGCACATTAAATGGCAAGAGAGGACTGATTCCACAAAATTATGTTCAGTTTTTATAGCTTTATGCATTGAACGCCAAGAAGGTGTACATGGTATCCATGGATTTTTGTTATAGTCACTTCTCTTCACTTTTGTGACCATTTTTAATCAACGAAGAGCCTGATTGTGGGTTGAAGATCCCAGTTTGTTTAAAGACATTAAGTGTTGCCAAATACAAGTTAGAAATGAAAGATTCTTCAAGGTTTGTAATCGATGGGGACAGAATAGTTGGATGGCGAGAAGGTTTAATTTTTAATAGTTTTTTCAATTGTAACAATATGGTTGTTTGCACGGTAACTAGCATTTGAAGTCAAATCTGTGGTTGATCTGTGGCTCAGCTCTCAGTTGAAGATGATTTTTAAAAATTAGTGTCCAGAAGATTACGCATCCATATCAGCCATTTTTAACAGACTGTTATTCGAGTGTGGAAAGTACTGCTGGATAAAAAAAACTATCATGCTGACACCTAAATTGTATTTCAAAACGTGGAGTAGATGATGTGGAACAGATACATTGGTAAGTAAAATTATAGGTATCAAGACATGACATTTTTCCAATGTCTTCAAAGAATACGCTCATTTATGTTGTGTGTGTGACTTCATTTATTTTATTAAGGTAAGACACGTGAGCTTTTATTACAGGCTCCTATCTGCTGTGGTTCCTTTGTTACTCAAAAGTATCACTGTAAATGAAATAAAATGATGTTTGGTATTTGACCTTAGTCATTCTTTAGCTGGAGAATATTTTGTCTGGTTGTGTAAGTTATGACATTAAATAATTATTGGCAACTTTATTAAGTCAGTCACAAAGAGGCTCTAAAATGGATGGGGAACTCAAAACAGGCAACTTGGCAAGCCCAAGCCGAAGGAAAAGACAATCTCTGTGATTCTTGTATGTCCTGGAAAAATCTTTCATTTTATCTGCTGGCTGGCTCTTGAGCTTCCCTTTTTTCCTCTCCTTTAATTGTACATTGTAAGGTCTTAACGATACTTCATAGTATCACAGTCCTCAAGTAGCTGCCTCAGAATTTGTAGAACTATTTGTGTAGAAAGCAAGTTATCTGTGATCACAGAAAAAGCTCCTAGAAACCCTGTGGTGTATAAATCTGTGCCTTGCGATAAAAATGCGATATGCAGTCTATTGTTAATCTTTGTATTCCTTCTCTCCTTCAAGAAAGACCCTTTGGGAGGCAGTGGAGAAGATGCAGGAAAATCTGACAGGATGGTGTGTTAGCACAGGCTCATTTATTTGTTAAATTGGACTCTACGGATTTAGAGTAATTTACTACAGATATACTTTGCTTGCAGGTTTTTCTAACCAATGCGACTAGTAAACCAGTTAATGGTTAACACTGCCTTAAGGTTGAGGTGTTTCTTATCCCCTTAAGATTTAACTCCATACTGCTTTTTTGTTCCTTTGCCTAGACTGTGGAGGCTCCAATGGAGTATGCCCAAATCATTTCCAGATGGAGCAGTGGTGGGCCAAGTCAGTATGGCTCTCCAGCACTAAAACTCACAGCTTGGAGGAGTTTCATCTGGTGAATTCTCCCCATATGTGAGCAGTGACTCTGCCATAGGCAGTCCTTATCTTGGCAAAGCGGCTGAGTGACCCAAGCACAGAAAATGACTTCTGGACTTCTGTAAAGAAAATCCAGTTCTCAGATTTGCTCCTTGATACACTTTTAAGGAAATAGTCACACCAATAAATACAGCAAGAGATGGCAGGTTTCCTTGCTCAGATCTGTTCATGTGGCAAAGTGCTGTTCTGGCTGGATGTTGTGTCACCTGGGACCAGGTAGCTGTAGGAATTCGTTTGTGACCTTCAAGAGTCATTCTGAATGCAGGATGTTGTCTGTATGGCCAAGTTCAGATTCCATTGCTACTAGCTGAGAATGTTGGACAGAACCGGAGGAATATAAATCTCTGTTATTCACCTAGGAGGTGTGGCTGCAAGGCATGCTTTCTCCTCACTTAGCCGAACTGTGATAACTTGAAGCTTACAAGCTTTCTTAGTCACTTCCAGTTGTTTTGTTGCTGTTTGAAATGTGCAGTGCATGTTAGATCTTCTTCTGGTTGCTTTCTTACAAAATTCTCAGCTCTAGGTCTGCTCTTTCTGCATTTCTTGTTTCATTTGACTGAGATGGTTAAAAAAGTTAGATGTGTAGAGTAGAAGTAAAAGGCAGTATGGTGTCCCTTCAGTCCAGTCCTGTGACTCTATTTGTCTTTAGGTGAGGTGCTTTGAGATTCCTATTACTGCTGGAGCCATGCAGAACCCACAGAGGAAAATTTAGCCACTGGGGAGTGGTGCACTGAGCAGAAGTAATGCTAATTCAAACTTTCTCAAATCCCAGACCTAGTCCAAAAGCAGTGGTGTGAGTAGAGCCAGATCTGACCTGGCTTTCAGGTTAACCACGCTGCCTCTTAGGAATTCAGCAGCAGTAGCTGCCCCCCAGCATACGGTTTTCCACATCAGTCTGGCCATACCAATGCTGAGTATGGATTTGTGCAGCTGAGTAGCTGTGGCACCTTTCATGCTTCACTCTCATTGTTGAACAGCTCTTTAAGTGATGCCCTCACACTGACTGTCTGGAAGTAGAGATTAAAGGATGCTACAGAATAACAGTGTTACCAAGAAAGTCAGGCTCCTTCCTGGCCTTTGAGATTCTAGTTTTCTTTCCTTAAGATACGTCTCATAACATGTCTCCCATCTTTCTTTTCCACGGTTTGGGAAGTGTAGCGTTAACTTGAAGCAAGATGGGAGACAGGAAATCAGCTATGAGGAAAGCCAGCTGAAGGGCTGGCTGGCTCTAGCCTGGCAGCAGGAGCAGCGCTGCTCAGCACTTCTGGGCTCAGTCCTCTCCCAGGGAGCTGTTCTCACATCCCAGCTGTGGGTAGGGTTTGAGCTTAATCCGCAGGCAGGGTTTCCCCGCCCTTGCAATGCGCTGCGCACAGCGGCACGGATGACTGTTTTCAAAATCTGAGACTCCCTGAAGCAAACGCCTGACGCAGGCTGCAAATGGGGGAGGGCGATTTAGGAATCAGCTGTTCTGTGCTTTTTGTGCAGAGTGACGTTTTCTTTGCCCTCGCTTTGGGAACAGAGATTGAAACCCTCCATGGGGGACTGAAGTCTAACATGTGCTTGCGGAATAATTGATGGAGAAGCTGAGCCTCCAGCCCACTTGGGCTAAGGAGGAATGTGCAGTATGTATTACTCACTGGCCGGCATTCGGCTCTACTCCTTGGCTGGGCGGCACTTTCACTTTGCTGATCTCCCTGGGGCTTTCAGGCTGCTGAGTCTTGTTAACCATTGTCCTCCCTGATGGTCGTGGCAGGTTTCCTGCTGGTGCCCAGTCCTTCGTTGCGTTGAGAGAAAAATCTTATGACTGATTTATCTGCCCTGTAACGAAAACAAGCAGTTCTGCTACATTGCTTACAACTTTTGCTAGCTGAGCCTTTGTAATTAATTGCATCATAGAAAGGTCTCAGGGAGAAATTTGCAATTTCATTGTTCTGTTCCTTCATTTCTTTCTTTTAACCATTTCACAATTCTTACCTGGTTTTGAATTTAATGAGCAAATTCCATCCACTGCTGACAGAAGGTTTGTGCAGCCTGTAAATGCATCAAAGCCGTACACAGGGTAATTGGGAAGCCTTTCTTGGAGTCGCACCTTGTTGGTTCAATATGCCTCAGGCAAAGTTCTCTCCAGCAGAATTCATCCACACGCCTTCATCTGCACTTGCAGTAACTCCAGGTAAGCACCAAAAAAAACAATAGCTAACTCTATTGATATCTGTAGTTAAAATGTTGTTCTAACACTTCACCGGATGGCATGTTTTACCTGTCAAACATCTTTGAAATAAAAGGGTATTTTTCACTACTTTCTATCTTAGCAATACTATTGTACTTAACATGAAGTCCTGTTCCCTATAGATACCGGAGGGAAAGCAGTGTCCCAGCTTGAGGTCAGAGAAAAAGTTTTGTTTTTAAGTAGCGATTGCATTTTCTTATTTCTAGAACAGCATATGACAGATACATCTGCTTCCAAGCAGATGGGCAATTTTTCTGACAATTCAGCAAACAGAAGGCAGGTGCAAGGATTTTTGGCAATAGAAAGTTTGCACGACTTGTTACTATTAAAAGAAACAAAAAGCAAAGTGCAGTTAAATGGTGATCTTGCATCGCAGCCCGAGCTTCATGCTGAACTCTGTGATAAATATTTAGGGGAGCACAGAACAAACCAGCATAGCAAGAGCTGTGTCTCCCCTTCTGAATTTCTTAGCATAATTGGAAGAGGCTCAACTCTTGAGAAGGCTGCTTGTTAACTTGATAAAGCTTGTGGACGTAGAACAGTGACTCTCTATTTCCACAAAGGAAAAAAAACAACTGGTCAGTGGGGACAGCAGCCCTAGGATAGCTCAAGCTGGACGCCAGACTTGCCCAGCTATTGAAGGTTGCGGGGTTTGCTTTGTTGAGTAGAATGTGGTTGGTGTCAGTGTCACCACTTATTCCTTGGGAAACACAAAGACCCCAATTAATTAAGGGAACAAAACTCCTCAAAGTTGAGCATTTCTTATTACACCCTGAGCACAGCCACTGTCTGGCTGAAATAGACAGAGCTGGATAAATGCAAATTGCTAGGTGTATGAAGACAGATGTTAGATTGCAATGTTAGTTACTGTGTTGTTTGATATTGTTTCCAAATGCGCAGAAGCTTCTTTCTAAGGTTATCACTGCACCAGCAGCTATCTGAGATTAAAATGCAAGAAGTACTTGCAATCAAACCAGTTTAATTCATGTACATTTGTACAATTTGTATTTAAAAAAAAAAAAAAGAAAAATAGGTACTTGCAGACATTAACATAAAGACCAAACAATATTTTCTATTTATTTAAAAAGCTTTAAACATACAGAAGCAAACCCCTAATTATAAATGCATCATTATGCATAGATGTTACTGTTTACACCATACTGCTGGCTGCTTGTATTTTTCCATCCAGGAATCTAGTTAAACTCCAAGAGTGCTTAAACATTCCTCTGAGCTTCCTGGCCTCAGAATTGCTTGCTGTCTATCTTATCAAGTCATTGACCTCCAGCTGAAAACATTGCTCTAAAAAAAGAAAGTCAAATCTTTAATAAACAATTAAAAGTGCATTAACTGTAGAATTGTTTAATTTCATAAATGCTTAAACAAGTCAGTGAAAAACACCACCCTGTGAATTAGCTTTTTGCATTATTGATTGTAAAGTATCGTTTTAATAAGATTTTGCTACTGCAAACTTTAGTCTATTTTACTTTGTGCAACCTGTCGGTTGCACGGTGTGCAGTATTCCTGAAATACCCACTGCAGTACATTGACACTATTTTACATTTTTAACTGCGTATACAATGCTCTTGCTGTATATCCCCGTCCTTTCTTACAACAAAGTAATTTAGCTCAGTGAACAGAAGCCCACTCTTAAAGGATGTTTTCGTTTGTCTTGTATTTTGCAGGAGACAAATGCCTATTTCATTCTAAACAAATTCAAAATAACATCACTTTGCGGTAGCTGAAAACCAAAGGTTTTCTTTTCTGCTGTACGCAGGTTTAGATAAGAAAAAAAAAGTGATGGCTATTCTGCTTGTGTCCTTGATAAGAGAATACTGCCTCTTACAACATCTATATCCAATTGTATCTATTACTTCGATGAGCTCTAGCAAAAAATAATAATCAATGAATGGTTTCATAAACAACAGGTGATTAAAGTAAAGGATTTATTATAATCTGCTTACAGTTGTTTGCAAAGACAGACATACGTTTTTGCATAAAGATATAAATTGCTTTTTAAAACTAATTTAGTGTGTTTAATTATATGAAGTTTCTGTGAATTATGAATTGTACCAAACCAAGATTAAAAGTAATAAGGTACAAAAATAGGAGCAAACAGACAACAATTTGGACTGGGACAGGCATTTAACAGTGAAGTGTAGAATATGGCTTTGCTATTTTAATCAAGCAAAGTTACTCTGAGACAGAAAAGGAGGCAGTAACTTTGTTAATATAAAAAGCTGCTGCAGACTGTATTCACCCAGAACCTGGCTTTGAAATTTTCTATTTTAGACTCAAAAAATTAATTAAAAAAAAAAAAAGTTGAAAAGATGGATGTATGACTGTTTCTTTACTGTAAACAACCAGTCTGCATGCTGTGTATCTCACGCTGGAAGTTTGGCTTTCATATTGCTGTGCAGGTCAGTATTTAAAGATCTGCCTATGAATTAGACTTCCAAAATGCAAATAATATATGTATGTATATATTTATATATAAAAAACCTCTCTGAATACAGTCTTTACAGGTTACCCATTGCATAAGGCAGGTGTCATTTAAAAAGACAAGTAGCACTGACTGTCTTCAGTGCACCAAAGCACACCTCAAAATTTGGAATCAGAAAGGGTACGTAACTCCTATTGGACCACTGTTTCAAAGAAATGCTACATTCTGACTGGTCAAGGGACAAATCATAGCTCAAAAACATCAGTGTCACCCAGAGAGAACACTACAGATTAGGACTCAGAAAAAAACTATCCTATTTAAATTAGCATATGGTAGCAACAGTTGAGCCTCAGAAAAGTTCATCTGTCCTCTATTCTACACCAAAATTTTGTATTTGTTTATAAATTGTGAAATATAGTGTAAATCACCTCAAAAAGGTTTTGTTCACAGTCTCGTTCTAGAGAAAACATTTTGAGACAAAATCAGACCGAGCTGAACTTGTAGCGTCAACAGTTTTCTTTCCGGTGTGTTCTGATTATTACAAAAATTCATACAAAATTAAACGCGCTTTGAGTTTACCACTAAAAATTCTACTCTGCTAATCTGCCCATATCGGTACCTTGCCATCCCTCTTGCTGGTACTTACTGTCATGATCTGCATGTTCCCTTCCTCATAATCAGAAATCGTTCTCATCAATCTGAAATAATAATCTGACCTTCAAAGATGTGTCATGTATCCAGTATTCGAAGGAAAAAAAAAAACAACAAACAAACACCACAATTTGGGAAACATTAATTAAAATCAGCAAAATCATTCAACGGCTTATCTGCCTCTCCTCCGCTGGGAGACAAAGGGAGTAGAGGGCAGGAACTCGCGCTATCATTACGCTGGCAAAAGCTTTGGAGAGACTGTAATTTGTCTTGTTAAATGAAACCTTCGTAAGTGGCAAACACAAAAAAGTGTTGTTTCCTACAGAAACATGAAGCAGGATTTCCAAGATGTGCTCATCACGTACACTTGCAAGCGAGACAAAAGAGAGAAAAATATGGAGGAAAATAGAAAGGCTTAAATACAACTGAAAAGGTTAAGTGTGGTTATTTACAACAGATACTATAGGATGGTAAATTAGATATGATGCTAAAAAAGGCACAGCTTTCCCTTTCTTAAATACACTGTAAACGGTTCATTATGCATGCAGAACATTTCACTTTACAAAAAAATTACCTTGTTTGTTTAGACAAAGATAGTACTTAAATAGTCTCCAGCAAAATAGAGTTCTTTCAAAAATACTTTCCCATTCATCCTATTAACCATTAAAGATTTGTTTGTCTCATTTACAAAAGTTCCTTACACCTTATTTCAGGTCCTTCACAATTTATACATACAGCAATGTACAGTACAGCAAAAGACTGCAAAAAATTATTTGTAAAGCCAGCACAATAGATACTATAAATTGATACCAGGGCATTTGTTTTCACATCTTATCCTTCTTAATTAAATAGTAAATGGACACTTAACACAGTGTATATCATCTAGGGTGGGATAACATGGGATAACAAATGCCACAGGTGGGGATAACAGAGTATTCCACACCAAATGTTCTGTTATTACTTTACACAGTAGGGTTTTTTTTTGTGTGTGTGTGTGTATATATGTGTATATATAGAGTTTTTGTTTTTTGTTTTTTGTTTTTTTTTTTTTACAAGAAAAGAATATTAATGCCCCATATTGACTTTACGTTTTATGTGCAAACCAAGGGTAAGCTTTAAAAAGTTCTCATTAGTTCTTGAACCCTTTTAAAACAAGCAAACGATACCAGAAACTACATGGCATATTTAAAACTCCATCAGTTAAAATATCAAAATCAAAGAGTTATTGACTAGATATGGCTTTTCATCCAGAGGAACAGGAACATTTTCTAAGTGTTTTAGGGTTATGGGGTGATTTCCAAACATCTAGGTCTTGCCAAATCCAAGTCAACTGTTTTCCATTCCCCAAACCCTTCATATGATTTTAGACTATTCAGAGACTGCAGAACAAGTGTAAATAGCATGTTTAAAATATGGTTTCTTGGGTCCTTCATGGGTGTGGAATAACACAGGGAAACTTAAGGCAAAGTTCTTCCATTTAAGACATTTTCTATCACTTCCTGTGAAAGTACAGGGGCTTGGCATTCCCAGATTCCACCTTTGGTAGCTGGTCACTGATGATTTCCACCAGCATGGCTGGAAACTCTACTTTCAGTGCCTGAGACTCTCGGAAGGTGTAGAAACAGAATTCCAATAAGTCACTAACAAGCTGAAATACAGAAAGAAACAATTTTAAGGAAAAGTGCAGAGAATTTTGTATCCAAACAAGAGCTTGTTGACAACAAGAGATTATTACTAGGAAAATGGTATCTTACTCTGACTCAGACAGTCCATTCGCAAGCAATGAAGCAACAGGCAAACAAAAGTTCTCAAATCTCAAAGTGCTGCTTCACTGTTCAGAAATCAGCTAGCGAAGGGAAACCGCATTACCACCACCGAGCTCATTTTTCAACACTACTACACTTCTCATTTCACTAAGAGGTAACTGGCCGCTATGAAAACTGTTGGTGCTCCGCACGTCTATGAAAGTAAAGGCTTCTGCCCCCAGGGAAAAAATCAGCCATAACCTACAGTATCTTTACATCCCAGCTGAACGTGGAGGTGTTGAGCTGATAAAACGTTTTATTCATGTGTCGATACCTTTGTGATACATGCACACATCAGCCACACGTATTGTTTTCTTCTCACTAAGCTTCCAGAGGCACTATTTAGGGAAGTATTAGTTCTTTTCAAAAACAAAGTTCTCTATTTTTGGTAACAGCCCTCTAAGCATGATGTGTAGAACTTGAAAGATGAGATAAAAATTTCTAAGGAGTCTCTCAATGACAGAAAAGGAAACTTATACCTCAACTACTGAGTTGCTCAATGTAGGACCACCACAGATCCCATGAGCACCTTATTTTCAGCAGCAGCAATCCTTTAGCTGGCAAAAGTTTTCACTGATGAAATCCTACCACAGTTCTCCCATCTGGGAAAGGGCTGCAAGTTAAAATCTGAAATTGGCATACAGCTTTCTGATTGGTGGATAAACAAATAGTGCGTGTCTAAAAGGCACCAATAAATTTAGTCTGGATTCTATCTTGTCTCAAGTTTTGTTCTTCTCATTTGTCAGCCTCAGAGCTTCACTTTGCTATATACCTCATAGGAAATGGACCACACTACATGAATGACAGCTTTTTTATCTGTCTCCACACAAAATTGCAGACTGTTTAAAAAGTCAAATATTACGTACATTCAACTCTGGTGCCTTCTGTCCTTACAAAAGATTTACACATTTCTTCTGCTGCTGTTATCAAATACAAGTTTGTTGTTTCAGTTCTCAACACAGTGAGTTGTACTCCGCAGTAAGGGCTCAGTTAAAGAGGCAGGAAATAAAAGTGTACTCCAGCAAGACTGAAAAATAACCTCATACAGGCAATGTTGGACAGCCCTCCTGCAGCACAATACCATACCAGACATTTTCAGGACTTTCACAGCTGTTCTTGCAAACATACAAGCAATTTATGAACACTGAGGAAATGCTGGGATCACTGAGATGCATAACTTGCTGCTGCTGAGCACTATGAGAGTCTGCTTGCCATTGCTTAGTTCATTCCTGATCATTTGGCATGTCATGAGGTAGTGCTAATTAATTAAAACAGATGCATGCTCAATAAGTAGCGTAGACAGAATTTGGTTTTCAAGGATTTTCAAGGAAAAGATGCTGATGTTCAAAAGTTTAACTTCGGCCATTAGGAGGACATTGTTCCTACCTACACCATACGCAGAAAATATATTATTACGCTGGCTCTTGGCACACAGCCACCATCCTACTGCCTCTGTCATCAAACAGCAGCACCTCAGCAAACCAACCCTTACAAACCAAGCCTTGCCTGGACACAGAACACAAGTACTTGCACATTGCTGAATGGAAGAGGATGTTGGGGCATCTCTGCCAGCCCCTGCCACCCAAGGCAACCAACCATGTCATACTAGTGGTGCACCTGCTGTAAAATTTAAGCTAATTCCTGCCTCATTATGCCAATCTTACAGTTCTGTTGTTTTGCTATTTTTTTTAAGTAATAACTTCAAATGCAGTGAACTACGTATCACAGAAAAATATACTCAAACTATTAATTCTGCCTTCATAGCTAGCTTTTAGTCATATTAAATAGACACGAGGATGTGGACGTGTAGAATAAAGGGGAACTGAAAAATATCAGCATTCATGAAAAGAGCATAATCTGTTCTATACAATAAATGAGGTAACAGTCCAGTAGGGAAAACAGGAGGTGATCACAGCTGCTGTCATAACACAGCACATCATGAGTGCCACTACTCATGCTGAGGAAGAAGAAAAGTTACATCTACCCAGCAAGTAAAAAAATATCATCCAGAACTCTAAAACTACTTGGTTTTGGAGCCTTAATATGTTCTATACCAAGTCAGTCCTCTCAAACGTTTGGCCCACTTATTTTTTTCTTAAGCCGAGTTAACAACTTCAACATATTCAACAACAATCAGTCACTGTAATACAGCAACAGCATTCAGAGCTTAGAGTTGAAGCGCACATACTACATGTGTAACAGGGAACACTGCTCTATCATTAAATAACTAGCTTTAAAAGCTGCACTGTTTGGGGACCTAGTATTAGTATTTTTATATAATATAATATAATATAATATAATATAATATAATATAATAT
>JAPSGF010000002.1:39467886-39811677 GCA_035772895.1 Perdix hodgsoniae
TATATATATATAATATAAAAATATATATTTTTTAACAAAGGAATTGACATAGGACAATCAGAAGCACTAAAATGTGAACAATATGGTAAGGTCAGCTAGCAAAGGCTGTAGAAACAACTGACAGGAGGAAGAAGGAAGGCTGAGAACTAAGCAGCGAGCAGTGCTCTTCTCTGCACATGGTTCACACGTGCTCAAATGCTGCCCAGCGGCCTTGGCACAAAGGAATAAGAAATTCAGGTTCCGTAGGCACTGTTTGTTTTGAAATCTGAGAACTGCTTCTGCAACCCAAGCAGCATTGATCTGATATTACAGCACACCAGTTCACTTGATTTATAAGTATTTAGTAATTTAGCTAGAGCTTTGCATTAGAAGAGAAGCTCCCTCTCCAGTAAGGAAACTAAAAGCTTGCTTTCTTTTTGAAGATACAAGCTCTGTCCTTGTGGTGACAGTGACTGATACACCACAGGCTACAAGTGATCTCTAAATGAGAAAGATAACACACCTCCATGTTTGCCTCGTGACTTTTCTCCACCAAACAGACTGCTGGATAGAATTCTGCAGGCAGGGATGACCTGTGGTCTGGAACCCTTCACCACGTCAGTCCATAACAGCTCATCCTTCTCTCATCACTGCCTGCAGGACTGCACTGAAACATTCTCAAGGCTACAGCCCTTCTGGTAGTCCTCAGATTTTGTCTTAATCAATCTTTACATCTGTATGCTGTATTAAATGCCTCTGGGAAAGAGGACGAATAATCAAACTTCATTTTCTGTTATTAGGGTGTTTTTTTTTATTAAATGGACTTTTTCCACCCATTCTGCTCTTCATAATTAGAAAAATGAATCTCTTAATGAAGTCTCTGAAGTTAATACAGTTACCACGACCTCTGAGCACTGATAATTTTCTTGACAGCAAAAAGCATCACTTTCAGTTTGGCACTCACAGCACGCCTGGTGCTGCCTGAAGTGCCTGGAGCGCTCTCTCTCGTGCAGGGCTGCACGCTCCTGTGCTAAGCTCCTTATCTCACATGGGAATCTCCCATGATCTGTGTGCGTGGTGTGGAAGTCCACGGACACTGCTCTGTCAGAAGCACGTCTGTAACGAAGCCTCCTGATCGGCAATTAAGGCAGCAGAAGGGTAACAGTGCAACACCACGTAACGTTTTGCTACTGTTAGTTGCAGCTATCACTGACAAAACCTCAGCATTCTCACAAAACAATGACAGTCCAAAAACTTTCTTTTTTAACTTAATGGAATGAGTCTGTGCCTTTTTTTTATGGAGCTGGGCCGGACCAGCCCATAAACCGTTGACAAGCTAGAGTGGTCTGCGTTGGCAGGAGGCAGCTTCCTTACATGCAGTGCATACTCTGCCTCAGAACCGCCAACCAAGTCTCAGCTATTCCATTACAACCATAGCCCCGTTTGCTTCCAGTCCTATGAAATTCACAGGACGCAACTCAATGATTCCTCTGAGGGCTTCAGCAAGCTGAACAGGACAGAACTCCAGGATGGCTTAGAGGTACATGTGGCCTCAGTGGCTGTCTCCTGGATGCTCTGTTCCTTCCCTTTGAAATCTGGGACTGTAAATGCAAAGGCTAAAGTTTCCCACAGAACACAGAGGAAAAGAGGAAAGTCCAAGGAAAGAAGCTTCTGAACCCAGCCATGCTGTGTATTTACCTCATGGCAGAATGGAATGAAAGACAGATAAGAAACATATGGATTAGGCACAAAAAGTATCTAACCAGAGCAAACAGGGAACCCAGTTCTGCCTGGACAGGTGCATTTATCTCACTTAGGAACTGTGCTCATTCCACCCCTCCTTCCGTAAACATATGCACACAAAAACCACAGCACTGCAGGTAGCCTAGTTCTTGACAGCTGGACACGCCACGGAGGAACCTGAGCTGAACTCTGTTTGCATACTCAGAGGATGCATGCAAACTCAGAAGCACACACCAGTGAAGTATCCTTAGCCCTTGGTCAGGGTAAGCATTGGGCCAGGCCTGCCCTGTACTGTTGGGAATGGAGAGCTCTGCTGTCCTCCAACAAACACCTTGTACCGTAACAGAGGATACCCAACCACAGCAAAGGGAGCAAGATGAGCTTTAAAGCAGCCCACTGTCTGCGCCAGGGAGCTGGGATCTGATTTCTCACTTCACAGACACTACTAACTACTACAACATGCACATGGCTGTAGTTTCCGCCCTGGCTGCAGAGGGATGAGGGGTTAATATTGCCTCTCTGTGCACACAGAAACGCCTCCCCACAGAATTCAGGTGCTGGGACTACACAGCTCATCAGCAGTGGGATACAGCCTTGGTACACCAATAGCAGCAGTGAGTGCACCCAGAGGTGCTGGCAACAGCTGAGGGGCCCATCTGCTGCTCTGCATTTGCAGGATCGAGTGCAGAAGAACATTTGCATCCACTGCAGTGTGCCTTGCAGATCTGCCCCTGGAGGAGTTGTGCCTTCTTCCCACTGTCAGCTTTTTCAGCGAGTGTAATCCTGGCTCTCTCAGCCTACGGAAAGATCCACCTCAGCTATAAAGTATTCCCTTCAGGAACCATAAAAAATTAATTATTCAGCAGCATGAGCCTTAAAGAATTTATTTTTGTTTGGCAGAAAATATCAACAAGAAAATGACAGAGCAGCGCGCTGCCTTGCCAAGACAAGGGGAAGGTTCACATTAGGGTTTAATGTCATGGCATCGAAACAAAAGCCCTCTTAACTGAGAGTCTGTTTAGTATCAGCCAGATTGAAACCAAACTCAGCTTTTGTTGTGCAAAGCCATACCCTAAGCTCAGTATATGAAATGAGGCTTGCCATACGAGATACAGCACTTCCTGCCAAAGCCAACAGGAGATGCTGAGGAGGCTCCAAATGAAGTTTTTGATACCATGTGCAGTACATCTGTTTCCAATGTTCCTGCGTGCCGTTCGCCCGATCACACAGCGCTGCTCACCTACGACCAGGCACCACGTGTTACCTGTCACTGACACGCCCAGGCCCATCTCTGGGTACGAGGCTGAACCAATTCCCTCCTGGGCACCCGTGGGCTGTCTCTGCGACGTGGTGGCTCTCAGCATGTAATGCTGTCGTGAGATGAGGAAAGCAAGCTAGACTTGAGGGAAAAAAAATACAGCCCCCTACACCAAGGAAATCTGTGAATTGTATTGCTTCCCACAATGCTCCTATGCTACCCATGCTGCCATGCAAAGACATGGCAACCAGCTCACCTCCACAGTCTCACCGAGGCAGAGAGGGGCACACCACTTGACTGTGCTGACACAGTCTCCCAGCACCTGCTGCTGCAGCCATCACTTCCACGCAGCACCACGCAGACACAGAGCGCTGCTGCAGCGCACGGTGACGCGTGGGCACGGACCCGCGTTTGCCTTGCCTGCTAGAGATGGATTTCCATCTCTTAGCTTTCTGGGTTTTGCTTTGATGCTCAGAGGCTTTATGCACTGTTAAGTAAAGCTGCTGATTTTTCCAAATACTTCAGTGCCTACCTGGCCTTCTTGAAAATTCTCCTTTTTCCCCACCTCGGCATTTTCTTACCTGCCCATATGTTGTTCACTCTGTGGCTGAATGATTTAGAACACAGAGCGATGTAAAACCAGATTTTTTTTTCTTTTTTTTTTCTTTTTTTTTTTTCTTTCCTCATGTTATATAAGCCAAGCAGCCTGTAACCTGATATTCCCACACAGTTTATTTCACGTAGCCCTCAGAAAGCCTATTTAAAAATCAGGTCGATAAAAGGAAACGTGAAGGTGCAAAGCAGCAGTATTCCTTTATTCCTGGCTGCCATGCTCAGGTAAAGTGAACTCCACAATGGCGAGAAGCTGCTCTGCTCTGATGCAAAAGCTGGAGGCAGCACAGGGACTGAATAAGCATCAACTGTACATAAATCCCTTTGGGCCCGTGCTGTAAATACCACTGCTGTAGCTACGGCAGCATACAAACAGGGAACTTCAGCTCCAGTTAGACCGCTCAGCACCAAATATATTCTGATCCCCTAAAATTATAATGGAGTAAGTTAAAAATACACAGGTGGCAGCTGAAAAAGTGTTCACACAAGGAAAGAACCGAGCAGAAAATCTGCATTTCCATGGATGGAGCAGAGAAATCCTGCACTACCTGAGAGTGGGGGTAGAGGAGCAGCTCTCATGTCTCATTAATATTACCACCGTTCTGCATTTGTTCTGATGGGTTACAAAAACTGAAAACCAAAAAAAATCCATTTAAAGCAGAAAAATAACTAAGTGTCTTTGCTGAACATCCCAGATAACACCTCTGAAAGGAAGCGCTGTACAAGCGGTCTTTGCGGAGGGCAATGCCGGCATTACGACTTTCTTTATGAAGTCCTTTCGTAATAAATGGCTCTATTAAATGAAAAGTGACGTAAAAATAGCTTAATTAAAAATGAAATAAAACATAAGAGCAGTCTGAGGGAGCTCCTCCTCTGGTTAGCTCAGCTTCCAGTGGTTAGTGCTGTGTTTTGGAAAATGTTTGTAGGATACTGTGGCATTCCCAGCAAGTGTGATCCTGCCACCCGGCCACTCGAACCATGCAAACACATCCACTTCAAAACCAAACCTGAGATAGTGTCGGTTCTCCAAAGGGTCAGAAAACCATCTAAACAGAGGGGTTTGTGAGCTGCCCAGAGGTTCAGAAGTGAACGTCTTGCGAATGATTTTATCGCCCACCCCCTTTTTTTCCATTAAAACACTACAACTTCTTTTGCTGGCACGGAGCAAGTGAAACCTGATCTCCAAAGAATGAGCTGTTACTGCAGTACTAATAATACTCTCCCTGCCTCCCACTAAGATTTTCAATGTTTTAATGAACAACAGAACAATATTTGAAAAATAATTCCATATGTACGTTCTGTAAACAGACCTCAGGCTTTTATACAGATTTGACCTGAAGTGCACTGTACTGTACTGTCTCTACAGAATTGAAATTTAAGTCAAGTACAAAGAAGTACATTTAAATTCAGGCTCCGAAAGCAAGAGTTATCGTTTCTTTGTGCAGCATGTTTACCTTCCTGCCCGCCTAGGGTGAAATAGGACAGTTTTTATCTTTGCTGCAGTTTATCAGTTGTTATTGGGAGGTCATCCCTGCGTGCTACTGGGTCTCAGCACTACTGGTGGGATGACACCTCCATAGCACCCAAACCTGGCTAAACTCACTCTTTGACCTCAGAAGCCCTCAGTCATTTGCTGACCATGACAGCTTCAGAGAGAATGGGTACCAGCCCAGCAAGACCCAGTGCCCTGAGTGGCTGTGGGGCACTGGAAACCCCCAGGCTGGGGAAAGCATCATAGCTTATCTGCCTGTATCCTCACAGGGGGTCCCGCCTGAGATGGGTGAGAGCTGCCATCAGCAGTGAGGGGTATGAGTGCCCATGGAGCCGTATCCCTGCCTTGGGATTCTGCTATGGAGAGCATACATATGGAGCCCTGCTGCTGCTCAGAGGGCCAAACTGCTGTGCTTACCACTCCATCAGCCAGAACCAGCTCATTTATTCCCAGCCCACTGTTACAGACACCTGCTCTGAAATCATGAGCTGCTCCTGTGCACCAGGTGCTCACCACAACCCTTCTGAGTTGTTTGGAGTTGAGGCACCCACAGCCTGGGCCTTTGGGGACTAAACTTTTATTTTCCTACTGTCATCCACGACATCTGGCCCCTGATGCATGCAAACCAAACACCTAGCACTGGAATGAGACAGGACAGAAAGAACAACCTAACAACACAGCAGATTTTATACTTGAAAAAACCCAGTTAAAGCTTCAACTAACCAAAATGGTTCCAAAGTCTTAAGAAGTCAACAATATAAAAAAAAACAACAACAACAACAAAAACACCTGTAAAAGATCAGCAAATCAATTCATCATTTATCAGCAGATGCCCTGCGTGGTGTATGTGCACTGCTGCTGAGGACCACAGCTAACATCATTTTTGCAGTTGAAGAGAAGGCAGCAGAACCCAGCCCTTAATGACTTGTGTTCTCACATTTTACTTGGCAACTGACCCTGAATTTGTCTGTTAACAACTTTTCCCAGACATTTCTTTAAAAATGTGCTGTGATTTCTTCTCATTTTTTTTTTCTCCCTATGAATTAGCACAACTAAAAACTACAAGTTTACCTTAATGGAGAGAATTTTACTCAACTTGTCTGCACTCTTTGAGAAGTTATACTTACATCATGCATGGAGTCAAGAAGTTTAGTCAGTTGGTAGAATCTCTGCCAGCTTTGCCCAGAGTTACTTGGACATTTAGTTACCATCTTCTTTAGTTCTTTAATGTAATTTGCCCTCATTTCTTCAAATGCAGCTTGGCTTTTGAGACCATCCTTGGGAACTGTCATTAAAAAGACAGTCTTACATTAATATTAACTGCATTGCTTAATTCTCCTGCTGTGCATACTCAAAAAGTTATACTAGTCAATGGATGAAAGAATTAAAACTTTTAAGTAACATCCACAATTTTACAGACACTGCTATAGAATCAATCAGCACACAGACTTTCAAGTGATTCAAGCGGCCTCTCTTCCTCTCCAGATCTGTGAGTGCAGACCATATGGCTGAGGCAGAGGACAAAACAACATCTCGCAAATACGACACATACTACCCTTGTGCTGAAACTGTTTTTAATACAAACACAACCACACACACACCCCCCCGAGGAAGGCAGATGTATCATGAATACTTCTTAAGAATCTGAAGATGTGATTTATCATTCTTGAATGATTTCCCACACTTCAGTGAGGAGGGGAAGAAATATAGAATTACAGCTGTGATGTGCAGAAATGCTAAAAAGTGGCATGAAGTAACATCTAACATTTCTTTGAACGATAGTGAGCATCTGCTTAACACCTAGAACAGAGGGTCTTTATTCCATGTGTAACAAGACTCCTTCCCAAATAGGCATCCTGACCCAGGGTTTGACCAAAGCACAGTTGCAGCCTTTAATGAAAGCATTTCTACTCTCCTATCAAAGTTGTCATCTGCCAAAGGAATCATTTCACAAATGGGCTAAAAGTGGAGTTTAGACACTTTCTACCGCAACTGACTTCAGCAATGCTAATTACAAAAGCAAATACAAAGTTTCTTTACAGGCTCTAAGGACTTCTGCACTCTAGTGGGCTCTGCAAAGAAACAGGAATTACTTACTGATCGGGTCTCTGAGAAACTCCTGAAGAGGTTATTAACAACATCACACCAAATATTTTCATGTTTTTATACCTGGATTGATTGATTATCGCTTAACCATCAGATATTTCTCTACTCTAAATGTTGGTCTACAGAAGAAAAACAAAATACTACGCTTTGCAGGATTGAGCTTATTTGCTAAGCGAGTTGGAAAGCTATGTCAGAGTAAGCTGCATGTGAAGTTACTTATTAAAAAAGAAAAAGAGGTGATCTTCCAATTTACCTTACTCTGATTTAACTTCTTGACAGAAATTGTCTTGTTCATCCATCCCCTTCTCTTTGGAATCCTGTAAACTGCCTTCTATCTCACTGTAATCACATAATAAGCGCATAACAACCACCCAAAGTGCTCAAGCAGAGGCCTTAAGAAAAAGCACTTGTTATCTTCTATCACCAGTATCAACCAGAGCAATTTAGTAATGGAAAACAAGGAGGAGTTCTGCCAGCATGTGAGCAGCAAGAATTTGGGACCACCAAGTGCTCCAAGGGGGCACGAGAAGGAATCTTTGGAAGCAGCCTAGGAGGTAACAGCTCCAACCTGCCTACACCACTTGGTAAATACTGCTCTTTTCTATTTAAATTTTAAATTGTAGATGCCAGATATTTCCATCACTCGGCTGACAGAAAAAATAAACTGTCTGAAACAGATGTGCCAATTCAGTTAAAGCCGAATGAATATAGAGACATCAGTCAAGATGAGTAAAGCCATTAGAGCATACTGTGGCCCCTGCGTAAAATGCGCAGGCTTTATAGTTCCTTTAACACAGTTCTGTCTTCCTAAGCTCTGCTTAAGCCACTCTTTCTTGGTCTACTACTTTGTATTTCAGTGCTCTGTCTGAAAATTATTACGCCGTCACCCCAGCCAGATTATTAAGACAGAAAGAGAGACCACAAATAAAGAGAACTGAAGCAAAACATGAAATTCTGGAGGTTTGCCCAGTGTTTCTGATTCTACTTATTACACGCAGCAATGCTTTTGGCAAGTTCCCAAAATCTATGGTCTGTGGAAAGCAAAAAAACAATCGAGTTGTAATGTGTGGTTTCTTCCACATGTAAATGGAGTGAAACTTCCTTGATGTGGTCATCATGAAAGTTTCAAAATAACTCGCACTCCGCTCATTACAAGGTTCAGTAAAGAACTTAAATGAAAATGAACCTGGTGTTTTCTGTCATAATGTTGTATCAAGGTGCAATCATTGGAAACTAGGTTTGCTGCTCTTCCAATGACACTTTCTGGGTTTTATCACTGTCTTCATTTCCTTTTTCTTCTCCTCTCTTTCCCTCAACATAAGTATCTCGATTCTCCCCAAACACATTATTTTTAGTAGATGTTTCAGTGACCATGGTGTGCATTTCAAAGGGACCCAGCTCGCTGGAGTTAACTGGTGAGGCTGATCTCACCTAGCAGAGATATAATACCCACATAATATTAAAAACACCTATCTTAAGGAAAAGATGCTACATTTTTAGAATGTCTTTAGGCTCTTTTTCTAAATATTCTCCCTTTCTAGGGCTGGTTAAAATGTAGGAGGACCACCTTGCCAATCTAGTTATGCTCTCAAGAACAGTCTGAGAGCTAAATCTCCCAAGCACAGAAATGCCACTAGCTGCTTCCTGAAAGATTATCAAGTCCTCACAGTCCCACTTTCCCCAGCAGAGCATCCCCTCAACTCCTCAGCAGAGCTGGAGGCCAGACCCTGTCTCCCTCCTGCAGGCACTGCCCCACTCCTGGGAGCTGGGCGGCTTCAGCAGAAGGGAAGGAGGAAACGAGACAGCCAAGCCCAAAAACTTACAGCCCTGGGAAGTTTCTGTTAGCAGATCCAAATCCCTTCCAGCAGGGATGAGAACTGTAGATTCACGTCCTCTTTCACAGGCAAGCACTCTAATGTGCTACCAGCTGGGTGGGGTGGGTGAGGTCAGAAGGAAAGGCACCGCAGACAGGGTGAAAGTGTCTGTCCCACCACCGCACCTGGAGGGGCTGCCAGTGGCCTTGACTGGATGTTGTAAATCCCTTTGTAAGCACCTTACTTTGCCTGCGGCAACCGTGCCTGTGCCACTGCTGGGGACTCAGCAAACTCCTAGGTGCCCTAACCAGCTGCTGACAGCACTCCCTGGGGCCAGCCTCCTGCTGCTTGCAACTGAAAGCAAGGAGCAGCCCCTTAGATCTCCTGCTCCTTCTCTCCCCGGTCAGGGCCACATCCAACCCCTTTCAGCCAGGGGAATTCTTGCTTGGTGAGTTCACTGAAGTGACATCATGAGCGCTCATTAATCAGACTGATTCATTATCACACTGAGAGGTCACTGAGTCAATCTCATAAAAAAAGAGCACGAACATACACAGAAAAGTTTGTTTACAGGTATTTGGCTTTTTCATCAAGACTGAAAGTACAAACTGCCTCTGTATTTATACAATTGTACTGGGACTGGACAATTTTCAGAAGTTTTAGCGGAAGAATATCAACTGATCTGCTAATTAGTACATAGTGCTATAATGAACACCGAGGTTTCCTATCTTAAAAAAAAACTACAAGGCATGATACGAGAGAAAAAGAAAGCTTGCATTACCAACTATTAAACTTCCAGAGTACCACAAAAGGGCTTATCATGCTCAGTTCGGCACATCTTTTGATCTTGGAGGTGCTGTTAAGTCACCCAAACCAGTGGCTCTGAGCATCGAGGCAGGGTTTATCCCAAATCCCCAGAATGCAAGACAATGCAGTAGTTGCATTTTCTTGGCATGCCTGACTGTTACAGCTGTTACTAAACTGAGAGAGGGACCAAAGCCCCTTGCCCTACCACTTAATCTGAAGTATCAAGACAACTCCCATCGTAATGGAAAGCAAGACCTACTGACAAATCCTTTAACATATAAACACGCTTCTCCTGCAGGTCCACTGGAAATAGTTGGGCTCTTATCTTTTACCAGTTCAAATCACTGCACCTCTTTGCAATTTGGAATATTTTCAGTTATTTTCACGTACCCATGAATTTAACTTACCTGTACTCAGCAGCAGCAAAACTTTCATGATGGTGTACTCCTCAAAGCTGAGCTGCAAGCGAACGAACTGCAGACTGATCTGATGCATCCCCTGGCACAGTTCAAACATTGCAGACTGGCGCATCCGTTCCCTGGAGCAAGAAAAAAAAACAACAAAGGATAAACACATGAGGACACAAAGGGTACAAGGCAGCCTAAGCAGTAGGAAAGTGAGACACAACCTGGAAATCAGACACGGAGGTCAGTGAGACAAACTGCAGCTGCCAAGCTCAGGTTGGGTGAGGGAGCTGGGGATGTGGCTGGGATCCTACCAGTCCCAGGGAGATGCCTTGTCTCCCTGCCCTCCGCTGGCAGAAAAGCCACCGCGTATGGCTAAAAGGTGTCTGAATCATCTGTGTTTATTGAGCTCCACCACGGCAGCTAACATCGTGACTCTCATCATCCCAAATAATGAAGCCCTACAAAGACACAGCTGGCAGGTCTGGAGAGTGAGAACATGCTTTAACAAAAAGCACAGCACAATGTCTGACTTCATGTTACTGCCTTCACGTGTGCCGAGGAGTTTGAAGTCAAAAATCAACGGGGACAGCTAGTGCATCAGGCAGCAGCACTCACAGAATCTTTCCCAAGTAATCTCCATTTCCAAATCTCCAAATCTTTTCCTGAAAATACACAAGGTCTAGCTTTAAGGACACGTAGGAAGAACAAGGGAAAATGATTTTCCAGCCACTGAAGATCTTGTTAATGTGCAACACTGGACCTCCTAGTGGGAACTATTAGACAAGATTATTGCTGTGGTTTCACGTTCAAACTCTAAAGTGTATTAAAAATTGTGTATGATTTTTCCAAAATAATCATCTGAGATGGCCCAAAATGAAGGAGTGCATAATAAGATTGCTCGTTAATACAGATTTTTGAATGCCACTTGTAAAAGTGACTAAAACTGTACTAAACATGCATGAGTTGTTCTCAGCTTACTTTTCTTCCTTCCCATACGCTTTAATACATTTAGCTTCAGATTCTAACTCTGTTCTCAAAGGCAGCCCCAGGGTAACCCATCCAGAACAAGTTGCAGGCAGAATTTGTGGTTTTTGGTTTTATATATATTTTTTTTTTCCTGCTCTTTTAAACATGCTATCCCAAACCACAGAAGTTAAAGCAGAGTCACTGAGCATTGCCTGTCTCATTCTGAAAGTAAGATATATATGTGGGTATTTAGATGAGGTGCCATAATTGCTCAGAGACCACTACTTTTTTTTTTTATTATTTTAAATGCTCAACAACAATTGTCTGTATTTCTTCAAACACTTTTTCACATAATTGAGGAACTGGATGAAGTTCAGCTAATTATTTTAACCAAGCAACAGGCTTTTCAAATATACAAATTGGCTGGTGAATGAGAAGAATCATACTGTGTGCAAACAAAGACTTACGTAATCTTCCTGGTGTTCTATTTCACCACTGCCAGAGCAGATTTTATTTTCCTCCTCCATACCAATAAAACGGACTCCCCATTGTTATATGGGCTCTACACTTTTCCCCTGCTCCACCCTTGTCTTGGGACTAAGAACTTCCAAATTTTTTTTTTTTCTTCAATAGTAGTAGTAAATGCCTTGTTTATTTATTTTTATTCTCCATCACGGACTGCAGGGAAGTAAACAAATAGAAGAAAATAACCTTTGAATGTTGACTAAAATACCACTCGGTCGGGCCTTTCAGCAGAGCAGTGACTGCTGCTGCTTCCACAGAGCACTGGAGGCACGAGGGGTTTGCCTGTTCCACAGGCAACACTTGCACTCTTAATACCACTGTTTGCTCTGAAAACAGGTGAGACTCCGAGAGACCCCAGAGGACAATTTCTCTCCTCTTGTTCCACTCACTCAGCTTGAAATAACCAAATCCTGCTCTAGGATGGAGATGCTGTGCCTCCTGACTGACGCTGAAGTTGAAAGGCAAAATCCAGAGGGACTGTATTTTATGAATACATAAAAATTTACACTCAGAAGTCTATCAAATAGCAGGACTCAAAGCAAGACCAGTGCAGAATGCTCATTATTACCTCCCTGGGGCACAGAAGACAGTCTCCTCAGGCTGAGAACATCATGCAGTTTTCAGCACCGCTGCCTGCGTTTGACCTCCACAGACACAGGAAGTGCCAGAGCTTTCATCTGATACCACAAGCCACATAGCAAATAAAATGAAACATTTTGAGGTTTTGTCTCAGGTTTCGTATGCTTTCACTAAACAGTGTGGCAAAACACTCTCTGTGGCAGCTAACCTAGAAGTCTCCTGACTCAAGACCTTCTTTTCTCCTGCTCTGTAGATTTCGTGCCATTTCACATTTGATCACTGAAGTTTTTTTGTGTGACCTTTTTGCTTTCATGGATGATGACAGCCTAAATAGAAGAGTTTTAGCATAAGTCAGTTCTCTGTCTTCTAACTATTTATTCCTTCATCTACTAGAAATATCTGATGTTATTTTATCAGATAGGTAAAATGACATACAGTACTAGTTACAAAGCCGGTTCATTTAGCGTACACCAAAGCAGTCATTTTAAATTAGTTTCCTTCCTGAAAATCAGTTGATTTATTACTTATTTAGATGTTATTGCTAACTACAAATTACACCAGATTATGACTGTTCAATGTAAAATAAGAACTTTGTGGGAGTTTACAGTATTCATATTTGCACTAGATTTTAATCCACACAGTGTAAAATAAGAGAGCGCAGAGCTGCTGGAAAATTCAGATCAAGTGTCCTAATACAGCGAGAATAGCAACAAAAGCCATAGAAACAGCTCATTTATTGAGATTGGTAGGTAACACTCAATTTGGGGCTTGCTGATATAACATGAGCCAAGCTATTTCTTCCTTACTGAGTGCCTTACCTAAGAATAAAGAACACCATGTCATCACAAATGCCATTATAGCCATGGGGAGAAAGCAAGGTAGAGTTCCATGCTGCCCCATTTTAATATGTACATATATACACACACACACATATATATACATATATACAAACATTTACTTATTTAAGGAAAAAAACTCAGATCTATGTCTTACACAGAATATTCACTTCTTGACATATTAAACAAGGAGTGTGAAGATCCGGAATATAAGGGCATGTATCTTCAGGGGGATATTTAAGAAGGTAAGAGCATTTAAGTAACAAAAGGCATGGAACCAAAGCTCTGAACCTGCTGTGTGGCTACTCATTCAGAAGTGGTGTCATTAGCTCAGTTTAGCTTAATCCTCCTTCATAATAATATGATTTAAACTTTACACCTTAAGTAATCCATCTTAAGTTCCCTGAGTGTCTCCTTACAGGCTTAATGTAATGCTGGGATCACATCCTGCCTGTCCCCTCCTGAGACCTCAGCAGTGGGGGCAGCGAGAGAGGCCAAGCACAACCACAGCAATTCCCCTCATCTACTGCAATTTCAGTCTGCCTGTGTAGAGCTTCTTTCACCAATCTCCTGCACTAACTGGTCACTAAATAACCTACCACATCCCTGCTGGAACCTGCGGGCAGCATCCTTCCCTTCCTTTCCACAGGAGGAAGACAGGGCAGGTGCCCTGACTGCTGAAATCCCAACAGCATGGCAAGCACCTTGGCAGAAGAGCAGGGTGCTGCTGTTGTTGGGTTTCTCTCAGTGAACTGCAGCAAATACATTTGTACCTAATCAAGAAAGTCCCAGCTACTTGCCTCAATATCTTTCCACTCTCCTAAGCCCAGGCCATCACAGTACCAGCTCAACACATAAGCCTGTTTCACCCTCAACATCTACTCAGAGAGAGTTGAACACGTGAAAGAGAGCACTGCAAACCAACCCAGCACTCCTGCTCCCCTATTCCACACAAGCAGCTCCACTTTTGCATAGAGGTAAATGACTCGAGCAGCTGGCACACAAACAGGACAGGTGCCCCAAATCACCACAGGATGAGCCACTCGGCTTCAGCAGAGACACAGGCTTTGAGCAGTCACACTGGAGGAACTCACAGGTTTACTGGAGGCATCCTAAATACCAAACTAGTCACGTCTCATAAATATCTTCATGTGATCTTCACAGAAACCTAACAGCCACAGCAAGACTTGTGCAACTACCAGCATGCCGTACAGACACAACTTGTCATGAATAAATACATTTTAATTTATGAAATCATAAAGTTGAGTACTGTACAGCTCATTAGGTATGGAGACTGTAACTCTGTAACCAGAGGAACACGCACATCAAAAAATATTCACTCAAAGGCAAAACAAAGACCCAAACCAAACCATGTTTTATAGACTTTCTCACCAATACTATTCAAAGCCACTGCACGTCTTCAAAGTCAGGGAAAGAAGAAAGGGGAACCTGTGGTGCGTTCTGAAGATTCATCAGCACTCAAGTGGCATGCTGATAAAGCTGAGAAAAACTGGGCAAAGACAACCTCTTCCACAGCACCTCAAAGAACACAGAGGCAGCTGAGCTAGTCCCTTGGCCTTTGCAGCTTGAAAAAGACTTAGGAAAAGACCCAGTAACGCTTGTAGCAAAGAAACACTTTTGTGTCAAAGACACACTTTGCACTTCCTGATCTTACTTTTATTCCCTGTAACAACCACTTCTGATTTTTATAATCAACAGCCTTTTCTTGCTAGTCTAAAATCTGCTCGTTTCGAAGTCGTACATCACCCAAAATGGATTCACACTGTAACAAAAGCAAACAAACAAACAAAAGAAATGCAAGAAGAAAACCTGCCAAAATCTCAGAAGTCGAAACAAGTTTGGAAACATCAGAAAGTAAGGTATGCTTTCCACTATGCCAGAAGGGGTTTGGCAGAGAGGAGCGAAACATCATCAGACACCCTTCTGGCAAGGCAGCCAAACTGCAGATAAGAGAGAAAAAGACCAGGGATATGATATCACAGTCACTCATTCAGCTGCTCAAGACATCTGATTAGAAACGCCTGTGGCCTGAATCATCTTACCTGCTCTAGAAGGGGGTCACTTTTCTGGAAAAAGTTTTGAGATTCTTGGCTTAAGATGCAAAGAAGCTTATTATTATAACAGCAACTTACTCTTTCTTGATGGACAGTTTTACTTCAACTTCATCATGAGATACAGAGACACAGAAAGAAAAACATGGCATTACATAGCAAAAACTGAACCTATTCTTCAATATAAAGGGGACATCACTGCCCTGCTTTGTGTGTGGTAACGCTGAGGAAAAAAAACTGCATCCTTTTGCTGGATGGACTGTGCCCAGACACCTGTTTCCCATCTTGAGGCCATTATAAATGCAACCAAAGTCAGCAGTGCTGGAACAGCATCATTAAGTTATTGCACTGATCAAAATCCAAGACAAAACACATGCAGAATTCAGACAAAATTCAATCATGAATTTTCATTCGGAACTTATTCAGCATTTTCCAGCCTCTGCTCATTCTGCAAGCCCCAGCAGGAAGAGAGGAAAACACATTTCCTTCAACATACTGCCTTCAACCCTTAAAGCTTTAGAGCCTTCCTTTCAGGAAGGAAAAAGTACATTACCTTGCATCAATGGCAAATGCAGGCACCCAACCCTCTCAAAATTAACGGTATTTCTGTCATCAGTTTTAACTACAGAGAAATATGGGGTATGTCCATTTTCCCTCTAACTTTGGCAGTTAACCAAAAAAAACCCAAACACCCGCAAACACCAAGCACCCCAACTTCGGCACCACCATGAGAAAGTCACTCTCACCTAAACATTAAGGGATTGGAAATTCAACCATTCCCCTGCAGGTGGCTAAACTGGCCATGGATAAATGCAGGCTGGGAATTGGGTGGTTCAACCAGGGAAGCACTAGCCTACAGGCAGCATAAAGGTGACTTAGTCAGCCAACCGTCCTTCCTACTGCCTTACACAAGCTGAGGTGAATCCTGGCCAGGTTACAACATCACAGCCCCTGGCTGATGGCTCTGTTTTGCTGCTGGAAACCACCATCTCCTGCCAGATCCGTGGGAAAAAATGGAAAACAGAAAGTGCCATTACCTCAGCCCCTAGAGACAACAGCCTGTGTTTTCAGTATGTTCCTCTACCTTACCGGGTACTTCGACTGATACCACTGAAGTGCCTTGTGCAGCTTTTGCCCATGTACACATTTCTTCACACAGAGGTATGCAAATGCCCCCTCATTTCTCCTGCCACATGTATCTGAGGAGAACCACTCTGCTGAACACTGGTGGACAAGGAAGCTTACGTTAAGTCAAAACAGCTCTAAAGACATGGCTAGCCAGGCACATTAACTCGACCTTTTTTAAACTGAACTTAAAAGAGCCGGTTCTGAAAAGTGAAGTTTTCTGAGAAGAATGCCCTCCTGATGTTCCTGGAGAATGAGACCCCATGTAACTGACACTAAGAAGTTTACAGATGCTTTAAAGTTTCCAGCTAAGCCTTTCCCTGCTGTATGCCTAACTTGCAAAGGAACTGGCAACAGCTTCATTTGCAACGATTACTGCAAAGAAAGAGCTTCAACCCCCAGACAGTAACAGAAAACTCTTGGTAAAATCTAACCTAATAATCACCATACAATTCCAAGCACATTAACAGCAAAAGAAGCCCCAAGTATCTGCTGCAATTATCACTTAATTATGTAGTTAATAGAATGCTGATACCAAATACTCTCTTTTGGTTTGCATCTGCATTCTGAAAGATGCAAATCACAATTTAAATGAGCAAATACATAATTATGCCTTTACCAAAATTATTTTTAAATACTTCATTCAATAATAAATGATGATAATGTACACGACAATAAATATTCTTTTAAAGTTCATCAGAGAAAGTTATCGTTAGGCAGAAATGGTACTAATTGGGTATCATTTTATACACATTATGCGAGGGATCGTTGTCACTTGCAGTGGTTCATCAGCAAAATTGCTACTATACTCCACATGCTGCAGCAGTTCTCCTCTTGTACCAAAAACGCCTCAGAAATCAAGACTTAGCTCAAGCTGTCATGCAAAGCCTAGCACTCAGAAGAAGTCAGCCAAGACATGTCTTCCTCTCATATAAGTTTATACAATCTACTTCCGAAGTTTCCCTTTCATCTGGAAGATAAATATTTAACTCTACTGGGAAAGTGATGAAGGGAAGTACTATAAATGTGAAAGGCATTTAGAGATACCACAGAACAACTCACCAACTCACAGAAAGATTAAAGCAGCATCACGTTCAAACATAAATTTGAAAGGGACAAACCTCCTCTCTATCCTAACCCTTCGTGCCAAGGACCTCGAGGGAAGTAGAAAGAGACATCCTCCCAAAAGCCCTCTGGATGTCCTGGAGTCATGCAGAGACAAGACTGAGAGAACATAATTATGCCAAGTTAAATGTAAAATCATTGGGCTAATCTTTGTGCTAAAGTCATAAAAACTAATAATCAAACCCTTTCAGATGCATCACAAGCTGGAAACCTGCCAGAACATCCACTGGGCCATGAGATGATCAGATGAAAATGAAGTATTTGAGAAAGATCAGGCCATAGCAGAAAAGTTAAATAAAACCTTTGCATCAGTGCTCTCCATAAAGGAGTCTAGGGAGGCCCTGCACTTGCCTCCTTTTCCAGCAAGTGAGAGAATTAGTTTCAGACTGAAGCGTGCACAGAACAGAGGTTAGGAAAAAAACACAGTGAAATGAATAGTAATAAATCATCAAGACCAGATGGCATCCATCCACAAGTTGTAAAGTAACTTTAATAGAGAACCGCTGTACTACTAACTGTGATGCACAGCTTATTGCTTAAATTGCCCTTATAAAAAGCGTGCAAGGTGACAAATGTAACTGATTTCTTAAAATGGGCCTTGAAGTAGGGAGAGAGCACTCAAGAGAGCAGAGGCTAGAAGCACAGAATCAGAATCACAGAATGGCTTGGTTTGGAAGGGACCTCAAGGAACTTCAAGCCACAACTCCCCTGCCACAGGCAGGATTGCCAACCTGCATATCTAATACTAGACCAGGCTGCCCAGGGCCCAATCCAACCTGGCCTTGAACGCCTCCAGGGATGGGGCATCCACAACCTCTCTGGGCAGCCTGCTCCAGCATCTCACCATTCTCTCTGTGAAGAACTTCCCCAATACCTAACCTAAATCTTCCCTCCTTCAACTTAAAGCCAGTTCCCCTTGTCCTGCCATTATCTACCCTTGTGAAGAGTTGACTCCCCTCCTGTTTGTAGGCTCCCTTTAAGTACTAGAAGGCTGTGATGAGGTCACCCCACTGCCTTCTCTTCTCCAGGCTGAACAAGCCCAGCTCCCTCAGCATGTCTTCATAGAGGGGGCTCTCCAGCCCTCTGATCATCTCTGTGCTCCTCCTCTGGACCCTCTTCAGCAGCTCCCTGTCTTTCTTGTATTGAAAGCCCCAGACCTGGATGCAGTACTCCAGATGGAGGGTCAGGAAGGCAGAGTAGAAAGGAACAATCACCTCTCTTGTCCCTGCTGGAAATGGGAAGGATAAGAAGTATTATTCCTGTATCTAGGAAAATAACCAAAGGAGGAACATCAGCAAGTAAATAAATATGCTATAATGGAAGCAAGTCAGTGCAGCTATGATAAAGTGAGGTCACGTCTTACTCATCTGCATGAGCTCTGACAACAGCACAAGGGTGCCCTGCTTGGTGCAGGCAACGCTTGCTTGATGGGAATGCTTTGCACATGCCAGGTCTAGCTGCATCCCACGTCCATATGGGATAAGAACAAAGCATGAACCAGCCCTCTCCTCCCTTCTCTCCTTTGCCCTGGTTTCCACAGAAAGGAAACTGGGGCATGCAGCTTGGGCACAAGCTGCAGTACCTACTGTCTGCCAGTGTGCTGGCACAAGGAATGACCGGTCTAGGACCTCCCACACGCTGTGCTCTGCAGCAGGAGGTAACTGGGATGCAGACAGGGCAGAGCTGGATTTTAAAGCTATTAAAGAGATCTCCTGAAAGCTCTTAAAGAGGGCTTAGGGGTAAGGAGGACGGCTCTTCATGGATTATTGGCAGCTTAAAAATAGAAGTCAGAGGATAATAACAAATGGATGTTTCTCAAAAGTACTGGAGGCTACCAGGCAAGTATAGCAGAGCTCTGCACTGAAGCCTGTGCTGTGAACTGTACTCATACATCATCTGAAAAAAAATCAGACCTGTGCAAGTGACAGAGTTTGCTGATGACTCCAGACAATGAAATCAGGAACTGCCCGTGAAAGACTGCAGAAAAGTCTTGCAAAACCGTGAAGCTGGCTGACAGAATTGAAGGTGAAAATCATTAATTGCAAGACAATGCAGACAGTATAATCATCTCTCACTATACATATAATAATTGGCTCTAATTAACAAGCATCACTCAATAAAGAGACCTAGGTATAATCTGGAGCAGGTTTTTTCAGTTTCTGTCCTTTGAAAATACTTGCTTGGTGTTTATTAGCGGTCAAAACGAAAGTGATGGGTGAGAGAAGAAGAGCTGAAAGCAAGACAGAAATCATAATTTTGCCACAGGGGCTAAGCAAAAGCACTGCAGAGGAAGATGAGCATGGCCAGGAGCAGCAAGCAGCTGATACACACAGGGAGATTAAACTGACTAGCTGATTCTTCTACTTGTGTGAGGAAAGGCTGTGTAACCAACAGGACCTGACAGAGATCTATAAATGATCAATGGCATACACGGGATGAAAGGGAATATATCCATATTTCCACAAACACAAGAATGAAGTGGTACTCCATTAAATTATCAAGTACCTGCTTTAAAAACATCTCTAACAAATAAATATACATAAGTAAATTGCAGAAGTGATTGTCACAGAACACTTCATGTGCTGGAGTTATAAATGTATTCAGAAAGACATTAGAGAAATTCACAGGAGATACCGAAGGCTTATGAAGCACAACTGAATGCAGGCTCTCATTCAGAAAGTACATAAGCCACTAACTGCTGGAACGGGCAAATGAGAAAATACTTTATCCCTGTCCTGATCCCACACCTTCTTCTTTGCAACTGGCCTGTTAAGAGCAGGAGAAACTGTACTAGAAGGACCTTCCTTCTGACTGTTTTTCATTCCCACGGATCTCCTTAAAATCACCTGACAGATTAGATTGCACGAGTGAAGCATTTTTGTTCTAAATAATATACGTAAGCAAAAAATGTACACTGAGTAATATCACGGAGTGCTTGCTGACCTTTTAACAAGACCTGCAACCACACACACACTTTACCAGCAAAGAACGAACACGGACAACTCATACCAACAATCGCTGCAGCAATACTAATTAAAAATGAGGGATTTGGAGACTGCTAGATCAAAAAGATTACAAAAACGACCTAAATTTAGACAGGATTAACAGGAGTGCAAAAAAGACCAAAATCAGTACCATTAGAGTTAACAGCCATCATCCTGCAAAATGGAAAAATGTATCTTTTACATAATAACAAAAGTTATTGGCTGTCTCACCATACACTGATGACCTGAAGAATCACCCCCTAGAGGTATGCAGGGTTAAAAACCTCTGTAGCTCTTAGACACTCAGCTTATTTTATTAGATTTCTCTTCCTGGTGTGACTACAGAAATCGGAACACCTGAAAGATTTAAGGGCTTTGGCACTGAAAGGTCACAGAGAGCCAGCTGTATCCTTGCTCTGCGTTACGCAACACCAAATCCTAGCGGTCAGCTTCCACAAGTATATTATGAGAGGAATCTAAGGAGAAGACAATGAACATGCTATTTACTAATGAAATAGCTATTCAGCCAAGCTACATCTGCATTTCCAATTTAAGTCTACGACTTCCCTCAACCTTACAAAATCCTGTGCCCCTCCACATCCCAAGACAACAGCAGTGCCAGATCTTCACAGAATCCCCACATCCTGAAGCTGTTTTTTTGCCCCCCTCTCCCTCATTTGCTATACATCAATGCTCTCATTTGAAATACATATTCTCTATTTTTCCTCTGCTGCTAGCATCAACCTCTCTCTGCTTTTAAATTTTTAAACTTCACAGCTGGGGGAATTACCAAAGGCATGACATGAAAGATCCCTCCAATATCACATTTTTATTTTATTGAAAGTTACATTTCCTGCTTTTAAAGAACGATTTTTATTGTTTCGTAATAGGCTTTGTTAGTTTGTTTAAGTGCATTAAATGCACAGTGCTCGGTTACATAAATTGGGTTATTTAAAATATTCGGAGTTGATGTTTCAATTTTACAACTGAAGTAGCAATTAGTAACACAATTACCCCAAACAGAAATAATAAAAGAAATGACAGTCATTTATCAGCTCAAAATCCATAACGTGAAATTTTTCCTTATTATTTACAAGCACCAGCCAATATATCAACCAGTGTACTTTGCTCTTAATATTTTTAATTATTATTCAATAGGCTGCTGGCTCTACTCATTTATTTTTTTATTTATTCATTTAATTGTAGAGGATTGAGACGTCTCAATGACACATCATTTCAGAGAGGGTCCGGGGGGAAAGACAGAGCTGATCTAAATGCTCATAAAAACTGCCTTCAATTTTTAGATTTGATTTTTTCAAGTTTATTTTAATAATTTTGGGTACTTCATGCAGTGCCTGCCACTATTTTTAATTAGGCAAGGATTGAAGTCCTTGAGAAATGTAAAAACGTCTGTAAAAATCTTAGGATGGTTACAACAAAGTAAAATGGCTAGAAAATGCAGAACCTGCACACTTAAGCACTTGTGAGTTATTCCTGGGCTGCAAATGACAAACCAAGAAAAATCAAAGGAGGAGGAAAACACACAACATTACTCATTCAGTGCATTTGCAAAATACTGTAGAAATATTGATGCTGCACTTCAATGTACTAAAATGTTTCCTCTTGGTGTTTCAGTGTTACTCTACTCTTTTGATTATAACTAATGTGCTACAAAGGAAGCGGATTAAAAGCCTACATACTGTAACTTACATACACAGAATCACAGAATTGCAGGATATGGAAGGGACCTTGAGAGGTCATTGAGACCAACCCCCCTTGCAGGTACCCTACAGTAGGTCGCACAGGTCAGATTCAAGACCTGTCTGGACATATTTCCACAGGAGACTCCACAAACTTTCTGAGCAACCTGTTCCAGTGCTCCATCCCCCTTATCATAAAGAAGTTCTTTCACATGTTTGTATGGATCATCCTATGTTATGGTTTTAGGCCACCGTCCATTCTCCTATTCCTGCATACCACTGACAAGAACCTGGCCTCATCCATTTGCCTCCCACCTCCCTTTAGATATTTATAAACACTGGTCAGATCCCTCCTCAGTCTTCTTTTCCTCAGGCTGAAAAGACCCTGGTTACACAGCCTTTCCTCACAGAGGAAATGCTCCAGGCCCCTTATCATCTTTCTGGCCCTCCACTGGACTCCTTCTAGGAGATCCCTGTCTTTCAAACTGGGGAGCCTAGAACTGGACACAATATTTTAAATGAGGCCTCACCAAGGCAGAGTAGAGGTGGATGGTCACCTCTCTCAACCTGCTGGCCACACTCCTTTTAATTCACCCCTTGATACACTGGCTTTCCTGGTCACAAAGGCACACTGCTGGCCACCCTGTTGTCCACAAGAACACCCAAGTCCTTCTCTGCATGCACAACATACATATACTTTGTCATTTCTGCAACATGCAGAGTGACTGAGTGATTGTGTGGCCATTTTCTTATCCTCAGTCCACATCTTGGCATATACTTAAGCTCAGTTAAAGCAGTGGAACGCACGCTTGACCCATGAAGACCAACAGTACACTTAAGTACACATACAACTAAACACATTTAGCCAAGCATTCCCAGCCTTGCATACTTCTAGCAGAAAGTCAAACTATGTATTTACTAGGGGGCATTTTGCTCCGTATTTACACAATCAGAGGTGCTTTAATGCCTATGAACAGCATAGGTTTTCATTTATTATTCATCTTGTTTACAGGCCTTCAGAATAAGAAATAAAACAATATCATATATCATGGCCTTCCAGAAACATTGCGACTTCCTCTTATTCACAGTAGTTGAGAGCAAACGGAAAATTCATTTAATGCAGAACAAAGCAACATAATTCTGCTAATGCCAACCTCTACTTTCACTCTTTCTTAACTGTTCATTGAAGAAAAATGTTGAACCCTATGGGCAGCATACTGGCAAGGGCCCCTACTAATTACTTCTTGCCCAAGGACAGGAAACGACCTCTCCAGACAAAATATGAAAAAAATATCAAGAAAATCTTGGCCTAGTGTTAATAGAACATGACTTCCTCAAGCCAGCAAAAGGAAAAGCCATTTTCAAGCATCTCCTTTTCATTCTATATGGACTAATCTATCTCTTAAAGCACCTAAAAGAACAAAATATTTGTAGAAGTTACATCGAATGAAACCGTGAAGTTTGACAAACCTCATGCCACAGAAATGAAAGCCTGTGTTTTTAAGTACAACATTAAGTAATACAACATTTCCAAGTTCGCAGTACTCAAAAAATAAAGGCAGAATCAGGATTCAGCAACTCTGGAGCGAAGTTTCAAACCAGTACAGTTTCATAAACAGAAATGGATGTAAAATGAAGCATTAAGGTTAAACTCTACTACAGACAGACACACAAGGCAAATGCTATGAGAAAAATGAGGCGATCTGCTTTCTGATGTAGTGATACTGAATATGCAACAAAACTAAATGAAGCAAGGGCACTGAAAAATCTATTGTACTAGAACTGTACTGGAATTACATCATTAACTGCTTATGCTTTTGGTCCTGCTTGTTTGAGTAACAGTTCTTAGATCTGATCGTGTTTTACAATTTGCTTGATTCAATCTCAATTTTTTTCACTTGAGATATTAACCAGACAAAATGACCTTGATTTCCATACACAAACATACATATGTACATATAGTTTAATACTACATTGGACTTCTGTTCTGAATCTTCAGTCTTGCAGAACTGTTTATTATGCTTTGTTCTTAACCAAATTTTTTATAGCGTATTGTATTGGTTGACTTGTACAATTTGAGTAATTCACCTCTGAGATCTTATGTCAAAATTGGGAAAGAGTTGCTTTTATTAAACCAAGAGTCAAGTAATTTAAGTCAAGATCTTTGGAGGTCTCCATGAAAGGTCAGAGCAGGGCTAACACCAAGGCTAGAGTTTGCTGCTCAGGGCCCAGTCAAGGTCTGTACATATCCAAAACCGGAGATACCAGAGTCTGTGAGCACCTGCTCTGCTATCTCAACATTCCCATTATGAAACTTCTTACTTACTGCTTCTTTCTTACTTTTCCTTTTCCCAACTGGATCCTCATCTTAGCCTCAGAATAATTTCTGCATGCACTGGCTTCAAGACTTGCAGCACAAAATTCACGAGTAGTCTTGAATTCTGGAAGCTGCTTCTAACTGCAGTATCAAGACTGCTAGCAATTCATGTATACTTACATTTGCTAGTAGGACTGACTGCCCTGTCCAATAAATTGTGACCCCCTTGACTGACCTCTTTCAGATGTGGGAAAGTTACTTCTATGTTCAAACTTACAGGTCCGCATTTTCTGCAGGAGAATTATATTCATTGAAGTTCCCGTTTTCAGTTAGCTTTAGCAACAGATGCTTTTTTGGTGGTAACTCTTTAATGTTCCAAGTCATAGTGGAAGTACTTTCAACAAGGAAAATGGCCAACAGTTCGCTTTCAATCACATGCAATGAATCACCAGATTCTTCTCTCAGGAGGAAGAAAAAAACAGCCCACAAATGTTTCTCCTTTGATATTGCTCACTGCTTTGGGACCAGATCTCATATGCATTATTTAGGAATCCTTAAATCAAATTAAAGATACTAAGATGATAGTGACAAAGCATCTTTTCCAAGAAAAAAGCTTTTAAGCATTTCAGGAGATTTCAGGAGATTGGGTGCTATGTAACCTTTTGTTAATACCTCTCCCATTCTTTTTTTTTTTCTTTTTTTTTTTAATCCACCTTCAGAAGCATCCATATCCTATTGATTACCTCTCATTTTTACCTCCAGAAAAAAATATTTTCTGAGATAAATACATGACATGACCACAGTTTCCTTGTGTATTCAAGTTTTGACTTTACTGGCTTGGAATAAACACCAGGCGAATGGAACAGAAATCAAATTATACTCCTCAAAAGCAAAGCACTAAAACACAAATTTAAAACATGAAGGAATATACATATGCAGAAGGAACGGTTCTTTGGTTGATTCTTCTTTTTCTCTAAACACATCATAAAAAAAGTTATGCTTCGTTACTGAAAAAAAACATTTTTGCTTCTTTCACGATTGCAAAGAAGGGTAATTAAAGACTGTCAAGAAAACTCATTGAACAGCTGTATATTCTTAACAAAAGCACTATTATATCACTGCTCTGAAGAAAAAAACCCAACAACAACAAAAAAACAACCTAGCAACTTAAATGTTCACATTTCCTAGAAGTTATATATTTCTCCAAGCTCCAGTAGATACCAAAAAATGCTTCTTTATAAATCTCAGTTGTGTATCAGTTATATTTCAAGCCAGCAGCTTGTTCCCAGTTTGTGAACACATCCACATACGCAAGGAGAAACGGATGGCAGTAGCAAAGCTTCACTAGTTGAAAACCGAGGCACAAAAAAATGTTTCTAGCTACTTCTCAAACTGGGATTAGCTGAAATTTTCTTAGACTGAAAACCAAATAAAGACAGAGTAATCCTTCCAGCTTGAACTGAAAAGGACCATTAAGGAATACTTACTCATCAAAAATCAAGTCTGGAGCAAAGTAGAGGAACTGGCTGTTCGTATGTTTGTATGATCTCCAACTCAAGGCAAACGATGACAGACACATCCACGAATACTGAATTAAAGTAATTTGGTCCTCGAGAGGCAAGTTTCTAAATCCTAGAGAACAAAACAGAAAATGCACATGAACTACGTTGCGCCCTTCAATGGTTGGCAAATCCATCACTCATTATTTTTCTAGTATTATAGTCAAGAACAAGAGCAACACTCCCACAAAGTACATTTCTGAAGAAGTAGAACCACAATTTTTCATTCTAGTGACAAAACATGTTTTCTTCTACAGAGGCTATTATTCAAAATGAAAGATTTTCAAATATCTATCACAAGCATATGAAACAAACATGACACAAATTAAAAACAACAATCTTCTATCAGACGTTCATCCTGCTCTCCTTGTGAGGATTTTCAACCAAGCCCATAGTCGAAAGATGCAATTAATCAGGCAAATAGTTGCTAAATCTAGAAGGCTGACCAGAAATTTCATCAAATGCCTCATGATCCTACCTGGAAGTATCTTTGCCCACTTTACCACCTGAATCATCTGCTTGCCGGCCAGGCGGTTTAAGGTGGAAAGCAGGTACTCAGCTGTGTCTGGTTTTGAGCTGTCGTATCCTGCGTAGACAATCTCTGGTTCAATGCTTTCAAGGATCTTAACAGGAGAGGGAGTAAGTGCTGGTGAGATGGCAGACATGTGGGGGACAAGTGCTGTGTTTACAGGGGGCTCAGTTACTGGAGCGATGTACGTCGTCCCTTCCTCAGGGCTTTGGGGTGGCGGCTGCTGACGCTGCTGTGGCTGTTCCTCGTGCATCCCTTTCAATTTGCCCAGTTTTTTGGACTTCCGGGCTGTGAAGACAAAAAGCACAAAAACCAAGTCAGCAGAGAAAAGTGTGAAAAGCTGGCATAAGCCTGGCTTTACTGAAAATCAAAGCAGAAGCAGCATGGCAAAACTTTGCAGGTGAAACAAATGCTGAAATCACCAGGACCCTAAGAAATACTTTGTCTGCAGCACTGTTAGAATGGGAAAAGGAACAAAAGAAACATTTAAGTTCAAATTGTGTTGCTTCAGTGTGCATCTACAAGCGTCGGTGTCCAGTAATTTGTGTTTCTATTCTCTATACAGACCTGCATAAAACATCCAAGTTACAGCAGCAGGTGCTGTAAGCATTTCAGTTTATTTGTACTACAGTTTAGATGGATCACTTATCACCTACAGGTTTGTAATTCATGTTCTGCACTGCATTTTGTAATCAAAAGAAGCCTCCCTGGCAATGCCTAAAATTAGCAGACCTGAAGCCCTCCTAAGCTTGTGAGCCCTTGTACACACCCTGGCTGTGCCTCAACTCGAAAGGCAATCAATCCATTCTGAACAGCCTAATCTAGTCAAATCCCCTTGGGTTTGCTGCTTTGATCCTTCCCTGTGAGCCTCCTCCTCTCACAGTGAGTTCTGAAAAAATACTATGAATAGGTACCCAGTTAGGCAAAAAAACAGTAAGCCTCACGTAACACTTCTCCCTCATGTCTATCATGTCTATCTTGGTGATCAGCTTTCCTCTATTCTATTTATTTTTTGCTTTAATGCTAACCTCCTTACTTTCTTTTACTAAATGTTTTTGGAAGACAAGAACACTAGAGTGCTTTCACTCCTCGCAGAGAAGCCAGCCGTACTCTGTGGGATTCATTCCCAACACTGTCTTGTGAAGGATGGATTTTTAAGTAGGTAGTAAGCCCCGCTCACACACCAGCAAAATTAACCTACAGTGTGCTGAAAGAACGGGAAACAGAAAGCAAGAAGATTAAGTAAACAAACACACAAAACACCAAGGAGCACAAAATAGCCCATCCCTCCCTTCTTCCAGTAGCTCATTACTGTTCTCAATTTTCGAGCTCTAAGCAGAGCTTTCCACTGATATCTGAACATGGAGAAATAAACTATGTATTCATTTTGTGTTCCAAACTCAATTTTTAAGGTTAAACATCTAAGTAAAGTTGTATTTCAACGCAATGCTCCTCTCCTGTTCAGTGTACAATATATCCAGAGGAGGCAGTGCAGGCTTGTTTCCTGCCATCTACCCCGTTCCAGTTACTCCTATCTGCAATTGATGTCAATTGCAGGGTCTAAGCTCACCTTAGTGGCATTGCATTACACTGGAACAAAGTCCCTTTTTGACTTAGGCTAGTTTTGCATGCCCGGACTTCACCTGTGGAGAAACTAAAACTGGTAGTGGAGTTACATGTTGAGGAACAGGAGTCTTTTATCTCTGCTTCCATGTCGACTGGGAGAAAACAGAGATGGTGCCCAGTGTGGCAGCACAGCCCAGGGTCCTGTGACAGCGCGATGTGCCTTAAAATCAGCATGGGTCAGATACATCATTTCCACGCTAAACACAGTGCAAAGTAGAGGCAAAATAGCAGTCTCAAATTTAAAACCCTACGCAAAGCACCAGTTAGCTGAGAGCTTCCCCTGTACTCTGTTACACATACAGATGGACTGAATGTGTGGCAATGACTGGGAAAAGTAAAATAACCTTTAGAAACAATAAACTAAATGTAAATATTCGCAGCTCTTTCAGAGCAGCTTCTCTCAAATCCATTCTTTTCTGATATGTCTGTACACATCTAAAACTCTTGTCTTGACTTGCATCTCCTCCCAGTTATAACACCCCTTTTTCTGCCATCAGTAAGTTCATCTGTAAGTGTACAAGAGATCGACAGAAATGCCTCAGTACTCTTTTAAAAACTTAAAAATCTAGAACTTCAGAAAAATCTCCTGAACAGATGTGCTGCCTTTGTCCTGAGACTACTGCTGGCGATAGGGTCAAGTAATGCTTGCCTGTTTCCTTGAAACTGGGGCTGCATGCCCAGACCCACAGGCTGCGGACATGCTGCAAGGCAGGATACAGCTGCCAGCACTCAGAACAACATGCGTCCCAATGCAACAACAGCCTGCTGCTGCCAGCACTTCCTTACGGCACAGTACCTTGACCCCGAAGGATCCTGGGATAAGCTAGCTCCAGGAGCAAACTTGTTTGTTAGGGAAATCCCAGGAGATTGTGACATAAAATAGCAGTGGTACCACTCACATGCAAGATCTCAAAGGTCAAATAGGCACTCTTGGACTATCGTCTTAAAAACTCATAATTCCTTGCTATCACAGCACATACTGAACCTCGCAGGAAGGGCAAAATCTGAGCATCAGATTGGTGCCATTTCCATCAGCCACAAAATAAAGCTTCTCCTGACTGACTGCTGCGTCAGCATTGCCAGGAGATCTGCACAGAACATCAGAGATCTTTGTGCAACATTTGCAACTTCCTCTTTGGAGAGTCAAACACCATTTCATTAACTCATCTGCAGCACGAATTTCTGTTTTCAATCATCTCCTCATTTCTGTGTGCCTGCAAATATCCAGACCAACTGATGCAGGTTGAATTTTTTAATAAAAGGATGAGATGGGCAAATAAAAAATGTGCTGGCACTAATAAAATAAAATTTAAAATTATGTTGTTCAACTATCCACACATACTGTATGAAAACATCCTAATTACCTGAAGTATTAACGTGGATTACATAGAGAAACACTGGAGTTGCCATAGTTGGAGGTGATACAGAAGATGAGCAAATGTTAGTCAGGAGAGGTTTCACTGCAATGGATTCTGTTTCAAGAGACAAATAAGCTGACCCTTCAACTTCCCTTCCAATACTATTTCTTACTTTTCTATTACTAAGCAAAAATGCTCATTCAGACAACAAAGCACAATGAAGGATTTTTCATCCTCTGGTGCTCCAAGTTACATGGATGCTGGCACCCGTTCTTCAAGATGGAATTTCTGTTCTTAGGACTCAAAAAGCCATTTTACAGAGCTGCAGCTGATCAGACATTTTGTTAAAAAAGCTTTTTCCTTACTCTGCAAAATAAAGTGGAGGGCGTTACGGAAAAGCAGTGCAGACAACTGTTAAATTTAATTCTGAAAAGTAAGTGAAAATGCTGTTTTTCCCCATTTGGAGCAGTTGCACCTACAGGATGACGTACTGGTGAGATCACTGCGAGCATTAAATATAGTTCACATTTATCTTAGAAAGGCAAAGCTGAACTTCCGCATTGAAAAAAAAAATAAAGAAAAATAAAAAAAGATCCCCAAAGCAAAGCAAGAACGGCCAAGTTCAGCAGAACATTGGATGATGAGTTGCCAGAGCTATCAGTCACTGAAAAGAGAGCTTGAAAAGACGCCTGGAGGAATGGATAGAGATTAATGCTTGCTGCTGTTATTCATTAAATTTTATCAGGCATTGGTTTTTTTCCATTATCAAAACAGAACTAAAAATAAAGAACTTTACATATCTTACATGTTTGCAGAGACCAAAAATGCATTCTTACCATAACACTACCAGAATAAGAAATCTATTGGTTTAACAACTCTATCAGGTACCCAGCGATAGAGGTACCTGACTACATATTTTTTATAACATAATTCTGCACGTTCTATTCACTGAAATCTTCATTAAGAGAATAGAGAAATAGCATTCTTCCACGTATAACACTGGCATAAAAATGTGTTTTAGTTTCATTTTGTTCCGTTATAATGCCTTTAAAATGAAGCTGAGAAAAACATTACTGCTTGACAGTCATGTTTACAGTGAAGAAAACTGTATTTTTCATTTGGCTTCATGCCAGCGCTCTAGCTCAACTGGTTTGGTAACTCCCACAGAAACCAACAACTAACGATTAAATACAAGCACAGAGAAGCACATACTTCAAGCCTGTCTTTTAAAAGTGTTTTGCACATTTGCTCTCTAATTGGAATACCAACTACAAAAACCGCCTCTGAATCTGTGAGAACAAGTCGAGCTTATCAGGATGCCCAAGTGGAAATGTTGGAAAAGCCACACGGTCACCATGCAGACCAGGGGGCACGTATGAGGCTTTCAGGCCTCAGGTGAAGCCTAACAAGTACTAAGGGTTAGGATAGGACCAACACCAAGACGGCAGCAGCGTCACGAGTTTCTTGCCCATCCTGCTCTGTGCTATTGCAGCCAAGATACCATATTACAATCCCTGTATTTTTAAATAACTGAAGATTGAGTAAGAGCTGAAGAAAAACAAATAGCGAAAGATGCACTGCAGGTATACCTGAAGTTAACACATAAAACATCTAACATGATTTTTGTTAAGTATTTCAGGACACTTGCACACTGCAGTAAAAACAAATATTGAAATAAGGTGAAGTAGATGAAAAGTTGTAAAGTTGCACTTGGAACAGACATGCCCAACAGACCTCCTCCACAGCTCTAGCAATAAATCACACAACAGAGAAATAAATAAACAACACATCTGACTAAATACAGCAGTCTGTTTCCCTGGAAGAGACAGACAAAAGTTGGGCAGACCTTTGCCCAACAAGTTCAAAGGACAACCAGTTTCAACGCTATGAAACTACGTATTTTTTCACGTGCTTGAAGATCACAGCAAGAGCAACCTTCACAAACAAGCACAGTTGCTCATAGCCCTCAGCAAAAGACTTACTTAATTGTTTGAGAGCAGCTACTGACCAGAGAACAGGGTGGACTCACATCTGGACAACGGGTTCCTCAGAACTGATGCTTCATCTGTTTGACTGCTGTCAGAAAGTCACAACTGGGAGCCCTCTGGTTTTATGATTGCAAGTTTTCACTTGATCTGCTACACAAGCTGGATCCAGAGGGGACTGATCTATATTCCACCCATTCCCAAGGAGTAAACATGAAGTAAACAGAGCCTCAAAACTGGGAACCATTTTTCATAGGCTCAAAATCAGTAATTTTCATCAGCATTATTGTTAAGGAAATGGGGTCCAAAATGCCAAAGAACAAAATGCTATCAATAGTAGACAAAAGAGCACATAAATATTATGATTCAGTTCAGCAATTTCGTAACACAGTAATATCTAATTTGCAAAACTGTATTTATGTTTAACTTCAGCATACAAACAATCTAAAATGATCCAGCAGTTAATTCAAACCGGCATTCAGTACTCTAAAGAACATCAGAAGTCCATAAAATTATCTAAACTTTTGTGTAAGTATATGTGAATCGCAATGCTGCAATTGATAATCTCCAGAAATAAGAATTTTTCTTTAAAAGATGATGTTCAGAGCTTGCCTGTTGCCTTTCAAAATCAACCACTTATATTCACATAGGTCTATCAGAGCCAGGACCAAACTGATCCTGACTCAACAGATCTTAATTTCATCCATGCCACAGAATATATTTGAGTAAGTGATATCAAGTGTGCATTATACAAACATATGCAAAGGAAAAGATAATGGTTAAAAAAAAAAAAAAAGGCAGTAGATAAAGGAAAAGAAGAAAAAAGAGCCATTTCTGTAAACAAATTCAAAAGACAACTGGAAAAGAAAAAAAATATGTCATATGCACTTCAAGCAATGTAAGAGATGCTGCAATAGAAACACATTTTGAGTATCATTGAAAACTCCTCCCCACTCAAGCTCATATGTGACTGCCTTTGAGCCTACGCTGCATGCCTTGCCAGCAGTACCTGCATTTCAAACACCTGAGTTCCTCCACCCAGGTCCCATCCTCACTTGCTAAAGCTCTGCACCCGAACTACAACCACTGCCTCCTTCCTAGCCTCAAAACTTGTCAGCGTTGCCTCTTAGATCCTCCACAAAGAGCCTCAGAGTCTTCCTGCACATCCCTCCCCTCCTGCCCGCAGATGTGACCCGGGGCACCTTGCTGTACCAGCCACTGAAGGACCGAGCTGCCGAGTCTCCTCTTGATGCAACAACATCATCTTTTAGGCAGACCTTCCTAAGCCCTCAGCAATCAGATATGTTTTAGCACTTGCTTCCAATTTTGCATAGATAAATGCTCCATCATGCCACTTTTTTCTCCTTCTAATCTGTCCATCATGTTTGCCTGGTGTCTCCATCTCACTTGCTTCAGTGAGCTGACATCTGTTCTCATTAGCTATTTTACTGCTACCACAAACAGTGCATCCCTTCCCCCAGCCTGTTCTTGACATACACGAAAATTTTGAGCTATCTTGGTACAGACACTTCTTTCACTTAAGTGTCTAGCACAGTGCGTAGAAGATTTTGCTGAGAAATTTCTAGATAATATAGACATTTTACATATATATGCACACAGGATAAAATGAAAAGCAATAAAGCAAGTGAGATCTTACAGCATTAGCCCTACAAAGTGCATTCAGGCACGCACCTTTTACTCTTCAGGAAATGCAGGAGGAGACAGGAAAGACAGGATCTTAGTGCTCCCTTAAACTCATTATTGACTTTGGGAAGTGTACTGCAACTATCCAATTAGACCTGTGGTAGATGAAGAACCTCCAAACATGAACCTGGGTGTTGTCCTAAACATAAGCAGAAGGCCTGGGTACAAATATCTTTGAGATGCGTATGCCCAAGCAGACTCACCAGTTCAACTGGACAGATCACAAAGAGAAAGTAAATGGAAAACAACAACATTGGCAAGGGACAAGTTTTACAGGGACTTAAAAGAACACAGAATTACTTAAATTTATCACGTGTGACAGCGCCACAAGGACATTACACTTGCAAAGCAATGGCCCTCCAAGAGTGGTTTCTGCAATGGCATTTGGGATGCACTGACCATGCAGTCTAACTAAATACATAAAGAAAGAACACAGTTGGAGAGAAAGAAAATAATTGTCTCACCTTTTACTTTTTAAAAACGATTACTGTCAGCTCTGTCCCCAGTGAGACAGAAAATGATAGAAAACTTTACCACTTGATGCTAGCCTGAGGTATCAGTATACAGGCAGAAATTTTAATTTAATTAAAAAAGCAATGAAAATTTCCTTTTTTAATTATTTTATTATTATTGTTTTAACTATCAGTAAAGCAAACTTTTAGCAGAGAATAAGATCACAGCCGATGACTAAATTCAGCAGAATGAAATGGTAAGCATAATGGAAATAATGACATAGTTTGGCACTGCCAACATCATTAGCAACTGCTTACTAATTAATAAGTAACACTTTAATCTGTCAGGATTGGACAGCTTAAAGACAAGGAATGAACGTGCATGAAGTCTGATCTATGGACATGTCACGTTTTCTTTTCTTTTGGCCAGACCCTGCAAACATCCAAGCACATCCACAAATGCCAGTCTTGCTCTCATACACCCAAAGCAATGCATAGTACAGAACAAAGAAAAAGTTCCTAAAGTACGTTTTAATCTACATAATTACACACTCTTACAATTGTGTTCATTTAAACATATTCTGAGTGTTTATTCTAGTTTGATCTAAGCTACAAATAAAACTGATTGTAGCTTAATGAAAATGCATGCCGCTCCAAAAGTAATGCTTCCCATTTATTGCTGTGGAAACTACAAAGGAGCACAATAACACTAACTGCTAGAGCAAATTCTCAGCTACAAAATACTATTTTTCAACACAATCAACCACCTTTAGCTAGGCATTTTTGCAAGTAACGAACAAGAGTCTGCATGCTGTGTTTGTAAAAATCTGCACCAGCAGAGGTGACCCACTGTTTCACAGCTGCTACGATGGTATCATTGTTAGGAAAGCACTGTCCATGCAGTTCATTTTTCATTGTCCTGAACAGATAGAAATCAGATGGTGCCAAATCTGGACTATACACTGGGTGTTGCAGCTCAGCCAAGATTGGCAAAATGCTTGGTCTTCAAACTGGTGCGGGGTTTGGTGCAGTCATGTTTCTAGAGAAAGGTTGTTTTGATCGATCCAACTCTGGAAGTTTCAGCTTTCAGTTTAATCCATGTTGTGATGTGGCAGTCAGAGTTGAGGTTTGTCCGTATTCCAGGAAATCCAGAGGCATCATCCTTTCCTATCCCAAATGACACTGCACACCACTTTACTCACTGAGGGCTGCATCTTGAACTTTTTCTTTGATGGGAAATTCACGTGTTGCCACTCTAGGGACTGCCCTTTTAACTTCAGCTCACAGTGGTGACACCGTGTCTTGTTACTGATAACAATGCAATCCAGGAAACTGTCACCTTCCGCCTCATATTCAATCCGACCTGACAAACGTGCATGCAGTATTCTTTCTCTTCCTGTGTGAGCATTTGTGGGACCAGGCGCAAACTTTGTGATATTCCAGTGCTGCCACCATAGATTACAATGCATAAAATCCGATATCCAGCTCCTTACAGGGTTCTCTGGTCATAAGCTGCTGATGAGCCAAACAAGACAATCTTCATTTTGCAGCTGTGCACGGCCATCCAGAACGTGGCTTGTCTTTCACATTGCTCTCGCCACTGCTGAAATGCACCACTCACCACCTCACTGTGCTCACATCCACTGTTTCATCTCCATAAATGTTCAGCAAGCGCTAACAACTGTCAACAAGTGCAATTTTTTTCTACATCAAGTTATGCACTGACGCACCTTTGACAAAATGGTATCTGAAGAGCATTTGAAGCAGACTGCCTCACTGCTGACATCGGCCATAGCAATAAAATGTAATGGAATACTGGCTGGAAGATTCAGCTTTTACTGCCATGCCACCATCACTATCCTTTCTGTTGCTGTGGGCCCATATAATAAAATAGGAGTCATTGTTTTTGGACAAGCTCTTGTATTTACTGCTTTTTACCTTGTTCTTTTATAAGACAATTTCAGAAATGTTTGCATTTTGCTTTGTATGGAACAGATTCCAATATACAGTGCAGTGCAATGCTGCTCCAATACAGCACTGCAGAGCACAGAGACAAAGTACGTGAAGCAGTTTATCCACTTGCTATTTGCTTTGAGCAGCATCAACTACACTTTGCTGATGCACTGTGCTATTAATCTCCAACTGTGGGAATTCCACAGTATCCTCCATCTTTCTGCAATATTTAATTACTCAGTTTTTCCCCAAAAACTCTTGGATCATTCTTTTTCTGTAGCAAAGTTGATTTCTCTTCATCGTTCCCACAGTGTCCATAAAGAGCAACTTATCTTTCCTGTCTCCCCCTTTATACCATTTTTTTTTGAACTGCAAAACTGGTATCACATCTTTTCTAAACGTTTCTGTCTTCTACACTAAAAAAAAAAAAAGAAGTTTTTTCAACTCTTCCTTACAGATCCACATAAGCTTCTTATTATCCTTGTTCTTCCTTGGCTTAGGAGAAGCAGTTCAATCCCCTGAGAATGCAGAAGCCCTGTGGAAATGTCTTGACAGACAAGACAGTTGGGCAATCACCAAGCGCAAGAAATGTAGCAAGCGTTGCCTGCTGCATTTGAGATGGGGCAACACTGGATATATGTACAGACTGAGGAACAAGAGCCTGGAGAGCAGACACATGGAAAGGTACCTGGAAGATCTGGTTGACAGCAAGTTGAACATGAGTCAACAGTGTGCCATGGCAGCCAGAAAAGCCAACCCCACACCCTGGGGTGCACCAGGCCAGACATTCTGCTCTGGGCAGCCTCACCTCTATCACTGTGCAGTTCCGGGCACCACAAAATAAGGACATAGAGCTATTAGAGTGTAGCCAAAGGAAGACTATGAGTAAAGTAAAGGGTCTAAAGAGCACACTGTATGAGGAACAGCTGAGGTCCCCTGGTTTTTTGAGCCCTAAGTAGAGGCTGAGGGAAGGCCTGATGGCAGCCTAAAGCTCCTCAGAGGGACCAGAGGGTCAGTGCTGGGCTCTGCTCTGGTGACAGCAATGCAGCAGGAGCCATATCAGGGGAGGGGCTGGTCAAGGTTAGGAGAAGGTTCTTCAACAGATGATGGTGTGCATGGAATGGGCTCCCCATCCCCAAGCCGTCCAAGTTCAAGGAACAGTTGCACAATACTCTTAGAGATATAGGTTTGAATATTGAGTGGCCCTATGTGGAGCCAGGAGTTGGATTCGATGATACTTGTAAGTCCCTTTCATCGCTTGATATTATGTGATCGTATGATTCTAAATTTCAAGAAACAGGATTCAGTTTTGATGGAAGTGAAACCTTTTAAATATAAAGCTCTCTAAAATACTCAAGGAGATTATTAATGGGAACAGAAGAGACTCCCAGACTGGAAATGTTAAAAAGACACAAGATGCCCATTGGGAAGAACACAAGTGCCACTAATCCCATCAAATGGAACAGGAACGAAGGTGATTCATGAAGCTGTCCCAGCCACACCACCCTTGACCGGCAGTACTGAAAGTTATCAGGCCCACACTTGCCAGGTTTGATGAAAATGGAGTAATATCTTTGTATCAAATTAGATTTGCCTACTTCTGCAATAATTTAACTTTATTGGCTCATATTTAATGTTACACAACCACAGCTCTTTCTTTTCAGCAGTTCCCTAAACAGCTGCTTTGAGGTATTTCATAACTACACACCTGAGATTTCCATCCTCAGTGTAACCCTCCACACTTTACTGAAAATGACATCATGTTGATTTCAGTGGTACTGAAAATACTTCCAAATTCTGATCCTGTTTACAGAGGAGAAACTCCAAATCCGTGTTTCATGTGTACTTCGTATTTTGTTATCCAAGTAATTAGGGAAACAGCAGACTCAGAAATGACCCTCAATAAGACCTTACTTTAGATGTGCTTTCAGCATGACAGTAAACCACTCACAGTTGCTTTCAGAGAACACTATTTCAAATAATTATGTGCCTACAAATGAGAATTCTTCTCAAATTTTAATGAGAATTCTGCATTTCCTCTAGAAATGCCGAGAAAATGAAGAGCAATGCAGGCTAGAACTGAGCAGTGAAATACAAGTATCTACAAGGAGGTGGCACTTCGTTACAGCATTTGCATGCATCCTGTGGAAGAGACACACATTCCTCTGTGGCTCAATGGTTTTTGTATGCTGGATTCAGGATTGTGGATCCACAGCCACAGAGATGTGCTCACAGGGATGGCCTTTGGAGCACTGATGAAAGAAGCAGATTTGCAAAGACAACACAGAAGCTATCACAGGTTCCTCTTAGAAAAAATAAAGTGAAAGCCCAGATCAAATCTTGCAAGTTTTACTGACTTAATGATGAAGCTCAGCTTATGTACTTGTCTGATGAGCGGGACAGTGATGTTGCTCCCAGCCATCGAGAAGGGAAAGCACAAGGGAAGCTTTAGGAAGAGACAGGAGGAATTAATTCCTTCTTAAGACATGCTCAGCTACAGGGTATGCGTTCATGAAGAGATAATAGAGAAAAGTGACAAAAGAAAGCTGAGTTCCTAAGTGCATGTTACAGGAATATTTAGGTTGTCAGGGAAAATGTCTAACACATTTGCTTGTTTCGCAGCAATCCTCAAAGTGATAATTAATTGAAAAATAACAGTTTCATGGGGGTACTCCTCCCCGTGTGGGAACAACTTTTACCAAATGCCAATTAGTGGTTTCCTGTTAAAATCAAATCAAGCTGGTTTTGATAAAGCTTTTTAATGAGAAATGGCTGAAGTATGAAAATTTCCTCCATGTATATTTCAGATAAAATCCCAAACTGACATAATACAGTCACACAGCTAATGCTTTGGTATATTAAACTCCTTTTTGTGCTTCTTCATTAATTTCAAAAGATATGTATACACTAAATATTTAAATCAATCAATAAACAAAGCCTTAGAAAAAGCTTACAAAAGAAAACTAATATTTTGATTAAAGCCAATCTTAATCAGTCCTTTTCAAATGCTCCAATAACTCATATTTTATTATTATTCACTCTCAAATGGATGGCAAATTCAATGATTTTTTCAGCTAAGCAGTGTCTACTAAACACATCACTAGTTTTGACTACTCATCGAATGTATTTACAGACTAGCAGCAGAACGCCAACAAAGAATGCAAAGAGCAGGTCACCTACAATTCCAGCATTTGACAACTCCAACTCTAAAACACCTGCAGCAACAATACAGTAGCAGCTTGTGTTGCTGGCATTCCTAATAATTTGGTTAAAAACTAAGTTGGGGAAACTTTGAAGAACAGATTTTGAAACCTTCCACTGTACCAGACTGAATGCTCTTGGCTACGAATGCTGGTTTCTGCCTTGTGCCAAGTGACAACCCCTCTCCCAAGACACCCATTCTCATCCAACCTTCTGCAAGCGTTCCTTGTCTAAGTCTTCTCTCCTGCTTTTTACTTGGGTTGATATCCAACGCTAAGCTTGTTCTGTGATTTATGTGCCCTTCATTCTGCTTATAACACTAAGCCATCTTGATTGCCTCTGATAAAATCACAAAAACATTTACTGTGTGTCAAATACCCTCTCTGCATCTACACTGGAGACACAGCCACTCAATATTTATCTTCAGTTTTTCAAAATCATCAACAGGTAAACACTTTCACAGTACCTCTTCATCCTGTATTTGAGTGCTCATGCTTACACTTCTTGCTAAAGAGGAAGTCATACTTTGAATTCTTCATTTTTGTTCTTACACTATTACTGGAACCCTATCTGGTAAGTGCCATACTTCCCTTTATGCTCATTACTTTGTTACAACCACACCACCACTAGTATTTTTCTCAAGTAACAAAACTTCTGAGATGCATCTCCTCATCTGCATAATTTCTGTATCCTTTGTTTTCATCAACTCTGGCTTCTCTCAAATGACTTTATTTCTAATACATTCTACCGCAGCTGGTCTGTCCTTCATCCTCTAGAAATCATTTGCCCTGCTTACCAGAACAGCAACACTAGCCGTGAAATATAAGCTGGCTGTTTATCTTCTGCAGTTTTTCATCATCCAGTTCATCATCAGTCATTTAAAAAATAGTAATAATAACCATGCTAATCTTCTGCTTTGATAAATCACCCTAAACATTAGTAAAATATCCCATATGCACTACTTTGTGATATAAACCACCTGTCAGGGAAAACACAACTCTGCAATATTAACCATATATACAATCTGGATCACAAGACCTGAATATCACTTCAACACTTATAGTGTTTCTAAATTCCCCTGAAGCGGAAGTAGTCATGCATGAAATGTCAATAACAACTACAACTGATACATGTATTTCTGAGGAGATATGTAAATGACCTCCCTAAATGTGCCTGGTCCACCTGCAGACCCAGAAATCAAACAGAATTTTCCTCATTTTGCTCTCTTTCCAGTATGACAAAGGCATGGCTTTGAAGGCACAAGAACCACCCCAAATCAGCATCTCCTTGTTTGTACTGATAGATCCCCTTACCAAGGATGGACTGTTCTCCTGAACTCGTGTCCCAGGATGTCTTCCTTTTCTTTCACCTCTTGCTGGGATGTTATTCAGGGAAGCTTTCTATTACTAAAACATTATTGCGTTAGAAGAAGGGGGAGAACTGATAGCAAAGAGCTACCCAAGCTTACACTGTGAGCACACAAATCACCCACATCAGTTTGCAGGAAGCTGGGTGGTACCAGCTGGTTCACAAACACACTGGCTGATGCGGTTACTTGGCTTTCCTTTGTCAAACTCCACCTTCTTGCCACTTGTGTACTGCTAAGTCTTAAATTTGCTCAATTGTTCCTTCAAAACTTGCTGTGCATTGTTCTTTCTATTAATACTAACTCCAAAGTCCTCTTTTTGAGACAGGTAGCCTTGTCACTTCTCACACTTTAGCAAAACACAGACACTAAAATCTGAAAGACACGCACTCAGGGAAAAAAAGAAGGCAACATGATTCAAAACAGAATACAGGCCACTAAGGTAGTTCTGAAGCAAAGTACATATGTGAGAACAAGGAGAAAGAACAACAAGTTCACGTACTAAGGCACAATCTGCAACTGAATAAATTTTCCTTGTGACATTAGTAAACACAGCTCTAGAGTCAAGTTAAAACCTGTGAAGTGCCGAAGTAGCAGACAAGCAAAAAAACCCAACACAACCTCAGAAGAAAAGAGCACGTGATATGTAGAGTTGCATCACTGCTTCTTCAAAATGTACTGCCACACAAAAGACAGAGATACAGGATTGCTCATTCAGTTAAGATCACTGATGTCAAAATCCTAAATGTCTTTTTGTCAGATGGAAGTAACATTTACACATTTCTTTGATTTGTAGACAAATTAGCTAGCTTACATCCCCGTACCTAGTATTAAACACAGTCTGGAAGAAAACAGACTAGAGGACAAATGTACATCCATTTTCTTGCTCAGACCAGAACCAACTGCAGCTACATCACTTCTGACAAATGCTAACCTTAACTCATCTCTAAGATGCCCAGTGATGGACCTCACATCTTCCCCAGATCAACTATTCTAGGTTTCCATTTCCTCACTTCAATCTTTCTTGCTGCTTACCACTTCTTGCTCTGCCGTTCATGGACACAAAGCAAATCACCTCCTCCTCTTCTTCAGAAATGCATCACGTTTTTGAAGACACCTCTATCCTCCAGAATTCTCTTCAGCTCTTCCTCCAGTCTTTCTTTGAACTAAGCATTACCAAGCAACATTCAACCTATCTCCTTCAGTCAGGTTTTTAAGACTGCTAATCATTTTCACTGCTTTACTCCAGGCTCTTCCAAACCAGCCCACAAATTCCCACAGGCAACTAGTGAGGGTTTTAACAAAAACTGCTGATCAGCACAGGAAGCCTACTATAATTTGTCCAAAGTTGTGTCAGAAATGGCAAGTCAAACCTTCGTATCTTCTTACTCAGGTGGAAACTCCCTGAAGCAATAGCTAAGTTAAAGCTAAAAGGACAAGTTCCTCTTGCTTCTACAGCTTTCTGCACCGAAGGGGAAGTGAGTAACGGAAACACAACACCACAGACCGCAGAGAGAGGTTTCAGAAGGGCTCTGGTGATAACCAGCAGCTCTGGAAAGAGGAAGAGGAGACATGGGCATACTTCATAGCCTGAACTGCTGCTTCACTGTGGGGAACAGTGAAAAGGAAATGGACTCAGAACACTGTAGAAGGAAACACAGTAATTTGGTGATTCAGGAAAAAAGAAAACGCCAAAAGCTGTGCGTAAAGAATTTTGGAAACACCAAGTGATTCTGGTCTGCTATGGCATGATGAGACAAAGCAGTGAAAAAAGGCGTAGTGGGCCTGCTTGCTTTTAGGCATCTCTGTGAGCAAAAAAGCCACCAGCAACCCAGCAACTCACTTCAGGATCCTCAAGAGAACTGCTTGTTAAATTTACATGCCCCACAAGGCAGAGAAATGCTGCACAGACACGAAAAGGGAGGTAAACTTCAGTCCTGGGGAGTTGGGAGACCACATACGTCACCTACCCTGGGATTGTCCCAGGTGAATGATGGAGCCCTAACAACAGAAAAGATTAAGAGCTCAAAGGCACTACAGATAGAATCCACATAAAAGATTCAGCCATTGCCTAGCAGAAGTTTTCTGTTTAAAACCAAATCCAAAGCATAGAGTACGGTCAGCAACGGACAGAGCACCCTCTGAGCCCAGACAGCAAGAGCTGCATGCTACCGAAACCAGACAAAACACTGGAGAGCCTGCATGCACAGTGTCACCACATGATGCCGGGCAGGCTGGGGCACGTAATCCCAGCAGGAGACTTGAAAAGTTGCAACTCCTTTTCAAAGCTGGCAACCCAAGCTGTTGTGCCATGAATGGCAGGATGGAACATCCAGCAGATGAAACAGGCAAGTCTGGAGTTCAGCTGGTCCTTGCCAAAAGCCTGAAAGGCTGTTCCTGGAGAAAAGACAAACGAAGCTGGCAGCTGGACGCGAGTCAGAAGGCAGAGCTGAAACGAGCGAAACTTGAAAAAACAAAGAACCTGAATTATGAATCTGATTAAGGATCACTGCATATGAGTCGCGGTGTTTCTGGACTGCTGCAGTGCGCCTTCTTGAGCTGACGTCATGTTTGAAATAAAATTGTCAGCAAAACGTGAAGTACAAGGACAGAATTTCAATACCGGTTTTTAATCAATACCCGGGAGATTGCTAGCCCTCTTCAAAATTCTGCACTTTCTTCATCATTCCCAAATAGTTTCTTAATAGCTTTTTCAAGTGACTGTTCAGATAGTTATCTGAACTATTCTTGTGGATGGATCAGATGAAACGTTAGTGCGCCACAGCAGGAGCACAGCAAGAGCACTGTTTTGTACCATGGATGAGAACAGACATGGAAGTAGGAAAAGTTAATTCCCAAACAAATTAGTTCCTAGAGAAACCCAAAGAAGACAACTGAATTTATTTTGCTCTTATTTTTGTTTAGTAACTTCACCAAACGCAAAGTGGAGAGGTGATGCAGCAATGGCACTGCCTTAGGCAGAACTGGCACTTGGTCAAAATGAAGGGTTCTTCTTCTGAGGAGACTCCAACATGGACTCCCTGCAGCAACTTGGGTTTCCCTACTGATCCATCTCGAAAGTACAGCAAAAATTTAAAAAACCTAACAAAATTACAGCACAAGGCAGCACGGTTCCTCCCATGCTCTGTTATTGACTTGGCCTCAATACACTGTACACTGCAAATAAAGGTAGGCATAAACGGCACATCATAACTCGAAGGATTTCTATCCAAACACAAATGCTTCCTTAAATTCAAACACCTAAAAAAAAAAAAAGAATGTTTTCTGAAACAACACTATTGATATCTGAAACAACAGTAGGTACCACAACTAGGCTGTCCAGCTACAATCAAAGCAAAACTGACAGGAGGTTTTGCTTTACAAAAACCTTGGACAACTTTATTAAACTGCCGTACATTGTATATTGGTGAAACTCTCAAAGAAGAACTGACACGAACCCAGCTAAAAAAAAATTAAAAAATTGCCGTGTTCCTCTTAAAAGAAAATGCTACATAATAAACACACAATAAAATGTAGTTAAAGTTAACTGGCATTTAAAAATGGTTAAAATGAAATATGAAAGTAAACCATATATGTACCCAAAATTACTTTGCAGTTTCTTATGCACATTATGTTTTTCTTTCAAATTTATGAAATGTTGGCTAGCAGTGAATTGTTAGACATTTTTAAAGAAAACCACTGTTTTCTACATCACCAAGAGGTGCTGTATTTAAGTGTTTCTTGCTTTCCTGGTTTGTTTGTTTTTTTTTAAATAATTCTGTTCTTTTCATTTTTTCTGATTTCTTTCTTTTTCTTGAACAGACATAAAACATTACAATATGTATACATAAGCTGAAGTAACCAAAAATAGTAACACAATTTTAAATCATTGCTAGTATGAGTTACTAAACAGAAAACGGAAAACTGGGCAAAAAGGTTAAGTGCTGTCTCTTAGTACCAATTCATTTAATCTATTTTTCAGATTACTGAAATACTTTAATGTATAAAAAAGGAGACGTGCAAGCACACACAGCATCTTGTACGTGAAGTGTCTTACATATGTAAATCTATGCAAAACCAAGACTTGCATTTCACAAGCAGTTTCTGCAGACTGAGTGATGAACTATGCAATTTGCAAGGTGAAAACTATTTTATTTCCCTACAATATCTGAAGGGTACTTCAGCAAGCTTCTGCTTACTGTTGTGGGAAAGAACAGCTGATAAGTCTCAGAACTGCTCTATACAGGAGCTGAAGCAGGAAAGGATCACAACCCTACACCCTGTAGCTCTCTAAGGACCTTTTTTTTGCCCTCTAAGCACATGACACATCATACAGCATAACAGGGACCCCTCAGTACTCACACAACAGCAGGACAGATGCTTGGTCACTGAGTCACACCACAGGGGCAACAACTAACCTGCCAGTGAGATGTCGTGGTGGCAGAAGTCCCCTCAAGCTGCCCCAAACCAAACATGACCCTTCTCTAGGATTCAGTACAGAACACAGCATGCAGCAAGAGCGAGACCTGGAGGGTTTGAGCCACCCTGGCTGAAATGCAGCATGCCAGGCACTGCTGCAAGCCTCTAGCTGCCTAGCTAGGTGCAGCTGGTGGTGTACAGGGAGCCACACTGAGCACCTGCATGTGGCTAAGGGTACTGGGTTTGACCCCCTTGCTGCTGCCATGCAATGGGTACAACAAAAGAACAGCAGCATGAGGTGGGAGGAGAATGAAAATGTCTCGTGCGCAAGTGAGAGACTCGACAAATCTGATCGTGGCGTATGCTGGAAGAAACTTCACAATTCATGAAGTCATTCTGGTCCATAATTAACTGAAAATTAATTAAGAATCTTCAAAAGAGCATAAACCAAAAATGGGCCAGCATACCTTCATAGTGCAGTTGCTCACTCTGAATCTCTTCCAATAATTAAGTCTAGCATATGGTACCGGAGGTTTTTTGTTCTTTTTCTTTTTTTTTCCTTTTTTTTTTTTAAACACAACAAACAAACTGTGATTCCCAAAAAAGTTGTAGAGTCCTGCTTGCTGAAGGGCTATGTCTGTCTGCAGTGCACAGGCACACTTTCTAGAAACGAGGATGAATTAATTTGATATTTGGCAAGTTCAGCTTTGCAGAAATTACAGGTTGCAGATGCTTCTTGTAAAATCAAAATAAAAATGGAGAAAAGAACATAATTAGGTAAATTAGTTACTGGCTTGATGAATAATTCTCTGAAGTCTATTAGAGGATGAGAGCAATGAGAACTCTACAATTTTTTAACAAACAAAAGAAACAGGTAAACAATAAAACTGCAACATTAATTCTGTTGAGTATTCATGAAAAAGTGTAGATGTATTTCTGAATTACAAATATTTTTGTAAAAGGTGCTTAAAGCATGGCATGCTGCCACACATCAAAATATTTTTTTTTTCCCAAGAAAAAATTGTCAGCATGCTGGGAAGTCAAAGATAACTGATCAAAACAAATGAGTACTTTAACACAGCCAATGAAAGAAAGAGCATTTTAAAAAATATATGAAAAAGAATATAATAAAAAGAAAACCCAAACACAAGGAATAGTAGATTAATCATGAACTGAGAAAAAATGTGTTGCAGGAAGCATGGAAAAATCCTACTTATCTCCCGTTTCCACTACAGAAATCAGTATCTTCACAGTAACAGTACAAAGACAATCAGAAATTTTTATGTTACAAATGCGAGGTCCAGAGATGCAGCCTCCTAATAGAAAGGGAGGGATGCAATAAAGAGTCAACTTCTTCTCCAGTCCCATGGGAGACAGAATCTTGTTAACTACAGCAACATTTCTTCCACATCAACTGTTGTGCCTTCTTTCTTGTTCTTTTCAAGTGAGTGGATAAGTTGTTATAATTAAGTTCAAGTAGAAAAGAAACATCCATACCTCCAGCAACTTGCCCAGTCTTCAGCCCTGAGCCCTTCTGCATATCTTGCTATCTTTCCCATGAACTAAACACATAGGCATCTCCAATGCAATTTGTTTTTTATGTTCACCTTTGCTTCCTTTTGGAGGGTGAGAGCTTAAATTACATCTACAGCATGAAGAGCACAGAACTGTGCAGTGTGACTCAGCCATAGAGAGCACTATGCTGCAAGTGGGATTTAAACTAAACTGCATTTATAAATTCATTTTCCTCCAGCTCTTTACTGCTCACAATGCCTAACAAAATACTTGAGCATTTTGCTTGCAAGTCCAAGCTAGAAAAAGGTAGAAGTAAAAAAGTATATTCCTGCCAAACTAGGCTAACTTTATGTGAAACTCCTAGCTATGATGTATCTTCATAATAGTATGAACATACCCTTTACATTCATGTTAATTATGAAAAATTGTTGCTTAGTATCAAACCTTGGAAATGTCTACAAAAACAAAATTACTGTTTTCAAACATGGATTAATATCTCTTCTTGCCATTTCCACTTCCCCTTTTCACGATGATCTCCATCATCTCAGAAATCCCTGTAACAGGACACAAAAGTTTCCAAAATGAGATTTGAGATGCTACGTTGCTCTTCGGAAGATGCCCAATGCAAAGTTTGCTACTGGAAAAGCTTAAAGCCGTTAGCTGCTGAGGCTGCTATGATTTCCTGCAGGACTTGGGACATCTCAGAGACTGAAAGCTCTCTTAGTATAGTTTGGCAGCCCGGGATCTTCTGAACGGTAAATACAGTCTCCAGGCTGCAGGCACCTTAATTCTCCCTGGCAGTCTTCCCCACTGTCTCCAAATTGGCCTTTCTCTACTGGACCATGCACAAGGCACTATACCGCATTTACGTCCACAGCTGTTTCCATACTATCTACTGCAGTGATGGAAAGACTGTTGTGTATCTTTTAGTTTCTTTACGTGGCATAAAGGAATTGAATCAGGAACAAGAATTTCATCAAGAAGGGCTTAGGGATCCCGATGAACAAAAAACTGGACATGAGCCAGCACTGTGCTGATGCAGCCTGAAAGGCCAGTGGTATCTTGGGCTGCATCAAAAAAAGGCTGGGTAGCAGGGAGAAGCAGGTGATTCTTCCCCTCTTCTCTGCCCTTGTAAGACACCATCTGGAGTGCTGCATCCAGGCCTGGGGTCCTAGTGCAAGAAGGACGTGGAGCTGTTGAACAGGTTTTAAGAAGAGCCACAGAGATGATCAAAGGGCAGGAGCACCTCTCCCCTACTGATGAAAGGTTGAGGGAGTTGGGACTGTTCAGCTTGGGTAAGTGAAGGCTCCAAGGAGACCTCACTGTGATCTTCCCATTCTTGAAAGGAGCTTACAAGCAGGAGGGGGGCTGACTTCTTGTAAAGGTAGACAGTGATAGGACAAAGACGAATGGATATAACCAGAAAGAAGGGAGGCTTCGGTTAGATGTTAGGAATGAATTCTTCACTCAGAGGGTGGTGAAGCACTGGAACAGACTGCCCAGAGAAGCTGTCAATGCCTCATCCCTGTAGGCGTTTCAGGCCAGGCTTGAGATGTTCCTGGTCAGCCTGATCTGGTAGTTGGCAATCCTGGTCACAGCTCTGGGGTTGGAACTAGATGATCTTCCAACACAAGCCATTCTGTGATCTTACTTTTTCTAAGAGAGTAAAATCACCAGAACAGCTCAACTGCATGCCTCTACAACTGTATTGTAGATGTAGGCTCTGCCTTCCAGGTCATTAAACAAAGATCACTATTTGCAAGCAAATTCTAGTAGATTACCAAAATCTAACACAAAGGAAGACTTTTTAGTGCGTTCCTTAAGTACAGCACTCTAGCGAGAAGTTCTGCACTCTGGAGCAGAAGGGCAAAAGCTCGCTTGATCTTGATTTTCAGTACGAATACAGAGCATGAAAGCTGGGCCTCATGATCCTTCTGACTTTTTGGAAATAGGAATCCTAGCTAAACTAATCCCCAGTCTTGTTTTTTTTTTGGTAGATGAACACAGTTTGAAGAACATCAGGAAAAGTCAGAGACGAACTCATGACGCTAGAGACAAATCACAAGTTCCTACAGAAGATTATCAAGCAGGATGATACTTTGCTAGAATATTACACACACATGCTTGTCAAAGAAGGCATGCTTGCAGAAGCTCTGTTTGCACCGTGCAGGATGAAGCAACAGAAAAGCTCATGAATTGCATGTGTACCACAGCAAAATTTTTAGCAATCCAGAAATCTGGGCTTCCTGCTCCACACACATTTTTAGACTAGGAGCTCCTTTCTTTGAAGAAAAGAAGCTGCTGCTACCAGTGAGCTCCTGATTCATCAAACAAAGCTAATGGTCTGCTTTCCTTGCTAGATTCAACAGAGTAGACCAAAATCAGGGGAGATGTCAAGTCCCAGCATACTATGATTTGTTCCTGTTTTCTTCAGGGAACAGAGAAACAAGGACCGTAGGGAGTTAATGCAGACCGTCAAAATTGCAAGATGTGAAAAAGGTCCTAACGGGGAAAAAAAAGTGAGGTCACTCTCCCAGAAAAGTGAGGAATGTTTTCCTTGAGTATTCTGCCAGACGGTAGGGCAGAAAAGGATTGGGAGATAGAAAACGTACCAGGCAGCAAACAGGAGCCTAAAGTTTGCACAGATCCTATTAACGACAGCTAAATGTGTCTATAGAACTAAACTACCAGGAGGAGGAGTCCAGGTAGAAAAAAAAACAAATTGAGATAGATAAAACAATTTGCAGGAAATATGTGACCATGTTACGATTTTCTGGAACAGTGAAAACCTTCTAAGGAAAGAGTCACTCCCTGCATCGGGGAAAGGACCTGTAGCAGTACCATGAGCCCCAGTAGTAGACACTATGATAAACCCGAGAGCTGGGGGGAAGAAGAGATTTATAATGCAATTTGCTCAGGGAGATGACTCGTAACATGATACTTACTGAAGCACAGCCAGAATTATGTAGATGTTGTAATTGAAGAATTAAAACAATGAAAAAGCTATTGTAAGTTGTGTTAAAATACAATTTTTAAAATACTTTTGATAATTATTAAGAAAAGTTTTTGCCTTTTTGTTATGATTATATGAATAACAGAGTAACATCATCAAAATAATTGCATATACATACAGTTGCAGAAATCAATCAATATAAATGTTAAATAAGCAACAACAAAAAAGCTAAGAGATTTCACTGTGTATACAGTTGCTTTTCATGATGGCATAGAAACATTTTTCAGTAGTCTACAGAATGCTTATCACAAAAAAAAAAAAATTATGCAAGCTTTGAAGCCTTAACACTTTTACCTATATGAGATTCCAGGAAAATTACTGTCATCATAAAACACCCACTTTTCTTTTTTCTGAGCCATAAAATACATATCTCCAAAAGCTGATTTAGAATGACAATAGAGTTTATTAGCTATTAAGCACTTCTTCAGGATAATTCCACCTTAAACTTTTGAGATTGTGCAGCTGCCAGAACTATAAAAAGGCTGCACATTTCCAATATTTTTGCCTAATCAAATTAAGAGACCAAACTATTAATATTCTACTTACCTCCTAGATTCATTCCAGCTTGCAGACATTTCTGTAATCGACAGGCTGGGCAGTTCTTCCTCCGAATCTTATCAATTATGCAGTCATTCCTTCCCGCACACAGATAATTATGCTGTCCTGCATGAACCAAAACCAAAATGCATTATTAGACTATGTATTTAAATAATTCCAATTTCTTTTCCTCTCATTTTGCAGTCATTTTGGGTTTTTATTAACGCAAAAATTCCCAATCCCATTCTTCAACCTTCCCAATAACCTTGATAATTTGCCACAGGCCCTACTAGGAGCTTTTCTTCTTTTTAATTTAGAAAAGCAGGACTTCACTTGCTTTTTTTATTTTTTCCTTCTTTGTATTCAGGCCACAAATGATTGTTATGAGATTTTTTCGAATATCCTTATATGCACAGGTATCACAGATCAGCCAAACAACTCATAGTTTTTGTACAAAACCAAAAGCTAGTCACAGTGTTAAAGAAATTCATAACCTAAAGCAGGAATGAAAAGTAGAGGTGAAGTTTCCAAACATATTCCATTTTCTTTAAACAGCTCAATGAGTAGTTGATTTCTGATTTAATACCTTTTATACTGCAGAATTCTGAAGGTTTATCAAAGCAAGCTTAAATCATAACATGTTACTTCAGTTCCATAAAGCCCACAGAAGCACTCATAAAGAGACAGCAGTTATACAACACACAACATTTAGAAGAAAGGAAATACACGGGCCAGAAGGAAAAGAGGCTGGCATTAAAGAAACTTGAAGATTCAATTCTGCTTTGTGGGACGAATGTAGGTAGAGCCACTGAATGCGGTTTGTCAGACAAGGGCACTACCATGTGGACTTCTCAAATAAGGTGCTTGAATTGGGTGTGGGAGAAAGGAAGCCTCAAGGGTTTAGTTCAGCGTGACAGAGAACGGAAAAGATTTGTTGAGCTGCCTGAATCCAGGGATGGCTGCCAGGACCTAGGGAGGCCACAATCAGTTTGTAGGAGATAGGGCAAAAAGCCACACAAAGGGTTTCCAAAGGAAGGACAAAACGAGAGGACACAGCTCACAGGAGTACAATGCTGCAGGGCTTGCCAGCATCCAAAATTTGAGAAAATAGTGCGGTGTAAAATACAACAGTGTGCTGCAGCTTTACATAGATGGCACTGTAAGAACTACCAAGCCTCAGGGAGAGGCATTTAAGAAAAAAGCAAGAAACTCATTACTCTGTAAACTAAATGCAAGCTGGTAACAATGATGTCTGAAACAAAAGAGAAAGGAAAAAAATAAATAAATAATAGGACTGCAACTGCAGTAACACCAACTGACAGCTAAGCAGAGAGTCTCCTGAGCTAATTGCCAATGAAAGAGATGAGACACAAAGAAAACCAATAATTAGCAATCAACATGAGTGTTGATAGCAAAAACTGGTGCAACCGATGGAGGCTGGGAGGGGAAGAAACACCTGGCAGCGCCCAAAAGCGGAGCCATGATTTGATGCTTAGGCAATTGGAGAGTGCAGTGGGAGCCAAGGTACAGGCTCAAGAAGGGGACAGAGCTGCAGCAGAACAAGAGGTCTAAGATATTCTCCCAAGATATTTTTCACAATGCACAAATGCCTCCTCAGGAAAAGTCAAAGAGCATATTCATGAGACACAGGAGACCTGGCTTCTATTTTGAGTTCTTAGAGAAGTTTGCCTTAAATCTTCAGATAAGTCATTTCATATCTCCATATCTGACTTACTTTCACCCTCAGCCAACGTTATCTATTCAGACATAGAACTGAAGTTTGGGCTCGCTCTTGCATCTCTGCAGTGAGCATGTCACACAATTGCTTCGATCCTATTTGAGTAAGCAGCGTGTTATTGCTACACCACAAAGATACTGCCATCTAGTTAATGCTGTGGAGGTCTAACCACTAAGCAGAGTGGCAAATGACAATAAAAAGATTAAATTCTCAGCTAATTACAGAATGAAAACCTGTTTATCCCATAACGTTAATTGTATGGAGTGATCTGTACAAAAACCAGATTCATCTCTTATGTACTTAATTCCTATTTTTTGCTCAGTACTGAACACATCTAAAGCAGCAGCAGCATGAAAGATAAATTGAAGTGGTAAACAGCAGTGTTTAAAATAATGACGTACTGACTGGAGATGGCTTATACGCCTTTACAAACATCAGTATCTGGATTTTTATGCTATTTTTTGTGGAGAGAAGGAAAGAATTGGTATTTTCTGCAGTGAATCCAAGTACGATTGTTCAGTGCTCATACAATGTCCTTTGTACATCACAGTACTGCAATACCATTTTTAGTCTTTCACAGGCGGGTGCAGGCTATTAATAAAAGTCAGCTTTAATGCTGTGAAATGAACCCCATTGCAGAATATCCCTGAAGGCAGTTTGTTTTATGAAACTGTACACCTGTTAAGTCAATATTTTTCAGTACCACTTTCAGAAGCTAATGACTTTAATAGAAAGAGGTTAACATTTATGTACTCCAGGATAATTACTTGGGCCACATTTGTAAATATTGTAGAAACTTTTATTTTTTATTCAATCACTGTCAAACAGCGACACCATAAGAAATTCTCCTACTGCAGCAAAGTACTTCCATGTCACCCTCTCAGAAGGTTTAGGTAGCTTGAAATTATTATATCATAGCCTATCATAGAATCATAGAATTGCTCAGGTTGGAAAAGACTTTATAGATCACGGAGTCCAACCACGACCTAACCATGCTACCCTAACTCTAACAACTCTTCACTGGATCATGGCCCTGAGCACCACATCCAATCGGTTTTTGAACACATCCAGGGATGGTGACTCAACCACCTCCCAGGGGAGCCTATTTCAGAGCTTAACAGCCCTTTCTGTAAAGAAGTAAGGAACTATCAAATAGTTTCAGAAAGCACAACTAAGTAAAGATTCATCATTTTTTTAATCGTGCATCTCCGAATACTAACATATGGTAAAAAATCTGTAAGTAGTTCCAGTAAGCAAGGGAGAAGTTTTCCATTTAGCAAATGTCTTCTGTAAATCAAAGAGACTGTCAAGTTTTTCTTTCTTAAAAATAAATAAATAAATAAATAAAAAATCAAATTACCATGGCCATCTTAAAACTTACATTAATTAAAATAACTTGAAAACTTAAACAACAGAAGAAATCAGCACTTGGGTAGATTTTCTATATATAGTGTAGCTATCAAAGAAGAAACATTCAGTTGCAAATCTGCTGTATCATCTATTATGAGACAAATGACACATTTGAAATAAAATTGATTTTGTAAAATAAGTTAGTAATGCAAAGACTCTCATAATGAATCAGACTCTTCCATTAGTTTGGCATGACCCTCGCTCATGCCCCTAAACTTCAAAATCAACCCAAAAACTTATACATCTGAGACTGATGTGACTCTCTCTTCAGCACCTCTGGGGGTTTTTAGATCTCCATGAGGTGATGGAGATCATCCTGCAAGGAGGCTTGCAGTGGCTGGACCTCTAACATTTTCAAGAAGCATATCCGTGCTTAGCTTAACCCAGTTATTCTTTTTATCCAGTTTAATCACCTGCAAGTGGGCAGGGAAGTGACAGAGTGGATATCAGATACTCATCTCATATATGCTAATGCATTAAGATGAAAGTAATTTTTATATATGCCCTTATTAAGTGCATTTATACATGGTAATTCCTGTTCCATCTGTAATACAAAGTAACAAAGGATGCCAGGAAAGTTTTCTGCTCAAAATAAATAATTAATACATACTACAATGCTACATACTAAGAGGCTATAAAACTCTGTCATAGCTACGGCTGAGCTAAAAGAATATTTGAGTTTGCACTTTTCATGCATCGCAGAACGACACATACTAAAATATGCACAAAAATCCTTAATAAGGGAGAGAACTGAAAAGCAGTTAAGAGCTCTTTAATTCTCTAACTTTATAAGATTATGAAATAAAACAAAATGGATGCACTCATAAAATCTTTCTTCTCATTTTCTTGAACAAGTAAAGTTCAGCAGGAGAAGCGGGAAGGAAAAAAAGCATTTCTTATCTGGCCAATGAATTATTGCCCAAATAAGGTTGCAGCAGAAATCTGCAGCATCAGTTGTGCCATTCCCCATTCCAAAACTCCAGCACGACGACTGTCTGACCAGCCCCAGAGCCTGACACGCTCAGCTGTGCTTGTGTCCATGGGCTGAGCTCTTCGTAATACTTCAAGGCACTCAAGTCTGCAGTAGGAAGGAGTCTAGATATTTCTTGCCAGTAATATTTCTGTTACTGCCTAAGGCAAAAGTAGAAAATTACAGAACTCTGTGAAATATTCCACATTCTCTCTCCGTTTTGTTTTATTTTTAAAATTTTTTTGTAAAGTCTAAGTCAGGAGCTCGCCTGTTGAAGAAGCAACTACTATGATCAAGTGTCAAACATTGTAAAAAAAAAAAAAGGAAGAAGAAAGGAACAAAGAAAGAAAAGAAAAGGAAAGAAAGATGAAAGAAAACAGTGCTGGAAGAGGATCCAAAGCCTGTTTAATTCAAGGCCATTCATGGAAGCAAGATAAGGCTAGCTTCATAGTTCAGGCAGATTGTTTTTTCCACCCATCTAAATTTGCCAACAAACCTGAGGAAAGGTTTCCTGCAGCTTCCCTACACAGCACTCGATCAGGCCAGTGCCTGGCTAGCCTGTAGGGTGTAATTTTTTTCCCTTCACATTTTACATGACGAGGAATATTTTGCAACAGAAAGAGATTTTAGCACTCCCCACAAGATACACGGCGTAATAGTCTGCCACCTTCCTTACAACAATCTCATGCTTATCGAAAAATGCATGTTCCACATCTCTTTGCTAGACTAAACAAATTCAGTTCTCCCCATCTTCCCTCACAGGTCATGTTTCCTAAATCTGTCACCATTTCTTTTATTCTTCCCTGCTTTCTTTCGTACACGCAGCACCCAAAACCGGACACATTTTTCTTGTTGAGTTCCACCGCTGCTAAGCACAATGAAATGGTTACTTCCCGCACCTTGCACACAGCACTCTGCTAACACAATCCTGCACCCGATCTGTCTTCTGGCAATTGCCTGGCGTTGTTGACTCATGCTTGTGGTGCTCTGCTCTGACACCCAGTGCTTTCCTGCAGCCCCACTGTGAGCTCCTACACGTGGAGCCGGCGCTCCCCATCCCGGATGGGGCCACGCAGCCATGCTGCATCCCCTTGGGCAAGGTGAGGGAAAAGTCCGCGAGTCTCACTGGCACAGCCTCTGAGACAGCAGCGAGCTCTGGGATCCAAAACAAAGACGTGATTCAGAAAGCCTCGCAAAAGGAGAGGAAAGTGAGAAAACAAGAGCTGCAGCTAAGGAGCAAATAAAGCAGAACAAGCTTTAAAAAAACCCTCAACTTTTAAAATAGCATCTCACTGGAGCATATCAAAATGCATGTGAAATTCACAAACTTTCCTTCTCTGCAAAAAGAGAATTAATACGTTAACTCAACGAACTGTGGGCGGAGCTGCCTGCTCCTACAGACAATAGCCCAGCAGAGCCTCCCTGGATGCTGGAGGGGCCAGCATTCACCTGCAGCCCCACTGGCTGGAGCTGCATGCCAGTGCTCTGACCCCTTCAGAGTCTGTGGGCGAGCAGCAGGGCCTGCCTCTCCCCACATTCCCCAGGTAGGAAGTGCATCACCATAACAGTGATGCACATCAAAGTCCCATGGCTGAGAGTGCTGACCAGCACCTGCTGAGTAGGCACAGGGATATTGTTACCTGCCCTCCTTAGCACAAGGGAGGGGAGGAGAAAAAAAAATCTGGGTTTTATGGCTCTACACCACAACCCTTCTAGAATCAGGGGACCTATTTCTTGTTCAGTTCTGTCCCTCCCCTCCACCCACCAGCTCCCCAATGGCACACGCATGGCCACCGCAGCCACTGCCAGCGGCTGCAGTTTTCCCCTACTGCAGGAAACACAAGTAAAACCTGCTGCAGAAGATCAGCAGGAGGAAGAGATGCCTCTCACCTCAGCCAGAGTTGTCCACAGTACACAGAACTCTGGGCTGGGATTTCTTGTCTTGCTGCTGTAGCCCTAATGAAGGGGGCTGCCTCTTAGAACACATTCTGCTCACCCCAGCCACTCCTCTGTACTTTCTGGGGTATGTGACAGACTCCTTTCACCCAGCTCTGGGACCCTCACATATTTTATGAAACTGAAAGCCTCATACTCTCTTCTAATTAATACAAATAAACATTTTCTATCTTTTTATAGACCAGAATATAAATAGAACTACTGCTAAAACAATTGTTTCCCACATGCAAAAATTTTCTATTTCACAGGAGTTATGTTGCACCTTCAGGAAACAAACTGCATGTAATATCTAAGGATTTTATTTCAGAATCTGACATACAAACTCTCAAATCAGCATGTTCAGTAAGATAAGATGAATCTCTTTCAAAACCTCAGTTTTCACAGAGCCTCTATTCCTTGCAATTAAAAAAAAAAAAGCCAAACACTTGCTAGTCAACAGAAATCAAAACTGCATTCTTGTTTAAAAGGTCCATTTGTTACACAGTTGAGGAGTTGGGTTGGTTTTGTTTTTTCTTTTTTTTTTTTTTTAGCAGTTGACAACTGCCCAGCAACAGCAGCCTATGTTTGCAGTCACTATTTTAGGCTGCATCACATGTCAATTACATAACCTTGTTTTACTGCTCTTGAACTGGTTCAAACAACCTGGGAAGCAGATCAGGGCCGTCGCTCCTGAGCTGCAGGCCTGGAGCAAATGCAGCCCCCTCCCCACTGAAGCCATGGCACTGCCCCAGTGCCAGCCAGTCTGCAGTGCAGGGACACACTGCCCATTAACCAGCCCATCCCAACCATCGTAAACTAACAAGGCTGGGTCATCATGCTTTATGAGAATCGTGGAATCAGCTTACAAATGCCACAAATGAGGTGCAGAACTTAGATATAAATATTGCCTCTTCGTTTTATACACCAAACACTCAGTTTGTATTTTAGAGTTTGAAAAATGCGGTCCCACTTTCACATCATCTCCTTTGCCACTCCACAGCCCTACTCACCTGGCCCCACCAACCCCAGACCATGGGACTTCCAGCTGCAGGTAGAGGTCCCATCTGCCAAGCACTCAAGACAATATTCATCTAGTATTATAATTATTACAGAGAGCGCCTATTGCATAGGTATAGTCTAAATCTTTTCCTGAAGCAAGAATTTCTAGACTTCCTACCATTAAAGACTTAATTTGTTCAGGTGTTTGGAAAAATATTCCCCACATTTAGGGTATTTCTGGCTTGCCTCTCATCCTTGATCACCTCCAACTAGTTCCAGATCCCAAGGCATCTTTTGGTTTCTTTAGTCTTTTACGTTGATGGATCAACTCATCTAAGATTGTTATGCTTTTCTAATTCTTTCTTTCTACTCCCTCCTACCACTTCTTTTCTTTCCTTCAGTAAAATTTATTTTTTAACCTGGACTTCTTCCTTCTATTTCCATCTACAGGGCTCTACCCCTCTTGTTCTACATTTTTTGTTTTTGTTTTTTGTTTGTTTTGCTTTTCATTTCCTTGCAAATGCATCACTTCCTCCATTTAGCCAGTATCTCTGTATCTCTAACTACAGTATCTCTAACTAAGTATCTCTAACTATATCTCATCAGGCACTTTTACACCTCTTTCCAAGGTTGCAACTCATTTTGTACACCTAAACAAAGCAGTACAACACCAGCTGGGATGTGGATAAAAGCACAGTCTCAACAGCATTGTTCTCTGTAGGGTCTACGGAGCCCAGCTAGGGTTCTTAACAGCACAGGCACACCACTTGTGTGATGCTCTAATAGCGAGGACAGCCTATGAACTTCAACAACACAGTATTTTTCCAAAATTTCCATAAACTTTAGACTTTGTGTTTAACTGTTATTTCTCATTAACATATCATATGTTCTACCAATTGAAATACATGCTAGTAATTCTTCCCAGATATCCCAGAGAAAGAGCTACAGGTTGTTCTTAGATGGGGATCGCATTACGATCAAACACTCTGTGCATGAACTACCTACCACATTTCCTCCCAGAAACTGAAGTTTGAAGGCAGAGATGAAGTACCAGTGCCTTCACCATTGGTGACTGTACATTTAAAGCCTGAAAGCGGAGCAGGGAGTGCTGCGTTCACCTAGCTCTTTTACAGCATCACAGTTGTCTACCATTAATAACTACACACAAATGCCTACTTGAAATTTCTTTACTCAGGATTAGCCATCAGTGGATAGCTAATACAACAGCTCAGGAAATACAATACGTCAAAGTTTTCATATTGCCCTATGACTGCTCTCACCATACACATCAAAGAGCACAGATCGCAGTGATCTACCCTCTTCAGTATAGCCACAGCCTGCTGCTGGAAACCTGCTTTCACCATGGGCTGAGAGAAGGTTAAAAAAAACAATTGGTACAGTCTGGTGATCCTGGCAAAGGATATGAGAAGATATAAAAAATTGTTCTCACTCACTATTTTAAGCAGAGCGAAAGGGCACCGATGAGAGGGATCAAGGAGAGAGGAAATTTGGCAAGGGAGCATGGGCTGTAGCCTAAAAGAGGCCACTTGTACTCTGCAGTAGAAACCATCCAGCAGGGATGAAACCAATTAAGAACAGTGAGGCAAGGGAACAAACAAATATACGTAAATATCTAATATTTGAGACATGTGCCTTTTCTTCCATCACGCTTAAAACATGCTACACAATTCTGAAAAGCTTCTCAAAGACTGTGCCTGGGGGATCCAGCTGTCCAATTACCCAGGGCACTGAACCACCAGTACAAGATACACCCCAAGCTGGAACCTGGAGAAAACCTGAGCTGAAACCATCTCTGGGGCTCCAGCTGCAGCGTCCCACTCCTATCTCCACAACAGAGATAGAATTTGCACCAAGCAAACAGTTCATCAAGGAGGGCAGCTGGGGCCTGAAGCTTGGAGCAGCGAACAGAGCTCTTGGTTCAGTATGCTGGAAGTTTAAATCCAGCCTTGATTTAAACTGGTAATTCTCATGTAGTCAAAGAAATGTTGAATCATACTAAATTGCACAGAAAAGGAAGAGGAGAAAATACATTTCAGCGGACAAGGATCTGATTTTTGCAAAGCATTTCAGATTCAGTGAAATCACACTGAATTGGAAATATGGTTAAGATGAAAACCAAAGAAAAACATCTACAAACACCTAAATAATCTGTTAGAGAGCTAAATGATTTTTTCTGTTTTGAAGTCAGTTTTCTGTTCAATTGTTTATAATTTCAGCTTACATTGAACACAGTAAGACAAAGAGTCAGAATTAGAGCTCGGAATGATATTGTTTTGACAAACTCAGATATCCAATGTTTTACAGTATTTTCTTCTGCAGCAACTTCCAAATTTTTCTTTTTGTTTTAAATTTTAAATGCAGACCAATTTTGAAGTCTATGAATTCTGTTATCTACAGAGCAGTACGCATGATAGATTTACAAGAGATCATGTTGCATGCATGATGCTTACTTCTGCTTTCCCATGCTAAAAATCTGATAAGGCATTCTTGACATAGTACAAAATATAAAACACTTTACTGGAAAGTTTCAATATACAAGACATGTTCCAAAAGGACTGCAAATACTTCTTGCATTGTGTTTATTTGAAAATATTTGTGATATAAGCATATACATGGCAGAAGCTTGTTAGACAAATGGAGAGAGTCTACTTCAGACCACTCAGCCTGCCCTGCCATTCAGCTCATATAGTCAGGCATGCGTCCAATCATGGTCACAGTTATCATTTGAAACAGGCAAACTAAGAAAGAAATTGTATTCTTGCAGGAGTGTTAATACTGGGTTTGTCGATTCCATTTTGTAATTTGCCATGCTAGGCAGACACACTCAGTGAGATTCATGGTATTTTTATAAGGTACAGAAAAACAGTTATCTTGTTTTGCACGGTAAAAATTTTGTCCAACTCTGTTGTCAATGAAAATACTGTTCACTTTTAATTTATTTCATTAGTAACCTCTTTGGTTTTTTTTTTCCAAATAATTTCAACTCCAAGCCTGTAAGTTCTTGAACATTCAGCAGATTATAAATTTTATTCTGTGTGAATGACACATTATCTTCAAAGCATATTTTTCTCTTCCCTTTTTCATTTCTCTCTTACAGTTTACTACAGCTCAGATTGAAAATATGCTAAACCCATAAAACTGAATATTATTAGGAATAATAGCATCAATTTAAAAATATGGTCTACACATATGCTGATGTATTTTCCTCTGGTCACTAGCAAGCTTTTATTTTTTTTTAAGGATGCAGATAATAAAATCACAACAGAAGCTTTTGGCAACATCTCAATCTCCTGCTGAAGTGAACTTAATCCATTTTTTCACTTCTGAAATATGTAAATGTCTATCTGTTTAAGTTCTTCATTTATCTATGCATATATTTATTACAAGCAGGAACCTCAGCTCAGTGCTCTTCCAGGTCAATCAGAAGAAACAATTGGAAGGAAGAAGATGAAGGAATATCAGAAGATCTCTTGATTTTAATGAGATTCTCAAACACATTACAGTATTTTAACAGCCAAGAACTTAAAAAAAGTTGAAGTAGGTTAAAAGGATATTACACTGATCACAATATCTGTTTTAATCTTAACAGACATGACTAAGTTTCTGCAAGCCCCTCCTGAAAACACTGCAGGATTTCCACGCTACTGTACTGGACAGCCATGAGTCCAAGGCCTCCTTCCCCTGAATTTAGGTCAAGCTTGCTGGGCAGCCTTGTCTACAGTCATCATTCACAACTCCTGAAAAGCAGCTTCTGAATGGAGCATGGCAATCCTCCCATGCCCCTGGAAACTGCTGCTTCACCCTCTGCTTATTCATCCCAATGCAAGAAGCTGAGCAAGAATAATTCATCAGCAAACACACAGACAAAGCTTTGCTTTGCAGTCATCCCAAACTTCAGCACAGCTGCCTTCATCTCACTGGTGATGTTCTCAGTCTCATTCAGCCAGGCATGCTGGATTTGAGCCCCTCAGCCAGGGCAACCAGAGACATTTCACTCAGGAATCATCCCAGCTAACACTACAGATAGCTCAATTCTCATGCTGTGCCATTTTCAATGCCTATGAAGTCATCACTGGGTGTTAATGAAAAAAGTCATCTATGTAAGCATACCAAATTTTTCAGACAAACTGCATACCTTCTAGCAGAGGACTTAAAAGGGATCGCGCCTTTCCTGCACCATAAGAAAATGAATATTTAGCTAATATTTAGCTAATATTTAGCTAAGGACGAGTACAGCATTTCAGCCTGAAAAACAGTGCCCACTGAAAACAAAACTGACAACCAGAAAAAAGTCATCCCAGAGCATACATACAGCATCACCAAGGCATAATCTGAATTATTTCATTCTACTTTCGAAGATCATTCTGCCTAATTGACGTAATTACTGTTGCGAAATGTTTTGCTTAGTAAAAACTGAAGACCAATTATGATTTAATTTATATCCAAGAACTCACCCCTGAATTAGGGTAGCTGCTCCATCATGGTATATATTCTCATTCCTTGCATTCATATTTAAGAAAAATAAAATAAACTCCTCAGTATATTCACATTTAACCTCACACAGAACATGTCTGAATGCAGACTTCTTCAGTCCTAATTCAATTTCCATAATTAAAATTCTGGGAGTACTAAGCAGACTGAATTAATTTTAGTTTCTTGCAAGCAGCTATTTAATAAAAACTCACGTGAACCAAAATGTCATTGCTTACAAGAAGAGTATGAATGGCACGAACATCCTCTAGGTTAACCTTAATGAAATACAGCAGTTTTCTTATTACAGTGAGATAAAGGTTCAATTTTGCCAAAATCAAATCTCTTTTCAGCAATAACCATATTATCAAGCCTGTAAGTGAGGTCAACTGAGGAAACAGATGATTTAGGGTGGTGGTCACTCAGTACAAAGTCTTTGTGCAGGCTTATCTCAGTTTCACTCATCTGACAATGTATTTTTATATGCACTAAGTGGTAAGTTTCACTACTGGCATCAAAAGCAGTTGCTGAATCTTTGAAGAATGATAATAACTGAAGGCAAGACTCCACTTGTCTAGAGCACACATTAAAAGTAAAGGTGATAAAATTTAAATTTAAAACAAAATTGGAAGTTTTGAAAAGGTCACTATGATCAAAAATCTGATCTACTTTCTACTCATGCGAGATTTCAGTGTAATATAGTCCACCCCAATTTCTAGTTTCAAGAGCACAGACCAGTCCTCTACTTTTTCTAACATATCCTGAGTTTCCTAGCTCCATTCTGTCTTCTTTGGAAGTAACTTAGAAATTGACAAGAAGCAGTGCAGTCTTCCTAAGAAGATATGCTTGCGTCTGAAAACACGGAAAGATGAAAATTAAAAGCAGATGCACTTTATACACTAAAAGGTTTTTTCACTTTGATAAGTGGATAATAATGAAGTGTAGCACGATGTTTCATACAATGTATTTATCCAGTCTGGTTTATCTTCACTCCAAAGCAGCACAATGATTTCAAATTTGGAGCACAGCCAAAAGTCACAGGCAGAAATAATTAAGGAATTACGTTGAGAGATTGATCATTGTCAGGTTTTGGGGTTTTCCAAGAGGAAAACTGACTTTTGGCTACCAGAAAACTTGAGTTAAAACGGTTCTAATAAAAGATCAAGCACAAAAGTGAACTAGTTTTTGAAACAGAATAGGTGCTAAAAAAAGATAACTTGAAGATGACTTAATCCTGCCATGACTACCCTGTTTAAGCCTGGAGAAGTTGGTAGAGAAAACTTCTCTTCACCAAATGTTACCAGGGAACATTCATTTTTCTAGACAGCATCTATACCTTGGTCCTGATTTTACCTCACAAGGTACATAAACCCAACAAACATGGTAGGAGAATAAAACTGGTAATGTCTTAGAAGCATGGAAAGTGTGAATTCAAGGAAGACACAGGAAAGTCAATGCTCCTGTAAAGTGGAGCATGTTGGTAATGTTTAGGAGAGCACATAACTAGCTGATGCCTCCACTGTGGCTCTCCAGCCACTGAAGGAGGTGCACCATCAACCCCATGGCTTTCTTAAGACTGCTTGAATGCCCATGCTTTCTTCTATATTAAGAGCTTTCGGTAATGCAGAGCTGAAATTATCCCAAGAACACAAAATCATCTGTAAATATAAAATACAAGCTTAAGGCTCTGAAGGATAAGAACAACAGCGCTTAATCTCTAATTTGCCCAAGTGTAATTGTCTGCACAAAGAAAAAGGGGAGATAGGGCCACAAGTGTAAAAAAAGATCTGCTATTTCTCTGCAGAAAAAAATAGTGCTGGTTGGCAGTTCCCTCTGGGCACAGCATCTTCTTTCTGCTCCTAGGAGCACTGGCACCCCAGTTCCTTCCAAGGTAATAGTCCCTGAAGATGTTGAGTCAGCCAGCAGATCGGGAATGCTTACTTTAGAGGGTGATATATGCAGATATGGAAATACTGTTGGCGACGCAGTCATGCAAAAAACGTATTTTATTTATTCGCCAATGAACAATGCCCTGTTCATTTTATCCCCTACATTTCTCATCCACTAAACTCTAATTCCTCACCTGAAAGAAAACTATTTATATATTAAGCAAGAAATTGAAAATCCAGTTAATTGTTATTACTTGGCAAGATTTACTTGATGAGAAGACTCTATATCAGCTCTGCCATTAAAATTTTCTATAGCCAGTTCCTCCTGAGGATAAGACACCACCAAATGCTAATAGTTTATCATGCTGAGAAGATATTCTGTGGAGTATCGGAGGGACTAGTGCTTATTTTGATCTCTTCACTAGAAGTAGGATGAAAAAAGGAGGAATTATCAATGTAAGTGTGGATAGAGAAATAATATAAAAGGATATAGAGAAATTAGAAGCAAAGACAGGAAATAGTAATAAAATTGCAGTTAGAGAAATGTTACTGCAAGTGCCCAGGGAATAATTTAAAATAAACAGTAAACAATAAAGCAAAATTTGGAAAGCAGTAATGTCATGAGACATCTTGATAACAGGACAATTGAGATGTAAGAAATAACATAGCAAAGGAGGATCTAAACAACAGAAACACCTCTGGTTCCTTCTGTAGGAGCATTATACAACAGGGTAGGCTTGCACAGCAGAGCTGCCTTCTTGTATTTCTTCAGCAGCCACACCTGGAATATTGTATGCAGTTCAGGCACTTCATTACTGGAAGATATAAACAAACTGGAGGAAGTCCAGAGAAGTGGAACGGAAATGATTAGAAGCTGGAGGGAGTGATTTACCACGAAAATTTAAAGTAGTCCTTTACCCATCTGTAACTTTTCTGATAATTAAAGACAGGAAATGATAACGGCCTAGTTCAAGTCTTCAGTCACATGCCTTAAACACTATGCCTTGGGCACTTAAGCATGTGCCTAGTTTTGAGAATAAAAGAGCACGTGAAGATTTTGACCTGATGTAGAGAATAAGATTAAACAAAGGAAAAGGAAAAAAGAGGCAAAAAAAAACGAGGTTACATCCTCCCAAGAATCAATTATGCCTAGCAACTACCATAAAAGGAGGAGTTGTATTACTTGTAATTTTATGTTTTATTGCTAATAATGGAAAGATTTGTTTGCATGTACAAAGTTTATTTTTCTGCGAGACAACAGGACTTTGCAAAATGAACAGTTATTCACATATGTCTTAGCAGCCTTTGTCCCCAGTGTGTAGGTAGCATCAAGTCATCCTGTCAAGGATCAAGGTAAAGGACATAACAAGTAAGCCAATCCTTTTTCCCCACACCATGTAAACGACTTGGAACGGCTCCGCAAAATGAAGAACGATATCTCAGCAGGAAAGAAACTGGATTCTCCTAGCTCTTCACACACTGACATTGCTGGGAAGTGATCTTTAGAAAGGCAACATTTTATATAACTGTAGAGCTGTCAGCAGGGCTCTAGTAAAAGACACTTTAAAAGTCATGTAGACGCTGTCAGAGGCTGATCGAGGGAACGGGTGATTACCATCCACACAGGTTTTGCATGCAATCTCAACAAAAACACCCAAGCCCCAGCTGCAGGAAGCCTGAAAACAAGCTCTATTAGATGCAGCTTGCTATCTAATCCCCAGACAACACTCCAGGTCAACAGGAATGCCTGGGCACATAGGATTCCCAGCCCCTGGATTTACAGGCTCAACCTCCCACAAGTAGGATCTCAAGAGTAACCACGCACTGTCCCAAACCCAGTCCTCTTCACCCTGATTGTGCTTAACATCATTTCTTGTTGGTGCTTCAAATAATCAAATGATAGGGTTTCAGTCCGGATAAATACTCCTGACAGATTTTACCTCATAGCTGGGAGAAAAACTGTGGAAGACAGAGACCTGGAACAAGACAGAAGTCTACACTGTTTACTGGGAAGTCTACATTTATTACTAAAATTATTAGATATGCAAATCCAAATGGAATGCTGTCCGAGGCTTTTGTTGACGCAAGCTTCATTACAATTTCTGCAATACTTTTGTAATTCAACATTTACCTGGAACCTACATTTAGATTTATGAGAATGAGATAAGAACTGGCACAAAGTCAACGGCTCTCAGCCTCAGTGCCTTGATTTTATATTACTATTTTTATGGACTTTCTGCAGTACAGTTTTAAAGGTTTGGCAGAAGGTAAAATGACTGCATGGTTGAACATTGCTTTCACTACTTGTAAGGTGGTATCTATGAGCCTCAGAGCCCTACTCCAGGGACTTTTTTTTCCCCCTCTCCTTTGTATAGTATATGTCAAAATGAATCTGCAAATTGGATGAAATCTGCCAAAAAACAGATTATCATCAGTGGGTCTTGTAGGACTACATATAGTTAAGGTTGCCTGACACTTCTCATTTTAAGACCTCATTTTCTATTGCTTATAACTTTACCACACAGTAACAGTTAGGGCTGAGATTTTCAATGCTGGATGTCTGCCTCGGGCTGAATTTTATTTTGTGAGTGTAAGAAAGTATCAGCTAGAAGTACCAAGCTTAGTGCAAACTAAGTTCGTGAATAAGGGTAGAGAGAAACATGTTGGTTTTTCCCCGGTGTTACATTTGTCAAAGACATATTTAAGAAGCTCAAGAGCCTTCACACTTTGAGACAGGCCCTTTGAAGCATCACTGCTCTGATACCACAGATGTGCCTTTTGCCATCTCATACATTATCACTTAAAATTAAAATGGATCACAGTATAAAGCACTGAAAAGTTGCAGTTTGTACGTGATATGATTCTCAAAGGTTCTGGCGAAGAGAGTCTGCCAACCTCCGAAGTTTCCTTCTGCAAAGAGCATGATCAGGGCAGAAGGTCTGAGCAGAGCTCGTGCTCCAGCTCTCTCTAGTAGGCAATGCCTTGGCATGGGGACTCTGCACAGAAAACCTCTATTGTGCTCCCAAGTATGTGGCAAAGAAATCTTGGAGGGAAGGGTAACAAGGCACAGGTTGAAAAAGCAAAGAGAGTCACTAGGAGCTGGAAGAGTAATGAGGACAAGAGTTCAGGGAGTCAGCAGACTTAGAAGAAGAGAGGGTCCTCACAAATTGTGGCCAGCAGAGGGATGGAAGGAGACATAGGCAGTGGGACAGCAGAGAATGGCCAGGAGAGCCTGACAGTGCAGAAGCTGATGACTGAAAGACAAGTTTAAAGGGGGGGGGGGGGGGAAAGGTACAGAGGCACGTGTTGGCCAGAAACCAAAGGGGCAGTGAACACAGATGGTTGGTAACCAGACAAGGAGAAGCGGGGGAGAAGAAAATTACTTGGGTGCAGAAAGTCAAGCGTATCTGTCCCTCTACATTGTTAAAGAGAAACCCAGAAATGCCTGGCCTGCTTGTGCAAGGGTCAGTTTCTGCCTACCTTGGTGTGGGTGCCCAGTGGCCAACCATGTTGGCTGCTAGCATGATTTCCTCATGTGGAACTCACAATTCTCAGAAAGGACAGGGACTCCTGAATCATTACAGAAATGTTTTGTCTGGGTTGCTCCAGTAAGGCAGCCATACATCACAGCTCCCTTATGTCTGTAACTACATGCTCCTAAAACAGACTGTGCTAAACCCAACAATGCCCTCCCACACATACAATTAGATTGACTTAATTAGCTAACTGGCTCAGTGGTTTTGGCTGTTTCGGCTGGGTACACCTGTGACACAGACTGATCTACACAGATGAACACTAAGATAAGCATTCATGCTCTGTGGTAGAAAGGACATATGTTGCTGCCCAAGAACTGGGGGCAGACAGACATGTTTCTAAACCAGTGGTGGGTTTCAGACAAGCTGCAAGAGAGGTTGTCACTGCTTGACCTGGAATTGCTGACCTCTGCCTCTCCTTGTTAGCAGGAAGTGGTCAGTTCACCCTATAATTGAGCCATAAAGCATGACAGAGAGCTGGGATTAATGCACTGCTCAGAAATACAGTCAGGCATGAGGAGAAAACCACAGCAGCAGGCTCCTGGCACTTGTAAACGGCTATTAGTTTTAGTTGTGCAAAATGAAATTAACCCAGCTAATCAAGCACTGAGAAACCATAGTTCTGCTGAGGGTGAAGGGTTCCCAGCAAACAGAAGGTACAATACTGCTTACATGCCATTAAAAAAAAAGGAAAGGAAAAAAATAAATAAATCTGACCAAACAGTGAATAAACACAGTATCTGCAGTGCATATATTAAGAGAGAAAACGTCCGTATCTTACAGAAAGAAAGGGAAGCAACAGATTGACTTCAGTCATCACCAAGTTTATGAGCAGTCTACTAAAGCATGCCACAAAATAGCTGTTGTGCTGTTGCAGATGACACTATCCCCCAAATTCTTTTTGACTGCCCTCTTTTGGAGACAGGTTTGCTATTTTTACCCCCTCGCAGATCCAGCCACATGGCTCTCTATGTCCCTCAGACTGCATTTTGGCACTGCCTGGCTTATCACACATATTCCTCACATTCTCAGATGGGTTTGCTATTTGCAAACCTTTCTCCTACTAGACCCTTCAAGCCAGAAAGCTGAGGAAACGTGCAGAGAAAATGGTAAAAAGCATAAGAGAAAAACACAAGCAAAACACACAATGCCAGCACCTTCTGTGATGGGTTCAAACACAAGGCGCTTTTCTGAATAAGAGTTCTCCACTTACTTTAAACCTAATCTTCCTTTATTGGCCTCATCAAGTCTCACTTTAACAAGTCACCCCCATCTCCAGGGGAAACATGGGAGATTGGAGAAACATTTTCCTGCAGCCTGTTCTGTGCTCCCTTTTCTGGATTACAGGAGGCCAATCTCCTCTCTCTGGCTTTAGTTGACATCTTAGTTTGTCCCACATCTGGAAAGAGTGGAAATAGTTCAATATTAAGTATATTTCTCACTTCTTCAGTTGATAAACAACCTTCATTTTAAGTGATGCCTCCCTGGGATACGTATACGTACCGATTTTAGATTAGGGATTTAAGATCTCTACTGCACTGTAAAGCAATACTTCAGTTCTGTCTTTACCTGCTGAATCTTAGCAGGCACTTTGCCTTGTAAAAACACACAGCATTTTCTTTCTTAGTGGCTTACTGTTCTTGCATGATGAGTATTTTACCAAAGACTTCGAGTATGGAAAGAATGGTGACAGTAACAAATACTACCATCATTTTTTAGTAGAAATGGCAATTAAAAATATAATAAGTGAGAGAATAGCAATTACAAGAGCTGAAATGAAAGTCCATAACCATGATGTTATCCTTTGGTTCTCTATTTCTACAACATTTTCTAACTCCATGAAAGAGGATGTTGAAGTAAACATCTCCAAAAATTGTTCAAAAACCCTATTCTGTCTTATCACAAAACTACTTGAGCATATACTAGTACATACATTTTGCTTATGCTCTTAAGTCCTTCACTTTTTCTTACCCTTTCCACGAATGATATTTTAATATTACACAGTCAGAGACCTCCTTGTCATATTTCCTCTTCCGGCTGTGAATGAGTTATTAACATGGAATAATCAGTGAGCATTCTTTCTAGGTTTATTCCATGGGAGTGATTTTTTTTTGTGTGTGTGTGTGCAATACAGACGTGCAAAACTGAAGTGCAAGAAGGAGAGATGCAGCTCAGAATTACCAGTATCTTAATATTATAAAGCTGTATGCAATGCCGCTGCATGAAAATATTCTCAGAATTGTATGTGCCACACATATCTACCATATTTGACAGATTGCCTGCTGCCCTACATTCAGCTAAGAGTACCTGCATGATGACACTGCAGAAGCATGAGAATATTAAATATCACTTCTAGTTCCTACGGCTCTATAAAACACTTGAATATCTGGAATTCAGCTACCTGACAGTATGTACCTTGTATACAGACAAATCAATCTGCAGTGTTGGATAGTTTCATTCAGGAACATGATGCCATCGTGGCAGGGTTAACGCCTTACTGTTACTTGAAAAACTGTAATTGAAAAAATATATCTTTAAATAGGGTCCTATCTTTTAAAAATTTTATAAATAGTTTAGCATGCTAATGCACAAAACATAAGGAGCACTTGTTCCTATCATTATCATTCTGTTGTATCAGAGAAAATTAGCACCTATCACATAATTTCAATCAGTATTGTTAAGGATGGAATTTGCATGCATGATATGGTGTATAGGCTAACGTAAGTCCACTTCCTAAGTCCATGTGGTAAAATGGATGAATGAATAATTGAACGCTTTGCACCAAATATATAATTACTTGTAGGAAGAAAAAAATAGAGCACAAGTTTGTGAAAATGCATATAATAATACTCATCTACAGCTAAACACCGTAGACAAAAAAAAACCCTTTTGGAAATGGAATAATATAGTTAGGTTCCTAAAATGTCTATAGAAAACTTTCAAAAAAGCCTGAGTTTTGAAAGGACAGGACCATTGCAATTCTTCCTGATAGTTATCAGCTTTAAATTACAACAGTTGTCCCAGCTCAATGAAGAAAAAGCTTAGCCGAGCACTTAGCAGAGCATACAAAAGGTCTGTAAACCTTCAAACTGCTGTTTAAATTGTTCCTGTTAGAAGAAGTTACAGCTCTGTTCCTCTGATCTGTTCCCCCACACCATATCATACAGCAACATTATCGTTTTTAATATCATCCATCACCATGCTCTGTAATAAGCAGTGCTGTTCTGACGTTGCAAGAGCTGTTTGCCATATGTCTACTTCTAGCACAGCTTTCCATCCCAATACACGAGTTGCATTATTTATTTGTTACATGTAAAGAAATAAGGGAGTGGGTTTTGCAACACTTAAATACAAAACATCAAGTCCAGTTCTTTTCTGCACTAAAATGCAAAATAAATCAATTTTGAGATGAAGTAAAATGAATAGCTAGATACAAATGAGAAAACTACACTCTTGTTCTTGTGCCTGGTAACAGAACTGACTGCAAATGATTGGAAATGAGTGGATATGGATTTCAGGAAGAATCAGAAAGAACTGCGGTCAAATGAAAATGTACAAATCTGATTCAAAGTGCACCAATGCTTATAATACATATATATTTTTCATTATAAGAATCCACAATATTCTGTTTCTAAAAACAGTCAAATTCACAAACAACTACTCGTTGCAAGAACAATACCAAATGTTTCAAAGAATCCTAATTCTTCCTCTAATCCAATCTTATACTCTTTTTCTGCTTTGTGGACATGGGGCTGTATTTTAAACCAATGCATCTGCCTTCATACTGCAGAGGTTATTTCCATTTTAGTGTTTTTTTCTCCCCCTGTGACTTTAAAATCAGCCTACATTCTACTTGTAAAATAAATTTCCAGACTATAACCTTCCCACGTTTATTTTCTGAGGCATTTATTTAGTAGTCAATTACTTTAGATACTTTTCTGCAGGCAAGAGTTATTGAACAGCTTCAATAAACATAAAAACCTACCGCCTAAATCAGTAATTTCATTATACTCTTCTACTCTTATTACTCATCATCTGGTACACCATTGAAGAAAATTTGTATATGGATTTATTTGTTTATTTATTTGAATCAGAAAAATTTAATCTGTTAGGAGACCCAAATTACTCAGAATATCACTTAAACCTGATAAAGCCATTGGTTATTTTCTCCCTTTTGCATGTGCTTAATAATCAGCAGCATGAAACCAGTTCATCTGGTCCATCCAGAAGTCTGAGCTCCTATTACAGTTATCCAGGGTAACACTGCTCTCCCGCGCTCTTTTCTTCTGGGTTGAGATTACTTATTTTTCCAGTACTAGTCCGTAATGCCCATCAACAAAAAGCAAAACAATATGGCACAGCAAAAAACCCTTCAGAGTCAGGGACATTTTCTAGATGAGAATCAACTAATTCCAAAGCAGATTCTCTCACTTTGAAAAGCAACAGTGGAGGGAAAGTTTGGAACAAGGCAGACTTACTAAGCATGGACTACGATCATCCTAAGGACCATTTTAACAGTTCAGACATCACAGGCTGCACACACAAGTGTCAAGAGAATTTGCTGATATCACTAAGAGGTGTTTTTTTTTTAATTAAACCTGACAGACGATGGCAATCAAATGATGCTCCCAAGGAATGGAAGGGTGCAAATATCATTTCTGTCTTCTATAGCTCTTTTTTATGGTGAGAGTAACCAAACAGAATACAGATGGTCCAGAAGGACTGCGGAGTCTTAGTCCTGAGAGACACACAAGACCCAACTAGACACAGAGCAGAGCAACCTGCCCTGAGCAACAGATTTGGACCAAAGAGTCTCCAGTGGTACTGTCCAAACTTAGCGACTCTGTGATTATTTAACAATGCTCTCTAATCTGTACAATGTTAATCCACACAAAATGCTGCTCATTTCACAAACTTGAGCACAGACTGTGATAGTCCCAACAGCATGAAGCGATCGAGGACCACCTTCTACACCAAATAAACACGATACCCAGCACTGAAGGATAACTTATACCAGAAGAAGAGGATACCCTGTACAGCTTCTAAAAAGAAAAATGTAGCATCTGCAACATATTCAGAAAAGATCATACACTGACCACATCATAACAACCATGTTTCAGTAATCTGTGCAAGCAACTTATACAGTGTCAAGGTTTGAACTGAAATACTAACCATATCAGGATATACTGTATGAACAAAGAAGATAAGGATTAATCGTGAGGAACCCTAACAAATTCCCTCTAATGAAATTTCAGTATGTATTAGAGAACCTGAATTATATCTTCCCAAAATCACTTCCTTCAAGCAGTTTTGCACAGTTCCTGAAAGCCTGAGGCAACTTGCCACTATTAAGCTGCACACAGCTTTCCCCAGAAAGAACCGCCATCACTGACCCTTCTTGCACAAGACCGCCATATAAGAACCTCACTCAGGCCATAGTGCTAAAAGGGCAAGAAATTCCAGTCTTTTAACTCCGCAAAACATCAATTTCAATCGCCAGAATAAATTAATAGAAGCTTCTAAATATATTATACCTTATGTTAACATCATTAAGTCCCCCTTCCTTACTAGACCTCCAGCTTATCCTGTGGACAATGTAATTGATGATTTAGGATGATTATGAACCACTGAGTTAAAAGGCCTGCTGCTCTTAGAATACATGTTCATTTGCTACCGAAAGGAAAATAAAGTACATAAAGGATTACAAGAGAGAGACGAGAGAAAGTCGATACTTCAGGCAGTTGAATGGTGCCCTGGAGAACAGGATTGCATCTCCTTCTTTGCCATAGATTTTATAATAATAAGCAAGAAAGCCATTAATTATATCATCCTTGTTTCCTGAATATCCAACTTGAGTTCCAGAGTCTGATTTGCAATAGTTTAAGCAATCATAGCTGCAAGTATAATCAATGGGAATTGCACTTTGGACATATTAAGTGCTATAAAATGCCAACTACCTCTGCCCCCTGTGGTCCTAGATATCATAAATCAGGAACACCAGATCAGTGGTTACGTACGGGCTTAATCTGTATCTCAACTCCTTGACTGTAAAACGGGAGTAATAACCACACATCTTATCTGGCATTGCAAGGACAAATTAAACAATGTTTGTGAAGCACCTGGATATGGAAGCACTTTCTGTGGTTATGAGCACTGGAGAAAAGCTCTGTAAGGAATGAGTAATTAAGTCTTCTCAGTGAGGGATGAATACCAATCAGCAGTGAAGGCACAGGACTATACATTGAGCAATGAGAAGAATACAAAATATTGAAAAGCTGCTCATTAATTGAATGCTATCCAATCTGTTCAATAAGCAAGGCACAGGTCTCATTGAAAACGTTGTATGTGATCATGTCATTAAGGCTAACTTAGAAAGCATTACATATGGTGCAGATGAACAAAGATGAACAAAGACCACGCATGCTACCAGTATTCATTATTTTCACATTTAGTTGCATTTTGTAACCTTGGTTATTGTTGTTTTTATTTATTTATTTTTCTTTCTCCCAACACATTTTTTTAAAAAGACTATTAAAAAAATTAAGTAGTTCAAAATGCAGAAATCCACCATTAGACCTCATATAAAAACCCACACACAGCAGAAGGAAGAGGTGGTAGAAGGCAGAGCAACCTCCTGGAACTCTGGCATGCCTAAACCTGACACCTGAATAGAAAGGGTTTGCACTTAGCTCCCAGCCTCATTCAATCGGCAACTAAAGAACAGCAAAGACAGGGGAACTCCTACCAAATCCTGTGTGTACAAAACACCTGCAGTAACCCAGCTCATGCACCATGTTTATTAACACATACATCACAACTGAAAGAGAATATGCAGGAACTGCCCGTCCAGAATTTCAAAGTTCTACTTATTTTCCTTCTTTGTAACATGGACTTTAGGCTTTAACTATACCTACTCTGCAGACACAAGCATAATTGCAGGTGATGCACACACTAGGTCACATACCAGCTACTTCAAAGGTTGCGCAAAGCTCTGCAACTCTGCAGCAAGTTCAGAGCTTCCTATTCAGAGCAGGCAGCTCTTGGCATTAAAGCTCAAAAAAATGGAATGCAAGCCTGCTCATTTATGCCTGCTCTTCTAGCAGGGACAAGGTGCAAACAAAAGCCCCCCCCCCCCCCCCCCCCCCCCCCCCCCAATATCCCACCTTTCCTAGGTGGAATCAACCCATCTGCCTCACATTCTCTTTCTAGAGTGCTAGGTTTGGCAACTCAGACATGAAAGACAGGACCAAACAATTGCACAGGTTAAAGCCAGCTAATAATTCTGTTACCAAATTTTGTCTCAAACAATAAACAGCTATGGACTTCAAAGCTGACCACGAGCCATTATAGTTTCTAAAAATCTGACAAAACTGCCTCAGACTAAGTCCACACTTCAAACTCAGGAGAGGCACTCCTGATCTTCAGACTAAAACTGTGCTGTAAAAAAAAAAAAAAGGCTGAAATGCTGGCTTCTTTTAAGGCAGTGGGAGACTTGCCATTACCTTTTCCCACTCTATTTATATCCAAGATGCTAGCAGATGCCTTGTTCCCTCTGTCTATATCAGACAGATCTGTACGTACATTTTATTTCATTTTTTTTGTCTGGAAATTGTTTCCTCACCTTCTTATGGAATCAGGAGATACAAAGAGGTATTTTCTCTCGCTATATGCATTTATGTAACTATTTTGTGGTTTTGTTTGTTTAGAATTTCTTTTAGCCACAACACTGCCAAATTCCTTATTTCTAAGATGGTTTTGCTGAAGGCACACCTTGCAGAATTATCCCTCCTTTTGACTCTTATGTACTAAACATGATCCTGGTAGACCTTCCTCAGGCTCTAAAAAATTTCTGAACCTCGAGGATTACAGAAGAAAAGTTCTATTTGATACTGAAAGGGCAAATTATAACATTGCTTTGATGGCCTGACAGGTACCCCTTAATAAGCACTACTGTAGATGCAAGGAGCTAACGCATCTGATTTATGATATTTTATATGCCTTATGGTGTTTGGCGCAGAGAATCCTATATGCTTATTTACATCCCATTGCAAATTCCCAATTGACCAGTTTGTTATGCATTCACAGTTGTATTCTACTTGGGGTTGCAAGAACCAGCAGTACAATGTCAAAGTCAGACCAATCATAGTGCAATGACAGATTTCCCAAGAGTAAGACTCTCACAGGAGGAAATTATGAGCAAGTATCACCCAGCACGAGGGCACTTGATGAGGTCCACAGGTACCTGCAGTAGCCAATCTGGATAGCAAGATACTTCAGAAGGACTTGTGAGCTTCTTTGTAAACCAAAAATGAGAAATGTCATCTCAGGAGACAGATGTTCAACTGCTGCAATAACTAGAAACCAACTGTCTCATGCAGGACCTGAGCATCTCACGCCAGCTCTTATAAACTAGAGTCCTGCATCCCAGTTAGAATGTGGGTATCCATTATCATTACAAGTAGAATATCCTAAAACATACTAATTGGTTCATCCTTTCCTTTACCATTCCCATTTTCCTTAATTTCTGTAGTTGGATCAACTCTAGCCTTATCAGGACACAACAGAAACTAGAAGAGGTTTGTAGGTCTTTGGCTTATCCAGACTACCAAAGATCATATTATACTATCAGAGTTACTTCTCTTTCTCACTGTTTCAAAGCAGGTACTTCAATCCCACCATCTCCATTCAGGAGATTGTCCCTAAATGTCCCTCTTTTTGATGATTTGAGAAGGCTGCAAAATACCAAACCAGACAATGTCAATTTTACCCATTTGCTGTTATTTCAGTACAGATCTTAGTTCAAAATAAATTCTTCTCTTTCTGAGTTGTCTATTCCTCCACCGTGAAATATTTATAGACAGCAATCATGTCCCAACTCAGACTCTTTTTGGGTAAGCTAAAATAAGCTAGGGAAAGCATTTTGTCACCTGACATAAGATAAATTTTTATTCCCCAGATCATTTCAGAAGCTCTCCTAATGTGTTTTATCTGACTCTGAAGCAAATTGTTTAATGTGCTGCAGACCAAAAGAATACACAGTGCTCCATCATTCATACCATGATGATGTGAATACTACGAAGTACAAATTTTGAACAAACGTGCTACAGAAATGGCTCAGCCATCTTGAGACTGCTACCTGTGTGACTACACCCGAGCAGAACCCCGTCTACCTTCCCCATATGATGCACAGCAGAAATCAATTTATATATTTACTTATTTTTAAGAAAGGGAAGCTGAAGTATTCAAGAAGGCAAGGAATGTATTGAAGTATTCAGGCTAATGGCTATGACATTTGATCTTTGTTAGTCAAAATATTTCTGGTTATCTTAAGTCAGCATGCCTTCAGAGGGCTGTCCCACCTCACTCAGGAAGATTCCGATCTGTGAGAATGTTACCTTCTGATGTGTTAAAATAAACAATAAATAATCAATACTGTAACTCAGTTCCTTATTACATGGTAAGAATGCAAAAGCTCCCTCTCCGCTATGAAAACACGGAAATTAAGTGTTTGAAAGACTTCCTGATGTTTGGATTTGTGACAAAAGGCCATTACTTAAGATAAATCAGTCTTGCCATGGCAAATGTTTTCTGTTTACTGAAGATTCTGCCCATGGAGGCTTGTCATAACCTCCTGAATGTTATGTTATAGATTAAACAGTCTAGAGACCAGTATTCATAAAACAAAGAACACAAGACAAATAAAATAGTGGAGGGGTAGAAAAGTCACAAGCAGATTTCCTTGCAATGTACAAGCAATTTTTCAATGCTAGACAGCAGCTGATATTTAAGATTTTCATCCCTCTCGTTTCTCCTTCTCCACAGCAAAAAAGAATTTTTGGAAAAGAGTTCAGTGCAGATTTTTTAGCATTCCTTGTTGTAAAATATTTTTTCAAAACATTTAAGAAGCCATTAACCAACTTGCAGTTCTATGTGGCACTACACCTGTTAAACTCATTGTTTTAAAACCAGGATGTGTATCACCTAGATGGTTCCCAAACCTCTCATCTTTCTGTAATGCTACTGGAATATGCTTGCTCTCTTGGCATAATGCTCCCCATTCAACGTATCTCCAGCATTTACTTTTCAGCTCCAATCAGTCTGTCACACAGCCTGCAAATTCAGAGAACCGAAAGGAAAGCATTTCTTCCCATTTTGCCTCTCCCTGATTTTCAAATATTCCATTATTACACATGCCCCATCCTTAACAAATCTTTCCAATTTTTAATTGTTTTTTCAAGTCACACTTCCTGCTCTTGCTTTTTGCCACTTTTTGGGGGTCCCAATGCAAAAATTTCTAGTTCTTTCCTTCTACCAACATTCTTAACTCTGAGCTCTTTGTACTAAAGCCAACCAAAGGAGCAGAAAATCAGATTCCACTTCACTGAACAATACTGCCTGCCAGAGTAAAAAACATTAAGAGTTCTTCTGATATCCACGAAAAGATGGAAGGCTAGGGGCAGCTTCAAACCTATGACAATTATTTAAATTTTGTTTTACACCTATTAAACATACTATATCAAGTAGAGAAGTAGCTGCTACATGAATTTGACCAGCTCACTTGCCCTCAGCAGATCACCCATCTGCTTGCTCTTCACCTAATAGTTCTGTTTGATAGGTTGTAAAACAGATTCTTGCAACAGGTCAGGAACAGAGTCAACTTCAAATCCCACTTAGAAATTACTATGAAAACATATGGACATCTATACTGAGTGATGTTGAATTTAGAGAGGTCACTGACCTTATGAAAGTGGATGAAAAGGAAAATTGCAGGCTGTGATGGAAAAACACCGACTTCATTACAGTGAATGAACAGAAGAGCAGAGAGTGAAGAACTGTATGTATAATTAATTCTAGTGACACAAACCTACAAAATTCGTGAGAGCACTGTAAAATAGTGGGGAAAATATCTTTTTACAGTGTATCAAATTCAGCTTCTACAGCATAAAAATATTCAATATAATTCAATATAATTCAATATTCAATAAGAAAGACTTTCCTATTCACCAGAAGTATTTTATAAATCTGTAAATTCTGCTAATTAAGCAAATTATTGAAGAGCTACGCATTCTCATAGCTTGACATTTTTTCCACGTTGATTCAAATCAGAAATTTTAGTTGACGCAGAGTGTGTTCAGGGTCTTCTACTTGGAAACAGAGAGCTTTGGGAAGTTCTTTCATGCACAGTGAATGGAAGAACCAAATGAAAGACTACCTGTTTTTGGTTTTTGATATATATATATATACACACACACACACGTATATATACACACACACACACACATATATATATATCCATGGGATATTACACATCTGGCCCACTGCAAAATGGCTGCACAGTACCTTCGCTTGCCAAAGAACCCAAATAATCTACCACTGAATTTTTAGGCTGGTGACAGCTATGAGTCTGTATAAGTTGCTGGTTCACAGTGGTTGTGGCAGAAAAGACCGGACTCAGTGAAGGGTACAGCACTAAGAGCTACCCCGGGGGACCATTGGGCTGCACCTTGGATCCTGCAGCCCCCGTCATTTTGTTCACTTTCAAAGCAGCTTGGCAAAAAGGGAGATGAATGCCACTTCTTTTCTGTAACTCTAACTTTGAGGCAATCTCAGTTTCCACAGCTGTGCAGTCTTTACAGATTGCTGCATACAAAATTTCATCCCTCCCCCTGTGGAAGCAAAGTCTTGCCTAATCTGCTGTTCAAACACAGGGTGAAGGGAGCGTCTCTGAGTTTGTGCTTGCTGAGGTGCACAGCGCTCACTGTAGTCAGCTGGCATTCAAATAAGATAGTATCAGATTAGACTTGAAAAAAATTCCTTCAGCCAATTTTCTCCTCCCTTTAAATAGACAAATGATAAGTGATCAAGTGAAAAACAAATGGAATCTGTTGCCGTGATTACGTTTCTCCCTGAGAGGTGGGAAGAGATCTACTTTTCTGACCTAGAATAGCAGAACTAGCTCTAAGGCAAACCCGCTGGACAAGAAAATCTGAAAATGACTGGGGATCATATCACTGTATTTAAAAAAAAGACAAGCTTCCCTATTACTAATATAATATGTTAATTTTACCACCTTCTTTTAAATAGCCAGAAGTATCATAGCAAATATGCAAAGTAACTGGAAGAGAGCAGTCCTTTGCTGTAGCCTTCGCCACTATTAGGAGATGAAAAATGCCTTCCTCTTTTCTTATATCCAAGCCAAAAGAAGAATGAAAGATTAACCTTAGCAACTTAAGAAGCAATATAATTTTGATTTAGGACAGATTACCTCATACTTGTCTGGAACCTCAACATATGAAGACTGAAAGTCGCGTGAGCAGCTGTGATTTCTGACATCAAGCCTTTTACTCTCCTTAGAGAAAAGCTGGTTCAGTGGAAAATTAGAAGAGAAGACCAGCTAGGTGCTTTAGGCTCCCTCACAGTAGAGTATATATTCAGCAAATAACTCCAATAATGAATATAAATTCAAGCTTAAATAACTATGATAGCCCATATCTTTAATGCAGAAAATCATACAATATAGTTGCCACATATATAAAAACGAACTGTAAGTACAAGTGTCTCAACTTTCACAGCAAAACAATTTATCAGTATTTTTATTATAATGAAGGGGTTTTACTATTTGTAAAGCAGATCAAATTTATGTTAATGACATAGTCACATTTCTTCATTACCAGGCTCCTGTTCATCAAGTCAGTCAGCAAAAAAATGCATGCCTAAGTGATACCAAAAGCTTGTTCTTTCATAATTTATGTCCCTCTAATGAATTCCATCTGAAATTTGGAACCTTAACCAACCATCCTTTTTTTTTTTTTTTTTTTGTCCACAGATTTTCTTCTCTTACATTGATTGAACATTTTCTCCACATCTTCCCAAATAAGACCCACTGGGAATAAGTCTACCAGACCTACAACTGGAAATGTGAGCTCTAGTCTCTTCGTTGGTGTGGACTTCCTTGTTTTGTATTTCAAGGCAGTTGTTTTTGATTTGTTTTTCCTTCTTTTCTGTCACAACCTCTCTCTTTCATAGTATTTCCACAGAACACAAAGCAATTAGTACTCAAAAGCTGTTCAAGGCAAGCTCAAAACACTCCAGCAATTTCAGCTGAGACCAGAAGAACTGGATGGTTTTCCACAACCACTTTCTCCAAAGCTTCCTTCCCTCTCTTTCCTTACTTGTTTTTCACTATATCATTTGAATGCAACTTTTAGATCAAATCTAGATAATTAGAAAAAAAAAAGTGCCTGTTTGTACACACGTATGAATGTAAAATCTGTGGAAAAGTACTCAAAAGTTTTAGCATGATTTTAGGGAAATGATGAATGAAACTTGAGCAATCTCTTCTGTTAAATCTCTTAGAGAAGGAACAATTCATTTTTACTCAAATAAATTAGCCACTGTATTCATAAATCCCCCTCAAAATTGTTTCTACGTTCACAATGGAAGCATTACTGTTTTCTTTGTAACTTGTAAGGCAAGGATACAGACACTTAAGTAAAGAATACACTTGGAGCCCAGAGCTGAGATAGATATGCCCAAGATCTACTGTTCAGGTAGTGTTTCCACCTTGAATTATACTGTGCACTGAATTAACACTGTTTTAAAATTATTCTCACAAACATCTGATACAACACAGGAATTATCATAAATACTTCAATTATAATAAGAACCCTCAAGATGAGTGATTTCATGGGTTGTGCACTCAACCGAAGAATTTAAGATGACTACCAACCATTTGCTTTGCTACAAACCTACCCACACAGATCTGTATTCACACTGATAGTTTCAGGATGTGTACAGCCAAAATACATATTGTGTTTTTTGCTATGACCTACTCTGGCTACTACTGTACTATGTACTTTTATATAAACAAATAAAGTACAAGCCAAACCTTCACTGTTTGCATAACATTACCGGTAGCATCCAGAGCTCACAATCATGTGCATACCAAGCAGGAGTCTAGACAATGTTCCGACACCACATGTAAGAACCCGTATGTTAATGTAATCACTTTAAAAATAGATCTTATTCTAATTCAAAAACCACCATCTTTACTGCTCAGAACAACCCTGTTGTCTTTTGTTTTTAAGCTCTTTAAGATTAATTGGCAAACTTTCAGTTATTACTGGTAACTACATTTTTAAAATATGCCTTATGCCTGATTCCAGATCAATTATTTCCTAATAATCTTGGCTTTTTCGTCTTGGAGATGAAAGCTTGTTGCTTTGTTGATTTCTAAAGGAAATCCTCCATAATTTTTCATACATTTCTGTGAAACAGGATCGAATTATGTCAGAAAAGACATCAAAAGTGAAGGTATGGTAAATGCAGATACGCAATACCTATTAATTACAATGACTTAAGACTGGGAAAGAAGTTTTCTTGGAAGGTGGGGAAGGACAAAGAAGATAATAAAAGGTGCTACCAGTTCACATAGTAGATGTGTGCACATGCTAAAAAAAAAGCCACTGCCACCTCAACAATAACAACAACAAAAAGTTCTTATGGTTCAGATTTCACCAACAAAGCCAGCTCAGACATGGATGTACAAATGTCTATGCATGTTGTCACGTAAAAGTACATGGGGGGTGTACTTCAGTGCTACATAAAGGAACTGAAAACGCAAAGTCAGGGAACGAAGGCATCAAGGTCAACTACTGTATTACAATAAGAGAAAATATTTGCAGAAGTGAGGAGATGTTTTCCAGGTTGTTGAAGCTTTGGGAAGCTTAATTCAATTAAATTGACAGTTTCTGATGATAGATAAATAGATTGATAGAGAGGTATTACATGAAGTATTGACTTCAATGACGCACAAGCTCTCAAGGTCAACTTGAGGGAGCTATATCTTTATAGCCACCATAGCAGACTGAGTGGCCACAGGAGATATTAATCACGTAACACACTGCCTCACTCTTCTCAGGGTACAAACTGGACACCCAATTAAGGGATTATTTTCTTCCAAGTTTTTCTTTACCAAAATAAATCAATAAGTAAATGCAGCTTGTTTCATCAGTGGTTATAAGAACACCTCATTGGTAATGATTTCTTTTGCATGCCATGAATCAGGTACTGAAACCTTAATTCATATCACTTGAGGCAGTTGCTTACTAATTCTTTAAAGATCAAACATATCCTAACAACCCAAGCCATTGAGACGCAACACCTACCAAAGATCCTGCAGCAATCTGAATGATACTAACTTCTTTCTAACAAGATATACAGGAAAGATGAGCTATACCATAAACAGTATAAAATAAGGGAATGTCAGCTAAACATTCCTATGATGGCAAAGCTATCAAAACACAGACCGCATGAAAATCCTACTCCTTAATGAAGAAAAAGAGCACTGCAATACCAAAGAAATGCACAGTGATCAAATTATGCCCCCTCATCAATCTTTCACAGAACTGTAAAGCCACTTTTCTTTTGCTAAAACACAGATGACGCACTACTGTGCCCAAAGACCTGAAGGTAGCCACAAGCAGACAACTGACCTAAGTGAGTTGTACTGTCATATAAGATGTCAAAATGATGAGACAACCTTACTCAACCTCCAGTACAGGAGGAGCAGCACTATGCTTACACCAACTGCATTCACATCCAATTGAAATTAATAACAGCACCTTGGAGGGTTGGAGGAGCTGAAGCCTAATTCAATAGTAGCATAAGGTACAGCAATACATTCTTAAAAAAAAAAAAAAAGGTTCAAAAAGAATAACAACTTGGCACATTCTGCTTAAATTTTATAACGCGTAATTGGAAGCCATTCAGCAAAGGTGTTTTTACTTCTTTTTTCCAGATTAACAGAGAACTTTACCAACAGAAGAAAACAGATGAAAAACATGTGTGCATATACCTATTACTGCATTTAAAAAAAATGCATAAAATCCACCTTGTCTTTTTTGCTGACGTTTTTGTTTTGTTTTGTATTCTTACCTTCTACCGCTCTCTTGAAGAAAACTTTACAGCTGCCACATGTAACTACCCCGTAATGACATCCAGATGCCTCATCTCCACATACCAAACACACTTTGGAAGGCCTCGAAGAACCAGATGATACACTTCTCAATGAAGAGCTAGAGAAGAACAAAGTAAAACAAAAGTTATGAATATTTCAAATCACACTGGCCACAACGTAAAGTTCAATTAAGAATTTATTACAGGTGTACTGCTCGAGGCACCTGGCAATTAGAAAACCACAACTTTTTCTGGCAGTGCCTCGTTCAACACATGCGTTGCTTTAATTAGTAGAAGAAATATTTTATTGTCTTTTTTAAAACACTCACAATATATCAATGTTAATGTGAGAAATTATCACAAGGGCAGCGGAATTTATTGGTGGCAGATGATTAAAACTGAAAATAAACAAACGAATCACTCTGGCAGTGCCCAGGAAACTATAAATTTTCTGGGTTTTTCTGATTTTCTTTTCTTCTTTTGTGTCTCAAGCCCTTACAAGCAAAGTACACCTGTAACAAAGCTGCTGAGACCATTTCATGAAACCGTACAGCACAGTGGTAACTCCTCTTCCCTTATTCATGGGCCTGCCTATCACTGCAGTGGCCCTTGAATTCATAACTTATATTTTTGTAATTGAACAGCTTGCTTCCAAGAATAGTGAATTTGAAGCCTTTTTGCATTCAGTAAGTGTAGAACATTCTTCTTTATTACAGAAAGTGCCAGGAGAACAGCCCTAATATTTTAGAAAACATTCTGAAGTTTTGCAAACTGATGCATCTTGCAAACTCAACCTCAACTTAAAACATGGGGTATTTTATGTTCCTGGCTTTTTGTTTTTGCTTTTTGTTTTTTAAACCGTGACTTACAGAAAATCTCTTGAATTAGTATTTTCTATTGACAGCTCTAAAAGACGGTGCTCTTCAAAAACCAACCCCGTTTCATAATACAGCAAGTCTCCTCCCTCCTTTCTTCCCTGGAGAACTGGAAATGCCACCCTGATGTATAATTGGCACGTTCAGTGAAACGCATCAGATATCAAAGGAGGAGTGAGCTTTGGATCCCACCCACACCTGCAAAGGACTGGGGAGAACCTTCCTCTTGATACCGTCTCCCTTCTCCAGGTAAACATGGCCTCTTGCATGTCTTCACACCTTATCTCTCTGAATCCTGTCAAGCAACTACAAAAACAACCCTGGAAAACTTTTTACCGGTGGTGAAACAATCTGATAGTTCAAACTGTAAATCAGAAGCTATTTGTCAGTCAGGTATTGGGCAACGAAGTTCACAGGTAGGCTTAATTCAAATGTAAGATAAGCAGCTGATTAAGAAATCCCAGGGATGCACTCTTTGCCTTTTGCATTCCGTATCTTCCTTTAAAGAGGTAAACAGAGGCCAAATGATTTATCCAGGGGCACGGCAGGAATGTCACTCCAGATCAAGGACCACAAGTCCCCTTGCCTGCGGCTTCGCTGCAACATTCAAACTAAACATCTTTTTAAATGGCAACATTCAGATATTAACCAAAAATGTGCCCGACAATATTCCTGTTCTTGTCTACTCTCTAGTCTGTTAGATTCAATAGTTTTATTCCCTGTGCTATTTATACTTTCATTACATAACGTAACACCACTTGATAATTGCTGGGTGATGGCATTAGCTCATCTGCCAGTGAGACAAAGGAAAGCCTCCCCAGACCTACAGTAAGAAAGTTTGATTTGCTCAAGTCACAGGCACGGTTATGCACACTGGGTGAGCAGAGCTGTAAGGAAGCTACTTTGGGATTTACCAAGACTATGCTGCTATTCAGCGCTGCATTTCAGCTCTGCATTTTGATTTGTTCAAGAAATAAATGTGATGAGGGTAAAAACCTTTTTTTTTTCCCTGCAGCACTGTGTGAAAAAAAAATAAATAAATAAAAATCAAGCTTCTCATTTAAGAAATTTCTTCAGAAGGTGTCTGCTTCCTAGAGAAAATGTCAGCAACCTGAAAAACTACCGAGTTGAAAATTCATGTTTTGTTTTCTCACTGCTAACTGCAGTATTTTGTCTGAAAAAGGAAACATTTCAGTTCTGACACACCACCAGAAATGTCTCAGGGCATTTGTAATTTCAGTGCCTTGTGTCCCCATTTCTTCATAAAACACAGAAATTCTTCTACTGTACGACTACTGTACTGCATAGTCTTTCTATCCTGAAAAAGGTCACTGTACTTTTTTAATATCTAAAAAGGTAATTCTGGCAGAGCGCTCTTACTGTGCTGAAATGGAGGATCTCACAGCAGTGTGTACATACAGACACGGCTGTATATATACACAGAGATATGCTCTTTTTAGTTGAAAATAAATTGTCATGTAGCATTTGCAGAAGATGGAAGAGCTTTTTTAGATATTAACTACCCTTTAAAATTCCACTTACATGAATTAGTGGGTTAAAAAAAAAGCCAGTAACGACACATTGAGACACTGTCTGATCCATAACTATTATTAAATGCCCATCTAAACCGTTATCTTCAGCATATTTTATACAGTGCTTATCGAGATAAAGGGCTTGAACAGAGCTGAATGGCAAAAGTAGAGCTTGAATGCAAAGCATGTATTCAGCTATTCAGCCATGGCAGCACAGGTGGAAGCACAACATTCTGGAATAAAATTTAATTAATTCCCATACATCCTTTTAATCAGATTATAAGTGGAACAGGTTAAAACACAAATGAGATATTTTCATTTTTAATAGCAGTATCCAACATGGAGCAATTCTCAAATACTACGCTCCTAAGAAACGCTGATATTAGCTGTTGGTACTTAAATCTCCTCCAATTTGTGTCAGTTTGAGCTGTAATTGCCTTTTAATGTTTTGCTTGTTTGGTTTTAAGATGACCTATGTTCTCTTTCATCTATGCTACACCATAGTACTTTCTAATTTAAAATGCTGTTACGTTACGTCATACAGGAGTTACAGTGATACTCGTCCACACCTGCAAATAATAAAATGCCAAGTTCCAAAAATATGCTCAAATCATATTGCTAAGCTTCAGATTAAGCCATTCCCTCCATTGAAGCTATTCTGCTCTCAACAAGGGATGTATGGATGGTTACATCTTTTCTTCATAAATCTTTTTTACATTCACACCGTCATTCCTTTCTTAGAAACTTGACCATGGTGAGTAAGATTTGTATCAAGGTCAGTCTGGTGAACAAACTTCTTCTCTGTTCTCAAATCAAGGCCAGATATCCAGCTTGTATGACACAAACACACTTGATCTATTCATTACTTGCAGTAAACCAACTACTTTATTCATTGGTATAACTACATAACCTATACATACAGGCAGAAATACTACAGTAAAATACCCCCCTCTCTTTGAAAATGCTTCTTTCATGCGTGTTGTTCTCAGTTAAACATTTCCCTTTTCATTATTTTTGCCACTGAAACATCCTATAAATTATTACATAATCCTAACCTAGATTGGTATTTGGGAAAAATACTGTTACTGGGAATAACAGTAAAATCTAAATTTTGATTATAACAAATATACAAATTAATTCAGTTCAGTTTTTTTTTTTTTTTTTTTTTTTTTTTTTTTTTTTTAGAATGCTCAGTCTGATTCATAGCACCATATGAAAAGCTTAGTTACAACAATCTGATCACTCTGGTAGTATATTATTCTCCCGTTTAAAACATTACAACAGTTGGTCCCAATAAGAAAAGATGCTATAAATTCAGCGGAGACCTCATAAAACCTGACTCCCTGGACAGCAATTCACCCAGTGCCAAACGTATATTTCAAAGACACCCTAAACTTAACAATATCCATCGGTCACAGCAGCAGGATAGAGTCTTAAATGCTTAGCACGAGTGAAAACACTGCTTTTACACATTTGCAGAAGTCCAAACTAGAGCAACAAGTATTGCTTTGTTCTTTTTGTTGTTCTTGTTTTATTTTTATTTTTATTTTTTTTTTAGTTTTGGACAGTGGGTTACTGCTGACCTGGATTTTTTTTTTTTTTGTGGACAACAATCTACCTTTAATACAACCTTCTCACTGAAAGTATAATAAAGACAGGATAAGATGCCACAGAGATTGGCTACCCATTGTTGCTTTTATAAGCCACTGGTTTCAAGTCTTACTAAGGGTTATCATTTTCATGCCTCTGTCACATTTCCAATGTAAAGAAAAATAAATAATCAAGAAAACAACCCTACTATAGGATGCAAAGAGAAATGATCTAACACAGTATACATATTTTATCACAGCAACATTACAGCCAGGGGCAGGATGGAGCAGTTTAACAATGTCCAATGTATCTTCTAAATGATTTGTAAAATGGTCACTTTGATGGCTCCACTCACATTTGTCACGTTGTAGGGTGTGTGACGAGGAATAAGTCTGATTTATTAACCTCAAAAGTGCAAATGTTGGCAGTTTAATACTGACCTTGACAAGCCGTTGCCATCAAATTCATTTGTGTTTCCACAAGTTGGTTTTAGTAATAGTTATATGGAGAATTAATTAGAAAAAACAGATTTTGTAAAGAAGAGTCAATAAACCCACAGATAATCCAGCATTTTAAAAGCTGATTACATAGGTTATTATGCTTCTCAAACCAGATGTCATACAGGAGCACCTTTCTGATGATAAAATAACATACTTCAAAGAAGCACAAGACACAGTATGAATCCTAAAGTCATTCATTTTAAATACTTTCATTAATATGAGAGCTGGATGAGTCCTCTTTAAATTCCACATAATTGACTTTTTCATGCAGAAGTTTCCCCATAGTAAAATAATCAGAAGGGACCTGGTTTCCTCAATAAATACGTTATGAAAAAATAAAGGTAAAAAGTTGAGATTGGCAACAAGATTTATTTGCTTTGCTGAAAATGTGGGATGAAGAATAACCAGGAGCTGCCACAAGATGCACACGCTGTCATGACCTCCAGCAGTGGCATGTACCATTTCCCTGACCTCACTCCACGCCGCTAGTTTTATTGTCAATGCTGAGGTCTTACTCATGTAAGTTCTGCCTCGTGCAGCCTGACTTTCTTAAAAAGTTTCACTGCAGGAATGTACTCTGGTTCTCTGCTCTAACTACACGCATAAAGCAGATTAGCAGACTGGAAAATGGTATTTCTTAAATGTCAGACTACATAAACCAATCTTCTTGTCAGCAGACCAAGAAGGCATAGAGATGTGAAAAGGTAGAGAGATGAAGTGATTGGATTTTAGGAAGGGAAGGCAGTCACATGAGACTCCTGAATGCAGAGTTAAAGAAGCAATGCTGAAACCATACCAGAAAAAGCCTCAGAAACAAAACTCAGAGCAACATTCACCCTCCAACGCTTGGCAAGGGGCACACGAATTGCCAAATAACCTAGCAGCACATTCTGTTGACTGAGTTTCCTGGGGCTTCATCCCACTCCTACAAAGTGGAAGACGCACATCGCAGAAGCGGTTATGTTTCCTTGACTAAAACAGTCGGACCTGAACTATGACCTCTACCAACCCCAACAGACTTAAAATAAAGCTTAAAGCCTCAACCCTTAAAAACAAAAACAAATATCCTTTAAGAATCAGAGATCTAGATATTTTAGGAAAGCTAACTGTATTTTAGTGTATTTTAGGGATGACACAGGCACCAAATTAGTATCTGAGCCAGTATGCTTATTCTGCCATGTGGAGTACTCTATCAGTCCATAAGTAATGTGAGCAGCTAGGGAACGACTTTTCTTTAAATGTTTTCTCTTTACTAGGATAACAGAACATAAATGAAATAATTCTCCACTCCAGTGAAGTATTCAGGAAATGCAATTAAGGAAAAAAACCAACAAAAAAAACAACCTGTAATCTAGTACCTTCTTGTCCCATAAATCTGTTACTGCTGAAACATCCCAGAATTCAGAATCTTGAGCTCTTGTATGGATTACCATTTATTCACATTTGTTTTGGTTTAGTTAATGATGAAGAACTCCTGCTATCCTTTGCTGTTTGCTATAAATAAAAAAAAGTAATCAGTATCTTACCAAAACAAATGCATTTTGTCACCTATGGACTGGAAAATGTCTTTTTAAGAAACATTTTTAAAAATACCTTAGGCAGATAAATGCAGTAGCTGTTATGGTACATTTAATTTAATAGTTAGTTTCAATCTCCTTTCTCTCCACAATTTCAATTTTCAACTGCTTGGAATTCAAATACTGCAGCACTAATACTGAAGTATAGTGTAAAAAAAAAAAAAAAAATTAAGCCAGTATTTATACTTTTTATTACCTACTCTTAAACACTTACTATGATGAAACACGTAGAGGAAAACAAAGAGGAAAGCACATACTGTTAAGGAAGATTTATGAAATCATATGGTTTCTTTCCTCAGCAGCTCCAGCTTTCACATCAATTTACTTTATTTAGCAATGCTTAAGGGTTATCTACAGCACTTTCATACCTGGATATTAATTACGCTAACAAGTGAGCTCTGATGTACAGTGATCAAAGAAAAGGCTCCACCCTCAAGCTCCCCAAGTCTAAGAAAAGTTACTTACTATTCAAAAAGAAACATTTAAGTTCCAATATTTACTGAAGATAGAAGCTGATGGGCTCTCTTTGCTCCAGCCACCAGTCAGTAGGTTCCTGTATTTATTTGAACCTTAAGGCATGTGTTGACTTTACAGAACAAAGCAAGTGTACTAAGCTCCTTCAACTTCCATTTCCCTTAGTGGAAGTTGTTAGCAGAACCCAGCACTTTCCTGAATCCAGCTGTAAGCCTTGACTTTTCCTTGACCTTCTCAACCAGAATCTTTTGGTAGAGGCCACAGTCTGCTATCACATTTTTACCTTAAAGTTATCCGTTGTCTACAGAAAAATGAAAACTTAAGCATAAATAAAAGTGTGTTATGCTGGCCTGAAACTGGTAGCACTTATCTCTTAGGGGAATAAATGGGCTTCAAGCCCACTGACCCAGGGAAGCATAACTTCCTGCACACAGTCTTCTGAAAGACACTTCTCCACAACTACTGCCACAACGTAACAAAAACTTATGTCCCAAAGAGAATTAAGATTCACTAGTTCTGCAGTTTCTCCATTATATACAGTTATCAGTTGAAAATGAATGGTTAACCTATGCAGGAAGTTTACTACTAGGAGCTTTGGAACTCACAGAGCAACAGTAAGCTTAGCAACACGTTTGCTCTAACTTATCATATTAGGCCCACTTACAGAATTAGTGCAGTTTAAATGCATGCAATGTTGGTTATTTTTCTGTTGATAATAAATTGCAATGTGCTGCATGGAAAGATAAGGCAGAAATACTTTATCTGGAGCATAATCTAGTTAATTATTGCAAATCTAGGGGGAGAAGGGTGGAGGAGGGAGCAAGCAGGGGATATTTAACTCTCTCTTTTCCTCCACCAGCTCACCTGTTGTGACTAAAGAGAAAAGGGCAGCTTTGAAAAGCCCATTTTTCCTAGCACCACTGAAAAAAAATATTTCAGCTCATAATGCATCCTGATCACTCCTGTAGGAGAGCACAGTAGTGTTTACTTGGTGAGGCTCTGCAGCCTTCTTGGTTCAACAGTTTGTGAACTGCACAAAATGCGTAGATTTGAGGGAGTTCTTCCTGCTCTTGGTCACACTGGCGGAAGAACATTGCTATAAGGCACTACAGGTAAGACATGACAGTTATGCTGTGCTGCTGAGGACTCTTAAGACGAAGAAAAACTGAACCAAAAAGAATGGAGAGTACTCTTACAAGCCAAATGCAGGGAGATGCTAGCAGTAAGAAGAACACCTCCTACTTCATGAAGTCTCCCATTTACAAAATGAAGCTCACTTCTTTTTTTTTGCACATTCTTCCTTCAGAGTCTAACCAAGCAATTCCCACAAACGCTTTCCTTGGCCTGGAAAGCTTATTAAATGAAACCCTTATTAAAGCAATCTGAAATGGCATTAAAGAGCAGAGTGCTGACCATTTTCAACCGAAAGAAATGTCATTCTGTCGCCAAGCCAGAAATCTGACTGATATGCCTGCCAAGGGCTTGGCACCGTAAGTCCTAAAAGAACACAAGTCCTAAAAAATTTTATCAGAAAAATTAGTCTAAAACAAAAACAGCTTAGTCCAACCAGACCAACTTTCCTATTAGAAACTATGTGCTTTACCTTTTAAGTGCACGCTACGTTTACTGAGAGAGCCACCACAGCACTGATGCCCTAGCCAGATAATAAAAATAAAGTTTATAAGAGTTTCATATTGAAATAAAAGAGAAAAAATTAAAATACTTCAGAATAGCAAAAAGTAAACTGAACTGCCATCCCAGACTAATGGGGATTAAAATACCACAAGAGAAAAACCTCCAGAGCAACCATGAAGCCATAGGGAAAAAATGCACCAAAGCACAAAAAGGGTTACCATGGGAACAAAGGCTATTTTCCAACTTGTCAAATAAAAGCCCCAGTATGGCAGACCTTTACTCATAAGAGCAATTCCGCAGGCTTCTAAAGGCAACATGTATAATTATTACACGAGCTGAAAGACGTTAATGGGGGGTGGGAGGATTTTGCCCTTTCAACTCCCTTTTGCCCCCACATCCAGCAAGACAAAATTAGTACGTATGTCAAAAGCGTACTGGCATTCAGTGCCTGTGTGTGTTATAGTGTAATTCTACGCAGGAACAGAAAACAGAGGTAAGAAATCCTGCACGGTGATCTAAATTTTATAACACGACCTAGGGGAAATGAAAGGCACCAGGCGGCTCACAGCACTGCTTAGTAAGAATTAACACACAGAACCAAGTAAAAGGACTGAAGCCCAAAACCGTGCCAGAGGAGTTCCTGACATGACCGGCCTTCACGTGCCCTATGTGGATTTGCCAAAGGAAGGCTGGGAAAAGATAAAGCCCTCTGAAGACGATCTTACTAATTGAAAGGTAATAATCCTCGATAAGGTTCAGCTCCATGCTTTATGTTTTACTGGAAGCAGCCAGCGTGGCACCTGCTTCAGGCACTACAGTAAAAGCAGAACTCCAACTTTACCACCATCTCTGATTAACAGGTGCTTTAAGTCATATTATTTTGAAATAGATTCTGCCATATCTAAAAACACTGTTTGAAATAATGAAGGCTTCATTTCACCAAATTATTTTTCTATTTTAAGAAATTCAAACTGTTCAACGCTTGAACGCATATAATTCTTTTCTGATAAAAGAAATACAACGGATTGCAGGTAGGAAATGACACAGCTGTAGGGGTAGTTTCTACCTTCCTAGTCCTATAACCCCAGTAAAGCATCTTCCCTTGCTATGTAAAGGTAGAAAAACCAGGGTGATTTCGTCTTCTGCCTCCTTTACTATTCCCCCCCTTGACACTTCTGCAGGCTTTTCCTACCTTCTGACAGTGCACGGAATTTGGAGGATAGTGCAAGCAGTATGGGGAGAAGAACACGCCTGCATCATAGGCAATACAAGGCAGGCATGTAGGGGACTCACACCTGTCATCTTCTTTCCTTTCTTCTTCCTAACTCCAAAAGGTAAGTTGGACAACTTCAAGAGAAAGACAAGCTGTGAGCCACTCATCTTTCTAGGACCATCCACTCTTCACTATGCTCAGTCGCAGAAGAGCTTGTTTTGAAATGGGTGTACAGAAAAAGATGCTTTAAAATTATCACCATCACCAGTTGGAAAGGCATCCAGGAGGACAGTACTGCTAAAGCACCTGACATCATATTCCAGCATGCATGTAACCTGCCTGTAAATGCACAAATTGTGATCACACTGTACAGACTTGCAGTAATTCAGTTTTTAACTTGACATACCTTGGATTCACATGGACTTACATCTTTTTTAGACGCAGGAATGGCTCAGGTCAAAAAGCGACATCAGACTTTTGAGCACAAGTATACTCGATATTGAAAGATACAGGTTATAGTTACTAAGTACACAGCTAACTTTCAAGAATCCTTTTAAAATCCTCAATAATTACACAACAGGAAATCTCTCCTTCCATTAAACTGAGTAAGAATTCTATTGATAGTAGAGGCAGCAGAAAAAAAATAATCAATTCCAAGCGTAGTTTTAAAATATTCCCCAGTAGAAGTGCTTTTAATTCCCCATTTTCACAGCAAGTGTAACTGCTGACATGTAATACAGTTACACTGTATTAAATAACTGTAGTTTTTACTTTTAAATCAATTAAAATATCCCTCCATTATATGTCAAAGTGACAAGTAATAGCCTGCTGAGTGCCATGGAAAATTTTGGTCAAATAGCAGATGAGGGTTGCAATCACTGACTGATACCTAAAGCAAAGACTTTTGGTAATTCTCCCACAAGCAATCGCAGATGCTGACAAAGTTCAAATTTGTCTTGACAGGATTGTCAAGGCAAACTAGAAATGTTCCCAACTGCAAGTCAAAGAATTCATTTTTATTCAACTGAAATTCATTCTACTGCTCCCATACTAATGATACGCAACACTGTACCTACCTATCTCTCTGGCTGAAAAGCTGAAACTCATACAGCAAAGATTAAAAGAAAATGGGAGTGTTAACCAAAACAGAGACCAAGGAAGCTATGCTCTGCCACAAGCACAACCACAGTTTGTTTCTTAAATCCTCTGCTGTATGTTGCCAAAGCTCTCTACCAGTACACAGTAGGTCTTGATTTTAGAAGGCAGCTTACGTTTAACTTCAGTGGGAATTACAGCTTGTACAATAATTAAAAATGCCACCATTCCTCCCTTCTCAAGATAACTATGTTTAACTGTTTATGGACAGAAGCACATTACTGTAGAGGCAAACTGACAGCTGAGTGCACGTAATCATGTGTTTATGCACAAATTTACAGAATTTACATAGTAATCAAGGTGTATAGCAGATGGAGCAGTGTTACTTGCTAAACCATCACCCCTCAGATCCTACTCACAGAGCCTACCTGTGACACAGGCTTTCCATTCTCTGTAGCAAGGACCGCAGTATTAAAATTCACTGTTCAACTACAGCATCACACACTGACACAACAGGTTCCACACAGAGCGCAATTAAAACCAAACAGAAAGATCCTGACGACACACATTCTTTGCTTCATTAAGCATTTTCTGCCTGTTCTCAAACAATCTCTTTTTTTTTTTTCACTCCTCCCCCTGCAGCCACTGAAATAATTTCTGCTATGAACAGGTGTACAATGTGCAGAATAAGCACATAGGAAAGAAAGAAGACAACTCAACAAAGAGCTTCACAGTTTCAAACACTGTAGCAATCGCAATACAGGAGAACTTTATAACATTGCTGAAGGAGCCCAGATTCCCCTACTGCCACCCCTCTGCAGCCCCTTACCATCCACAGAGTTGCTGGTGCAAGAGCCCACAGCTCTGCACTGCTCGCAAAGCGTTACGAGACTTAAAATGCTTCCTTCCTTACATGTCTGCTTTCCACGTTCCCCATTAACATAAACAAAAGACAGCCAACGCTGAGCTGCGAAGTGTACAAAAATGGTTATAGTATGCTTTTTTAACAAAAGATAAGCTGTTATTTATGAAATCAGTGAGTAGCGGGATTCACAAAACAGTTTCCTAACACTCCCTTCTTCACGCATAGTCTACAATGCTTAGTAGGAGAAAAATACACATCACATTTTCTTCTTATTTTTTCAGGAAGGACTCTAACTGAACACTTACTGCAATGGAAGGTATAAAAGATAACCATCCAAACTGTAATAGGTAGTAGCTTTCATCCACTGTCATATTTACATTAACTTGGATGGCAGCTAAAGCATTTTAGGTGGGGAATGTGTAGTCAGCCCAATTACATAAAACTGGATTTCCTCAGGAAGCTAACCTTTGCCTCAGGTTCTGCTGGACCCACTATTGTGACCAACAACTTGCAAGAAAGAAGCGCCAAAAAACCTATAATCCCTTTTTAAGCTTTGGTCCCTCACACGCACTTCTTTATTCAAAAAGCATTATCTCTGCCATTGAAGTACACAGCCCCACAGTATCTGCCCTACACACGCCCATGCAGGCAGAGACCCAAAACCTGAAGTCTCTCAAGCCTCACATCCATTAGAGCTGCCCATGCAGGCACTGGTGCTCCTCTCTTGAAAGCCAGCAGAAGACTGCGGTCCAAATGGATCAGGTACAAAGCCAAACACTGCTTTGTTTAAATATATATTTCAAATTAAAATAGCTGAAGCTAATTAGCTATTTCCTCTAAAATGGGTGTACACAAGAGAGCAGGCCAGTCATGCTGTACATTAGAAGTAGCACTATCAATTACTTCTACACATCTTAGAAAGTCTTTTGCATACCTCTGGCAAGAGGAGTTCCCATTTCAATGACAAATTAAGTCATATTATTCAGTGTAGGAAGAGTTAGCATTTTATGACTTCAGCTGGCAAGATGTTAATCCCATTTTTGCAGCACATTAACAGTTACAGATAGCCCATCTGATTTCACTTATTTTTTATTTGGTTGTTTTCCCTGGGTAATTCATTTTGGTTTTGCGTATACCTATAGAAGTCTGACTATGGAATCTGTGAAACTTCACCACAGTAGACAGCATATCCTCCTACAGCTGTCTTCTTTCGTGTGGTTTTAGACTCCATATGCGGATGTTGACTGAAGACACATTTGCAGCATTTCCTGAGCTTGTATCAGGAAATGAGTCCATGCAAAGTGGCTTCAGGCATCGCATTGTCCACCCTGTGAAAATCTGCATCGGTGTTCTTGTACCTACAAATACTACATATCTAACCTGAGTATTTTTTTCACCTGTAAGAACGCCATACCTAAAACCTATTCCAGGCCTTTTATACTAGCAAGAGAATACTCCAAGGCTGCCCAAGAGGAACCGAGTAACGTTTGGAAGAAACAAGGCTGTTACTCAAATTTCATAGTCACACAGAAGAATGTTAGTAAAAGTAAATGCACACCAAGCATTTGTTTCGAGTTCAGCTTTTTTTTTTTTCATTCCAGAAACTGCTTTAATCTCAGAAATGCTGCTCTGCCTTTTGTTATCCCTTCATGACTGAGTTGTCAAGCACAGCATTCAGACAACCTCATGCAGAAGTAGCAGAAGTCATCTACAAACAGCAAGCTCGTGCTGCTCACATTCATGTTTTCCTCAAAGAGGCTGAAGCAGAGCCTCAGTTTTCCTTACAGAAGTGCTCAAATCAAGCTGTTTAGCAGAACAATCAGGGGAGTGGATCCCCTCTTGGCTCTCAGGCAACGGTAAATCAACATGCAGGCCCTGGGAGAGAGCAAGCTGCAAGTTATCAGACCTTGGATTTGATGCAAAAACTGCTGAAAGATGAAAGTTTCACCAATCTCACAACATCACAGGCAGTTTCCCCTGTCACAGACTCTAGACATGCCATGAAGCAACTCTGGCTACGTGATACCAAGGCTGATCAGGGCGGAGATGAAGCCCTGCTCTGTGGCCTTCTGACCACCAAAAGCTCTTATGCTCTCCCTCAATTAAAAACACCTGCCAGAGCTGCCAATTCATGAGTCTACCCAAACAGTTCAATTTTTTTTTTTAAGCTTGAAAAAACCCTTACGGTATTATGGTATTACAGGCTCTGGTTTACTTAACAAAAATGATAGACAGGTCTTTATTCAGATTTCCTTGGCCATAAGATTGCATTAACTGTTCCTCAAACAAAACAAACCACTGGGTCTTCTGGCCCTGTGTCCAAAGGTAGAAGTTCCTTTTTCCCTGCAAAAAGCAACAGACGACTTCCAAAGATTGAGCTGTAACCTTCTTGCAGAGTTGAAAGCATGAATCCTTGTATTTCTTTGTGTCCATAAGCAGCTGTGCCTTTGTGACACCAGTTAGTGTTCTCTGCCCAAACATTCCAGCAAGAAGCATCACAACTGCCTACTGCCCTTCTCTGTGGTAGTTACAGCACAGACACAAGTTTTCATGCCAGATGCTCTTGGGTAGGCTGCTGGAGAACTTCATTTGATGCTTAGGCAGAGATGCCAGATGGGCATTTTAATAAACTGGAGAGATGTGTAAGCTAATGATTTAGGATTTCCATGCGGTTGGCTCTCAATGTTTTACCATCTTGACTGTGGACCTCTGCAATACCACCACAGAATTGAAAGCGACAGACTTGTTCTAAGCTATCATAGAAGCCTGAGTAAGTTATTGTGCCTTTTCTGCCATCAGTGACAGTTCAAACCGACGGAGCATTCCTCACATTTCTGCATGAACTGGTCTTGCAGTTGCGGCACACTCATCGTGGCCACAGCAAAAGCACAACTGACGAGCTCCTACCATGCAGCCACAAACATCAGCCCCAATGGCTGCCTGTAGCCACTAGGACAACTCCCAGAACCACTGGTCCCAGGTGGCAGCAGGGGGTGTAACAACTAAATAAAAACGGAGAAATAGTATGGAATAATAAAGGGCTATCACGAATACTGTAGATACTAGTTAGTATCCCCCCACGTAAATAATGCCACTGGCTCAGCTTCTCACAGAATCACAGAGTGGCCCAGGTTGGAAGGGACCTCAAGGATCATCAATCTCCAACCCCCCTGCCGCATGCAGGGCCACCAGCCTCCCGATTTAATACTAGACCAGGCTGCCCAAGGTCCCATCCAATCTTGAACACATCCAGGAATAGGGCATCCACAACCACTCTGGGCAGCCTGTTCCTTAAGGCATTCACTAGCTACCCTTTAAGTTACTACGATTGCATTAAAAAAAACCAGCATGATATGAAAAGAGTCTAAGAAGTTTATAACTGAATACTGATAAACTGCTGATGGTGATGTGCCATTCTTATTCTTAGAGCATGAGGTCACAATTCAAAATTATGAAATTGCTGAAATAATATTTTTAAAGTTTCATCTCTCCCTTATGCATAAAATTCTCTGCAAAGCCTGCAAAATATTAACCGCAAATGTAAGGACATTACACCATTTTAATAAATTATATAGAACGCTTGATTTATGATCAAGAAAATATTAAGGATCAGGCTATTGTACTTCACATTATTTCTTTACTAAACCTGAAGAGTCTTAATTAAAAACAGAGTAATTCAATTCACTACCACATTATTGACAGAACACAATAAATGTGTTTAGGTTCCAGTGCTGTGGAAGAAATGACTGGGATAAACTATAAACTGAACAGCTGAAATACAAACAAGGCAAAAACAATACAAACAAAAAAGAAACATGCAAATCATAGGCTTTAACACAGTAACTTAAAACCACCTTTATTTTAATCGCTATCGTGTCCTACAGAAATCTGGATTATTTTTGATACTTCTGTTTTAAGCCAATAAACCTTAGATTTATATTCAAACAGAATAAGATCGGAAAGCCTGTAGGTAACTCCCATCCCTCTTCAAAATCTGACATGTTGTTCCTGATAAAGCTGCCATGCACCTATGGGCACGACAGAGAAGCTCTCCATGAAGACTGTTACTCAAGTACACAAGTATGGTTATCCTTCTCATTAACTATTTAAGAAATCTTCCACTGCTACAGAAAAAGTACACTGCTATCAGAAAAGAACTGCTCATTAGAAACCAGCCCGTTAAGGTATTTTTAAATTTAATAGTGCAATTTCAGTAGACAGACATTATTTTTTAAGCAGAAAATGAACAGTAGCGTTTCACTCTGAAGCTGAGCCTTCTAAAATTTTAATGAAGAAAGTATTTAAGACTGTATTATAGGAAACAACGCCTTATTGACAGAAATGAAGCTTGAGTAAGTCCTGTAGATCTTCTCAATCTCTTATTGCTGTGATTATGCACCCAATACACGCATATCCTCTCCACTTGGTTTTCCTACAGTAACGGGGTGCAATCTGAAGGCTGGGAAAGAAACACGACTGGATACTGCACACCAAGGGGCCAGAATATCTGCTAAAACTCTCCCTTACATCCACAACACTGCGGGGAATAACTTGGTACTTGAAATTTGAATTCCACCTCTCCTTCTTCCTTTTTTCCCCCCTTTCCCCAAATAAAGAAAAATGATTTTCCACTGATTACACTAAGCAGATTGCTAAATAAGTGGGAGGAGGGAAGCAGGGGGTGGGAGGGCACACCACAGACCTATTCTGAACCACCTTTATCAGCGAGTCAGTGCTCTGATGTTCTTGGCTATTTACTGATGGTATAAAAATTACAGAGACTAATTTTCTATTACTGTAGCCCTCAAGTATTTCAAGAAATTTCCATCTGTGAGTAAAACAATCACTTCTCCTTGAAGCAGTTTTGCACAAGTTCTTTACGAGAAGCACCTAAGAAACCATCTTATCTGATGCTGTACTCAGTGACATTTTGGACAAAGCATCAAAACATTTCATAACAAAATGATCAGATTAATGAGCGACAACAAAGCACTACCTGTCAAATAGCTACTGAACCTCACCTTCTAAATTCTTGTTTCAGATGCATACAGTTCTGTTAGTCCAAATGAGCCTGTTGCTTAAAATACTACTGCATCCCACACACTTGTTCCTGGAAGATAGTGCAACGGAGCCCATCTGAAACACCGTCTGGCATGCTTACCTGTCTCAAGCCCTCATTTCACTCTGCAGCGTTCTCCCCTGCTGGGTGCTCATCAGAACAACATTTCCTTACAACAGAGCACGTGATTAATTATGATCTACATGAGGATAGATTACCCAAGAACCTTGTAAGCACAAAACCTTATTATAAAATCACTAATAGTCAAATATTCGTGCTTATCAGTCACATTTGATCTTTACATTTCCCCACTCACATGTCCACCTCTTTGAGAATGAGTCTAGAGATCCAATTCTCCTCCAGCCTTTCATGTATTCAGGTAGTTAGTGCAGCAGCCCTTCTTTCCCTCTTTACCTGCCTCCTTTTCTCAATGCCCTCGCATAGAACGCCACCTAAAAATGAATCAATATGCAAGAATAGCAAAGAATCAGCCCGGTATAAGAACCAATGTATAATGTCTTTAGCTGTTGCCTGTTGCTCATTCCAATCCCGTTAGGGCCAACATGACCTGCTTCAAACCTCTCTCTGATAAAATGCACAAACAGAGCTCTGAGATGCTCTGGGGTTTCATGGAAGGCTGCTGCCAGCCTGCGAAGGGGAGGTAACTGATGAGAGGACAGCTGAGCTGTCTAAAGAAGGAAAAGCCTCCTCCACCTCCCATCACGAACCACACTAATTCAGGATGAGTGCCTACGAAATACAGGAACAACAAAATAGAGAATAGGTAATAGAGACTTCTACTAAAAGAAAATACACTCTCGTGTGGTTTTCTCAGTACAACAAAACCAGTGCTAAGATATGCCATAAAATCCCTAACATGTCACCAGATGGTTTATTTATATAGTTATTCGCTCCTCGTATTTTCTGATAACTTCTTCCCTTCTAACTTTTGACTTTAAGATGAAGGCAATTGCTTCACATTTTATGAACCACAAAGGCAGAATGAGTATCAGTGTTTAACAGTGACTCCCCCTTGAGAAAGGGGAACAGTAAAATGGAGAAGACAGGAACTGAGGAGCATATTTACTCCCAGCTTGTCCCTTCACAAAAACATGGAAGGGAAAGGGAAAAAGACAAAGTCTAATTTAGTGGTCTGAATACTATACTGGAAGCTCTACATGCTTCCAAGGCAACTTCTGATGAAAGTTTTGTGCACATGCAAGTCTGTTCATGGAAAGGTAACATATGTTTATACTCATTTATCCTTTATACAATGAGTACTTCACAAAATTTGTATGGTCTCTCTTTTTCTTATTTTTTTTTTTTTCCCTTAACAGTGAGATTCACAGATCCGCAAGGATGCTAAATACTAAATCTGTAAAAGTTCATGACAGTTTATGGCAAAACTCCTATTGAGTTTGGACTACATTTATTTGGTGCAATTCCAAATGCATGTTGGAAGTGCACAGATGGGGCTGTTGGCTTCATAGCCTACAGGAAGTGGGAGAGACCACTGGTGCCCTACGGAGACCCCTGTGTACGGATCAGCAACAGTGCTACCCTGACACACACACTGCTTCTGCAAGTGCTAAAACCTGAACGTCTCTGCTCAGCTGAGAAAGGGACCAAATGTCCCACACAAAAGTTGAAAAGCGATTCAATTACCACTTGCAAATTTTACTGTAAATCTGTGTATGAATTGGAAGACATAAAAAAGCCATTCTCTTTACTGGAGTTTTACTAGTTTTATAACTAATTTTTAGACTATTTTAGCAGAATTCACAGATTGCATACTATATTTTGCTCTCTTTCCTTGCCCCCTGTTTTCGTGGCTAAGAATGAATACTCCAAGTCTTTTAAGCCTCTTCTCTCTGTACTCTTCAGTCAACATTCATTTATTACTTCATATTGAGCTGTCCCTTCTGCAGTGTTATACCATAATGCAAGTTTTATACTTCACAATGTTAAAGAGAGTAGAAAAACTGCACACAGTTTTTACTTCTAAGCTTTCACTTCAAGAGGTTTTCCCTTGTGACTGCCTTAGTTTGTATTCCCTTCCTTATTTCCTCAAGCTTTTATCTTAAGATTCAGAGGTTTTTCTCCCACTTTCCTGCATGCTAAACACATCTTTAGGATTCAGAGGGCTCAGATGTCAGGTATGCAAACTATTTTTCCTTTAAAACCAGAACTGGCATAATAGTCTATTCCAAAGATAAATTTAATTGTAGTGGAGACTCACCTTCAAGTTTTGTTCCCCTCCATTAGCAATGGCAATGTGATGATGCCAGATATGGTGAAATTAAAACTACTGTATTCAGTTATTCAGTGGATTAAAAAAAATGTTTTGCTGTAGTGTGTCATCCTGAAGTCTGAATATGTTACATTCTCATGCATTTTTTTTCTGAAGAGTTCCACAGATTTGATCTAGAATTCTTCATAGTGTAATACGCACAACAGGTAACCTGGTACCAATTCTTCCTATCAGTCAGAAATCATACACACAATGCTTGCACCAAAGTGGGAAGAAAAAAAAAAGTCTTGGGTGTTTGTGGTATCTGAAAAATAACACGAAGCATTTTATCCTGGACCTTTATTCAAGCTGAAGTGACTGTGTAATCATCCATAATTCAGAAGTAGCACCTGTTGAGCTTGTGTTAATAACTTGATACTTAAGTAAAGAAAACTCTTCACAGCTAGAGCTGGCAAAAGTGGCCTGTACTTGCAAAGTGCTACATTGATCAAACTCAAACTGGTTTCAGTCCATTATGCCAAAACTTTCGTTTCAAAAACAAACAAACAAACAAAAAAAAAAGAAGTCAAGGATGAAAGATATGCACAGAAAAGTTAGGACACCAGTTTTCTGGAAAGTGAGAATTAACTCCTGCCCTCTACTATTTTTTCCTTTTTCTAAATATATTTTTAAATTCCCAACAGAGTACCCCAAAAACTCATGCTCACCATGGTGGGCACTTTTTGTCATGCAATCAGGCAGCAGTATTTCTCTGGATGCACAATATTCAACACAGTGTCAGTTCTTCTCCATTCACATCTTTAAATGTTAAAAGCAAATGCGCTGACGTATGCATGCCTCAAAAGAACAGCTTGGATAGTCAGCCATTGTTTTATTTGGAAATGGAGGATGACAGCTCAGTTTTTTGACACAAATCAAGGTCAGAATTTTGCACACTCATATACCAAAAAAACAGTACTCAGATTCAGAAAACTAAATACATGAGTTCTGATGTCACCACGACAACCTTGTTTTCATCATGCTATAATACAGCTTATTGGCTACAGAGCACTTAGATTAATTACCACACACAGCAGCAAAGACTGAACATTCTGAAGAATTGTTAGACTGATTTTCCAAGTGCCTTTCATATGCAATGAGGAAGGCAAGGTAAGTTTTCATGTCATCTCTAATTGCAAACTGAAGTAATCTCAAGCCTGCTGTGAATTACAGCAATTTACAATGCCGTCCCAGAAGTACAGGAGCCCAGGCTGGAAGGAGGCACCAGGATGGCTTTGTATTATCAGCCACAAAGGTTGTGAAATGGTTCTAGTGACTGGGCTATCCTGGGTACCCTGGTAATAAGCTCATGCTCAGACTAAAAAATGCATGATTGAAACAAATACTATGCACAGAAAAAGTATGTAACTGTACAGTACTGTTTTATTTCTAGGCATCAACTGAGTTAGAAAAATATATATTAAAAAAAAAAAAGACTTATGGAGACAGTAGGGACACAGCAATATTTCCTTTCTAGTATTCATTTCCTTGGAGACAGATAGCGGACGCAATCAACTAGAACATAATTCTACTCTATTTATAAATTTAATTATTCTCTTTCAGAATAACATAAAAAAAACATCACATTAATTGGTTATAAAATATACGTCTGTTTCCTTCCTCTATTTCTTAAACCTCCATCTCGAGGTATAATGCCATGACATCAAACACAGAGATAGCACTAAAATGTTACTTCAAGATAGGAGACGTCTATTTGTGTGGAAACGACTACGTCCAGAAGAATTAATGTTCCCAAGACACATGACAGGGAGGTGAAGTACCTCACCAGATATTACAACAAAAAGAATTAAAAAATAATATTTGGTAAAAAAAAATAAATAAATCAATAGGGTCTCACATTGGCCATTTCAAAGATGACGGCATTAAGAGAAGAATCAACAAGGAAGAATGTTGCAGGAGTCAAAGAATATTTCCTATTCAAGAGGAGATACCACAGGGTCAGCCCTCAACTCTCAGAACCAATCCATTCCAAAAAAATGTAGAAAATAAGACTGAATGCATACATCTATTCTCCATATGATTCTGCCCCAGTCAATATATTTCTTGCACAGCCTGAAACAAAGACCACATGCAGTGGCAAACACAGCCCAGATGTTGTAAGAAAGCCACCTGATTTGGCCCCTCCCTGACAAGTTCCTAGACAGACAGAAAGTAAAACCAGAAAGCCAAAGTAACTGCAGGCTAGAGAATAGTTCTGCCTCATGAAGCACTCGTGAATTCTGCTCTTCTGTGTCTAAACAGGCATAATTCTTGCCTTCGAGACATGAGAAGTCACTGGTTTAGTTAAGAAGAGAAACAGAATCCCAAGTCATTTATTCTATAAGCGTACCAGAAATTATTTACAAGGAGTCTTATTCCTAATCAGAGACTAGAGGAGTTGAAAGATAGGGCAATCTCACATGCACCCACTAACGTTTGCAACTTGTAATAATTCACAAAAGATAATTCAATAAAAGTTTGGTTACAACTGAGCTGAATATTTCATACACTGAAGATTTCACAATTATTGGACCATTACCACAAGCAAGCCCAAGCCCTGATCATTACAAGAGGAAAGCTTTTTCAGTAGAGCTGATGATGAAAAGCCAAACATTTATACAAAAACTTCTGATACAAGTACAGCAGGAATATGAAAAATCAGTTTCATCGAATTCAGCAAGCTGTGGAGCATTAAGATCTTGCTCTGATAGTCTTAAATAAGATCTGAGTCTCATTGAGATCAATTATAAAGTTTCTACTGAATTTAACATGGGCTGGAAATTCACTTGAAATTCCTATAGTAAGCCAGACCAGCTACTGACCTGAGTTACAAAGAATCCTATAATATAAGGCAATTCACACAACATTTAGCTGCAAAGCCAGAGAACGAGCCTCAGCAGCATTCAGTCAAGCAGCTAGGAGGTACATGAGCTGCTGACAGAAGTTTTCTGTGTGATCCAAGCACGGTGCTTCCCCTACACCTTCTGGCTATCTAGGAAAGCCATCTCCACCAAATACAGGTGGAGGAGCTTCTTCACCCCTTTGCACTATCTCAGCTGGAGGATGTCCACACAAAACATTTTTGCAATAAAAAAGAACCCAACAAATTAGGCTTCAAAGCATTAGATGTTAGTGAACTAGGCAAAGCTGTCAAGATAATGGGAAGGCAAGGGAAGATTAATATGATGTGGTTAGGGTTTTTTCTTGCTTTGTTTTGTTGTAGTTGAAATTTCAGTTACACTCCCTCTTCAATATGATCTTTTTTTCTGTTCTAGACTTGCAAAATGAAAACAAAACCAAAACCAAATCAAGCCTGAATCAGCTTCAGGATACAGGTTTCCCCAAAACACAAAATTCAGTGCAACCTGAAATTGGAGAATAGTTAAGCTATGATAAGGACTTACAGTATAAAGAGTGGTAATAACTGTACATCTAGGCAGTGAATGAATAAAGGCCAGGGGATGTTTCATGCTATCTATTCCACATCCCTCAAGGGCACAGCAGCTTGCATTAGAGGACAGTGGCAAAGCAAGCACTTACAGCATGGCAAAGTTTGGACACGAATTGCATGTAAACACTTGTATATTTGGATATACATGCATGCATCCACACATTGATGCATCATCAAATAAACAGTCACTGAACACACAGGCTTGTCATCATTAGAAGGTAAAGGCAGCTGGTGCTCAGATGCCACCAACAACTCACCAAGGCAGCCCTACTGCCTGAGAATTAAGTAATGCTATTACAGAACAACACAGATTGCATTACAGTCACCCTGCTGAGTAAGCAGTCCCTGCAGTTGCCCTGTGCAGCTGACTGCCCTCCTGCGGCCAGTGTACGATACACTGGGGTCAGCTGAAAAGGCTGCAAAGGGAAAGAAACAACCTCCAGGAAAACTAACATCTGGTACGCATTCAAGATGGATACTGCAACAACTGCAGAATACCACTGGCCTTAAAGCCGAATGTGGTGCTTCTGCAACCTGGGGAAAATCCATCCAACCAACTCCCTAACAGTACTGTTTGCATGCACTCGCTAGAGGTTTGTGGTATTCACAAAGCATTCTTCTACACATTTTATCTACGCTGTTCAAACTGTAGATGGGAGTTGAACAAAGTTCATATTTCTCCCTTCCTCCCTCTGTACAGTTGCTCACTCTTCTGCTGTGAACTTTTGCACCTGATTATAGACTAAGAACATGTGTCGCTACTGCAAGTAATGGAAAGGAAGAGCAGGTCCCAACCCAAACACAAAGGGATCAGGATGCAAGGAGTGCACTCAAAAGTAGTGCTGCAAAGACAAGGTGAGAATATCCTAGCAGAGGCAAAGGCCAGTGACAGGAAAAAGATGAGCAACTGGGAAGAGTAGCAAAAGGGCTGCAGCAATGTCAGCAACGTGGGAGAAAATACAGGGTTACCTAGACCCGAGTATGGAATTAGACACAAGAGATGAAGACTCCAGGACAGCATGCATGTCTTCTTGTGCTTTACTACTTGAAACTTCTTCCTACAGTGAGTCATTTAAAAATAGACCTTGCTCCTTTTGCTAAGGTTCAACAAGCTACATGCATGTCAACACTGCTCTGTGAAATGGAATTTATTTCTATCACCCTTTTAAGAGATCCCAGAAGCATTTGTGACTGTATATTTTTGTAATTGTGCGCATCTTTCTTTACTACAACTCTGCCTCCTGCGCAGGAGGAGCAAAATATTGGAATAGAACCATTTCAGTTGGAGGGGACTTAAAAGATCAAGTCCAACTGTAGCAGCAACGGAGGAACAGCAAATTCAAGTCTATTCTACTGAGACATTCGTAATTATGGAGGAGACCGTGCCTTCCTCACTTCATGAACCTGAACAGAGCCACTTCGTTTAGACAGAAAAATACTGATCTGAGTTGAAAAAGTAGTGTCAGCGTGTAGAACTGAATTTAACCTATTGAATGCTATATGTCAGATTATTATTATTATTCTTTTTCATAAAAGCACACACTTCTGCCAAAGCTTTCTCAAATTACGTGGAGTTTAAAAGGATTTACAGCTTGCTCGCAACACCCCACGTTGTTAAAATTATTCTGGACTGCAGTTTCTTCAGTTCTTACTCACATGTTAAAGGAGAGGCAAGAACAGAGCAGGCCAAAATAAATATGCTGCCTACCATGGAGGCAGGGCTGGGCCCCTGGACATCGGGGCGTGCAAACTCGATGCATCCATACAATCTGCCCTCAGACAGGCACGCTTACAAGGTGGTTGTTCATTTCCACAGATGTGGCAGCATTCGCTACAAAGAAATACAGAAGGGCAATGGAAGTGGGAGGAGAAAGACTGCTACTGCCTTCCAAAGAAAATTCAGCTTGTTCATTTCCCCTATCCTCTCAAAAGTTCAAAAGCACACTTACTGCTTTGTAAGGACAAGGCAGCCTCTTCTATCTGTTAAATCCATCAATACAGATCTTGTAAAAAAGACTCTAATGCATTAATGCCAAGACTTTATACATATAGAATTTTAAAAATCTTTTAAACACTTACAAGATTCTCCACTGGACCTCTGGGTCTGTACCCTAAGTACTATGAAATATAAAATTAAGTTCACAATCTAGTATTTTTGTCATGGGAATGATTCTCAAGTTCCTAGGCTTAGCAGATGGTCGATAACAGATTTCACTATTTCCTGTTTTTCCCCCATTTTCTTGGATTTCAGCAACAGAATAGATCTTTTCCTGAGCAATCTGTTCAGTTTGATTGCGTGCCTTTTCTGAATCATATCCAGTACTTATTTGTCTTTTGTAGTCTGCCCCCCATCACATCTCTTATCTGAACACCAAAAGTTTTCTCTTTGGTTTGTAGTTGCTGGACAAAAATAAAAACAAATCTCAGATGACATGAGCAAAATGCACATTAGCTGCTCTGCTGCTTTTCTCAAGTTATTTTTATTACGTAAATAATTCCCAACAAATCACAAACACACACTCTTTAACCTGCAGTTTTGTTTTTGCTTTATCGGAGTTCACTTCTCTCAGCCTTGGCTCCACCACATTTTCCAGCTTTAGGATTCCTCTGCACAGTCACTACTAATTATCTCCATACGCACACGTGCACTGCAGGCAAGTGCCCCGTTCCTATGTAACTAATTTCAAAAGTCTTTAACTCAGAACAAACCTACCCACTTGTCTTGAAACCACCTCCACCCCCTAGACAGAGGACTGACATGTTTTTCCCCATCTTTCACGATTCTCACTTAACGTCAAGTATGTCTCCACTCCATGGTTCACTTCTGCTGTTCTGTACTACACAATCTAAACGTGGTAGAGCAAAATACATTCAGCAGATTTATAAAAGGCTTGAATTGCTCTCAAGAACAGAGTCATATGCTGGCCTCCCTGCTGCCATAAAGGGAAATGCTTAGAGCGAAGCTACAGGAGAGGAAAATCCCAGGTTTGCTAGCTCTTTAAGCCAGTGCCATAAATCAAGAGTTACATAAGTTTTTTCCTCCTAAAAATACATCCTTAGCTTGAAATATAATTATTAAGACTGAAAAATTGAAGTGATGTTTCCATGGCTCTACCAGCTCTCAGGATGAAACATGGAGGCTCTCACAAGAAAGCTGCTCTTGGGAAGCAGGAAGGGAACACAAGCAGCAGCGTACCACCATAAAGAGCCAACAACCATACAAACCAGCACTCTGGCCTCTACATTAAATCCTGCTAGGATAGAAGTCACCCCGTGAGAGGTTTAGCCTCCCTGGGTTGGCGTGAGCAGTGCACACAGCTCCAGATAAAGTGCAAGATGGTGACAGTGCCAATCCTGCAGTTCGGTTTCTTTCAGTTGCCCTCAAAGGAAGGCATCATCTCCCTAACAGCCAGTGGTTAATGACAGATGGAGGCAGCCCATGTGCAAAAAGCACTTTGTGGCTAGTTCAGGCTGCTGGCGGACCACCTGGGAAGGGTGCAGCTCCAAATGACAGGGGGCACCATGCTGTTTCATGTCCAACCCAGCCACTGTAAGACTCAACTCTGCCAGGTCACACAAGAGCCTGAACACTGCCTAGAATTGGCAAGGCCAGCCTCCAGCAGCACAAAGCCGGACCTCCTTCATCTACGGCACAGCAGAAATCTTGAGGGTCTGTTTCTTGGATCAGAAGAGCTGTAATCTTTTTATAACTAGTTCAATGATGTCATATGCTCATTAGCTTTCCAGAGTCTATTTGGAAGGTAATTTTTTTTTCTTCCCTTGATTTTTTTTTTCTCCTTGACTGCTTAGTTTTTATTCAGCACAAGTGCTCTGCTCTGAAAATTCTGCCAAAGGTTTTCTACATTCTCTCTCTGCACAGCCCTTCAACTGCACTGCAGAAAAATAGGACTCATATACACACATTCAACTTACTCCTCAAATATCTTTAGAAGTTTCCTCTTTATAATTCAAGTTGCTACTGGAAAAAATAAGTTGATAATCTACCCAGAAATACAATTCTGCATGTTCCTGCACTCAGCCAAAACCACAGAATTTACTGCTACAGCAAATAGAAGTAAAATGTATGAAAAGAATCCATCATTTTTTCCTCCATCTATGCTAGGTCATCGCAGTAATCCAGGAAAAGAAGTCTTCTGAAATCAAAACTTAAGCACTGGATTCAGCTACGTTGCTTCAATACATATATATTGAAATTTATATTTTCTACTCACACACAGCAAAAATTAGATGCAGTTACCAAATAAGATAGAACCTACCTTAATCGGTCTGGGATTAAAAGTATTAATCTTAAATAGGAAGGAAAGAAAATAAGAACAACCACTGGTCCACTTGAAAATTCTATTTAACCTTTTTTGGCGATGGCTGTAAGGCTGTCCAGAATAGCCATTTGAAATGCTTTATTCTGTAGTTTCCAAGTGGCATTTAGACATAACAGGACATAGTAACAACCTTTTTGGTACAGCACTGAAGTTCTTTCACGCTCAGCACTCCTGGCTGTAAGACTGGATGAGACTCCATGGTTTGATTGGTCCTCCAGCTTATATGGTAACCCCCTGTCTACACTGAGGAACCCTGCTTTCACAGTGGTGCTTTTGTGTGGTCTAACAGCACCCCAAGTCTTTGTTTTTCAAATCTTCATTAAGGTAGTAATATCCCACTAAAACATGCTCCCTTAGTACCGTGTAGAGGATTATCCTCTCCACACAAAAGGATGAGAATCACGTGTAGGCACTAGATACCTAATTAAAGAAGTGGGATGATGCCTAGCTGTGCTGTCAGAAACATAACATCATGCATTTAGATGTTCTTGACTTTAAGCTGTTGCCCTAAGCTTGGGCAGTTAACTGCTAACAAGCATCCTCTAACACAACTGCTTTGTGTCCCCCTTGAGACAGTGTAAATTCAACACCTTCGCTTATTTTTTTCTCTCGACCTTAGCATCGTATCTTCTGCTTGCCATTCCACCAATGGTTTCACTGAAATTTAACCTTAGTCTGTAGAGTTTACAGGCAAACATTTTATTTTAGTTGCTTCGCATTTACTTCCATTTCTGACAAACATTATTCTCAAAATATACTGTTTCTCAGGTTTTAATATTTTCCACTAAAGGTTACCTATATTTGTAAATGAAATAAGCCTCCAAAGAAACATGAAGCCTCTGTCCTCAATCTGGGACTGAATCAAAGAGCCTCATCTTCAAATTTTGGCACATCACAAAGGCCAGCCACAATTCCTAAAGCTCTGTCAGTACAAACGAAAGAACAGTCCTAGGAATTACCACAGTTAATGTTTTGTTACTTCTTCAAATTAAAGTTTCATCCCCTGGAACTTCTGCTTCCAAAGCAGCTTAGCAATAAAGACTATTTTTTGGAGATTACCTAAAAGCATACATTTGCAACTGTTTCACTCTTAACTGTTACTGACCCAAGCAAGAATTTTTTTTTTAATTCTGTTCTCCACTGAATAAAAAAAAACATATCTGTGAATCACACAGGAATTACTTCCACAGCTAGATGCATTTTTTTCCTCCCGTCTCCCCCCGACAGATGCAAATATATAACGTACCAGGGTTTGAAATCAGAATGAAAAACCATTGCAGGAAACAAGTTTTCAGACAGTGAATTCTGAACAGATGGTTTTCTAGTTCATACAAATAACTGTGCTCATATGTCTTAAGAGATATGCAGCAATATACATTATGCTCAGGAAAAGATGCAGTAAAAGATTCTATCACTTGACTGACTAAATTAACTCATGTCTGAGATTTGTTTACAAGCACTCAAACATTATTAACAATTGAAAATTAACAATGCCAGTATATGAGCAGCACTATCTGAATTTTTAGCTTTCCACACAGGATGGAACTCTCAGCAGCAGAAACACCTCTTTGCTTCAGACATAAGTACTCTCACTTCCTATTTGGCACAGACTTTTATTCTTCTTCATGTTATGTTTATGTTAAAAATATACTTAAAATTGGATAAAACAATTGTAAGAAATGAACAGGAACACAAGATATGAAGAAGGAAAATGTGGAAGCAGTTACGCACTGCAAAAGCCTTGCCGAAATAATTCAATTCTCTATCAAAACTAAGAAAGCCCATAGATCTGGTGTGTATAAAAAGCTGCATTACCTCATTCAGAAGCAATGAAAGCAAGAATAAATTTGAGAGAAAGCAACTCTCCTTGCTTAGGAAACTTAATGAACTTCCACCAAGGACATCCATCACTCGCTGCATGGACGTGAACCAGCCAGGTCTGCCTGGGCAATGAGCAGTCCAAACAGCATGGGATGCACACTGCTTCATCTCTGCAGTAGGTTTTAAATGAAGGGCAGCAAGGAAGTTCCTTTCTGAACAAGGGAAAGGACCATGGCCAATAATACATTTCAAGGCAAATAGCTCATACAGCAGACTAATTATACACATGTGATCTCTGTATCTTGGAAGTGTCAGGATTTCTGTTAGATTCAGACAAGCAATATTATATCCTGCTTTGTAGAAGTCAGAAGCTATTTCCTGAACTATTAAAAGCAAATATTTATGCTTCTTTGGGAAAGTCTCTGCAATAATCTGGGAAAAAAATAATAACAATCAAAACTGAATTCATGAATAAAGTACAGTTCCTGAAGAGTCTCATTCCTCTTCCTTTCTTAAACTAGTTTTTATGACCAGATTTGTAACAGGATGATTTGGCATTTTTTAGTATAAAATATTATAATCATCTCCTTCTTTCTATCATCCACCACTATCACCTTGATAGTGATGAGAGACCATCACTTTGGGGACTACTCTATCATAAGAGCCACAACATTACCATTTGAAAATCTGTACCAGATAAAATGAAGGTCATCCAAACAGGGACAATGTCATTTAGACTTCTGAATCATTACAGAGAGCACATAAATTGTGTCTTAGGTATAAGAAAAATGCATTGAAAACCAAGATTGCATGAGAAGTGCTTTAAGTCAGTGTGATTTGGGATAAAATTAGTAAGAATAGTATCTCTGCCAACTGCTATAAAATGATGATGCAATAGTTTTACCCTTTCAAGTTTGCACATGCATGGAAGTGATTAAAATGTTTCTTTTTTAAAAATTAAAAATGAAAACCGCAACAGAGGATATTGAATAACATTAAGGGTAGGCATGGAAAAAAGCAATACAAATGCAATCACTTATAGCTCACAGACTAAGAGAAGGAGTGAGGTTTAGTGCTTTTCTTTACTGAAATCCATAGTTAACTACTTCATGTTGAAGTACAACATGCATTTTCTGCGTGCATCTCCAGTATCACCAAGTCCCTCAAGTACACAGTCAGTTGCCTCACCAGAAGGACAACATCTTGAAGGACATCTTGAAGACAACAACTGTGGTACCATCAGTGCGTGCGACACACAAAACAACACTGCATGAAGGGTCAGAACTCTCCCCTCCTCACACCCCCCCCCAGTCATTTACACACCAGAGACAAGAACGTGGCTAAAAGAGAAAACCAAATGAAACTCCTTGCCTTAGAGAAGTTCTGATACAAACAACATTACTGACACACAGTGGGATAACTCACATGCTCAAGGAACTTCTGAAGCTACTGGTTCTATCCCTGAAGAGATTATGAGGTACGTGCAATATTTTATGTGAAACTTGAATTTCTGTTTAACAGATGTGAATGAGTCAATTGCTTGACTTCACACTTCGACGGATCAGCCTGCTAACAAACTTCATGCAGCAAAGAAGGGTGAGTGAAATTACACTCATCTGACTGACAACTCTGTAGCCTCCCATATAAAGATACTACAGAGAGAGGTAAGTTGGGGAGAGGCTGCCAATAAATTCACTGGTGATAAGATCCCTTCAGTACTTGCAGTTCTGCAGCTACACATGCCCAGACACTGTGAAACCACTCAATCTTCTCCTAATAACACATTTCCCCCTTTAATGCAGCTACAATGCTCAGCCTCGGAAATCTCTCCAGAAATTGTGAGGCTTGTTCCAGCAAGCACAAAGCCCATGGCAACAGTGCCAGGGCCCAGGCAAAAGATGAAGAACCAGCTTGAGATTAGCTACACAGAGATTCCAACCCACATCTCTGCTCTGCAAAATGAAGCTGCTGAACTTTGGGTAAAAGCCCATTATCATCTGGAAACAAATGACAGGCTATGCAGAAAAATGAAGGATATTGAGGATAATGAATTGGAAATTCATTAGGAAAAATGAAGACACTGGCCAATTCTCTCCACGTGATACGGTTTATGACCAATACAGGCAATAAGATTAAGCCCAAGAAAATCTTAAAAGCAGGGAACCAAAGTTATCTGCTCGATAACTTTATTAACAACCTCGCAGAAGAAATGCTCAACAGAAAGCAGCAGATTACTTAGATTCAGAATGAAAGGCTTGCTTCATGGGAGGGTGATTAATAATTTCCAGCCCATTGGTTGTTTAAGCATCCTTCTAATTTACATCTATTAGGGATATGCATATTTAGATTAGCAAGTCTGAGTAGGCTGTAACAAGCTTATTTTCAGGAATTTGATTGAATGAGAGATCTTTAAAAACTATGTTCTTTGGGCCAGAAGTTCTGAAAAAGCCATTAAAAACAAAGAAATGTAATGAAATCCTTTCAGACTGTTGGGAAGACAAACCTCAAAATACATACACTCCATTACCAACAGAGGATGAGCTGTACTGACAAAAGGTCACATGCAACATGGAGGTGAAATTCCTGCTCGTTTTTTTTCTCTTGTTCTTGAAGATATTAAGTTAGACTACACGTATATAAACTACTAGAAAACAGACTGAAAAGAGGCTGCCATCTCAGCGAGAGGCTGCAGGTGAGGAAGTGGTGTTGCAACTGGCTCTGCACTGGTCAGCTCCATGCCTGATACACTGCATTTACTTTCAAATCACTAATACTCTTCTGAAGACTTCATTAGCAATGAATTTCAAGACTGGCAAAGGATTGAGCAGTAGTATGGCAGTGCTCTGGATTGGTAAGCCCATTCAACAAGTACCTTTTACAAAAATTTGCCTTTTGAAGCCCATCTGGAAAAGATTTCAAGCCCGTGGAACAATCTCTCCTGCTATTACTGCTTTTTCTATAGTGGCTACATTGGGATGGAGCACACGTGCAGATTAATGGGAGCATACCACAAACTGCAGGAGTAACATAGACCAAGATGACCCTGAATTAATTCATTTTCAGTGCTTTGTTATGAAGTGACTGAAAGCAAACTAACCTGCAATACACACATGGAAGATACCTTCGATAAAGAAGTTGTGTTTCACATAAACATGCAGCACTGAGTTCAGTTACAACCTACTGTCCTGCTTCCAAATGTCTGCTGCTGGCAACTTGAAGTTCACCATCTTGCTTCAGGAAGTTGAATGGGTTATAAGTTCACACTGTACTACTGTCTCCTTGTGTCTTTTTCCTGATTCCCCAGATTGTCACAACAATGCTTCATAGCAACCGCTGAGGCAGTTGTTTCATTGAAAAATGTTTGGTGTATGTGCAACAGCCCATCCTGCTGAACAACAGGCATTTCACGCAGTTGTGCTCAGAACAGTCACCAGCTTGCAACTATGCCTGTCAGCACTCATATCCATATGCAAATCCCCACTCTGTAAGCATCTTACAGAAAATGGAATCAATAGACAAATATTATGCCATTAGGAATCGATCATTAAGCAGGAGTCCCCAAGCTTTTCACAACAGCCTTTCCTTTCCTCCATAGCCTGTCAATAGCTGCTGCACACTGCAGTGGGTTAATATCCTTCACTGCCTGCTTGAGATCTGCTGGTGTTAGTGAATCACTAAGGTGCTTGCAAGCCAGTGCATAGTTGTTGCTGTAGAAGGAATATTCAACTGTTAACCTTCAATTTAAAACTAACACTTTCTCAAAATAAAGCACATTCATACACATTCAAATTTAATACAGTCTCAAAAGTTTCACTTAAGGAAAAAAAATACTTTGAACTCACTTTTCTAAGTGCAGCACAAATAACAACAAGCAACCCTACATGAGTATTCAACCTTTTGGCTTGACTCAGCTGCAAGAAGTAAAGAGGAATTGCCTTGGGCTGCATATACGTAGGTTGCACCAAAAGAAATGCCTCCTGCTATTTCCATGGAAACTACAGCCAATACATTGAGCACAATAACACTACATGATCTAGCAAATCCTCAGCTACGAAACACTATTTTTGAACATAGTCACCACCATTAGCTATGCATTTTTACTACTGATGAACAAGAGCTTGTAAAAATGCGCACCAGTGGAGGTAACCACTGTCACCACTACTGAAACGCACCACCCACCACCTCACTGTGCACACGTTCTGTTTGGTCTCCATAAACAATCTGAAAGCCTCAATGAATGTCAATGGGTGCTTTTTTCCCCCCGCATGAAGGCATTTCACTGACACTAGTGAGATACCTGACTTTGTTTTTGTGAAACCAACGCATCAGTCCGGTTTGGTGGCAGGTTGCAATTCTTAGTGAGTTCTCAAGGTGATCATCAGAGATTTTTCATGAAGCTTTACTATTCCTGTACTTCTTTCAAAACACTTGTTCACAAACGTACATACCGCCAAAAAGTGAACGCATATCTTTCTCAGGTGGGAAAGGTTTTATATAAGTCTCATTAAGAAACACGATCAAATTCTGAGTTCAATCTCTGATTGACACGTTCCATGCAAAAATCCACAGCTAACTTCTTTTTTTTGACTGAGAATGGAATAGCAAATACACAAAAAAAAAAATAGATGATTTTATTTGCAATCTTGAAAACCTTTCTCAAATTCCCTTATCAAAACAGAAAGCATGGCTGCTTATTTTTTACTTTTCATGACTGCATTTAGCCAGTGTATCAAAATGCATACAATTATTTGTCACCACTTCTTTTGGCATGGCACTGCACTTTCCCCATGCCCCACAGACAGCGTCAGTAGCACACTGACATTTGGTTGTTGCTGACTGATGGGTGTGCACCCAGAGCTGGGCCAGCCTGCTTGGCAGAGCTGAGCTGACACCGTGATGTTGTGGGGCCACATGCAGCCCACAAGTTAGACATGCCTGCCCTACTAGATCGAGAAAAATAACACCCCCAGACACACCTTATCTTGTCTCCTGGTTGGCCAATCCCACTCGAGGACACTGAAAGACTTTCACATAAAGATATTTGTTCATCTTGTCCCAGGTACTGGTGAAATGCAAAGAAATCGAGCAGCAGGAAAGCACACCTGGGCTCAGTCAGTATGCCAAAAGAGCAGAGGGCTACAAAGATGTGGTTCAGGACAAGGCTCATCCCCAGAACCTGCATTTCCAACGAAACAGCACAAATTGCAGGAAGGAGACCCGACTTTCTGACCACCAAATGGGATCACAGCAAAAGAAAAAAATGAAATAGGGGAAAAAAATTAAATAAAATCTCCCAACTAGCTCAAACTAGTGGAAGCAGAATGAAAGAAACAACAAACATTGTGTAGTTTTTCTGGTCACTTCAGAAGATGTATTACACTGGATTTTCAGTGTTTCCATCCTTTTAAGAAGTAAGACTTAAAAAACAACCCAACCTTATGTGTTAAAGGCAGCCTAAGACATAAGAAAAAAGCTCTTGGAGCACACAAAGCATGATCTGCAGTTGGCACTGCATCAGAAGGGACAAAGGGTGGGAGGCCCAGGCCACAAGCAAGCAGATAGCCATGCCACTGTGGGCTGAGCAGGGCAATGGTCTCTGCTTTGGTCTTGTGCAGTGCAGAGGAGAACGTCCCCATGAGTTTTAAAAGCAAAAATACTGGTTGGAAACAGGGAGAATCTCCATCTTCACCTTAAATTACATCTTTGCTCAATAATCTGCAAGTTACATCACCACTGAGCTCCGAGTCATGATGCTGACAGGTCATCTCAGGTAACAGCAGCAACAGAAAAAGAAGATAGGCTTGTTTCTTTTTTTGTGTGTGAGTCTTATTGTTTTGTTTGCTTGTTTTTTTAGAGGAAAATGCATAAACCTTCACGAAAAGGTTTCAGTTTAGACACTTTATTTGAAGGTGGTCTTTTATACAGGAAGCATTCCCATTGTTTAAAATTAAAAAAGTTTTTTGGGAAGTTAGTATTTATACCTTTTCATTTGTCATTTTCAGCCATTGAGTCTGGGAATGAAAAAATACAGGTCACTTAGGATGTCCCAATGGCTTAAGGAAAACTTACTATAGGAAAGATCAGAATGACAAAAAAGTCTCTCAAAAGTACAGAGACATTTAAGGAATCAATCATTAAATAAGAGAATTATTATTTTGAAATATGCTATAAATAACTTACATTCAAATCCTCCTGTTGAGATTTGGTCTAAACTTTATACTGTTTCAGCATAAGTTATTCCTTATTGCACAATATGAGCAGTCTTGAACATCTGCTGTAGGTATTCATTTTGTTATTTATGAGAAATGCAATTGATTGGTATTCTGCCTAACCACTGTAAACATGAGATATATTGACACAGCACCTTGGGAAGCTGAGAAAGCTCAGGACAGCAGCGATGCTCTCCTCAGAGCCATAAAAATCTTTTAAGTAAAACAAGTCTAAGTTTCAGCTGTGCCAGCAAATATGCTCCAGAGATGCATGGTTAGCAGAAGCAGACGTGTCCCAAAGCACCACCCTAAAACTTCAGAGGTTACAGATGCCCGCCTGCTTGCAGAAATGGCCTGCTTAGCAGGGTGGTTATACAGCTCCTATGCCAGCCAGATATGGGAAACAAATCCCATTATTAACTAAGATAATTAATATATTATCTACTCCTTCATTAACCAAGCATTAACCAAGCATTGCGAAAGATGCTTCCCCAGTCTTACAGCATTTCTCAATCAGCTTTCACCAGCACTTCAACCTTACCCCAGAGCACCAACTCCTCGCACAGCCCTTCAACGCCAATTGTAGGGGTACCACTACCGCCTTTCACCTGAAGCAGGTAGTTAATACGGAAAATCTTGCTCAGATTTCAGAACAGAGACCTTGCAAATAATGGATGACGAAACAAGACCTTGCACAATGTCAGCCTTTGCTTTGTGGCACCCCCTTGGTTTTTTGCTGTAGTTTTAGTGGCAGAATTGCAGCAACTTCCAAGGCTTTGTCAGAACCTGGATTGCAAGTGACTGCACCACGATGAATGGCACCCAACAGACACACAACAGCTATGTCTGCAGAATTCTCTATTAGGAGAATTAGGAATTAAGAGAATAGTGGAATTCTCCATTAGGTTCCCCATTTGGAATTAGGAATTATCCATTTTTAAACCTAATTAAAAAGATCAAATGAGGGTGTCAATCAATTTCTAGCCTACTTCAAAGTTTTGTTTTTAGTAGTATAAAAACCTCAAAAGTCTGAGAGCTGTTAAGGATCATTTAAAACATCTATTTCCACATACAGATAGATAACAACATCTCTAAAAAATATTACCCAGGGATTTAATGCTTTCTACACTCACAGAAAACGACCTATGAACCCACAAAAAAGATAAAAGCATCAGAATATATGTGGATACACACACGCAGACACACAAAATTATTCACTAACCAGGTTGTCAAGTCGCTCCCATCATCCTGAGTCTTAATTTTTAGGTATTCTGAAGAAATGCACAATTATACTTTGCCAGATTCAGTTCTGTAAATCTTGGAATCCTTCTGAGACAAACCAATTGAACAAATAAACAAAGATGCAGATGATAACTTGGGTAAAAAAACAAAATTACTCAACATAGCAGGAAAAGCAGCTCCAAACTACGTGCCTCAAGCCCATCTGCCCTGGTAAATCTATGGGAAAAATTGAAGGAAACAAAGTTCGATTAATTAGAAGTGTTAAAAGATAAGAAAGGCGAAGTACTAATCATCACTGCTATAAACAAAGTAACAACAAAGCATGTTAAATTGTATTGGAACATGAAAACAATGTATAAATTATCATTAAAATTGTGAAATTGCTGCTAATAATAAAAAAAAGAAAAGAAACTGAGATATACTGCAGAAATTTTTGTTCTATATATTTAAAGTCAGATAACACTTAATAATATTTCACTACTTAAAATTGCTAGGACCAAATCACTTCAACTAGATGTAACAAAAAAGCATTGAAGAGCTTTAATTAAGTTAATGACACTCCTTTTCCTTAAGTCCTGTAACACTCAGGAAGCTCCAAAATCCTGGAAGTAGAACTGGGATGTGGCAATACGTAAAATGTGTAATTGGGGAGATTAACTTTATGATAGCCTGTCACCTAGGTACTGAGCCCATGCAACTAATGAGAAGTAGGTTTTAGAATTTTATTAATAAAGACTTTAATTAATAAGCATCAAGTAATTTAAAGCAATTAATATCAAACAAGCTTCACGGAAAGTAAGTCTGTCAAACTAATTGGTTTTTTTGACAGAGCTTTGGTTTTTGATTTGTTTTTAGCTGCTAAGACAAGTATTGATGAGATCTGCTACTTCTGTACAAAATTTGACTCAGTTCTGCACAGTATCTCAATTAAGAAACTAGAAATATTAAGAAAACATTAGCAAACAGAGCAGGGTGGGGAGCAGACTGGAAGATGATGGGTGACCTGAGCACCGCAAAAGAGGCCAGCTTTGAGTGGGCCTATTTCTAGAAGTCCCAATAGAACTGGTCATTGGCCTAATCTTAATGCAAGAAATCAAAAGAGGAAAAAAAAGCAACAATTTCTAAGCTAATAGTTATGCAAGGAAATGGGAAACATTACCTGTTAAGAGACTGAATCAGTACAAGCGACCTGAAACATTTATTCAGATAGATCAGGCATCTCTTGGACCTTTCCATTTGGATATAATGAAATGTACAACTTTAAGAATAGAAAAAAACAAGAAACCAGAAGACCAGGACAAAGGGAACAACAGCGAGAGACAGCAGGAAACTCTCACTTATCCTGAGAACTAGAACAACTGGAATCACAGTCAAAATATCTAGCCTTGGTATGGCACCTACAGCTGAAACAGACATTACCAAGGAAAGAACTGCAATTTGGAAGGAGGCCACAACCATAATGAAGCACAGGGATGAGGCTCTTTGCCCAGTGCTCAGTCTATCTCAGTGCCAGAGTAGCTTTGTCTTTCCCCAGGTAACCATGAGAGGAAGCAAACTTTGATTACATAGGTTTTTTTGCTTTTACACGTGTAGCTAAAATCAGTGTCTTGAAAGTGAGAAATAATGCAGAATAAAATAAAAACGATTCTTGCTTTCTTTCAAAATGCTTGTGACAAGATGCCTGTTGTGTGCTCATGTAATCATAACCAAGTAGAGCATAGCTATCACAGCCTTCTCTCTGCAGGTTTTTTGTTGTTCTTCATATTCTTGACTGCAGTGCTCCAGTTTTGCCTAAAAAACTCAATTTACAAAAAAAGCTGAATATAAAACCTAAGACAAGAACAATTCTTTTTTTGCTTCTGCAACCTCACACAACTGCTATTCTCATTTTCATAATATCCTCCCAGCATACCTCAAAAGAAAACACTGCCTGAATTTAATATTAAATACCCAACTGAATTGTCAGAAAAAATACCTGAAAGAAAATTCTTCTTCCTCTGTTCATTTTGTCTTGTATCTTAACTTTCCTATCTCCCTAACTGAGAAGTAATTTTCCTGATGGATAAAGGTTGCTTACAGTTCAGTGTCCAGTATGGCAAAAAGTACCATCCTACAACCTTGCTTTTGCAATGATTTTAAGGCCTCTCTCCCTCAGCAAGCATTTGGAAATAGAAATATAATTTCTTCAGTTGTAAACCTTCCATCTCTCCTCTGCCCTCTTCCTCAGTAAGTAAAATCAAAGCCCAAATGTAACAACATGGAGGATGGGGGAGCTGGACATAAAAACAAAGCCAAAAATGGACTTCCACAGTCTACCTAACTTGTGATTTTCAAGCAGCAAGACGGTGACGTTCAACCGAGGAGATTAAACACTGAAGCAAAACTAACAGAAACTGAAAAGAAGAAGTGGTCAGAACTAAGGCAAAAATTATATGGCAAAAATTCAAAAGAAGCTCAAGGAATCTGTGTATAAAATTACTGTATGGAGGTTATAACAAAGCAAATGAGACCCTCTGGTTTTGTAACTCTATGCTCGTTACCTTGTACCTAAGTGTACGTCTGTCTTTCTGCATTTTTTGAGTGCCAACAACATAACACAAATAGTAGCAAATTATACACTGTCAGGGTGTCTAAGTAGTATAATAGAGCCCCCGCTAACACACAACCTCCTCAGACTTTTGCTTTATTATTCTTCCTCATTATGCATCTTTTTGAAGTTAAAAATCTCAAGTAATAACAGAATTGGTTTTAATGCATTTTAAACCATGCATCATAGGTATGCTCATGACACTTAACAGCAATCCCGTGTATAACACTTTTCCAACACGAAACGATACCTTGGAAAAGGAGGTCTAAGTACTCTTAAGTCATCTTGAGAACTACTGCAGGAAGTAGAAATATAAAAGACTTCTTTCTTTCCTGCACAGTGAAGAGTATACAGTAAAGCCCACTCAACCTTTTCACACTTTCATTTCAAGGCGGAAGTGAAACTAAATCATAATGCCAAAAATAATTATAACTTCACATCCTTTGGCTAAACCTACAGGTGCTATAGAAACATATTGACATTGCCATTTCAACAAGCAGTTGCATTGTGCATAGGCAATTACTTTCGAAGGAGAGCAAGTCAAAAAGTTAAATGAGAGGAATAAATCATCAGTGGCTACCCCAAGTTACTGCCTTTTTTCAAGATCTCTAAAGCTCTGTTCTTCCACGTGTTACTAAGCCTTTCAAGATCCTCTTATTTATACCTTCCATTAATTTGCAAAGAAGCTAAATGGAGTTGGACATACAAAGGTCAGTCCTTGGAAACAGACTCTAATTTGCAGAAAGTGCAATTCCAGCATTGGTAATTATGAGAGAATAAACACAGGGTAACAAGCACAGAAAGCAGAAACTTTCTGAAGATACAAAAACTGACAACAATTAATAATTATTTAAAGTAATAATAAAAGGCCAAGCACAAACTGGAGAAAAAAAAATAGAAAAGCTGTAGGAATTTGCAAAGGCAACCCTCCCCCATTTTTTTTTTTGTTATCAATAAGGCACCAGGGGAGATTCAGGCTGGCTGTTAGGAATACAAAACAGTGGTCAGGCACCGGAATGGGCTGCTGAGAGGGGTGGTCAAGTCCCCAACCCTGAAAGTGTTCAAGGAACCTTTAGATGTGTTAAGAGACATGGTTTAGTGAGAACTACTGGTGATAGGACTGGATGATCTCGTAGGTCATTTCCAACCTTGCTGATTCTGACACTAATGAACACAGTCAAATGAAACAAATGCTTGAATAAAATACCTGCGCCTTCAGAGATGTCACAACAAAAATAACTTTCAACATGGAAATAAAAGCAATTACAACTTTAGTTTTCATTTTTAACCCTCCTCTTTGTTTTGGCTTTGATGAAGACTGCTGCACTGCTGCTGGCCTATTAAGTAAATAAAAAAAGTCAATCCTGAACTCATTGCTCAAAAATACATGCTTTTTTCCTTCAAAACTTCCTTTGCAACATGAAACAAATGCAGAAGCTCTCCAACTTCAGCCAGTATTAAGTGATAAGCCTTATTAGTACTGAATTACCATTTCAGTTACCCTACAACCATTCTCATGGTCAGAAAGCCACGGAGATACACTCTCTGCAGGGGCAAAAGCATCACTTGTAATTGCCATCCCCTTGGCCTCCTAACCATAATTACACTTTGCAGCTGGCAGTACAAAGCACAAAGAGCCATAGGTAGAAACATGAGTTGGACCTGTCCAGGTCCCACCTGCAGTTCCACTGAGCCCAGGCAGCACCAGGGGATGCAGCAGGAGGTCCCGAGGGGACTGAAACACTGCAAGGAACTGCAGAATCATGGGGAAGTAGAGGCACCATGCTCTGATTCATCATCTTTAGAGATGACCTTCCTGCAATACCCAAGAGCTTAAGGCCTGACTCTTGTCCTCAGCGCTGTATAAACATCCCTGTGCAACATGTTTCTACACCCCGCATGCATAATAATGCACTCCTATTACACAATTGTAATAACAAAATTTCACCCCTCTTGCCAGGCTGTTGTTTGTGGGTTTTTTTTGCTGATACTGCTACTGGAATCCCCTAAGGATGGTAAAAAGACAGACAAAGACTTTATGTGTTACTCCAGCTTTCACTTAACCTTTTTGAATTCAATGACTCAGCAGCAGGATTAACTTCCCTCAGCAGAAAGGCGGGGTCCTTGAGAAATTTCAGCCACCCCACACCAAGGGAGTTGTGATGCTAGTAAGCCAGAGAAAGAAGGAAAAAATTAATGCTGCTTGTTGGCAAGCCCTGCCAAGGTCACCCTCTGGGAAGCAGAATAGCAAAGCAGTGTAATTCACAGTATCCTGAGGGCTCTCAAGAGCAGGACAGTCCGCACAGGGTAGTCAAGTTATGGGAAACAGGAGGCTCAGCGCCTCCAGATGCAGGCTTATCTGCCTGGCTTTGCACACTGGTAGCAGCACCAAACAAGTCTAGCCAGAAGGCAGCACCACAGCATCCCAGCACTGTTCCTCCTCTGCACCCACACCGAATCCATGCCACCACCATGTCCCACAACAGGAGTGCACCAGTGCCATTCTGGCAGCTGCTGACACAGCAGATCCAGCTTGTTCAACAGAGCTCCACTGCTCCCACTGAGCAGCAGCAGCAAAACCCTTAGGCCCTAGCTTTGGCATTCTAACATTCACTTAAAGCAATGACCCAAATCTAAATTTTTAAAAAGCCTTAGCGTTCCACATAAAAGTTTAACTTACTTTCACCTGCAGATTTTCCTATTGGATTTCAAGTTGTTTTTAAAATGTCCGATATAAAACAAAAAGTAACCAAGAAGCTCAGGAGCTCTGCACCAGGCATCTCAAACCATTCAGACACAGCTCATCAGACACAAACATGAAAGACATTTTTCCAAACTTCAAGCAGAAAAATGATAAAAAGTAGTTGTAATCCAGAAACACACCTAAGAAAGCTGGTCTGATCCCAGATGCTCTCCCACACCTCCAGCAGATACAGACCCACCCCTGCAGGCTAACATAAGGAGCAGGCAACATCTGATCAGTTTCCAATAGGCCCAAAACAGATGCAGATCAGATCGTTTTTAGCCATGCTCCTTCTGCTGCACTGAGGACTTTTCTGCTCAAAATCATTTTGCAGGATGTAGGCAGCAGATAAGACTACAACTCCTTGCCCAAACTCCAGTTCAGCACCCATGTAGGGCCAGGTTTCCTAAGGATTACATGTGTCCAAAGCCACCAAGCTCATAATTTTAACATGCCATTACCTCCGCTGAAAGTCGAGAAAGAAAAGTTAAAAAAAAATCCAAAAAAAAAAAAAAAAAAGAAAGAAAAAAAAGGAAAATTACTTAAGATACTGTGAGTCAACTGACAAACACGGTAATTGTACATGCACACTCTTTAACTTAAGTGACCCTGCTTTTGCCAGGGGCTAATAACGCATATACAATTACCACAAATAGCTGATGAACTGTAACTTGTTTGTGCATCTGAAACAGTGGGTGTTTCTGGAAATCCTATCATATGTGGAATTACACACTCAGGCACTTTAATTACTTTTTGAACCCTAGTAATACTCGCCTGTTTTCCCCCACTCTTGGACAGCAGTGATAAGGTCCTGTGACCTATATTACTTCCACGTGCTCCATCACCCAGAAAAGTCCACAAGCACTACCATGAAGCGGCAGCAGCTGAATCTCATAAGCCAAGCAACCCCCAAATGCCCTTATCATAGTCGATTTGTCAGAATGAGGAGCATGATTCTGAAAAGCGCACTGTATCCTCATGGTACAGGCTCCTGCAGACCCTTAAAAGAAATACGTTTGTTTCTCTCAGTCAGGCTACAAGACCAAAAGCTCCTGGAAGTCCCATGCTCTTGCATTAGCAACCAGGCTTTCTCATCTAATTACACTTATGAACATTCCTCCCTCTGCTTTCATACCAGTTTCTGACTGGCTGGCTGCTTTCCAGAGCACACCAAGTTTTGTTTCAGCAAAGTCAAGGCAGGATTCCCACTGCCAGGTTAAACACTTACCCTTTAGCTCTATGCCACTATGAGAAGCAAGGCTGGAACCACAAACGCAGGATAAACAGATTAGGGATGGAAGATACTACACAGTATATATGCTAACAGTCCCCAAAATGTTCCTCTACATTTGCACATGATTTTTTCCACTATTAAATCTAAAAATACTGCAATGAGGAAAAAAAATCTTTTGCCATTTTAAGAACTGACCTCTAGCCGGAGGACAGGACTAAACACTCACCCAGACGTAAGACATATCACATGCAACACCATCAGCTCTAGCCAAGTTGCCCTTGGAAGTTTTCACAGTGATTTAAAGGCCTGAATAGGTGTCACACACTTTTTAAGCCCTTTATTATAAACTGTGTCAAGAGGCAAATGTTACTTCACGACTCCAGTTCTATCTAGACTGTCTACTGAGACACTCTGCAATAGCTGCACCAACAAGTGAGCTGTCGCAGGATGGACTCACGGAGAACAACTGGATGGGCTGACTCACAACCCTAACATGATTTATTGGATCGATCACAGGTTGTAGCGAAACAAACAGTTATCAATTTAAACCCACGAGAAGCAGCGCCATCCTGCAAACCACAAAGAAAAGCAACTATGAACTAAATTAAATAAAAATCTTGTAAACTAGCATCCCGCTTTCAATGTAATATTCTAAGCGATGAGGATTATTAACTGCTTTGATGAGTCAAAAGCCTGCAGATGCCAACGGGTTCTCCGTTTCTGTCTTAGAGAGAACTTTTTGGATCTCTTGCAACATAGTATAAATCATATTTACAAACTGAAAGATGGGAGTAGTCTCTCATGTCACACCGTAATGATTTACAGATAGTTAACATATTTGTGTTTTTTTAAGTATGTCATTAAGTGTCTCAGCTCTGAGTAAGAAATACAAAGAGACAGATAACATTCCAAACAGCATATTTCTCTTCATTTCCATTTTAAGTGCTGGACATACATTCTAATTCATCTCCACATTAGCAGCTTTTCCTGGGTTTTCAAGCTCTCTTTTTTCAACATGCCAGGATACAATTAAAAAAAACAAACACACACTAAATTTACAGCTGCCTCAACCACTGAAGTAGTGGTACTGCAGGAGGGATGCTACACAAAGATGGGAGCAGCCTGAGCAGTGTGAGACTAATTTCCATGCATAAAGATCATGCTTTTTGATTCACACGTTCTTTACTTAAGGATGCATGCAAGGAACAGGTAAATCAAAAAACAAAGAAAGAAAAAAAATCAAATGGCACTTCTAAACTGTCATCACCAATGGAAAGAGGAAAGGAGATTCAAGGTTACTCTGTGCAGACCACAAAGCAATAGTAGCTTGGATGAAAATTCTGACTTGAAAAAAATTTCAACTCTCTGCAGGTACTGTCCTGAGGCTGCCTGCACTCCCCAGGCAGCTCAGCTTGCAGTGACCTGCTCTAAGCCAAGCCAGACCTGCATTTCTTGCCTAGTATCAGCTCACTGCAGCTATGTAGATTCCACAGCAGATCCAGCTATGGAATGGCTCTTGCCAGCAACGCACGTATGATAACTGAGCGTCTCCCCACCAGCATGCAAAACAGGTAAAGGGAAGAAATTCAGAAGGAAAATGTAAGGCCCAGTCGATGAGCAGTGGGGCTGTAACAAATCAGAATTCACAAAGCCGAGTGGTGCAGCTGACACACCAGAGGGAAGAGAAGCCATCCAGAGGGACCCTGGACAGGCTTGAGAGGTGGGCCCATACCAACCCTCATGAACTTCAACAAGGTCAAGTGCAAGGTACTGCACCTGGGTCAGTACCCATACAGGCTAGGAGGAAAATGGCTTGACTGCAGCCATAAGGAGAAGGATATGGGGGAATCTATCGGTGAAAGACTTAACATAAGCCAGAAATGTGCACTTGCAGCACAGAAGACCAACCGCATCCTGGATTTCAACAAGAGAAGCGTGGCCAGCAGACTGAGGGAGGTGATACTGCCCCTCTACTCTCCCCTTGTGAGACCCCACCTGGAGTAATGTGTCCAGTTCTGGGGCCCCCAATACAAGAAGGACATGGAGCTGTTGGAGCCAGTCCAGACAAGGGTCACAGTTTTAACATTCCATCGCTGGAAGGCTGGAGCACCTTCTCCATAAAGACAGGCTGAGAAGTCAAGGCTCTTCAGCCTGGAGCAAAGGCTCTGGGAAGACCTCATAGTAGCCTTCCAGTTCTCGAAAGGAAACCTACAGGAAAGCTGGGGAGGGACTTTTTATAACTGCACATAGAGATAGGACAAAGGGAAATGGCTTTAAACTGGAAGGAGGTAAATTTACACCAGATGCTAGGAAGAAATTCTTCACTGTGAGGGTGGTGAGACACTGGAACAGGTTGCAGATGCCCCCTCCCTGGAAGCATTCAAGGACAGACTTTGAACAACCTGGTCCAGTGGGAGGTGTCTCTGCTTATAGTAGTGGGGCTGGAACAAGATAATCTTACAGGTGTCTTCCAACTCAAACCATTCTATGAAATACAAAGACTAACAGGTGTGAGGGATGGCGGATGCATCTTGTTAGTGGTCATACACAGCTGCAGAGGATTGAAAATTAAAGGGAAGCAGAAGCACACATATGGTATGAAAGTTGGGAAAAAAAGACACCATCACAGATATGCCACAGAGGCCCCAACATCACAATTCAAGCTTCTTCTGAAACATCAGTAACCAAGAACTCCTCCTGGTACACCTGCGAGAGAACCAGGAGGACCAGGACCATTCTCATCCTAAACCCACTGCCCTCAGGCAGCGTAGGGCTGATGTAGTGGTGAGAACAGCACAAAATGGAGGAAAGAGCACAGCAGCATAGACAGAACGCAATAGCTGCAGCTGTTTCCATTATTTAATCACAGCTCAAAAAACCTGAAGCGATTTGGAAAAGTTTTACACGGACAGATGAAAAGTTTTTTTGCTACATGAGGTGCCCATGCTAACAATTAATCATGCTTACGTCTCATTAGTTAAAACTTTCAACTGATTTTAACAAAATCATAAGGTATGGCTAATTCAAAAAATGCAAGTTAAAAATTTCATTATTGAAAAAGCTGGTAGAGAATAATAAAGTTTTTTTGTTTTTTTTTTTTCCCCTGTCAAGTTACCAGAATACATTGACTCTCAAGTGCTATTTGTAATACAGTACAGCCTGAGGCCCCCATGTGAACTCAGTGCTATATTATGCCACATTTGATTTTGATTTTCTAAGAGCTTATTTATATACAAAAAAAAATCTCTTACCATTCTGTATCTTGAGCTCCCAACCAAAATAAAATGCTAGCATAAAAGAAAGCACAGAAGTACAAAGCAGTTCAGCAGGCAGGGAGCAAGCCTCACACTACCATTCAGCACTGCAGAGCCAGGGGCAATTTCTTCCACCTTTTGCTTAGCTTCCCCATAGCATTTGCTGGGCTGATCAATGCATGAACGAACTCATTTCTTAAATTGCAATAAAAAAAAACCAAACATAAAGGCAATGTAATGCTTGAAGTTCCCTTATGAAAGGAGACCACACTATCTGCTACCTCAGGGGAACCACAGCCACCTTAGCAAAGATGGGCTTGCTGTTACTCTCCACACAGACCAGGTGCTTCAACAACTGTGCTCAGCATGCCAAACTCTGACTAAAAATCCCAAATCATCTCCACGTTTTCTTTCAGAAATCAAGCCACTAACCTGATTCCCAGCTCTCCATCACTCAGCAACACCACAGGTACCTGTTTCACTCCAAGGCCCTGGGAACACTGCTCCTTCCTCAGGAGCTGAAGTAACCGACCTCACGGCCACCCAGGAGTCCCAGCTGCAGTGGGCAATCAGGCAGGGCCAGCCCACCTCTCCCAGGGCACACAGACACTGCAGGACTGCATTGTTGACGACGTGCCTGCAGTGCCTTCAGGTTGAAGGAAAAGCCCACTGTGGAGAAGTGAAGGAAACCCATGAATGCAGTCCAGGAAAAAGTTATCTGATGGAGAATAAAGGCTAAAATCATAGAATATTACAGTTAAGTGGTTTCATTAGTTGTACAATATTGCATATAGATGGAAAAAGACAGTAATTAAGAGCCTAAATTAGACTTAATTTCTAATTATGAGTATGTATTTACCACCTGATCATTAGACATTAAATTTTTCAACCAGCAGTAATGTTATTTTGAGACTTATTTTTTTTCTTCTTCTCCAGTTAATAAATACAAAGATTGAAACACATTAACCCTGAAGTTGTCCAACCACTGAACTACAATTTATCTAATAAAGCTATCTGGGGATGTAAAATACATTCACATCAGAGAATATGAATGACAGTTTTAAAAAATGAATTAATGAACTTTGAGATCACCCAGTGAAGTTAGCAGATAGGTTGAAAATGAGTTAGTGAGTATGATGATTAAAAAAAACAGAAAAAAAAACAAACCACACCAAAGCAAGACAATGTCTTCAGCTTCATTTACACGAAAAAACAGAAAGGTGAAAATTTATTTTGGAATGTTTCCAAATTATTCTAAATAGAAAACTAAATAGGTACAGCTGAATTTACTTAATTACTTTCTCTGCCTACATCACCACTGAGGTTTTTATCATTGACTGACTGACTCCATTCATACAATTTCTTTCTTTCAGTTTGTCCCTCAGCCCCAGTGACTTAAAACCTTATGGACTGAGCTTTCATCCTTCCAGAGAATAATACAATGTAACTGCCATAATTATGTCACTTTGACACAGTAAATGTCTGAATCCCATTTATATTTAGCATCCTGTTTTTTCAAAAACTCCTCTTGGCCCCACTCCACCCCGACTCTAATCTCGTGTCCATCATCCAATTACTGCCCACTCATGCATTCCTCACCATCCCATCCTCATGATCACGCAGCTGGGGTTGCCCTTCAGCCTGTGATGCCTCATCTGTCTGGAATTCCCTTTCTCCAGCCTGCTTCTCTTTTCAATTCTTACTTTTATGTGTGAGTTTACAGTTACCCCTCAATTCCATTAACCTTTTCTTTTTCCATTATCTACTGGTTTTATTATCTATTCATCTCTACTCTTCATCCTACTCTTAATGAAATTATCACTGACTACAATAAACTTTTTCACTTTTGCCTTTCTATTTTCCTTTATCCCGTTGCTGATTTTTTTTTTTTTTTTTTGCCTCCAAGGTAGTTTTTGCACATCTCTTTCCATTACGCTTACATTAACTTCATGTCCACATTTTGCAAGACTGTATATCACACAAATTCAGCAATTTCAAACATATTCCCCTAACACTGAATCAGACACTCTGATATCACACAACAATGGTAGGACAATGATGTTCTTAATAATACCACTGTATTGCTCCTTTCTTACTCTAATTCTTCTGTTGCTGAGCCCAAATGAGAAGAGTACTGAATGCTGGCAAGTTATCCTTGCTACTTAGCTCCCCACTTTTACCCAAAAAAAAAAAAAAAAATCTAAAGGATTTCCAGAAACCATCTTCACACTTTCTTTTTCCCAACAACTACTACTTTCTGTAAAGGACAGAGATCCCACGGTAAGCACACTAGAGCAGCTAGATACGAAACAGAACAAAGAAAAGCTTGCAGTCAGTCTCAGAGGCATACAAGGTGAATCTCTGACTGGAAGAGAAAGGAAGATGTCCTTTGCTTACATTTTCTTCACTACACAACTTATTTAGAATGTAATGTTTACAGTTTTCTATAGAGTGCTTGTGATAGGAGATGAACCTTCCCTGGCTTCTTACATGCTTATTATGAATTCTGTTTACATGTAACTCATTGAACTGTACACTCAAAAGAAAGAACCATTCCTTTAGCTGTTGCCCTTCTGTTTCACAAAACCAAGACTGAAGCAACTAAGTGTTCTCTCTTTAGTATTGTTAGAATATAATCAATTTTGGTATTTGTCTTGAGAAGACTGAATAACCTTTCAAAATCAAGCAGCTTTTCATTACTGCATATTGAATAGGCACATTAGTGAGTAAAATGAAAAATGCTGAATTCATTTCTTCTATACCTCCTAAACTTCAGCACACTCTGTGCTTTTTCGGTCATTTTCTTCTCTTTTTATTTGAAGTGACTCCGGTAGCTGTGAGCTTAATTGGCATCACTTAAAGTAGTCAGGGAAATTTCATACAGCTAAAGTGAACATGTTGCTATTGCATCTGATTGAGATCTAAATAAATTCCACATTCAGCCCAATGAAGTAAGAGAGGCAAGATTTGAACGTGTACTAAGAGAGGAAGGAAAACAATATTCTACATACTATTAAAGTAATAGATAAAAAAACAGATTCCCTTCCCTGTGACCCCTTGCTATACTTCACATAAAAGTAATTTTCTGGCTAACTTTCCTTAGGCAAATTAAGCCTTAGATAGCTATCAGATAAATAAAACTTACCTCTCCGAGGAATACTGTCTTAATTTATAAGATGTGTAAGAGAAACAGAGTTACATGACACCCAAATACTGAATTCAAAGAGCATGGCTATGTAATAAAATCAGCAGTATTTCTTCATACTTACTCATTAGTGTTTTGGTCTGTTTATTCTAATCAAGACACCATTTGCCTTCTGTAGGTCCTCACAGCGTAAAGAAAACAAAAATATTCATCAAGGGTCTTCTAAAAATTAAACATTACTATAAGGATATATGAAAAGTATCACCACGGTTTCACTGACAGAATTCTTCGAAATGCCCTCTTACAATCTGGGACACCCTCTCAGAGTCTATCAAATGCTTGTATGATTTCCTGTGAACTGCTTTGTCTACGCTAAAATCACATTTATCAAAGTTCCTCAGAGAGTTCAAGCTACCGTCCGTTTGTACCCCTGATTTCTAACTTATAACATAAAAGGAAATGAGAACTCATCTAGGAATAACCTATCTATTCAATTTGCACAGACGCTCTCTTTTTCCCATGGAAGACCGTAGGAAAGCTTTCTTCACCCTAATTTCAATTCAAGTAACTGATCAAGCTTCAAAAACACATTTCTATGTATTCCAGGCTCTTGAACAGACAAAGAGACTGCTGCAAAAAGAATATAAACTGTAACGGGTAAGAGAAAAAAACCATGACTTAACACCTTGCAATACAGTTTACATGGCTTGAATTCCTCTATTGTGTAACAGCTAAATAAGTTAGCAGGAATGTTATTCTATATTACACTGTACTACTTACTGTGCACTTTGTCCCTGTCTGAGCCACGCTTCCAAAATTACATTGAACACAGTGCCTCCAGGACTGTCAAATACTGGGGAAGGATGGCATAGCCTAGAGAAATCTAGAGGAGCAGGCAAGAACTGGGAGCACAACTCACATCTCCTGACCCCAGACTTCCTTGCAACTTTTATTACCTCGCTTTCTCTCTTCATACTGCCTCACTTTCTCCAATGACAGCATTCTTTTATTGTACACTGTAAAATATGCTGATGATAATTATTATATTGCTAGACTACTTACCTCATCATTTCTTTTACTAACCTACCTCATTTTCAGATACATTAAAGTGGACTGGAAGAATATGCTTTGTGCTTGCATCCCTAACAGTAGTTTACAGGATCTAACGAGGCTGCAAGATTACATACGAGGACAGAATTAGTCCAACATGTTTAAACTGGCTGCTATGAGATATTATTAAAATTACTATTTGCATTTTTTTCGATATGGAGCTTAACCTGAGCTGAAAAGTTGCATAAGCTTGATTAATCTATTAACCTAGCCAGTCCTCCTTAAATTGCTTCTTCAATTCATCAGATGTGAGCAGGTTTTTTTTATTTTTTTATTTTTTTACATGTACCTAATCCCCAGCAATTAGATAAGGAATGTTAGATTAGGGACACTATGAAGTAAAAGCCATTAAAAAGGTCTTTGTTTTCAGACAGAGAAGGTAAAAGCATTCCTCGATGCAATAAAAAGTGAGTATTTACATACTATACCCTAATTAAGATTTTTTTTTCTTTATTTCTATTGGCTGCCCAGGAAGAGCCATAAACATTTAGTAAAATAATCTCAATTTATACTGCTTTGTTCTTTGCCTTCAAGTACTGTACATGGCTGTACTCCAGATCAAGTAGTTGTCCTCAAATGACTTCCAATGAGTCCTGCCAGATTCTGTGGTTCAGAAGTAATTTAAAGGCAGAAAGCTGTAGCAAATGAGACCTAATGGAAAACAGAGAATGCTTTAGTTCGTCTTAAATGTTTGCAGAAGAGAAATGGAAAACCACAAAGAAAGAAAGGAAAAAGAAAAGGAAGTGCCAAAATGTTGTATTTTTCTCTACCAATGAAGCTAATGAATCACCAACATCATTATATGGCATGTACTCTCATTTTATTAGTTTGAGAAATTTACGATAAAAACTTGAAATAGAAAAATACTGCCATTGTGGAACCATAACTTCATTTTTTAAAACAGTTTTTTCCCCACTTTTCTTTTTCCTCTTCCTTTAACAATAGGGTGCTTTTTTTTTTTTTTTCCACTTTCAATCACCTGCATTGAATAAACTACTTCCTCTTGTCGGAGCAGAAACCATCAACCACTGGTTGCTAAATGCAGCCAATTGTTTGCAGCTCCAGCAGATGGTTCTCCTCTGTTGGCCAACAAAAACTTCATGGTCCTTTTCCTAATTTTTCCTCAAGAGATACAGAAATTCTTTATTTAGAAAGCAATCACTCCTGCAATACAGTGCCTCCCCTGTGCGGTCTATTTTCAGTTAGCCACGCTTTTTTTCCCCTCTCCTTTTCTAAGTACACTGACAGCATCAAATAAAAATAGCCTGACATCAGACCTGATCTAAAGCCATCAGATGTAACAACAAGTCCTTTCATCACTGCGCGTATCCTGAGCTTCCCTTCCTTTAGCCTAATTAACCCCAAAACATGGGGTCCCGGCTGTCTGGGGTCCCCACAGGTGTTTCTGAGATGTGTGGATGTGGCACTAAGTGACATGGCTTAGTGAAGGGACTTAATAGGTCAGGCTGATGGTTGCACTGATGACCTTGAAAGTCTTTTCCAGCCTATATGGTTCCGTGATTATATTTGTATTCTGTCCATTACTCAGGGCACTGATGTGGTATGGCCAGGCCTGGGGGAGCTATCAAAAAACATCTGTTTTCAAAAGAGCCCAAGTCCCATGGAAATTAACAGGACTCTTCTTGACCACAGAGGGTCTTAAAACCATGTCCTAAAACCTGAAGCTGGTTCACACAAACTAAGTAACAAACAACAACAAAACACAAGAAGCAAAACAACAAAATATATGTATTCACAACTTGATTTCCCTTAGGTTACTGTAAGTTTTCCTGCATTCTCTCGTGGCAGCACACAAAACAAGAAATACTCATGTGAATCGTCTTCCCTCACTATGCTCAGGCCAAACAAGGTGGGATAAGTTCATTTTAAATCCATGCTAGGCAAAATGCTACACCCAATACTGGCCTGTTCTAAAGACTGAAAATGGGATGGGATGATGGTCTTTCCTAAACAGCTTCCAGAGAGCCTCCATAGTGTATAATGAAGCACCATCACTGTGCTCCATCTCCATCCCAGCTTTTCCCTTGAAGTTTTCACTAACATTGTTAGAAAATGAAATCGATTACTTATTTACTTTTACAATTACTTATTTATTTTAAGAATGCTTAAACACATTTTTTTCAGCCTTCCCCAAATAATTATTTCTTGGGATGAATGCAAGCATAACAGTTTTCAAACTGAAAAGAATTCATCTGGCAAAGTATAAAGAAAAACAGTTACACAGCTATTAAAAACACAGTTCAACTACAGCATATGCCTCAAACACACAGGAATACACATGCATTTTAATAACAACTTAAAAGCAAAACATAATCCAGCTGAGCTACTTCTGCTTGCCAAATGAAACTTTCGTAGGATACCTTTTATGACTTCTTGTGACACAGTTTTTAAGGATAACCGTGAATTATGACTTATTCAAGGTTCTGGTTTAACACGCACAATTTGAGACAATGTACTCTTTTAACAGAAGACTGTTTTATATATTGCATTTAAGTTACTGATGCACGCTCTTCAAAACAGTGCCTTTATGCTCAGCTAAAGCAGATGAAGAAAACTTATGCAATCTCTGTGGACAAACAAAGGAACCAAATGATGACAGAATAATTTTCTGCAATATGATAAAGATCTCAGGGCTAATGATTTAAAGGCTACTAGTAGCCAAAAACAGTAGCCTGATAAACTCCTACAGCTCTAAAAGACCACATAACTCAGAGTCAGCACTGGCTGTTCCAGTAATTCTCAATACTAAGCCTACAGCATGATTTAGTTACACTGATCCTTAACAGGGAGGGTTCTGTTCAGAAGACAGTAAGTCCTACTTACAAGAGGCTCAGTCTTTAAGAAGATACCTACAATAGCTATAATCTGGTTAACTGAAGTAAGAGAAGTAGAAAGGAAAATTATGTATTTTCAAGAAAGAAAGCTACATAGCTCCTCTCCTCAAACTTAATGAGAATGCAGTTCTCATATCTTCTGCAGGAAGGGAAAAAAGCCACACTCCCTTGTATTTCCCCAAAAACTGGGGCTCCTCTTCTGTCCCAGCTTCTGCCTCAAAATGGACGGACACATATGCTCTAAGCTTCTGAGAAGAAAGGTTCCCAATTCCAAATACTCTTTGGTAATGCTTTCATTTGGAAGTCCTTGTTAATGCTTTCAAGGCTCTTTGTTGATACTGTTTAGTGTTAGGATGCTCTTTAGAGAATGGGAAGCACAACTGCATGTGTGTCATGGCGTTAAGTAGATCAATCTATGCCTGTGACAGGGGGCAGTAGGCCCCTGCCCTCTACCCACACCCCGGCCCCACACAAAATGGGAAGGAAGGAGGGGGGGGGGGGGGGAACAGCGGCAACAATCTATGGAGGAAAACTTATTTTACTAACTATGATATTGGAAATGCCGAATCACACAATATAATAAGATCTAATTGAAATTGAGACTAATAAATCGAATAAGATAGGAGAGTTCCCGAGACCGAGTCAAACCTGAAAAGTTTGGAACGGCTAGGAAACCCTCCAGCACCCACTGCCAGGCAGTAAGAGACCACCACCCCCCCCCCCCAAGGGTCAGATCCCATGACTTCTGTCATGTACACGGATAGGTACATGGAGCTGGAGCATCAACACTTCAGTTCCAGTGCACTGCATGATGTTTTGATGTGGCATACTGAAAACCAAAAAACGTAAAACCATGACAATGTGGAACAAGGAAGGATCCTCAGCACTATGAAAAGGAAGGTGTGCAAGCAGGAAGTTACTGAGGGATTTGATGGAACAGAAAAAGAGGAAAACTAAAACACCTAGGAACACACCTCAAACTTCTTTGGGAAACGCAGAATCATGTCTTTTCAAAAGTAAATAACAAAAAAGCATTTTATTTAAATACAACTTTTTTCCCATATTACTATATGAAAGCAGTTGGTACTTCCAAACAATGTGACAGAGATCAAAACAACAGACAACAGGAAGTACGTTGTGAGCAGCAAAACTGAGTCTCCCTGCTGACACTGAGACCAAAAATCAACTGTTAAAATGTATTTTTGTATAGCAGCATGATGCAGACAGCCCTCTCGCACTGTCACAATGAAGACTGCAATGACTTCTGCAAAAAGGCGCATGTAGGTGCTCATCTTTACATAGATATAGGCACAAATGCATTTATTTCTGTATAAAACTAACATGAAGAAAAAGCAAAACAACAGTCATACCACAAAACCGACAACAATTCTTGGCTGGATGGCTGTTGCTGGAATACATCTGTCAAAGAGAGGAGTCAGATAAAATCAGAAGGCTGAGCTTCTCTCACAGTACAAGCCTGGTGGTTCAATCGTGCCAAGGTCATTTTCTCTTAATAGAGCTCATTTTTTAAGTATGCATCAATTGCTCCACAAATAGACTTCTAGTAATAGATAAAAACGCAGAAACACCACCGTTAAGAGTTAGAGCTGCTAATGAAATCCATTCAGGTTCTGTGGTGCTTACAGGTGCTTACTGCAATTCAGGCTCCCATTTGCTGTCATGAGACTGATGAACTCACAGGTCCCTCCCTGCTCTTGCACTGCCTGCAGCAGTGTGATCCCAGCCCTGAAGCTGGTCACACACCCCTACCATCCCTCTGCCCTGTTACAGGACACAAACATCATGATCTGGAGACATTTGGTAAAAGGTAACCTTCTGAAGAAGAGATACTCTTTTATACAAAGCAAATGAAGCATAAATGTCCATTTTTCCACCAGCTGGATACTTCTAGTTGGATACTTTTGCTTTATTTTAAAAATTTTGGTAAAAATACAGTAGCTCTGAGTCAAAAGTAGAGGGCAAAGACATGAAGGTATTCGGCCTCAGTGAAAAGAGCAGTTATTACAGCTTTTAAAATGAATTTAATTCAGTTAAGCCCTTTAAAATATATATATCTGCAAATATTGCCAACTCAGTGACCTATCTGAAGACAGTAAACCTGAAATTCTGAATTCCACCAAATGTGTGATTGTCAGTACTACTGCTATAGAGACTCAAATTTTATACAGTTGTCACAAAAGAAGAAAACAAGCAAGAAAACAAACAAACAAACAAAAAACACAGCACACACTTGAAATATTTACCAAACTGATCACCTTCACTCTAACATATTTGGTCAGACAACACCACTAACAAGAAGCATTCCAACAACAAAATCAATTCCCATTAACTGTGACCAAAGAGTTATATTTGGATGCTGCAAATATACTACCAATAACAGCCACCTTACTGTTGCTTCTTCCTACTGTGACGTATCAAAGAGAAAATAGAGAAAGCATTGTTTCTGTTTGATGAAATCTTGCATGCTGCCATAGTATGTAGGGAAATTCCATTAAATTAGTTTGCCATAAACTCCTTGACACTCAAGCATGATTTTATCAGCAGTGAAAGCAGTGTTTATAGATGTCAATCTCAAATTTATGCAGCTGGCTGAAATGGAGGAAAGACGAAGGTCATAATCAGCTAATTCATTTATCATGAATTTTTACTTTCACTTTACAGATACAATTATCATTCAACAATTGGAGAAGCTCTAACTAAGCAACATGATATTTATCTGAAATATTGTCATAATAATAATGAACACTAATATCTCACATTTAAAGTTATTTTACTTTTATCAATAGCTTAACTGCCTAATTCTCTACATTCTAACATGCATTTATCAAATTTATTTACACAAATGCAAATATTATTTGACTCGAGGGCTCCTAATGTAATCAGCCTTCCAATCACTCAGTACAGATGTTAACAATAAAATTTGAATGGATTAGCACATCAGCATTAAAACCTACAAGGCTTTTAGCAAACACAGCTTCTACTTTTATTTTCATTGTGTGATTGATAAAACACTGCTATCTACAGCAGATCTACCTTGAAATCCAACAAAAATAACTCCACGGTTTTTTCAAGCTACTTCTGAAGTTCACTAAGATTAATAATTGTTGAAGGTAACACTGCATGCTTATTTATATTTCTATGCTGCCAGAGAAATGCATTTAAATATTGCCTCAGAAAAGGTTTACAGCATTCAGCATCTATTGCAAACCAAATTCACTTGGAAACACTGATGTGGCAGACTTGAAACCACAAAAATACATGCATTATGACTCATCAGGGCTGTTTTCCTAAATGTTTGTAAAAACAAATAGGTAAAAGTCCTCCAAAACTAAAACAAGCTGTTATTTATCTGTTTCTAAAACATCAATATTAACTAATTCTAAAATGGTTAACGCTTCCAGTAAGGACAGATGAAGCTGAGCACTCTGAAGCATTAATCTTTACATTAAGGTCCTAATCCTAAAGTTCATTTCAGACAGGCAACTGCACTTAGACCCCACTAATTGAATAAGAATTATTCACATGCTTAAAGTTACAAATGTGTTTAATTACATATCGAATTAAGTTCACACTGAGATAATCTACGCCTCAAATACAATAGCAACTAATGGTTTCCCAGCTAAATTAACGTTGATATTGAAACACCCATTTCATACAGAGATTCATCTAGCCATCCTCCTAAAACAAAGCCAAATAGGTCGGGAGGCACAAAGACTGATGCAGCTCCTCGTGGGAAATGAACAATCAAATACATAGTGGTTAGACAGTTTCATGTGGTCGCAAGGCAAGGCCTCTTCGGCCTTATTTTCAGGTTTTGTCATATATAGCATTAGCTAGGTTAATAAGAACATTTAAGCAGATCAGATGCCTAGTTATTTATAAGCCCATCTACTCTGCATACGTACTCATAAAAAGTTTGACCAGGGGATTACTGTCATCTGCAGGCGCTAACCTTGAAAATCTAGATGCTGTGGTTTGATCTTGAATACAGTGGTGATGTAGATGGCCGCAGAAGCAACATGGAATGGCAAAGTGAAGAAGTTGAGCTGCTTGAACTGGGCGCATACTGAGCAACAGACTCCAGAAAAAAAATAATTATTGTCTTGTTATTGTCTTTTCTCCTTCTCACGTGACAAAAGTGTTTCATCAGTTTCATCATATTAACAAAAATATTTGGCATGCCCACACGAAAACATATTTCACAGCTAGTGCTTAGAAAGTTCTTAATTGATACTTTCTAATCCCTGGTGCAGCAGAGGGAACTGTCCTACCTGTGATTAACTCGTCAGACACTCCCAGGACAGTCTGCGAATGTGACATCTTCTGCTCTTTCCATGACACTTGGCTCACACTGAAACTTGCACTATGCCTTCCTGGCCCAAGAACACACCAGGACAAAGCCACTCTACTTGTCTGTAAATAGCTTCCCTCTGGATTGGGTATATACAACTACAAATGGAGCAGCTACTTATTCCCTCTTCCCGGCACAGAGAAGCTGCCACATCCATTGCTAGTTGAATTGTGCAACCACCATGTAATAGCAGATTATTTCATCTCTTGGTTTTGTCTAACTCTGTGTTTTGTCATGTAGCTATAATTTTTTCTGGCCCCAGAAAAAGCAAGGGAAGAATTATGACTAATACGAGGCAGATTGCAACCTTTTGGGTGCAGCACCTTCCTGATGGCCGCCATCAGCCCAAAACTGCAGGCCTTAATTTCAAAGTTAAGAGGCTCCTACTAAATGCATTATGGCAGTGGCATACTTGAAGTGAAGAAAAACACCTTCTCATGGTGACTTGCCGTTTTATGTTCCCTATATCTGCTGTGCTAGAGGCTTGTAATGGAATACAGTGTCAAGATATTAAAGAGAGAAGAATCCCTGTTTCAATATAAAATAATACCATTGGAATTTCAGGAATTCTGCTATGAAAACGCATGCTCTGTTACTCCTATAAATGCAAATTTTTGTCTAAATATAAAAGAACTAATCTGAAAGTCAACAACTTGACCTACTATAACGAGTCCTCTTTCTCATTATTATTAATAGATTGCTTTGTAATTCTGATTTATGGTATTTATTAAAAAAATCTTTCATATAATTTATTAATCAACAATTTGTTCTATTATCTCCTTAAGCCATGAAAATAAATTCAGGAATGTGATCTTCATATTCAAACACAAGTCCTTATTGGTGAGGTACGTGCTTTACAAATATATTTACTATAATTTTTGGTGTGTGCATTCTCACATACTCGCTGGTGAAGGCTGTGGTATTATATTCTGCCACTAAACGTAATTATAAGTTGCAATTTCTTGGCCCATTTTCAGTATCTAAACACATGGTTAATGACGTCTAAGAAAATGCAGGTGCCCCCACCTGCCTCCCACCAAGCCGTGAAAAACAAACTTTACTAGCAATTCTACCTCACATCTCAAGGGATTAGGCAGAGGAAACAGCACAAAAAATTAAAATACTTCAGGAGTATTTGAATCACATTTTAAAAATTAGCAATACTAGCCAGAGGAGAACTCTCTGTATGCCTATCAAATGTCATACTACTCTGTATTTTATCTTCATGATCTTATTTTTGAATTAAGTATTTAACACAGCATAAACCAAAACACATTAAGTGCCTTTCTTTCTACGCATTTCTACTGATAAGTACACATGAAGAGCATATCTTAAGCTAGCCCTTTCAAAAGGCTTGCCTCCTTTTAAAGATTAAAATAAAACAACTAAAAACTAAGCTAACACATGTTGATTTTGTTTTTTGTTTTTTTGTTTGTTTGTTTTTTCAGATTTTGAAGACTGATGTAAAATTTTTTCCTACTATGAGTTTGCATACAACTTAACAGCTGGGACTCAGATTTAGCCAAAGAGCATTATTATTTTGCCAGCACCTTCTCCTGTGAAGGTATATTGAACTTTTATGGCTTTCATCACAGCTACTAAGTAACACTGAACATGATGTAGAAGAGGTGAAGACCCAACTGTAGCAAAACCTGAACTACAAATAAATGATGTACACTGAAATAACTCATATGAAACGTTAAAATGGTGGTCAGTCCTTTACTTGTCAAAACATTTTTTCAACTTTAACTTCTGCCACAAAAAGATCAGTCTCAAAGTAAATCTTATATACCCTCTGCTACACGGAGAAGAAAAAAATAAAAAAAGGTCAGATTCTATTAAGAAGGCTTCTACTGAAGTCAGAAAGAGTAAAGCTGTACTTTTCTTCATATGAAGTTCAAGACTGGCTCTTTTCACTATTTTCCTCATTGTCGAAGGATATCTGAGATCATACAATGTAAAAACAACCCATGAACCAACACGTTATATCTTCAAGCACAAAAACATTCATGACTGAATTCATTAACTTCACTAATCATTAAGTGCTGTTCTTTTTCTCAATAAAAACATAAACAGTTCTTACATTCACAATACTTATTGCTATTTTAGTTGAAAATTTGTTAAATTGGCAACTAAAATACAACAGCTGAAATAATAGTTTTTCATATTTTGTTGTAAAAAGGTGACGGTTTGCAACTGAAGAACGCAAATAGTTTATGTTACTGTTACAGCAATATTTCTGATAATTTTGACTGTGCACCGTTTTTATGCATGTTTATTTTGTAATTTTAGTGTTTAATAGGATAAAGAACGAATATGAAACTAATACAAAATGAATTCATTATTAAGATCAACTTTTTAGTTAATATTATGGACTTTTAAAACTTAATTCTGATTCCACTGAAACAAAAATACGTGCAAATGTTGCTTAAAAGTTTAAAGATACCTATTTTATGTGCATGGCAGTATTACATAATATATTTCTCCCTTTATTTGATGAACCTAGATTGTTTATTCTTTACTGTGAAATGCATTACTCTCCAGACACGCAGCGATGGGATTAGGAAAGCCAAGGCACAGATGAGACTGAACTCTGCAAGGGATATTAAAAGCAAGATGGGATTCTATAGTTACATGAGTTGGAAGAGACAGGCCAAAGAGAGCGCACCTCCTCTGCTAAATGAGAAAGGAGTACTGGCTACAACAGTTATGGAGAAGGCTGAGTTACTAAATGAGTTCAATGAGTACTTTGCATCTTTGCTTTAGTCTTCACTGGCAGCCAGGATTGTCCTATTTGTCCTTGAACTTCCTGGTAAGAACTAGGGGAGCAAACTCCCTCCCACTCTAAGTGCAGAGCAAGTTTGAGACTGCCTCATGAGTCTGAATGTATACAAGGGCACGGGGCCGACCAACATACAACTCAGGGTCTCTAGGGAGACGGCTAACATGATTGTTGAGCTGCTCTCCATCATATTTGGAAAGTCATGGCTGTCAGAAAAAGTCCCTGGGAACTGGAGAAAGGAAACATTACTCTCATTTATAAGAAAGGGAGGGGAGAGGGCCCAGGGACAGCGAACCTTACCTCTGCAGGTGGGAAGAGCACAGAACAGATCTTCTTGAAAGACATGAGGGATGAGCAACTGATCTGAGACAGACAAGATCACCAAGGGTCAGGCCTGACCAATCTGGAGGCCTTCTATGATGGAGTGACAGCATCAGAGACAAAGAGAAGGCAAATGATGTCAGCTACCCGGACTTTTGCAAGGTCTTTGATATGATCCCCCACCACATCCTTAACTCTAAATTGGGGAAAGATGGATTTGAAGGATAGGCTATTCAGTGGATAAGGAATTGCTTGAAATGTCGCAGTCAAAACCACTGCAGTCAATGGCTCTATGTCCAGGTGGAGGCTGGTGATGAGTGGTGTCCCACAAGGATCTGTCTTGGGACTGACACAGATGATGAGATTGAGTATACTCTCAGCAAGTTTGCTGATAACACCAAGCTGAGTGGTGCAGTTGATGCAGCAGAAAGAAGGGATGATATGCAGTGGGACTTGATAAACTCAAAAGATGAGCCCATATGAACCTGATGAGGTTCAACAAAGCGAAGTGCAAGATTCTGTACTTGAGTCAAGGTATACCCAGATATATACACAAAGTGGGAGAACTCCTTGAGAGCAGCCTTGTTGAGAAGGACTTAGGGCTCCTGGTAGATGAAAAACTTAACACAAGCCAGCAGTGTGCTTTCACAGCCTGGAAGGCCAACATTATCCTGGCCACATTAGAAGAGAGGTGGCCAGCAGGAGGAGGGAGGTGATCATCCCTCTCTACTCTCCCCTCGTGAGGTCCCACCTGGAATACTGTGTCCAGATCTGGAGCCTCCCAATAGAGGAAAGATGTTCAACTGTTGATTAGGGTCCAGAGAAGGGCCACAAAAATGCTCAGAGAGCTGGAGCACCGCTCCCATGAAAACAGGAAGAACTGTGCTTGTTCAATCTGAAGAAAAGGCTGAGGGAAGACCTCATTACTGCCTTAAAGTATTTAAAGTGAGATTATAAACAGGAGGAAAAACAACTTTTTGTGTGGGCAGATAACGACAGGACAAGGGGGAGTTGTTTTAAACTAAAAAAAGGAAAATTTAGATTAGATGACAAAAAAAAGTTTCTCACTGAGAGAGTGGTGAAGTGTTGAAACAGGCTGCTCAGAAAGACTGTGGATGCTCTGTCCCTGGAAGTGTTCAAGGTTGCATGGGCCCCTGGGCAATTTAGCCTAGTACATAACTTAGTGGTTGGCAACTCCACCTGCAGCAGGGGGGCTGGAACTTTATGATCCTTAAGGTCCCTTCCAACTCAAGCCACTCTATGATTCCATGTTTACATCATTTAAGATGTGCAGAGCACAAAAAACCTCCCACCTACAACATTCAAAATATATATATTCTTTTAAACTTCAAGGCAAAACACAGCTCCTAACTGCTCGCCATAAATTAAATGAAAAATGAACACGTGAAGATAAAAACAAAGTTAAAGATAAAGAGATATAAAGTTAAAATCTAAGGTAAAAAAATACAACTTGTATTTGTGGGAAGTATCACTTTTATAGCATAAGTTTCATTTTTCTCTTTGAAATTTACATCTTGAAGTACAGCATGCTTAACAGAACATATCCAACAAACTTTCAGAGTTCTGTGCATCTTGTCTTTCACTGACCTGTCAAAGAATAAAATCTAGGAGCAAACACACATTCCTGGAAAATGAATAAAATAGAAAACCATATTTTAAAAGTTTCAAACTTTTACTATGTACTATAAGGCAAAATTAAGCTTCATTTCTACTGTCTGTAGATCTCTTTTTAAATCTTCTAAGTCATCGTTCTCTCACTGGCAAGTCTTTATTGGATTTACTGTGACAGTGAGTTTCAAACTGACATGGGCAGAATATTTGGACAAACAGATGGAAAATGGCCTTCCTACATATTTGAAAATATCATTTTTCCAAGTAAAGTCATGAAAATTCTTTCACTAATGCCAAATGTACACCAATGTGGTGGCAGATATGTGATAGTCAAAACTCTGCTATTTTCCCTTCCAAATCAAAACCCTTCTCATGTCCTTTCCCCATTTATAACACTTGCCAGTGACAATACAAACTTGCTTCACAAAGGTGGTCTACCTTTCTCCCCTAGCTAGGAACAATAAGACTGGATGGGACCTTCCAGGTAATCAACCCTGACCTGTCAGCCCTTCTTTAAAACCAAATAAATCTCTACCTTAAAAAACCAAGTCTTCTGCCTCCCTGCCTACCAAGAGGCTACATTAAAGCCTCAACAGTTATAAGACAACTGACAAACTTTTGCTCTTCCTTTATGCAACAGCCCTTTCCACCCTTAGCATCCATCTTAAGAAGTCATATGAGAAACTACAGACTTCTGCCCAACAACTTTGTAATTTATCATATGACAGGCTCCTCTGCTCATCTGTCAAACTTCATCACCTGAGAACTGCCCCCTCTTGCTGCTTCCTTTGACAAAATTGTAAGTAATTACAGAAATGTAGTCAGATAGAAACCTGGGTATTGAGACTGCTATAATAAATAACAGGCAGCATAAGGAAAGCATTACTTATACCTGCATTTCTTGGGTATTTCAAGGTAGTGGATGATGACAAAAGGTAGGCTTCATTAACTTGTTCATTTAGTTACATAATAAGTGTATGTGTAAGGAGAGAAGAAAGGACAATCCACTACATCCATAAAGATAACTTTAGGGGAAGAAAGACTGGACAGTAAGAAAATGGGTCACAATCAAATCTTTCCATCAGATGCCGGAGAGCAGCAAAATACAGACTTTACAAACTGTATACTAGCACATCTGAATCTACTTCACATCTTGAGTGAAGAAGCTCTGTGTGGAAACAAATTTGGCACTTAGTTTTCAAGGAGCAGCAGCAGAATTCCAGACTCAGTTCATTAGTACATGACAAGGATGCAAAAGTGAAGCTGTGCTGGTTGTAGATACAAAACAGAGCAAGATGCCAACCCGACAGTCACACCATCAAAGCTCTAAGGAAAAACAACAGGATGAGAACCGCATCCTACACAGACTAGGCTGTGACTGAGCAAACCTCTCTGGAGGTAGGATGCCAAGCCCCGCTGCTGAAAAGATTATGGTACTTAGAAACTAAAAAGGAAGAGAAGGGATTTGCTCTTGATAATGCCTGCACTGAAAAGAGAAATAGAGGCACCAGCAAAGTACCCTCTGGCAGCACCTCTCTACTTCTGTGGGTTATAGATAGAGTCAACAACAGCTGCACTGCTAACTTGCATGCCTTTAGTTCAAAACCCCATCAGTGCAACGAACACTAACCTTTAACATACCAACATAAACATATATGTGTTATACACAGGGTTAAATCAATCTCTGTCCATTCTGGTATGGGGACGGGGACAAGACCAAGCAAATCCTTCCTGCCCCAAACAAAAAGCTCAAGGGTACCTGAAGATTACTCTGAGTCTGTCAACATTCAATCCACAAATCTGTACGCTCTGACTCACTTTCTGTTAAGCTCAGACTCAAACAAGTATTACTGTTTCTTAGCAGTGATGGAAAACAGCGTCATGCAAGATCCTCTTTTACTAGAATGCTACTTTGATGAAACATACAACAGTTCTAGTGCACTGTTAAATGCTCTGCATAATGAGATACAAACAGCACTCACATAAACCTTTTTTCCGCCCTTTGGTCAAATTCTCTGCCTGAGCTTCACCGCACAGAAAATGTATGAAGTTAGGAAATAAACAATGAATGCATAATCACAGTGAAATTAAGAAATTCAATTCCCTTAAAAAGATAAAAGTAAATTCTTTCAAATAAACAAAGGTCTAATTTGGTTAATTATCAGATTCACTCTGTGTTTGATACTAAAAATGTTGTGTACCAAGAAACTTTCTAGGTGAGTATTCATGTGTGAGCAGCGATTAGCTAAGGGTTTCAGACAGGCTGGTGGGCTGAAAGATGAGATCATCAACTTGAGTTCCTCAGCTCATTACCTTTGCCACTATCCAAACCATTAAGTCACAACTGGAAATATATACCGTTCCTAATAAAAAGGAGTTGCACTTGAGATTACTTGAAAATGACAGAAAACAGAAAAAGAATAGATCTACGGACCATTTGCTCACTGCTGAGTTACGAATATGAGACAATTTAAAAAAAAAAAAAAGCAATAATCCCATCACAATTCAAGTACCCCAGCAACAACAACAACAAAAGAATCACATACAGAACTAACAAAATATTAAGGCTGAAGGTAGCATGGAGCTGTTTAGAATCATTCAGAGTTCTGCAGTCTTGCATGCTTTGGCTTCATTTCATGTCTGATTTTTTTCCCATGACTAATAGTAAATTCTACACAGCACGATAGCCAGCGCCAAACAGATCACACTAAGGCCACAGTCTCATTTTGCCTTTCTAATGAAACATACAAGTAATTAACCATTAACATTGATACAGTGCAGAAATTACAAGTACCTATTAACTAAACAAAATATAAAACATTCAATTAGTCTCTGAGACTTCAAATAGCTGTGCAGATCTGCAAGCATCCCCTGAAAGACCAGCGCTACTCCAGTAAAGGCTGGTAAATATATTCATTCATGCGCACTGCACAAATACCCTCCCTTAGATCCACTGATGACAAACGTGCTGTCCTGTGCCAAATGACCCCAGTAGTGCAACAGGTAACTTCAGTTTCTGAAACAGCTGTATCTTGAGTCCAGTCCTTATCCTTTCCCAGGTGACTAGGTTGGGTGCCTACTGTTCCCCTGACTGCCCTTCATGTCAAAGAACTCCTCCACTGCTCCTTTATTCATCAGGAAGACCACACCAGGAACAGCGTCAACTCTCTTTCCCTATTCCCATGAATAATTTTATAGGTAGTGATGCACTTCCCATCCTCTTCCTCTCAGGGTGCTTGAAAATTTTAAAACCTTAACAGCTCTTGACTTTCACTCTCACTGCCACGTTTATGGCATTTATCAGAGCCAATGGAGAACCACATGCTGGTTCTGTAGGTCCTCTGCTCTTTTATTGGGTTATCCAATTCCCTATGATGCATGGCAGATTCGCACAGTACCGATCTCTATGCACACTGGTTGGGAACAGGTGGCATTGCCTGACAAATTCTAGTGGCTTTGTTGAAGTTCACTCTATGTCTTGCCCAGTCCTTTCACTGAGATTTCAATTTAGAAGACTATCTTCTGCTACATTCTTTTGATCTAGGTTGGTCACAAACCTCCCTCTTTTTCAGCTCAGTTTCCTCAGTAGCCTCCTCTCCCTGAACTAATAAGCTCTTCAAAATCATTTATTTTCCCTCCCTTTCTGTCCACATCCATTGCTTCAACATACAGGACCATACTAGGACTGCAGTTCTGCAAGGGCTTGCCCCAGGCTCCCTTGAGACATTCCCCCTTGCCTTTCTGCTTGTACCTGTTATTTGGAGGTGACTCAGAGCCAAGGACTTTGACTGCATCCTGCTTTCCTGCAGTTTACAGTCACTAACTTACCAGCATAGTGTGAAATTATGGTACGTAACATGGCAACTCATTTTACCTCATCCCTTTGAGAAAGAAAGCTTGCAGCTATCTATAAATCAACTGCTGTCTCCTTACAGACATCACGACCTCGGCCTTCATATATCCCACTTCACCCTCAGACAGGGGAGTTCACAACATCCCCCTCTCCCTGCAACTTCTACGACTCTTTCTTGGATGGTCATTCAAAATCCCAACACCCTTATTCTCCTCTTAACTCACCACTGCTAACAGGGAGGTCTCTTACCAAGTCTCTTAGCAAAGGGCACGTTACCAATACTATAGAAAATAAGAGATGTGTTAACACCGGAATAGGACTAAGACAGCCTGAGTTCATTTCCAAACTCGGTAAGCTTCATACACAAAATGGAACAAATCACTGCAACTTCTTGCACCGCAATTCTTCACCTACAAAATCTACTTTTTTCCTCCACTTCCAAGGAACATATGATAATTAAAAAAAAAAAAAAAAAATCACTTTTTTGGCCAGGACACTCAGATATTAATGTAGGTCACAAAATACGTAAATAAGAATTGATTATGAAAAGCAGGAAGTGAAAACAGTCCATATGTAGCTAATATTGCTACTGAAGCCTATACTTCTGCACTTCCTGCCATTGTGACTATAATTGTGAAATGCTAATGTTACAGTAAGATAACTGCCATGTTTAGTTTCCTAGTTGTCTTGAAAGGAAACATTAAGGAGACTACAAAACAACATACACACACAAAATAGCTACAGCAATAAAAATAATAATAATCAGCACACGCAATTCAGGTTTTGCATGTTCCTTCAACTCATCAGTGACTTCTGGAAGGAGGTTCACTTGCAGACTTCCCTAAGGTCTGCTCTGGATACTTCTTGTTACTTGGAGTTCAGCAGCACAGAAAGTTGATCAAACACCTTGAAGCAGCCAAGTCTATCTGGTCTTTCCTGGAATAAACTAATCTATTCTGTTTGAAAAGAAAATATGGCAGAGATCTGGCCCAGAGTTTGTACAGAGCAGAAAAGTAGTTGGAGGGAAGTAGCAGTAAAGGAAAAAAAAAGAAAACACAGGAAAACAAAAAGTAAACACCTCTCCACCCTCTCCATTCCCTCCCCCCCCCAAAATAAATAAATAAATAAAATAAAAACAGTAACTCCACAACAAACAAAACAGAAAACATATCCATAAAAACAATAAATAAATCAAAACCCACCTACACATATTTTTGCTTCTGTGCTTGCCATGGGAAAGGTTAGGTAGGTGATCGTCTGGCTGGAAACATCAGTGATAGAGGTCACAGGAGATACACAGGCAAAATTAAAGGTAATTGCAAGTGTGAGATGGTGTTCCCTCAAGCTCTGCAGGAGCTCACGTACGCATAGATGAGCTATTACAGCTCATGTTAATCCTATTTAAACCCATCTCTGTAGCAGGAAAAATGAGAGATAGCAAACAATATCAATTTCTTAATAAGTCTCCCAGGGGGATCCAGAGATCTACACAACAATTAATTTGGTGTACATGTTGAGCAAATTGATAAGAACTGCTAGGAAGAACTGAATTCTTTAAACAATGAGTAAGATGCAACATGAGCCGGAGTCAAAGCAGCATTTGTAGAATTGCCTCATAAATCTATCAGCATTGCTGGCTAATCAATGTATGTGAGGACAAGCACGATCAATAAACAAGTCTGATCACCAAACAAGCAAATAACAGAGCAGAAATAAAAGACAGTATCGTGCATTCAAGTTTCTGAATGAAAGTTAGTCAACATCGGTGTTCTGCAGGAGTTTTGATGGTACACAGTTGAATAAATGGATTGGAGAAGATGGAGAACGCCGGACAGAATTTAGTATCAGCTGCTGCTGATATTCACAGTAATACAAACAAAAGCCGATGCGATAACTGTGAACAATCTCAGATAAGAAGGGATTAGATAGTAAAAGCAGAAGACAAATCAGTGTTGACAGGTAACAGTACTGCAGGGAGTGGTGGTCAGGATGGGTGGGAAGGAAAACAACCCTAATGCTATGTTTACAATACAGGCTGTGGATGAGCTTTCACCACTAGAGAACTGTATGCACTTTAAAGGGCCACATTTATGAAAACATCAGTGTTTCAACAGCAGTCAAAATATCAAAAACTGTTTAAAATCATCAGGGCCACAGAACAACACAAAACACAGTGCAGTGATAGCACGTAACCAACAGACACTGTATGCTACATTATTTATTTTGCACGTAGTACTCCAGACTCAAACTAAGATATTACAGAGCTAGGAATGGCAGAGAAGAGCAAGAATGATCAAAGGCATGAAATGGCTCCTGCGCAAGGAACTAAATAGACATGGATATTTGCAACCTGGAAGACAAGTGATCAAGGTGGTATCAAAGCAATCTGTGATAAACAGAACAGCGTAACAGCAGTGGATAAGGAATCATTTGTCTCATACAAGAACAAAGAAGCATCAAATGAAATTATCAGGTAGCAAGTTCAAAAAAAAAGCAAGCACTTCTAACACATACACTGCTCTGCTACAAAACCTGCTGCATAGGATATTGTCAGTGATAGAAACGCATATGGATTTTAAAACAATCACACAAACTAATGGAAGAAAAATCTATCAAGGGCTATAAAACCCAAGATACCATCTCTGTTTCAGCAAGTTTGTGAGATGCAGATCGCTGAAAATATACTGGGAAAGCACTTCCACGTGCACGCCTTTTACAGGCTTCCCTACGCATAGGTATCTGGTCATTGGCAAAGATTGGATGGGCTGGGACAAAAGCAGCATGGTGCTCTAGGAGACAATGCCGAGGACAAAACACAAGGTCTTGGGGGCCCAGTATCCACATTTCACTGAAATATTTTCACCCCCAGTTCAAGCCAGTATGGCCATTACCAAGGTGAAAATGTATTTTGTTGTAGCTTCACCCCAAAAGCAGCCTGTTTCTGCACTGGGAGCTCTGCAAGGCATGCACATCAGCAGGAAGCTGTGGCAGTGAGGTTTGCTGCAGCAGAGGTATGTTAGAAACTTCACTGAAATTCTCCCATCACAACAGCATGATCCTCACAGCGTACTTAAACAGTATTATAGTTAAATAATACTATTAACATTGCATATTTTCTTCATGGCAAATGCTACTTCCGTAACAGTACACTCTTTAATATAAAGGCACCTTATAAATAAGATGACAAGCTGATTTTGCAGGCTTGATACCTGCTCAAAGCATACTCTCCTGGAATGAACAACACACTAAGCAAACAAGTAAAAAAAACCCACCAAGAGAAGCCTCAAAATGCATCTGATCTTGACTTTTGTTATTTAGTTTTCCATGTCAAATTATGTAACACGGAAAACCTTAACCAAGCATTGAATGAAATGTCTTTACATGTATGAAAAGCCTTTTGATTTACCTTGAATTCTTAATTCTACCAACTTAATCTTTCATAGAAGTCTTTTCCAAAGTAGACCACTACTTCCTTAAACAAAAGGTTATGAGTTTGTTTTTGAAGTTCAGTGACACTTTTGACCTTGACAGAGAATTGAAAGCAAAACTGAAAGCAAAAGTCACTACAGAAACTTCTGAAAGATTAACATGAAAGAACTGAATTCTTCAGTTACCTGCAACCTAATTCAAAACAGGGAGTCTCATCCTAAAAGCCTTTGTGCAGGGTGCTTATTACAATGTATTAAGAAGAGTTCTGCACAACAGGACCCAACGGCAGGAGAACTGTTGTTTTTTTCCTGCATCAGAAACTAGCAATACAGGACCAGAACTTTCCCTTCAGAAAACCAAACAACTGTTAAGGTACTTTAAAAAAGAGGTGTAAATATATATCAGTCTTGCTTCATTTAAACTGGACCTGGGAAAGAAAGAAAATTTTTCCTCATCTTGGTCTGTCTTGTACAGACTAAAATAAAATCAACTGCCCCATGAAAAAGCCTTGTAAAGAAAACACATAGATCCTATTTATTTACCCATTTTTCATCATGCTAGAGAAAGGAAAGAACAGGTAATTTCGTCAGTGTCAGACGGGAAAAGAAATGTAACAATCACCATTCTTCAACCCTGTTGACTATATTTACTGTACTGAAGATGAAACAATATCTACCAGTTCACAAAATTAGTTGACTTTTTGATTACTATAATTAAAAAACATTACATTCCATCAGCAACCATCCATAGTGCAAAGCCATGTGTGTAGTCTTCCAAAACAACATAGAAGGAGAATGAAAACTTCACCGTAAGATCCTCCCCAAGTTTACCAGCTAAGTGGAAAGAGTTTTATGTTTGCCAATAGAAAAAGGCTGAGAATGGATCTTGTCTTTCCTGTATCTGGCAATAAAGCTCATCTTGACAGTACATCCTTCCACTCAGGGTCCACATTTTATCCAAGAGCTAATGCCTGTCAAATATATGAGTAGTCTTTAGAACAGGAACTGGAATGCATGAGTCACCTTCCTCATAGCATGGATGGAGTGAGTCTCCGTCTTTGCCTGAGATAAACAAAGGTTGACCAGGTCTAAAAGGATTTCCATGAAGTGTACTGAGCGTGCACTTGCTTTAGTACTGACTCTAGCCCCTGGACAGCCACCTATGAAAAGGTGTTTGAATACTGTAAAGCAAAAGCTTGACTGTATAACTGGACCTTGAGTCCCGATTACTCTGCAACAGTTCTTACTGTAGTGCAGATAAGTAACATGTTAACATCCAAACACTCCTGCATGCTTGCGTGGAATCCAACCCAATAGACACGATAACTGGACACGAGCAACTCTCATAAAAACAAACAAAAAATAATACTTAGACAGAAGGAACAGGGATTTACACAATAACAACAAAAATCCAGAAAACAGAACTACCTCTGTGTATTGTCTAATCTAGAATCCGGCAGGAAACTAATCCATCATCTTAGATCTCATTTTTATCCTTCTGCCCTCAAGTCCTACCTGTGTTCCACATAAAACTCCTATTCTCATTACAGGTTTTCCACCTAAGTTTGCAGTCTTTACTCTTTTTCTGTAACATTTTGACACAGTTTCAGAGCTAGGACATGAAGGACAGCAGACACTCCCTGACATTTGTTATGAGCTCACCTGCTCTGAAGGCAGCTCATGCACAACCAGTACCCATGTGCTCAATGCATATACTTGAATAGCATTAGTCTACCACAAAAAAAGAAGGTTTCACACATATTTCAACATAGCCACCTGTAATAAGCATAATAATCAACTAATATCTTTGCCACTTAAGTGTCAGAAAGTGAACATCACATGGAAGAAAAGAACTCCTAAATTCCTTAAAGATTTTAAGCTATTGCACCCATACATGCTTCTTTTTGCAGGGAAAAAAATTATTATGCTGTTTGCACCACAATATCACTGAACTTTGATAGATTTCTCTAGCCAGTGTATCTGGCACCATTTTATTAAATAAATTTTGTGATTATCTTCGAAAAGTAGTAACGTTACTTGCACTACTTGCACTAAGAACTTTGAAGCATCTTTTATGAACGACATTACCAGCAACACCACGTTTCTGTTTCTGTGCAAAAGTCAGAAAAATGTTCACCCCTATACGATTTAAAGAAACTTAATTAACGGTATTTGATTCCAACTGTCAGATGAGATGTTACCCAATCCTGGCAAAACGATGCAGATACTAGCAGGTTTTCCCACCCAGATTTAAGCACAGAATAGCACTTGGGGTACAGAAAATTCTCCCCGGGATGGCTCTAATAGTTCAAGATAACTTAACCCAAACCAAATTCTTCACAGCCAGGGAAGGATTTGTTAAGACACTGGGTCGTTAGAGGCCAACAGCATTGCAGCACACCTACTAAACCTTAATGCAATAAAGAAAATCCCTTAGCCACCGTCACGCCACAGGTGTGGTGGCGGGGCCAAGGAGAAGAGGGAAGTGAGGGAGCTGAAGAGGGCGTGAGCTCATCTCTGCCCAAGGGCAGAGCCCAGCTCAGGAAAGAGAAGAAGGAGCCAGCTAGGACTGCGGTTGGTCTGAATCCTGTTACAAAGGAGAAAAGGGGATGTGACCTGGCAAAAGAAGCCAAAGAGTGAATGCAATGCTACGCGGCCTTGCAAGGGGGATAAAACAGGCAGCAGCTTATGCTGTGACCTGTGGGGAGAAAGAAAGAAAGAGACACGCCTTGTCAGTCCAAAGAGCTGGGGAACAAAAGTGGAAGACCTGCTGGGAAGGACAAATGCATTCATACTGAAGGGAAGGAGGAAGAAGCTTTTTTCTCCACTCTTCCTCAAACATACTTGTTTTATAAATCAGAAATAATCCTTGTTAGGATGAGAAAAAGAGCAAGATGCCAGCAGTACTTCTTCTTTTCAGGAGGGGCAGACACTTAAATGGTCAGTCTCGCTACCAATCTGGACACGAGCCATTGCTGGGTTTTTTTACTAGTAATTCTCACTGACATTAATTCACAGACTGGCTCCCTGATCAGAAAAGGTCCTGCTCTGGCCTGACCCATAACGAGGATTCTGGGGTGGAGGGTTCATCTGACTCATGATAATTGCCTTACTGGCGTATCGGATAAAGGGCAGCCTCTGAGGCACCAGGGCTGCATTCAGGCACAGAACCTGCAAGCTCCTGGCACACACCGCAAGAGGAAAGGAAAATTGTTACTGTAAGGACTGAGACTGTCAGTAAGAAGCAAGTGATATAGCCATCTTCTGCTTTTTCCAAATATATATTTAAAGCAATTAAGAAGTCTAGCTTTTCAGATCCACATGAGAAATACCTGCCTATGCTAAGAGTGCAATACACTGTTCTTTGTTAAGCAAGTCACTGTAATATTTATATCAAGCACTTATTCCTGCGTTTAAAAGTGCATACTGAAATTTGCTAACTATTCAAGATAATCTGCTCAAAGTATCAAAGAAGAAAATGTTCTTAGGTGACACAGCCACCCTGTAACTCAAACTCTCAAGAGAGATTTCTTCATTTTCTCCTGAAAAAGAATGAATTTATTGTCACTTCCACTTAAAATAAACAATCACATTTACCAAAGACAAAATCAGTTTGTAAAACATGAGTGAAAACAAAATCATCAGCTAGTTGTTCTCCTTCCAATGTCAGAGATGCTTAAAGAATGAATTCTAGTTTTCCGTGCAGGACACTCCACTGAAAGGACAGCAAATCCAAAACAGTACCTCTGGATAATCATGCATCTCAGCCAACAATCTTAAAATGGCAGCAAATCTGTGATAATTTTACAGTTCCAAGACAAAATAAACAGTCAGAATGAGGGGAAGATCTCTGGTGGCTAACACTGAGATAGGGGGCTATATTCTGACCCATGCATTTGCAAGGGAGCCTTTTACATTATTGTACATATAAGTAATACTCAACTGCTGAGGAAAAAAAAAAAAATTATACTATTTGGATCATCTCTCAAATTTAGTAATCTTAAAACAGTTCAATTATTCACTATTTCTTATTTACATGTTACCTATGTGGATATCTATAAAAATGTGTCATTGCTTTTGTATTTGTACAGAATTTACTTCAGGAATCAAGATTTGTACCACAGAGTCTGAAAAAAAAACAGAAAAAAAACCAATCATAACTAAAGAAAGGAAGGAACTAAAGGAAGGAAACTTGTAAACTACTAAATGTCCTGCATAAATACTTTCTGTATCCCTCATCTGGGCATCGCAAACTGGGAATTAAGCCTCAGATGTGTTCTGCTTCTACAAGAACATATTCCAAACATACAAGTTAATGCAGTTTTTCAATCTTTCTTTCACATGAATCATTGTGAATGCAAATGCTTATACCAAAACCATTAGGTATCACTGCACTCTCTCTCAAACATTCACAAAATTATCTTTACCATACTGCCATCTTTTAAGGGAACAAGATTATCTCCATTTTATGGATGAGGAACTCAGGAAAATAAAAATAACGACTTAACCAAATTATTTCAAGAAACCTGGCAGATCTCGAAACCAAATCCGGATTTTTCCAGTCACAATCCATCACTTTAAAAACAAAAATATTCCCTTTAATTTCCAGAAGCCTTAACTTCCAATTAGCCACAAACAGTAGAAGGTAACAAATATGAATCCATGTTTTCTTTCAAAAAATGCTTTGAGCAGAGCTGTGCGTACATGACCTAGACGGTACGCTCTAGACTTCAAGTCAGAAACAGGTATAAGTTGGTATTACCAAATGTTTGATAGATTTTAAGGAAGATAGACTTCTGAATGAACCACTGCACATTTGGGGATTTAAAACAATCCATGGCAGGATGCATTTTCACATTTAATCTGTATTTAACAACAGGAGTAATTTTGTAAGTTTCATTTGACCTGTGTATCATTAACGTAGAAAAGTATTTTTCTCCATGTAAGTCATTAAAATGTGCACAATCTATATATCTCCATAATTACTTATCTTAAGCAAGGATAACTTTGCCAATAATTTAGCAATGCAATTGTCAGAAAAGCAATAATGTTAATTCTTTTTCCAACATGAAAGCAACGCAGCTTTAAAGGCACGTCTTGCGTTTGAAAAGCAGCAGAAGGAACTCCACAATCACCTACCACTTTTACACATAGAGCAAAACAAAAAACTCAGCAGCTACTTCAAGAAGCTTAGTTATACGAATAAGAAAATACTTACAAGCAGAGGCTGGGGTACACTTTACAAAAAAAGTATTTTCTAAAGACAAAGTACTCCATTATTAACAGGAGTTTGGAAGAAATGGGGAGGAAGTACATCTAAGGATCAAATCAGCAGCAGCCTTGTGGATTATTTTAAACTGCGCATGATGGATGCATTCTGCTCTGTCCTCATTTCAAACTCTGCACAGACTTTTCACTGCTATAATCTGTTCCAGATGAAGCAACTAATATTTCTAGTTCCACCAAAAAGAAATGGGAAAAGGAGGCAAAAGAAAAACAAGCTGATAACTCTTTGTTATTCAACAATTAATCAATATGAAACCTTCACTCAACATTTAACTTTCTCTTATTTACTGAACTCTTTAATACAGAAGGGAAAGTAAATAAAAGGGAAGAACGGCAATTCTTGATTTCTTGCCAGTTTACAGTATTAAAAAAAGAATCTGCGCCGCGGCTTGGCAGCCGGCCATATTTACAGTAAGCTATCTACTGTTTCACCCGGCAGGAAGGACAAAGGATTCAGTGTGGGGCTGCTGCTTTTCTCTGTGTCAAGCGTACCCTTCAAAACAGAGCACAGGAATATTAAACTGCGTGCAATTAAGACCGTATTTCTCATGGTTTCTTTCGGTGGATGTTTTTAAAAGCCCTTGAGCGTGTTCAGAAAGAAAGCGCAGAGAAGGAAATGGACGTGTTAGAGTCACAGCATTAACATTTTAACTTATTAAATCAAGTTGCTCCAGCAGAAATATAAAGTATTAGGTTAAGTACTTCAGTTCATGTTTCTATTTGCTCATGACACAACTGCACACACCCTGTTTCTCACTGGTTAGAGCTGTAGGGAAGCCAGCACCCAATTATACAGGAAGGCTTCAACAAGAGTGTGGGGATTTGTACCCCCCACCCCATGTCTTCTGGGGGGCTCATTTCTAAGGCTTCATGTGATATGGAGGCAGTGGTTTGTCAGCAAGTTGCAATGAAAAAATCTGAAATCTATATTGACTAAGGCTATGTTTCTTCGCGCATTTCTGTACTGCACGCTACAGATGGGTGTTGTGCAAAATTCCCACACCTTCATCACTTGAAACCATCTGACCCAGCGGTAGGAGGCAGGAAGGAAGGAGGAGCAGGAGGAGGGGGGGAATTAAGCACTGGGGAGAAAAGGAAGGACAAAGAAAGCAACAAGAGAAAAACAGAATAGGCTGGAGTTAACATAGAGCCAAAAGGAAGTGAAAGAAAGCATGAATGAAGAGGAAACAAGTTGTTAAAGGACAAAGAAAATAGCATGCATATTTAAGTAGAGAGAATATGGAGGAGAGTCAGGGATCTGCAACTAAGTTCAGCCTGAGCAATCCGTCCATAATTGAAAGAAAACAAAACGAAAATAAATAAAAACAACAATAAAATAAAAACAAAAATAAAAGGAACGCCAACATATCAATATGAAGTGAACATCCAGATGATGTGCTTTCATTTTATTATGTGGTCATGCAATCTACTGTGGACTTTTGACTTTTCTACCCTGCCTAGGTTAAGTTGCACGCAAGCTATTAACTGCAGAGGCTTCAGAACATCTTCTCAAATGATTATTCTTTCAGAAAAGTCTTCACTTTTTTTTTTTCTCCCCAAACTACTGTGCTCTTTGACTTTCCATACTTTACATCCAATTTCCAAAAATTCAGCACTTTCAGTTTTATATTTGACAGTATTCAAGCAGTTAAACTTTGATACACTGCAGCTACTCGAGTCTAAAACTGCATTTTCAACTTACATAGAAGAGAACGGTGGGATTTGTACCTTCCCACCGAACAGGCAGCTTTTGCTTCCAGTGCTGGAAGTACTTGAAACATCAATTTTCCCTTCTTTAAGTAAGTGAAGTTGTAAAATTGTCCAGAGTAACTACCACAAGTCAGTAACAGCCACGTTTAAATGACCTTCGCATCTGCCTGAACTTTTCATGCTGGATCTCAGTTTTGAGTGAAACCAGTCAAGGCTGTGCTTATACATGCAGCTTGCCTAGACTCAACAAGATCCTAAGATCACTGACGTGCATCTTGCTTTACAAAGCACTTCACTTCAGCAAATCTAGCACACTTCCTTTTCACACAAAAAAAAAAGAATTAGGAAACTAACAGGAAAACTACTTTAATATGGAGCATATCATATGCCCAATTCCCTCCCAGACTGCACAGGCAGACAATAATTCAGAAATATTCCAGAACAAACAATCCCTGGCAAGGGTAAAGTCCGAGCACCACTTTCCCCAAAAGGATTTCTGAGCAGAGAACCGGACCCTCCTGGCTCTGCACTGTCCTGGGGCAGATGCAGAGATCAGACACGGGTACGCATGGGCTGCGGGTTCATTTCTGCTTCTAGTCTGCAGCTCAGCCCAGCAAAACCATTCCTGTCTCCATGCCTGTGTTCACAAAACGGGAAAAAACAAGATCGCTTCCTTCCTGGAAGTATCATGTAAACAAAATATCTGAGGTACATTTTTCAGATGTCCCATACCAATTTACAAGTAGAGCTTTCAGAGGAGGTCAGTTATCACCTTTCTGATTGTCATGTATTTCATAGCTTACAGCACAAATTTGTGCTTGTTTACAGACTCTTGGGAGAATTTTTCTCCAAAACAGAGTTATCGACACCATGATCATAACTTCACTGAAAATAAAAATCAAGAGGTATCAATTAGTTTAAAAAGCATTATTCCCTAAATCAGTCTCATGTTTTCCTAAGGTCCCACAAATATTTTAACTTCAGGTACCAAATGCAGCAAGCCATGGTTGCTTTCACAAGATAAGAGGGGGAAAAAAGGGAAAGTCAACCTATGAAGAGAATTAAAGCAGTAACAAATTGTTAAGCTCAGCGGAAGCACTCCTGTATTTATTTTTTAAACGAGATAACGGAGCGTAGGAAAGAAAGAAAAACCAAGAGTAAAAGTTACGCTTCCTACTTAAATTCTAAACATAAATGGAAGCTTTGATTAGAAGTTCTGATTATTCCTAATAAAAATCAAAATATCAAAAAGAAAAAGCACACACGTTAAGAGTTTGCAACAACTAGCTCCCAACTGCAAAACTCCCAAGCACCCACCAGCCTGAAGGAATGCAGATACATGACTACCATTTGCAAAAAAAGTATTAACTGCAGCACTGGAAATATTTATCTTTCCTAATCTGAATCTCCTCCCTAACAATTATAAAGCAATTACAGGAGATTGGAACATATTTCTAGGCAGAATTTTTACATATTTTTGATTATCGTTTCCAATTACAAATCTCCTTCACTGCTGAAATGAAAAATAAAATAAATCTTGCAAAGACTTCTTTTTTAAAAATTAATTATTCTCACACAGCACTTCAGCATCTTCAACAAAGAAAGGAATTCACTGGAGCTCTGATCCAAAACACAGCAGAAGTTAACAGCCTACTTCCAGTTAACTTCAGTGCACTTCTGACCAGGCTGCCAGAAAGCTGCCCTGTGTAGCTTTGAGAACTGTGCACTAATTCATGGAAACACGTGGAACCAGAGTTTTTTTTTTTAGTTTTTATTTTTACTCTTGCTAGTCTTTCCAAGGTCAAGATTCTTTAAAATGCCACCAGCTGGAGTAACACGTTGTTGTTTAAACCAAGAAATGACCTACAAAATGCACGCTTAATCTTCAAAGCCTGAAATTTTCATTAACCTGCAACAGGCTAAGCACCTCTCTTTTTGCCAGAGCCTTTTGCCAATTAAGTGAAAGTGAAACATTACTTTAACAGACAAAACACCTGAAGATTTTTGTTCTATCAAAATTTCAAGCACTCAAATATTCTCTGTGAAAGCAGACTTCACCTTCTTACGCTTTCCGTCTATACTTCGAAACATAAAAAAAGCATGTGTTAGCAGGTTAGCAAAAGTTGATTTAAAAAAAAGTTCCTCTAACCTGATAATCTTTGTTCACAAAAAGAAATCTTTGTTTCCAAAAAGAAATGTTTGAATTAAAAATAGGATCTGGAAAACCTACAGAATTTGCACACTATCACAAAACTGCTATTCTGCTGCACAGTTGCTGCCATGGAGCAGCTGAATTATACTGCAAACAACTATTAAACAACAAAAATACATTTCTTAAAACACTGCATCTTTTACTACATCACCAAATATTTCCATTCGTTAGGCAATTTTTGAAATGCCATTGATTTCACTACTCTAGGTAATGAATTGCTTTCAGTAGAATTTACCACATTTTTAGTTAAACATATTCATCAGCTTCTCAATCTAATTTAAGTCTGTGAACGTACTGCACAGTACCTGCAGCAACTACTTGAAGCATTTCTGTTATTTAAAAACTGTTAAAAAAAAAATCAGTGAGTTATCAACATTTTAATGCAATAGCTGCCACGTCTCGTCATTGAGGCCACAACAGCCTCTATTTGGCCTGCTCTTGCCAAATGGAGGTCAAGCTCCAGCCAGGTCTGTGGAGGAAGAACAGGCCCGCCCAAAGCCACCCCCATCTCCTTGTGGGGAGGAAGAGAGCTCATGCTCTCACCTGGACCTTGCTCCCTGCCAGCATCCAGTGCAGTGCTAGAAAATGGGGTTAAAAAAAAAAAAAAAAGAAGAAAGAAAGCAGCAGTGGAAGCATCACCATCCAGCACAATTTCCACAGCTTGGAGAGGAAGGATGTCAAGAGCACAGGACAGACACTCAGCTCTACTGCCATGAAAAAAAAATAATAATAATAATAATTCAAAGATTTCTTGCAGCCATTTATTCTCAGAGATCCTTGCTCCTCGTCTCCTCCTCACTATCCCCCTTCCAAGGAGTATCCTCCTGGACCTGACACTGCTCCCCACAGCTGCACAGCTCACACAGACTGCACAGCTCTTCTGGGCCAGCAGCCATGCACTGCATTTCTCTGTCTGGAAAGGCCCCTAAGAAAATACTGACCCCAACCATATTCCTCACTGATTGCCTCTGGCACGGAAAGCAAAACATGTTGGAAACGCGTTGCCAATCGAGCGGAGCGTACTTCCATCCTGAGGAAAGGTCGAAGCTCTGACACCAGGACACCCAGCTGGCCGGGCACGAGGCTCAGCAGTGTGGGAGACTGCAGCACTGGGGGACCCCACAGGATGCCGACTAGAGGCGGCATCTCAAAGCTAGCGGGCACCATTTCCAGATGGCGCCACTTCTGACAACAGGAGGTTTTGTGTGGTCTCCTCAGCAGGCTGGCTCCTCCTGGAGCGCGTGGGCATTATTCCAGCTACAGGAGGCAAATGGCCCCGAAGGCAGGGACAGTGTCGTTACCCTGCACGTCTCTTCTCCTGCTGTGGTGGTGAAGATGCTCCGGGACCAGTGGCCAAAGCGCGGGATGCAGGCCTGACCACTGCCCAGCTAAAGGAGGTCGGTCGAGGCAGGAATGAGCCTAACTGATTAAAAAAAATAAGCTATCCGATATTACAGGGCTCTCTCAAGCACCCCTGCTGCCAAGAGAGATGTATTTCATCTTGGCATTGAGCCAGCCTTCAGACATCCCATTTTAATTCCTGATACTTAGGGCATTTGCTCTACCTACAACCACTTCACCACTACAAGCAAGAAAGGAAAAAAAAAAAAAAACAAACCCAAAACATTCAATCATTCACCTTGTGCAAACACACTATGTTCAGAAAAAAAATAAAAAAGGGGAATGCAAGGAATGGGGAATCGGCAATTTTGTGAAGAATTTGCTGTGCAGGCTACTTGCACACTGGAGAAATTCAAGTACGTGCTCTGCACTCCAGAGAGGCAGTGGTTCCTTCCCTTGTCATGCTGCATTTTGTCTTTGATTTATTGGAAGAATGAATTATTGGATTACACAAACAAGGAACAAATACATACTGAAAAAAGCTTTAAAATGCTACAGTTCATAGATACACACAGACCCTGGATATATAAATATGTGTATACACATGTCTGCACGTACGTATGTAAGTAAACACTAAGATAGTTGATTTCACTGTACAAGCACTGTTTGCAAAAGCCAGTAAAAGGGGATTATGGTTACATCCTCTCTTACAAATTTCTATTCCCTTGTTAGACTGCAGCCACAAATTAAGCTAATTCCTCATTAAGAGAACGTGGGGACAGAGCTCCAAGGGTGGGTGGTAAGGAAGCACAAAGCTTGCAAGACAGATTTAAGGGACAACTGTCCTACAATGCCACAGGCAGAGAACATTTTCTAAATTACATTTAGTAAACCAGATACTGTGTAACAGGCCCAACTGACAAATTTCTTCCCTTTATATAAATACTTGAATGCAAATTAATTGTACTGTGCTAAATCACAGTTCTAATTTAGCAATATTTTTTGCAGCATTTGAGAAATAAATGCAAAACAGAAAAGAATGTCAATGCAATAACTGTGAACAATTTCATATGTAAAGGGCATATTGTACATGTCAGTAGGACATATTTGCAATTGTTGACTACTTTCTGAAGTTGTCTCCCATCTCATTTATTGTATTTTGTGTTTAACTTTTTAAGGTTTTTTTTTTTTAAATAATAATTTTACTTTTGCCTCTGAATAAACTCAGCAACATGAAATTTCATAGCTATAAAGCATGCTTGAAGTTAAGCAACAATTAGAGCCATCCAAGTTCTCTACTACATAAGAACTCATAATGAATTATTATCTTTATGCTTCTGGATTGTTTCAGTAATATATTTCCTGCAAGTAATAAAGTATCTGGCAGTATATTCAAATTCCCTGTTCTAGTACAACTTGATTAACAGTGCTTCCTCTTAAGGAGTTAATACTATTTTTAATCCAACGATAGCTTTGATAATTATTATCATTAGTTCTAATCTACTGTTTTGCAGGGTATATAACATGGTAAGACAATGCCTAATTTTCCCCAAGCTCTGAAACTACATTCCTGATGATTCCTTCAGTTCATCATCGTTATGCATGCTGTGCAATGCAGTATCTTTCTCACTTGATTTGAGAAAGTACGTTTCCAGAATATGTTACTCAAACACTTAATTTGTGTTCAAAGTCACAAGTTTCTTCGAAGTCAGCATTTGGCTTCTTTTAAGGTAAAAGTTCTCAAAAGAACTTTTTTTTGATGGACTCAGACATACTCATTTGAGCATAACAACAAATAACAGATACAGCATATTGATACCGTTGCCAATGTTAATCTCTCTTTTGTCAAAGACCCCTGTAATTAAGTGTGCTCAATTGATAAACTATTTCCTCTTCAAATCCTGTCAATAATTTTGATTGTCCAAAGAATTCTAGCTTTCCTTCTGGACATAAATGTCTATTTAACCTTTCTGACATACATGTAAGTGAGAAAAAACTAAACAAAAGGCAGCTTAATAAAACATACATGTTCAGACCTATTTCTTTTACAGTTACATTGGAAAACTCCATCTCTGCTTCTCACCTGTGCCCCATGTCCCATACACTCACTCAAACACTGTTTGCTCCAAGAAGATTTATAAAGAGGCAGGACAGGCACAGGTACTCCAACTTTGGGCAAGCAGGGAAGCCCACCGCTACCAGTTTGAGTGTTTATTTTCTCCATGTTCATGTTGCTGAATACACATCTGTGGTGCAACAGCCACACTGACAGACCACTCTGGGTCCCCCTGAAGAACACCATGCTACCAAGCTGTACTGACCCCCAAGCTATCTCAGAGGCTTTCATTATTATCCCACAGATAAAGAGCTAATGTTAAAACATACATGATGGGTACCATCACAAGGCTTCTGGAATGGTCTGAAGTAATATTTGAGGGAAAATGTTACAACTTCTCTTTCTCTCAGACCAGGGCTAGCTGGAGAGCTGGGCAGAAAGAAACATTATGAGGTTAATGGAGTGCAAGCGTAGTCTTACATGAGGGAGGAATAACCGCATGCATCAGTACAGGTTAGGGGATGACCTGCTGGAAAGGAACTCTGTTACAGGTTGAGTCAGCAGTGTGCCCTTGTGGCAAACAAGGCCAATTGTATCCTGGGATGCATTAAAAAGAGTGTAGCCATAACGTAGAGGGAGGAACCTCCACCTCTATTGTGCCCTGGGGAGGCCACATTTAGAATACTGCGGCCAGTTCTGGGCTCCTCAGTCAAAAAAAGACAGGGAAGATTACTATAAGGAGTCCAGGAGAGGGTGACAAAGATGATTAGGGGCCTGGAGCATTCCCTTGCGAGCAAAGGGAGAGACCCAGAATCGCTCAGCCTGGAGAAAAGACAGCTGAAAGGGGATCTTTTATCAACACTTAGAAATACATAAAGGACAGGAGTCAAGCACATGTTGCCAGGCACTTTTCAGCAACGTTCAGTGACAGAACAAAGGGCAATGGGAACAAGCTAGAACACAGAAAGTGACATATGGACAAAAGAAAAAAGTTCTTTACTGTGAGAGTTACACCACACTTGAACAAGCTGCCCAGAGAGGTTGTGGAATTTCTTTGTCTGGAGATACTAAAAACCCACCTGGATGCTTCCTGTGTAATCTACTGTTCTGTCATTTATTGATTTGGGAACATGGAGCTCCCTACAGAATGCAGCACTTAGTCACAAGCATGAGTGACAGATTTGATGCTGGTATCTCTTTGCAAGGAAGCAGAAAATGACAGGCTGGATTTTCGATCATAGAAGAGTAAAGGAAAAATATTTTTTTAGTGAAAATTATTGGATCTACAGATTAATCACGGACAAATGAATGTAATGCACAGAAATGACTTTTTTCTTTTTAATATCAGTACCACAAACTAGAGCTATCCATGCAGCTCAATAAAAGGACACACCAGACCCAGAGAAATTGTGACAGCTGGACCAGCATACTCTGCTCCCTACCAGGGCTCTTCCCTGAGGTGCAGCAGCCCAAACACAAGCACGTGCCTGGTGAAGGCCCACCAAGGGAAACCTTGCTCAGAGGCAGCAATGCATCTTTTGCAGCTGCCTCCCCATCCTGCAGCCCTCTCTCTCTCTCCCCCCTCCTAGCTGCTGGCTCTCATCCCTCTTATCTGTTCATCAGAGTACATGCTCTGCTCACGGCCCTTCCTCATCTCCTTCCACCCTTTCCTTAGGAACTTGCTGGCCAGATCCAAGAGTCGCTTTGCAGACTGCTAGCAGAGAGGTGAGCTGCATCCTGGAGCCTCTACTCTGCATTCATGCATCTGCAGGCTTTTCTCTTTGGACTGTAAGCAGTGCAAGGTAGAATTTACCCTAAGAATTATTTATAGACTTCCTGTGAGTGACTGCCTATAGCACAGATTAGCACAAGACAGCAAGTCTGCTCATCTCCCATTCAGCAACAATGTGAGCAATAAAAATTTCTATCAGCAATTTGTACAAACAACCGATCACATGCATCTTAAACTAGACAAATAACAATGGCAAGTAAGCTTAAAAGAAAGAAGCAATACTCTGGCTTGCACCTCTGCACCACCGTTCAAATCCGAGCAGGCATACCTACTGTCTGACAAAAAGCTGAATAATAATACATCCACCTGGAGAAAATCTCAACGAAGACTTTCAAAACTTGAATCCTAACAGCATTTGCTATTTGCCCAATACATATTTTTAGTGCCTACCTATGCAAACACTTAAATAGTAAAACAGTTACAGTATAAAACCAGCAAAATTTAGTAACACTTAATGCCTTGAATAGAGGTCCCAGAGCCTCAGACACCACAGAGGTTCCCTTCAGCGGGGGGGAAGCCTACAGGCTCCTATGTAGATGCTTTCATTAACCAAGCGTTGTTTGTTCTTGGTATATACAAACATTACCATGAGCCAAAAAATCATACCAAGACTTTACAGTAATACTCTTTTTTCTATAATTACAAATCAAAACCTGCCACAACCATCTCACAGAAAAAACTGCTGACATTTGCTACTGTACCACCTACGGCGCTGTCTACGAGATTACAGCAGAATTGCTCTTTTAAGATATGATCTAAAAATAATAATAATCACTAAATACGGAGAACAAATTCCTAAGAAAACAAACTCTTACTACATCAGCATTCTATAATATTAGGAAACTATTTGCATCATGCGGCTTGTGCTAAAATGCTTAATGATCTCATCCTTACCATAACAAATGATCTGCCAGAAAAAGACCTTGAAGGTCAACACTGGCAACAATTAAAAAGTAATGAAAAACATTCATCCCTTAGGCAGAGTTACAATTTCTAAGTTTGAAGCAATGTGCTGTATATTTTATTAGACATCACTTGTTAAATTATTCATTGGAGCTCCTCTTATGCTCCAAACAGCCAACTCACATTGTTAGGATTTCCATCTGAATGCTATTAGAAACTCAAGGACAAATCCCATCTAAACTTTGACTGTTGTTTGTGTTTTCCACAACATAAATTACGTTCACGAACTAATGGCTCTGTCATACATATTATTTTGAATTCTGTTCATGCTATCTTCATCCTGGGACACCACCCACCATCTCTCTCTACATTCATCTGCTCCAGCATACACAAGATTTTGCCCAACTGCATCCCTTTCTCAGCCAGAGTAATTTTTATTCCCACCTCATTCGCAGTGGCGACTCACTCTAGCAGAGCATTTCCTTAAATAAACTCACAAAAGTTCAATTAAGGCGATAGCACCATGAAATAACCTTTATACTGTAACTAGCATTAAATTACACTTCCTGAATCCCTAACAAGTAAATAAAATCATTCCTGAGGTTTAATGGAGAAGCACGGAGTCATAAGGACAAGCTTAGAATGGTATTATCTACAGTTTTTAATTTATCCTTCTGTGGGATCGTCACATTCATGTTCTGCTGTGTACTTGCAGCAAACACGAGAGCATAATTAATTGAGGCTCCTTTACTATCTTCGGTCAACAACATGAGATAGATTCCACATTTAAAATTTCCTTAGTGGAAATACATATGTGAACTGTACTGAAATAGTGGAAAAAAAAACGAATAACACAGAACAACAGATCTGAAAAGATCTAATTTTTGCTCTATAGAAAGCCATTTTGGAAGAGTAAAAATGGAAAATGTCATGAAAACTGAAGTTAACTATGATTCCGCCTTTCGCCCTGACCTTACAAAAACACACTGGTTATCAATGAAAGTGTGTTACCTACAATGCCAAGACTTAGACAAGTTAAAAAATGGAAGACTTTATGACAGCAATGAGGCAAGGAGGAAAAGACTATATATTGAGAATGCATGTTAATTTTCATGTACTTTGAGTTCATAAAATACAGTAACTTAGAAAAAATATGATCAAAACAAGTATGCATTTTCGTATCACAAATAGTCAAAATCCATCTTTTACTTTCAGTAGTTATGATTTGGCTAAATCAAATCTAGCAACTCCTAAAAGAAAAAGACAACACTGCTCTCTAACAGACCTTGACAGAAGCAAAAGCACAGTTTGACCACCAAGGAAAAGATCAAAAATTATCATGCAAAAAACTTTCTACTATCACTTCAACTTCATTTTGTGACACTTTCACTATCGCTAGGAAAGGGCCAAGTAAAACTGTTTGTATAATGGGAAAAATTATTTGCAAATATTACTAGACTAACTTATATAAATAAAGCTGGAGGTAAATACAAACTTATCTAATTCTAACTTACAACTAAGTCTCAGGATTAAACCAATTTGGTTTTCTGATCTAAGTCTCCTTATTTGGACACTGAGGTTGTTGTCACCACCTTAAAATTTCCATTTGCCACGTCGGGGAAAGCACTAGACTGACAGGGACAGAAATGGAGTGCTAACCCTGGAGCTCTTCTGCAGAAAGGGATATTGAGAGGATGAACTCCCAGAGCAACACTGCCAACAAGATAGATAGGAATGTCTCTGAACGACATACACACATTTCAGAGTGGAATCTCTTGCTAAATAATCACATTTTTGTACACAGAACTTTTTGTTGACTGTAAAGGCTTGGAGAAACTTCAGATTTAGGGCTGGTGGGAGACTTTTGTACACTTAGTTTGCTTTTCTAGTAGAGAACATTCTAGGTCTGAAACACGCTGCAGAAGCGTGCGGAAATTAGCTGTAGTTAGATCATGCCAAAACTATTTAATTGCATCTCATCCTCCTTTCTAAAAGGTGACAGTACATGGGACACACTGAGAACAAGGAGGACACAAAATCCAGTAAATGCCCCAAGGAGACTGCATACACTTTTTGGTGAATTTGCCCATTCTGCTGTTAAAACAATTAAATGTACAGAAGCTTTGCTGCAGAGAAAGTATTTCAAAGTCTTCCTGATGAGACCAGAAAATCTGGACAGACCTGTTCTTTGTTGGTTTTATTAAAAGGCCATCAGGATGTTAATCCAACAGTGAAACTTGAAGAAACGCATGCAGGAACACATACAGTCTTAACTGAAGATGACAACACAGGGACAGCATTCACAAAGGTTGTACTTGACCAAGACTCCCTCTGCATTCCTCCTTCACACAGTATAAGACATAGGCTCCTCCTGAGAGCAGTTCTCATCACAATTAAAATTCTGCTCCAAACAGCCCTCTTCTCCTCCTTCCCTCTACTGTTCTGAAAGAGACCAGCTCCTCTATATTAAAAATAATTTTTTAAATAGTTCCTGTTCACTTTGTTCACGTGCACTTCTCATTCAGGATGCCTGACAGAGCCCACCGTAAGCCTCTCCAGCGAATGCTCTTCCTTCAAATACAGAGGCAGTGAACGGCTCCTTGGCCAAACAGCACATATGGCAGCAGAGTTGGCATTCAAGGGCTTCTGTCCAGTTTCTGAAATTCTGATCCCCCCCAGGGTTGAAGAATGCAAGAATACTTGGGCAAAGAAACTATACACCACTGTCAAAAATCAAATGGTAGTCAGTCACAACGGCTTTTAATAGAGGGGACGAAGAGTGAAATGCACACAAAGAGACCGGGATGAAAAGTAGGTTTCCAGGGTATAGATTATGAACTTGCTAGTGAGAATGCACCATCTATTTCTAATTTTCCTGCAGGACTGCTAAGAGGTAGGCATTTGAAAATGGAACCAGAAAACTGCAATCCATCACAGCGCAATTTTAACACCTCTTCCTCATTTCCCCAGATGGAAAATTGACTTCTTTGAAGCAAACTTCAATCATTTGCACCTTGTCTTTTAGCTTCCTCTCTGCAATTGACTTTGTGGCAAACCTCACCTAACTGCTAAGCTGGATCTTCAGGACTCAAATACACAGTGATGCTCTCCAAGCTCCCAAGATAAACTGACAACTGATGGCCACACAGAACTTGCTTTTTTGCAGTCTACCCAACTTGCCTTACATGTATGTTGGTTTTTAAAGCCATTTAACACTCTAGACTAAGTCACTGAAAGCAGGAAAATATTTACTGGATTAGGTACAGGGGAACACCAATGCTAAAAATACCACTGACAGTACGCTTATTTTTGTTGTTAATTACTAACCACCAGACTTTTAATTAATTGTCAGGCTTAGCTGCTGAAGAGGTAGATACATGAGACCAGTTCTTTTAATATTTGCATCACAGGCAGCAGCACTTGGTAAGAAATGCAACTTTTCTGCATATCCACCTAAGTAATGCAACAGTTTTAAATGAACAAATACTGAAAAATGACAAACAAGCTATATAAGCTACGGCATCTTAAAAGTGCTTTAAAACTTTGTTAACATTCACAAAATCATATAAATACGGACAAAAATACTGTTACCCACAGAAGCCAGTAGTTGGAGTTTTTCATAACGTAGCTTTCACAAATGAAGTGAAGAGCTGATTTGATCTGGTACACCACAGTAATTTGCTGCGCAGCTTCAGGAAACTGCTACAAATAGCATTACAGCCAAAACTCAATTGTTGCTGAAACGCATTCAGTAAAATGGAAAATAGAGACATAAAATACAGTAATTGTCTCTCAACCTACATTATATATTATGTTTCCAAATTATATAGTATTATATTTTCTAGTTTTTAATATAGTCTCCCATTGAGGAATTGACAACACAAAAGACTTCTCTGACCTTTTTTCTCTGGATATCTAAATAATATACCACACAGGCTTATTCAGTTTATAAGTCACTAGCCTTTTATTACATCCCAAGGGACAAAATCTGTTTTAAAAAAACACTGCATGTAGCCATGCATAAAACAGCTAATGCAAAGTGCCTTCCTTGCTATGCTACTTCTCCCCTGAATCACAATTTTCTCCTATATAGCAACACTTGCAGTTTATGAATTTACATGCATCTGAAAGACAGAAATTGGACTTCCAGCAATAGAGAACCTGTATGGAACAACCTAATATAATAACAGACAATACAAGCTATGATCCCGCACACCCACTGATTTGTACTTAATGGATTCAACACTCAGCGCTGCTGTCTCTTGAAAGGTTTGACCCGAGCAACGGACAAAATAACTTATCAAGCTTTCTATTCCCCAGACATTACAGAAAGTATTTCATGGATTTGTTCCAAATTTAGGAGGATGTTAAAAACCACACAGCCACCAGATAAGTAATTTGTGGGGCAGCTAAATCAAAAGCTAGGCAGATCCTTTAAAAGAGGCCTTTCGGGGATTTTGATTTGATAACGTTTGTATCTCTACAATTAATCACATAATAACGAAGGATTCAAGCCATCACAGTCAGCATTTGGAAGTGTGAAAAGATGCATCCTCTGCATGACACGAATCAAAGTGTCAGAACAAGACAGGAAAGGGAGCGAATATAAAACAGCTGATGTTGATGTACGTTAGAAAAACTGAAAACTTCCAACCCGCAGAGGCTTTAGCAAAGCATTTCTACATGGTCAGTCCCACTGATTCTAACAGGACCACTATCAAAAAGCTATCAGGATTCCAACTGATGGAAGATCAAATCCTCAGTCTAAAGGTACAATTCTGAAACTCTGAACAGACGCTACTTCAGAAATAAGGATTATAAAGCACTGCTCAATTCAGAGCCATTGCTTTTGGGAAGGTTACGGCAGGTAGTGGTATATGACATATTTTGAATGTACTACTTTGAAAAGAAGCAAAACATCCATTGCCATGGAACTTATTTACCATCACTGTTTTAGAACTACTTTAGAACTCTGTTCTGAACACATTCAAAATCCAATTAACAAATGGGTTTGCATAATCTAAACCATGAAATGGCACACTGAACATTTAACATAAATTTTGAGCTGCTTCCTCAAACAAAACCAATATTTCAGTAGTGATCTGAAAGGTAAAATGATCTGAAAAAAAAAAAATGTTAATAAGTAGTTTATCTTCCTTTTCCAATGCTTCGTGTTTTGACAAACGGATTTATTGAAGTATTCCTGAAGCCTTACTGACACACATAGTTGATATTGTTTTGAAGGCTTTTTTCCTGTTTTTTGTTTTTTCTCCCCCAAACTTGGTGCATTATTCCAAGTTAAATCTACCTTGGCTGTAGATAAGTTTGTTTTCCCCTCTTCCTGCTACAGATGAGCAGTTCCTCAACATTTCTCCAAGGCAACACACACAGCCAGAATGAATTAAGAGTTTTAGTTCTCACAGCCATCCTCTGGTGAAATGCCTAGGGAAACGTTGGCCCAAAGGAAAGCAAGTGGAGAATGGTCGTCAATTCTAACGGAGGTGAATTTCAACCCTACGACAGATTTTTCTCCTTTTTAATTCAAATTGTTCTTTTTTGTTTTGTTGGTGGTGGTTTCTTTTTTTTTTTGGGGGGGGGGGGGGGGGGATGTTTTTCCACATGTTAACGAGATAAAATACATGTGTTGTGTTTTTTTTTTCTCCTCACAGAAAGATGGTGATAGGACAAAGCAAAATGGTTTTTAACTGAAGGAGCTGATATTAAAATTAGACATCAGGACAGAATTATTTACACAGAGGGTGGAGAGATGATGGAACAGACTGCCCAGAGAGGTTACGGATTCCCCATCCCTAGAGGGGCTCAAGACCAGATTGGATGGGGTTGTGGGCAGCCTGATCTGGTGAGGAGCAACCCCGCACACACCAGGAGGTGGGAACTGGGTGATCTTAAAGGTTCTTTCCAACCCAAACCATTCTATGAGCCTATGATTATCCAACATTTCACCCAATTGTCTTCAAGAACTGTCAATAAAAGATTTTTTTTAGTATTTGATTAAAAACAAACTGCTTCTTTTGTTGTGTCTGAAGAAAGTTAAACCTATTACTTGCCCATTTAACTCACTCATGAATGTCTGAAATCATTCTACTGTTATTAATATTTAATCGATAAAAGAACTGGACAGCTGAGGACATCGGTTACTGCAAGATCCTACTCCTAAAACAACAACAACAAAATGTTAATACTAGCTTAATTTTTTTTTAATCTAATATTTATGGAAATCTCATAGAAGCAATTAAACAACTCTCTGGTATGCCATGTCTATAGACAGCGGGAAAGCCTAGCTTACAATGCTCCAGCCCTTCTCACATAAACATTCAATAGCACCACTTTTTACAGTATCCGAAAAATGATGAACTAAAACTGTGTTGCCAGCAAAGCCTAAAAGTTGTCATAAATGCATTTATTTTCAAGTTATTTTCTTTTGGTGTTAAGTCAGTACTAAAAAAGCTCACTTAATTTCAGCTCCTGTGAACTCTGACATGAATAGATGATCATCTGAGTACTCTGGTTCAATTCACATGCACAAAGCTATTCATTTGACTACTTACAGTATGAAGAATCATCCTTCTGTAGTTATTGGTGGGGAAAGAAGAAAAAGTTCTGCTCAAAAGTTTGTTGTTTTTTTTTTTCTGTAAAAGCAAGATCTTTGTAAAATACAAAACTTTCTAGTTATTCATTCTCTAGTCATACAATTTAAACTCAATTCAGAGTATTTTCCAAGTATATAATTTATGTTTCCTAGAAAACGCCTTAAGTGTTTGAAAAGCTCATCATGACTCCCTTAAATGCCTATTCCTGGTATCATAGCGTATTTAGTTAGTTTGCACATAAAATGATCAGCAAGACATCTCTCTTTTATTCCTTAAAAAAAAAGTCACAACTGACATGATAACCTTATTAACTTAAAATTCAACTTCTGCTTGCATTTCACTGTTTCCCTTGATGCAACACCGGACTTTAACTGGGCTTGCTGAGCATGGAGAAGGGAAGGCTCTGGGGAGACCTCACTGTGGCCTTCCAGTACTTGAAGGAAGCGTATAAGCAGGAAGGGAATGGCTGTTTACAATAGCAAATAGTGATAGGACAAGGGGGAATGGTCTTTAACTGAGACAGGGGAAATTTAGGTTAAATATTAAGAGGAAGTTTTTCACACAGAATACTGTGACACACCGGAACAAGTTGCCCAAGGAGGCTGTGGATGCCCCATCCCTGGAGGCATTCAAGGCCAGGCTGGATGTGGCTCTGGGCAGCCTGGTCTCATGGTTGGCAACCCTGCACACAGCAGGGGGTTGAAACCATGTGATCACTGTGGTCCTTCGCAACCCAGGCCATTCTTTGATTCTGTGAACACACCTAACCCAGAGAGATGACTGCAGAGTTTGATTAGTACAGCACAAAGGTCAAGTCTAACACACCACCTACTACTGAGATCCTGGCTCCTGCATCCCAGACCCCACTTGGCTGCCCCAGACCCTCTGCATGCATTCCCCTGGCCAGTGGCTATGAGCAAGGAGGTGGGCTGGTTACAAAAAGGCTGACCCTGGCCAAAAAAAAAAAAAAAAAAAAACCCAACAAACTGAAGCCTAAATGTGGGAGTCTTCCAATTTCTTGATTTCTCTGGTGTCAGTTGGTAGATTTTCAATAGGCCTCCTATCATACTTTTTTTTTTTTTTCCTTCCTTATTCTGGGAGCACAGCCAATCCCCAGCACAGCAGCTGACTTTCCCCAGAACTAACTAGAAATATTCTGATAGACTCTATTTATAGACTCAAAAACTTAGGACTGGAAGCAGCCAACCAAATTTTTCCATTCCTTTCTCCCCTCTGCTATCTATCTATCTGTCCCGGGCTAACCTAAATTCCAGGCCTGCATGCATCTCCAGGGGAAATTATTCTATCCAGAATAGGTCTACCTTAGGCGGGTACACATCTTAAAAACTCAGAGCACCTCTAGAGATCCTTGCATGCAATTTACTGAACACGCTGAAAGAATATGAATCCTCTACTTCCACGTCACATGAGGAAGCATTCATGCTGACCTTCTCTCCTATCATTTTAACTCCAGTTTGGACCTGTACTTTGTGTGTTTGTTTACTTCAACAAAGCCCACGATAAATAACTTCTTTCAGCAGGCTAGAGCAGTGCAATATATATAGTGGCATTTATTTATACTTATTTATGTATACACGCATATATATATATGTATATATATATATATATATATATATATATAGCTAATACTTACAGAACTCATTTAAGTTGAATCCCTGTTAGTTTGGGAACAGTACAAATAGACAGCAAAAAGAAAATCTATGCCTCAAATTAATAACAGTTCTTCTAATGACTTATGTTCCTGTGAAATTCTTCACACTATTTTCAGATTTTGTTGAGCACTTCATACTGCAGGTAAGATATTAAAAGTATAAATTTTGAAACAAAATTCAGAAGAGTGCTCTGGAAGCAGTACCTGGCAAATTTGATTTTTACTTAACCTTACAATTGTTGCTAGGAAACTCTACTCAATATTTACCTCAATTCATAGTGCTACCGGTGGAAGCACTGAGGACTTGGCGGAGAATTCCCAACCTAAATTTACTCTTGCCATCTCACTTACCTAATCCACAGCCCTAACATAATATAGGACATTATTAAGATGAGGATATGTAGTTACCTTGCATTTGCAGAACCTGTATTTTGAATGTTCCATGCAGTACAGACAAGGAATCAGAGAAAAAAAAAATCAGCACTGAACGACATGAAGGAATTGGTCACAGTAAAACAAAAAAAAACAAACAGATTAAGGCTTAAAACACTTTTTTTTCCTTGTGTCTGTCTTCATAAATAGAGTTAACGGCTGTAGGTCAAGCCATTAATACATCACCTATCTGACTCGGTTAGCATCATATTGAAGTCAATGCATCAGGTATCTGCAACATATAATTAGCTGTACATCAACAGGTTTGCTTTACAAAAATGTGTTTTTCCTGACACCATAATTGTATGTCATCAAATTAGTTTTCAAAAGTTACAGCTGTTTGGAAATACTTCCTTAAGCTGCCTGCGATAAGAAACAATCCCATTTTTCTTTGCAGATTAGTATTACTATAAATGAGAATATTTGCAAACCTTATCTAGATTTTCCAACTAGTTCAAAAGAAGTGAAGTTCATTAACAAAAAAAAAAAAAACAAAAAAAAAACAGGATACAGCCTGTTTGTCACTTCAGTCTCATTTCCTGCTTCCAGGGTTTCATTCGTTTGTTTTCAAGAATTCTGGAGTGCTGTGAAGGAAGAGTAAGTAGGTACTCTGGTAATTCTGGATATAGCTTATAAACACAAATACATATGCACAAAGTAGTGCCTACAGTTCTTCTCAGGAATTATTTCTTCTGCCTGTAATTCCTTTTTTTTTTCTTTTTTTTTTTTTTTTTCTTTTTTCAATTACAAATGCTTGAGCTAACAGCTGAAAACCACAATAAACACACTGCCAGCACTGGCATTAGCAGGCAGTACAGTGCAACGCAGAGATGTAGAGAGAGGGACGGCTGGGGCTGGAGACCCTCCATCCACACTACTTGTGTCCCAGGGGCTGGGCCTCGGGGCAGCTCCAAAGAGGTCCCATGGACCAAAGCCATTAGAGGCTGGAGGAACTGTAGGTACAGTAGGTACTCCTAAAGCACTTCTCTCACGCCCTGCTTTCTAAGAAGCATCTCCTTTGTCACTCCACAGCCACCCCACAGTAAACAGAGGCAGTGGGAAGACTCACTCCAAAAGCACATTACTGATGCAAGTAGAAATGCTAACACAAACTTAGCAAAGAAGTTAGCAGCCTTCAGCAAACAATTAACTCTTCTTTACACTAGGAAGAAAAGACAGGACCATTTGCAGACCTACAATGGCTACAATTTTGGTCCCAGAAAGCAAGACAAAAACACAACAAATCAGCAACTCAGTCTTTTCACTTCACATTCATGTATAATTCAGCCCCTTCAATTTTTTTCCTCTTTTTAGAATTATACATCCATCCAAAACACTCGTCCTTCCTGCTTCTTCCTCCAAATGGGTTTAATATGAAATGAGTAAGTCTCTTATCTTATTATCTGCTTGTGCAGTTTGAAGTTGTCATTACCACAGATCAGTCAAAAATTTCAATGCCTTATCTACTTCTTACTGTAAAATCTTCAAAACCCTAAATTCCAAAGTCTCCAGAAACATAAAGGTTAGTTGGGAAACAAGTGCAAATCAAGTACATTGTTTCATTGCAACATTATCTTATGTCATTAGTTGGCAGCAGCCATAAAGCTCTGGAACGTTTCCAATATTTACTTCCATACACTGAGTAGAAGCTGACACATCTAACCTCCACTTTGTTCATCTTCCAGTAGTTTACACGAATTCAGATTAAAATAAGAATTTAAAAATTCTAATTGAGTCCACTTAGGTGATTCAATTTCCCTACTGCGAATCAGAAGTAAGAGCATGGTAACTTCCTATAGGGCTTGCATAGCTCATCCTGCAGAAATGCTGTTCTACTCGGTGAGTTTTACAACAGGATGGGCTATTACAAAGGTTTGGTGCTGAATTTTGACAAGCTAGTAACGTTTAGTAACTTTATACAACCCTTAAGGAACGCTTATTGGCCAATATTCGCTTTTAATTATTAACTTAAGAAAGACTGAGTGCCTAGAGATAAAAAAACTTAAAGCAAAAGCAGAAAAGCAAAACATGCCACAAAGCTTCCTCCACCCTAAAGCCAAGCAGACAGGCGAGCAACAAAGGAGCAGTCCTCAACAACCCAAGCACGATCCTCATAGCACCAGGGGCACCCTCCATGTGCTCTGGTACCCATGCATCCATACGGGCAGCTTCAGAGGGCAGATGGGCTGCCAAAACTTTCTCACACGTAACACAGGGCCATGCCCAGCTCTGGGACACTGTCTTCTGCCAGCTACAGAAAGAGACACCTGTACTGACCCAGAAGCACGCATTCCCAGCCCAGTGGGCCAGGACTGGTGACGTGTGTTTATTTTCTATTCAAAAATTTTAAAAAAAAAAAAAAAAGACCTTGATCTTTAAGCATGGCAAACATAAGGTTATATTTGTTGTCTTCATATGGGACTTTTTTTCTGAAAGTTTTCACACATCCTAGCATGAACTGCTGTGTAAGTCTTCGTACTTCAGGATATATTAATTTATTTCTCCAAACAGCTTTGGAAAGTAAAGTCAGAGCCAGTGAAGAGGATCTGAATGTAGCACTGGACGAACAGCTCACTGACTGATCTCATCTACTGTACACAAATTTCATTCACTTTAAAATGCTGTACCGAAGCAGACAAGTCAAACAGCCTTACTGGAAGCATTCCAAGTTTACCCCCAGCCTTCGTATGCTAAGTCCTTGGAACTACAGGCTTCAGAACTCCTGAAGTGCATGACAGTTTCCTGGACACCAGCCCTCTGCAGTGCTGAATGTGGCACCTTCGGTCTTTCGGAGCAACTGGCTGAACCCACACCCCTCATCCCAATGGACCATCCCCAGAACAATGCTTCCAGAAGCAACACTCGATTTGAGGGCAGCAGTTTGAGGACCTCCTTGAGGCCTTCCTTTCTCTAGACAAGAGGCCATGCTGACAGAGGGAGCGTAGCTAAGCCAAGAGCCCCTTCCCCACTCCTTGACCCGCAGCCGTACCGGCGGAGAGCCACGTACACAAACAATCGATTTTCCTCAACCAGACGCTGCCAGAGTAAACCGGGACACACAGGTTGTGAAACCTGAGCTCCCCAAGGGCTCTGGGAGCACAGGTCTGGGTGAGGACACACAGCGGGGTGACGCAGTCATGCAGGTACACGGACACGGCCAGATTGCGCAAGCTCTAGGGGATGCACCAGAATATGCAGCCGCCTGCTGAGGCGGGGCAGCGCTTAACCTGCCACCAGAGAGCAAGGCACGGCCTTAGGGTTATCAGCAGGGCAATGCTCTGCCTGCTCACACAGGTTAGGGGACTGCAGCTTCACCTTGAGCGGCGCATGCAGCTCCGAGCACCACAAAGCAAGGAGGACATAAAGCTGCAAGAGAGCATCCAAAGGAGGGCTATGAAGACGGTGAAGGGTCTGGAGGGCAAGCTATACAAAGAACAGCTGAGGTCCCTTGGTTTGCTCAGCCCAGAGAGGAGGCTGAGGGGGTACCTCATGGCGGCCCTACAGCTCCACACAGCTGGTGGGGAAATGGCTTATAAAGCCATCGCTTTTTCAAACTCAGGATAGCAGCAAAAAAAAGCAGAGAGAGGAAGAAAAACAGAGTAGAATAGATTAATTTCAGTCTGAAAGTCCATTCAAAAAACTCATTACACCTCCACATGCAAATAAAAATCATTGTTTAGAAGGGAGAATGTAATTGAGTGAAACGATACAAAAATCATCAGAAACATTCAGCAATTAGTCTGAAATTTACTTTTCAACCTCAGGGCTAAAAATCTTTGATCTATTATTAAATATCGCTAACCACAATCAGTAGGGTTCCCATGCATCCTCGGAAAGCATACAAAGTCCTGTAAGCCATTTTACAGACAATTCTGTTCAGATGTTCCAACTGAGTATACTTTTTTTTTTTTTTTAAGGTATCTATGTTAGTTGAGTTACCCCACTTCCAAATATAAAATTCAATCTTTTTTTTTCCCCTGAAATAATTCACAGCACTGCTGCTTACAAACAGCAGATTTATAGAGATTTAATTTAGCAAGCAGCTAACAACACATTCTAATGTAATTGCAGGAGCTTAATTCACAGTTTAAGACCAAGAAATAAAACTCAAGTCATTCTCTTGTGACCTAACTACAGTTTGGGAACTTCTGTCACAGCACAATTCAGTGAAGAAACACTGCCTGCAAAACGTTTGTTCGTGTATTGAGTAAATAGGACCAACGTTAGATATTCTTTTAAGAATCCAGAATCATTTATCTTATTTGACATCCTGCAGCAACCATTTCAATAAAGCCAGAGGGAGAACACCGAGATGGTATCCCTTCAGAAAACATGTTAATTTTTGTTAACAAACTTCAGCTACAAAAATAAATGAAAAATAAAGAAAGTAGAAGCTTTTTTTAATTTAAAAAGACAAACTATTCAAAAACCTCAACCAGAAAGTGAATTAACTTCTAAAATTTTCTAAAAACTCAGGGGTTCCTGAGCAGAAGCATGCATATTATTACTGGTGTGCACACACGCTGCTTCAAAGCATTACAGAAAGCCCTCAAACAACTCCTAAGCACACGCAGAGCCCAACACAAAGACAAGAGCTGCTGCTGTTGCTTGTGAAAGTAGTAGTACTGGAGCAGACCATGCTGGAATTTGCTAGCATGGATAAGCAGGGACTTCCTGTCCTACAAGTCATCTCCCTGTAGCATAAATTAAATAACAAAAAAATACACCTTCCACCAAGGTCAGCGTGTCTCCTCCAGCAGCAAAAGCAAGGCATCTCCAGCAGGAAAAGGAAGAAGGAAACTGCAATGCAGCTCCAGTGAGCAGTGACCCCAAGCACCATACACTACCAGGGCAGCACAGTCATGCAAGGAGGGGGGGAAAGGCATAACATGTTTACACATTCAAACATGCCCAGCAACTGCTGCAGCCGCTTGGGCAGCTGCATGCAATTGAAATAGTTCTCATTTTTTCTCCACAGATCTCTTTCACCTGGAAGAGACTGCAGCTGAAGTAAGGTAATTCACATGCTGAGCACCAAGCACTGAGTAGCAACTGGCTGCATGTGAGTGTAGGGATAAAATTACTAAACTCAGACATACTTAATACTCGCTTTTCACGCACCCTTTTATCACTCTTATACAGACCACATTGTCAAATGTATTTGCCAGAAAACAAGTCAAGGTCTTATGTTCATCGTAAACCACAGTATTTTCTGACCTCTCAGAGCTTAAATCTGAAATCACAGCACTCCACTGTTCCCTGAGGGATTTTGATTGAAATCAGTCCGTTATTAACTCCAGCTTCCACAACTATGTTCAAACATGTTAATACATACAGACACCTACAGTTAGAAAATAGAAGCTGTCTTTGAAAAGTATACCCTGAAAATATAGCTGCTGAGACTACAGCTTGATGGTACACTGAGCAGCAACACACACTTGTGATATTTCAGAGGCACTTTTACCTCTCCATCCCCCGAGTTTGCTCTCGTGCCCACACTGCTCACAGAGTAGTACTGGTGGCCAGTTATAAAACTAAAAAGACCTTCACTTTGAACTGGATCAGAAAGCCAATCTGGCTCTCACATGTAACACCTACAACACACCCAAACCAATGGCAGAAGCAGTGTCAAACCAGACTCCAGGGCATTGCCCAACAGCACGTTTCATCACTGAAAACAATATATTGGTCAACTGCAGACAGCATCCAAAAGCAATCTCTACACAAGCTGCAGTTCAATAAAGCACCAATACAGTCTGAGTCAACCGGGCAGAGCACTTGAGAGCACGTTCAGGTTCCATTACTGCTAAGTGCTTGTTGAATAAGGACAAGTTATCAAATCAGAACTTAACAATTTACTCCCTGTGCAGATAACAGGAGTACTGCATGATTACTGATATCCCTGCAACAATCCATATGGACGCTCACTTGCATAACTGCCACGCACATCCCATAAAATAGAATGGGAACGTTTCTGCACAGTACATATTTCAGACATCAGTGTCTTCCTGTCCTCATTAAGGGGAATGAATCCATACTGTCAAAATATGGATAATCAAAATTTCTTCTGCTTGCTTATTTTAAAATCCGGGCACTAAGATGAGCCTGACTTCCCTATTCCAGAGAACAGTCAGGCAAAGGTATCACAGTGAGATTCTGTATCACCACGTGATATAAAAGCTAGGAAACAGTTACTGGCTATTATCAAAACAAACTATGGCAAGCCAATTTGTAACAGCCAAGTTTCATACAGTTTAACAATATCAACTGGCCACATAAATGCTTCAGTGCCACACAACATGACTTACGCTTCCACACAAAGAGCAAAAAGCAATCCCCAGATACAGGTACAGGGATGGAGAAAGGAGCTCTTATTTCCACAGATTTCAAAGCTCCACTCATTCATGGAATGCATTTTCCAGCAAGGAGGACTTCTCCCTCTTATAGGAGTCAATTTTCACGTGTAATTTAAAGGGAAAAAATTAAGCATCCCTCGGAGCCTTAAAAGGCTTTTTGTTTATAAAAAGGTACTTAATAGAGATTTTCAATGCCCCAATCAAATTAGCGGAACAAAACAGAGCACCCTCAACAAAACGACATTAAGCAAAACTAGGAAGTACAAGGCTGTGAAATGCATGCTGGTATGCCAAGGAGAACCTTTGGACCTTCTAGCTCCATGCTTTAATACAGGCTGATAATCTTTAAAGTGAGAAATAAAGACACATGTTGAGGTTCCTGTTACGTACCAAGATTATATCCAGAAATACTAAAAAGTACACCTGTTTTTTTTGTAGTTCCATGTGTAATTTCACATATTGATTTCCAAATTCGGAAAAAAAAAAAAAAGAACAAATTTAAGGCTATAGTGTACAACACAAGAGAACTGCTGTCCAGCCTTTTCAACAGTCAATTCATCAGTGAACTTATGGGAAACTAATGGGGAAAACAGTCCCACCAAAGCACGGAGAATGTTTTAAACAACTTGGCCTTCTTCATATGAAGTCCATAAAAAAACAAACAGAGGTGAAGGTCAATCATAAATTCTAAAAATAATATTTACCAGACCTTTATCTCCCTGGCAGGTATCATTCAGATAAGCGACTATTCTAGATAATTTTTAACACAACGTTATTGACAGAAAATAATTGCAATAGCCTGAAATCATATTTTAAACCAGATCACCCATTCACTTTAGGGAGGGTTACCCATAAACGAAGCCCACGTTGTTGATATTATCAGCATTTTTTGGAAGGGGGGATTGCTATGAGAAAGGTCAGAAGGATGGACAGGGACATCCTGCATGCACTCGGTGCTCTGGGAAGCTGGGATTCACCACCCAGTTCAGCCTGCAGGTTCTGGGCTGCACATCAAAGCAATGTCCTGATTTATGCAAATTGCTTGGGAACAGACAGGTATTGAAAGTCCCTAAACACTGTTGACTGGACAATAAACCCTAAGAAGTGAATGACAGCCTTTCAAGCAATTTTAGCATACCTACATTAGACTCTAAAACATGGTGACGAAATGTTTAATTGTAAACAATTAAAATGTAATTACTAGTAGGTAGAAATATCTTTCAATGAAATAGTAAACTTATTTAATGATAGCAACATGTTGTAACTCCGTGAATTCATCCCACACAGCCAAGGAAACTTTGCTGAAATGATACCGCTTCACAACTCACTACCATATACAAGCTAGCAAACAGAAGTAACTATCTAGGAACCTGTATCATTTTGTACCCTTAATTCCTTTAAGGCTACCCACTCTCCAAAAGAACAGATATTCACATGCTTAAATTTATACATTCAATCCAACTCTTTGATGTGTTTACAATCTAAGACATGCAGTTACACATCGTCATCGAAGAAAACCAGGTTTGAGGGTATTGTTTGGTTTCTAAATCACAAACAAGGAGGAAAAGGAGATTTTTTTTAACATTAAAAATAACAAATGCACAAGCAAACCATACACCAGCTCAGCAGTTGGTACAACACTCCTTACAGTCACTGGGAGAAAAATAATAATAATAATAAAAAAATACAACCTGAAAGTTTGGAAAAGTTTTGAGCAAAACTGTTGCCGAATCATGGGAAACTAGAACTGCATCTCAGTCCTTTTTTTCCCTGTCACCTATCACAGCAAGCAACACCTGCAGCTATTCATCATCCTCCACACAGGGAAAAAGTCTGCACATGGATCTTTACCCAGACCTCTATGGCATGGAGATGTGCCATCCCCAGGGGTCTTCTCTCCCTTTGACAGCAACTTTGCACCTGTTTTCCAACCTGGGAAGAAAGCAGCTTTGGGGGAAACACTTGGCAAGGAAGTGTTACTGGGTAGTGGAACCAAACAGTCTGACTTTTAGCCAAATTTGAAAACTATCCAATTGCAACTGTTTGGAAGAATGCACATAAGGCACATCAGCCCTTTGTTTTCACCACAACTGCTGAGAACAGCGAGTATGCACATGTACATACAAGAGTTAACATGGAAATTAGAGGGAAAAGGCACATTTGCAGAAAAAGCTTTAGGTAAGAGCTAACGCAGCAGAAAGGTCATCCTCCTCAATTTTTACTGTTGTTTCAAGCAACCCTGACATTTTCCTAGGCCATTTTGAAAATTACATAATTGGCACGATCATGAGTCTTAAGCTCATACCCCGATTCAGATGAGCAATCACCTTAAAGCAGATTTCCGTCGATGACATCACTCCACCTCACATACCTTATTTTCCAAGCCCACTTAGCTATTATTTGTTTAAAATCTGCTATTTCTTAGAAATGTCATTCATTGAAAGGGGGGGGGGTCTACACACAGACACACAGCATGATTCACCCTCTATTAAAAATAATGCATGCTCAGTCTTTCAAAGGTATGTTCTGCATGCATATTAACAGAAACAGCATTTCAAAGGAAATAGGCAAACGTGTTTTTTCACTTAAGCAGCTCTCCTTCCCCAAATCTTGCAGATTGTAATCTTGTAAACAAAGTTCCCACCATCCACCTTAAAGATAACCGTAACTGCCCATTATCAAATAAAAAGTAACTAAGAAAGAAAAAGAGAATGTTGCAGTTGACAGTGGGCACTTGGTCAATAAGACAGCAAAGTATTTCACATGCCTATGATACGCTTATTTGATACTGTCAGCAACTGTAACTGACTCAAGAAAGCACCAATTCAATGAAAGGTGGTATTTTAATAGGAAAAGAAAGCCATTTCTAAGAACATTCTAAACATTCTCAATGTGAAAAGCCTTCTTCACTCCTGGTCACCCAGTCCTTACACAATGTAAGCTGCATATCAAAGAGGGTACAGTATTGAAGTTCAGATCATAATGCTGTCATAACAAGAACCACTCAATACAGATCATCCACCAACTTCAAAGAATCATGTAGCCTCTTTTTTACCTTCATTTTAGTCTTTTCTTACGGCAGCTTATAATGCAAAGTAAATATACTTCAGGAAAAATAAAGACAAAATGGAAGACTTCAAACACCAGGAACTTTGTACTGCAAACTATGAAGGGTTTATCACGTTTTAACAACATGAAGGAGGAGAGTTTTTGTCATTCCAACACCCTCTTGACATAGGAAAGATGAAATGCCCTTTGGGACACAGCTTTAAACTATGCTTTATTACAGTGCTCTGGAGGATGAACAAACAATCGTTATTTTCTCTGCTTTAGCTGGAACGTGGCACAGGAATTGAGGATAAAGGTGAAGATGGATTTGAGGCTCATTAGGAAGAGTGAGCTTTTACAAATCTTTGATTGGTCTCATCAGTAGACAAATATCTGTATGGGCATCTATGCATTCAAATCTGCACTGCTAAGATGACCTCTACATTAATTTATTTTGAAACTTGAAAGGCCTTCTCACAGGTCCCCTGCTGCATCTGTTAGCACAAAGTCATTGCCAGACAGATTAACAGTAACATTTAGTTAAATAATGAGGCTGAGACAGAGATTTGAAATGATGACATGTGTCCTAATCTGAAACACAGATCAGGATGCCTAAAGTGTTGCAACCCTGCAGATCTCTACCACCTAAACAGAATTTCACACGTGCATAATTGCTCTGAGAGGTAAAAACGTCAGAATTTCAATCATGTAAAGCAACAGCTACACTCAGATGCATACCTTACTAAGATATCAGCTTAGAAAACAAAGGAAAGCACAGTCACATCGCCCCTGATGACAGATGATTCATTTAAGGGTCTAGAGGCACAGGTGAGAAGAGCTACCGCGGAATAGCATCAGATCAGAAGATACTCCTTCAAAAGCCTTAAGCAAAACTGTGATAAAAACATAACTATGGATGACCACGCTCCTGAACATCATTTCCCTCTTCACTGCTCGGCGGATCACATCCTTCAGCAGATGACAACCCTGACTCAATGTGAGCAGCACTTACTCACACAAGAGCTCTCACCGGCCGCAGGAGCCGCCAGCTCCCAAGTAACAGTGCTCAAACACAACAGAAAGTAAGTATTGGGTCTTTGTTTGCAGACAGCCTATCACTCTTCTGGTGAACTTTTCCCAATGTGTAAACAATGCATTTTATGAACGTTCATCTGGCAAAATAACTAGGAGACAGTAACTTCATCTCCTTTGATCCAGGAAGTACATTTGATCCAAGCACAGATGATGACAAACATACAGCTATGTGCAAAGTTCAGCAAGAAGGTGGGGTATGGACTTTTCAATATGAGCAAGATGTATTAAAAAAAGTGTGCTCTCTACAAACAATATTTGAAATAGACAAAGAAAAAGTCAAGTACGGAGTTTGAACTATTCAAGTAGACTACAGAGGTAATACAATGCAAATATTTAAAGTGCTTCCTCCTCACAGAATCACAGAATCACAGAATGACCCGGGTTGGAAGGGACCTTAAGGATCATGTAGTTCCAACCCCCCTGCCTAGCAGGGCCACCAAACATACACCTTTACTAGATCAGGTTGCCCAGAGCCCTGTCCAACCTGGTCTTGAACACCTCCAAGGACGGGGCATCCACAACCTCCCTGGGCAGCCTATTCCAGGACCTAACCACTCTCCTAGTAAAGAACTTCCCCTTAACATCCAACCTAAATCTTCCCTCTTTTAACTTAAAACCTCCTCCACCTTTCACCTCCGCGCCCCCCCCCCAAACTCTAGGTCCACAGATTGTCTTCCCTTCCCAAAAGCACAGTTAGTTTAGCCATTATGTCTATCATTGGAAGACCACTGTTTTCCAGAAATATTTTGAGTCATACAAGTATTGAGCAAAGTACACATTCTCTTCACCCCAATCCAAGGATACGGTAGAAGCTGTGCATCTTTGGATGAGGAAAACAGCAGCTTTAGACAGGTAAATGCAAATTCTCTTATCAGCTATTCTGCTGATAGCATAAACCTGGGGTCAGCCAGTTTGACAGATGAGGAGGCTTTGTAGCTACTGTAACTCAGTCACACTGCCAGATGCATTTAATAATTTGTAAAACTGACTATGCAACTAGACAGCTTATGTAAGGAAGCGTCCTTCATAAAACACACAAACACCTGTTTGTGGAAGAAGTATGCACTTCCACAGATTGGACAATACACATGCTTAGGACACTTGCATATTTCTCTCACCAAAAGTTAGGAGATCAGTTCATCCATTTTTCCCTTTCAAATGCGTCAAGTTTTAACAGCCCTCCTCCTTCTGGAGGCATTTTTCTATATATACAAACCAAATGTTCCTACAGTTACAATACAGAAATAATATGTTGCCACAGGCTTGTAAGGTTTGGTTTTCAAATTTAACCAGTTGTAGCCCAGTGCAAAATCAGAGCCACGCATCTCTACAGAAATGGATTCCTGACATTACCGTCTTATCTCAACATTTCACCTGAGTTAAAACACATTCGAGCACCAGCTAAGGAAGAACACCCTTTATCGGACACACAAGAGTAATTTTACTAACCTTTCATTATGGGAAAGACAACATTTGTAGCAGTAAGAGCTCATGAACATAATAAAGAGACGCTTTCAAATCTAATACCAATAGAATACAATATGCTCTTTTTAAATATTAAAGCGAGCACTTGGTTTTATTAAAACCATAGCAAACTACAGCAAACAACCAGCAAATCTAACAGCAAAAACTGAAATGCAAGCACAGAATTACGCATCAACTTAAGAAATACCACCCCAGACCTCATTTTAATCCACATCTCGTGGAAAAGGGAGGGGGGAAAAAAGTAGCAGTTTGCTCACTTACCTGGACACGTTTTCTGGAATGTACTCTAGAACTGGATACCCATCACTTCTTCTGGATGCCAGCTCCGAATGCGATTTCCAGGTCTCCACTAGCGTGCTGACGGGAGGGAAGGAGCTCAAGTGCTGAAATGCTTGCTCTCTAGCAACGGGCCGTGACAGAGATATCGTGCCCTGGGCACCGATCCTGTAGTGAAATGACTGTCCACCTGAATTTACACCAACAATGGCAGAGGATGGTATGCTACTGTCTTGGTAATAGCTGCCATCGTCAGGCTCCTGCTTAATCCCCACAGGGAGGCCTGGATTTGGAAAACCGCTACCTTCACAACTGCTATCAAAGGAAGAAACAGGTGGTCCTAAAATCCCAGAAAGAGAGTAGTAGTCTTTGTCATCCATGAAAGAAAAATATGAGCCATCTGTAAATGGAAAGGGATTTACTGTTTGATTCCCTTTAAAAGAGGCACCGGAACAAGGATGTTTAGCTGACTCTTGCTTCACCGGTACCGAAAAGGGGCAATCAGAACTTATTTTACTGTTTTCACCAATGCACGCGCTACCGAATGAACCGTCTGGTTCGGGCTTTATGAACTGAACAAGGTTCATCTGGCTGTTGTTTGAGATGGCATTCTCCATTTCCTCCATTTTGGGAAACGGGATTTCTTGAGCACCCTTGTCTTTTGTTTCTGGACTGGGAACAGTATCTTGGCTTCTGCTAGGTCCAGCCGGCGTGCTGGAAGCAGGGAATCCTAGAGAGCTGTTGACGGGGCTACAGATTGAAGATCCCCCCACAGTGCTAACTGCTGGGCTGGAGCGAGTGGACCTGTTGTTGGCATTGGAAGGGCTGGCAATCGAGCTTCTCGAGTTCAGGTTTGCAGGGCTGGACACAGAAGACCGCATAGTGATGTTGTTAGGACTGGAGACAGGAGATTTCACGCTGCAGTGACTGGGAGGACTAGAAATTGGTGATTTCATGCTACTTATAGGGCTAGAAAGTGGAGACCCTACGTTGCTAACGTGAGCGGGGCTGTGCAACATGGACCCCCGACTCTCAACGTTGGGTGATCGTGACAAGGGAGTTCCCTGCCCGATGGGGCTGTGCATAGCAAAGTTCCCAAAGTTAGCAGTAGTTGAGGACACTGAGTTAACACCAGCAGGACTACACACTGAGGAAGCCATGTTCTGAGGACTGCAGCCTGAGGGACTTTTCTCTTGACACACGATGGGGCTTTTGACAACAGCATGCATGGCACCGCCATTCATGGCGCTTCCCGAGTCCGCCATCAGGGACCGCAGGGGCCTGCTGGGGCTGTGCAGGGGAGAGGAACAGTGGCCATTCTCCTTGTAGAGCTTCACCAGCTGCTCCACGTTCTGATAGATCTTACCCGGGCTTCCCTGGTTCTGCTGGTCATATGGGTAATCGGCATCTCGGATTGAATCCATATACAAACCCATGGATTCAGCCACCGTTGCTGACAGTTCCTTCGACTCCGTTTCAGTTTTGATGTCAGAGGGCAGAACAGTGGGGTGGCTGCTGTCCTGCTGCAGGCAGGAGAGAAGCTCAGGTTTTTCCTTGTTTCCTGGAGCACTGCTGTTTGCAAAGGTGCCGGCAGCACAGCTCACATTCACAATCTCCATATAGTTACTGGCATCAGCCTGCTCTCCAGGACCTAGGGAAGAATACTCCACAGACTGAGGAACTTGACCCCACCGTCTCTCCATATCTATGCCTTCAGGGTAGCTGTGGTATCCTTTTGTCTCCATAACTAGTAAAGACATACACACACACACATTAAAAAAAAAAAAAAAAAAAAAAAAAAAGTGAAATCAATAAGTGGCAGGACAGTGCAATTTACTAAAGGAAATTTCCTAATTTCCTAAGGAAACAAGGCATATCCGCTCACTCTGTCTATCCCTGTCTGTCCTCTTGCCAGTCCCGCTTCCCGCCCCATCAATCTCCTCTCAACCATGCCATGGGAAAAGGTCTCACAGATAAGACAGTCTGACAGGCTCTCAGACAGAGATGACCAGCCATCAAAAAAGACCCAAATTCTTGCCTGAAAGCTTACGCTGGGCAGTGCCAGCCCAACCCTGCAGCACCACCAAAGACCTGATGCTGCCGTGCTACAGGGACAGCAAAGCAGCAGGGGCTGGTGCTCTGCAAAGGTTTCTCTTGATTTTCCAGTGCTGTCAGCGATGCTTTGAAGGAAAGCTGGGGTTCTGTGGGGCTGAGAGCCAAGCTTTCACAGCCCCACTGTGGGATATGGAAGGACAAGCTGAATGAGGAGAGAAGCCCCACAGAAGCTCCTGCACAGAAGGAGGGGATGATGAAGGGCTGTAGGGTCTGCAACCCCACCAACCTCCACGGTAGGCAGCAAGAGCAATGCATAAAGGAAAGTGAACCTCCTTCTAAGAAGCAGCCCTACAAAGCCTCCCACCCAGCGTGGCACTCTCCCTAAGCATGGCTGCTTTCTGAGTGGTCACGCATGCATTATTCTGGAAGAATTCTGTTATTCTGAAAATCACATACAGGTAGCAGCAACATTTTGAAGAACAGGCTCATCATCTTGTCAGAACTGTAGAAAGTCGAGTGCCAATACTTATAATACCAGTATTACATAAAGATCTTTTTCCCCCTTTCAAAATGCACTAGTTTTGCACTGTTTAACCCCGTGCTTAACCGCCTCCTTTAGCACTGCTTAAGAACTATTATTTTTTTAAGCAATGCCGTAAAAACAAGAATAAAACAAACAAACAAAAAAACCACCAAGGGAAAGGCTGGAATACTACTTTGCCCTTCGTTAGGGCTACGGCCCTGCGCCTGCATTCCTGTTGGGCACAAACACTGGGAGAACATCATCCTGCGGACCCAATCCCACTCCTATAGTCGAAAACCTCCAGCCAGAAGTGCTCGCTTTCACACAAAGTCACTTCTAGATCATCACTTACCCCTCACGTTAAGTGCTGAGCAAGCCTAATTCCTACAGAAACCGATGGCGGCCGCCAGCGACCGCCACCTCGGAACCCCGGGGGCTCAGGGAGGGTCAGCGCCGGGATGGCAGAGCCCCGCAGCCGCCGCTGGCACGGTGCGGGGCCGCTCCGACACAGGCCCGGAGCTGCGGGAGCGCTGTGGCGCTGGCTTAAGCGATCTTTCCCAGCAGCAAACCTCAAAACTTCGTACAGAATCAATAGGCGAGCGTGCTTCAGAACTTTAACGGATAGAAATCTGGGTCACTCCACGGGGGAAAAATAATAATAATAATAAAAAAATTTTTTTAAATGATTCCCCCCCCCCCCCCCCCCCCGGTCCTGCGCTACCGGAGGGAGAGAAGAGATCCTGCGCGGCTCGGGGAGCAGCAGGGAGCCGGGCTCCAAGCGGCGCGGCGGATCGCGGCGGGGGAGGCTGCAGGCGGCGCGGTGCTGGCGACGGGACCACCTCGCGGTGAGGCCCCCCTCCCTCAGCGCCGGCCTCTCCTCGCCGCCCCGTGCGCGGCCATTTGCGATCCACCCCCCCACCCCCCTCCGCGCACCGCGACCCGCCGGCGTGAAACGGGGCTCGCAGCAACTGCGAAACAGTAGGACCTTCTCACCAATCGAAGAACCGAGAGCCGCCGCACGGAGGTCCCGCTCCCCTCGAGGGTCAGCCAGCCCCGAGCGGGACCCGCGCTGAGTTTCGCAGCCGGCCCCCCGCAGCCGTCGCCTTTCACGGCGCTCGTTTCGCCGCCGCCCGCCCGGCGGAGCATCCCCGCGTCCCCCCCACGCCCGCTCCTCCCGGGGGCCCCGGGGCCGCGCCCCCGCCCGCGGTACCTGTTGCCGCCGAGGGAGGGAAAAGGAGGAGGAGGAGGAGGAGGAGGAGGGAAGAGGAGGGAGGGAGGGCGGGCGGAGCGGCGCGGGGCGGCCCCCCGGCCCCTGCCCGCCCGCCCGAGGCGCGCCGCGCCGCCCGGTGTCACGGCGCGGCACCCGGGAGGGGACGGGAAAAGGTGCCAAGTCCTTTAAAAACATGTCACATGCCCGCAAGTTCAAGTTTACGTCCCGGCGCCGCGCGCTCCCATTGGCCGAGCGGCGCGCGGCGGGGGCCAGGCCGGCGCCCCATTGGCCGAACGGCGCCGTCACTCAGCCGCCGGGCGACATGACTGATACAAAGTTGCTGCGACACAGGCGGCAGCCGCAGCTCCTTAAAGCCGCAGGGCGCCGCGCCCCGGGACGGCGCGGCGCGGGGCCGGGCCGGGCCGCGGAGGACGGCTCGGGACAGGGGGGGGGAGGCGGGAGGTGCGTTCGCCCGGGGCTCGGGGACCGCGGCGGGGCGGCGGGGCCGAGCGGCACCCCCGCGCCGGCCCTGGTTTTCCGCGTTTCGGCGGCGCGTGGATCCGAGCGCCGCCGGTGCAAGGATGGGTTAAAAATAATAATAATAATAAAATGATAAAGAAATAAATAAAAAAACGGGGAAGAGGGGGAAAAAATAATAAGCAAAAAAGCGGCGGTGGCGGCAGAGCGCGCCGAGCCTCAAGGACTCGTCCTCTGCTCGCCGCTGCCGCGCGCATCCCGCGCGGCGCTGCTTTTTCCCAGGGAGACGCGAGAAGAGCAAAGTTTGAGCCCCGCGCTGCCCCCCGCCTCGCGTCCGACGTCCCCCACCCGTCCTTCCCCGGCGCCCGCCGCCCCCCGCCCCGCGTCCCGCCCGAGAGAGGCCGTCGGGGCGCCGCGCACCTCCCGCCCGCAGCCGCGTCCTCCGCGCTGCGCCCATCCGCGCGCGCTGCCCGGAGCCGCCGCCGTCACACGGCCGCGTCCCTCCTCCCCGCGAAGTTTTCTGGCTGCGGCCGTGACCTGGATACCGCGCGGGGTCCGCGCTGCACTCACCTCTCTACGACATGGTGGTGGCGGCGGCGGCGGCGGCAGGAGGAGGCGCGGCCCCCGGCTGCTGCCAGCGAACCATCCGACAGCGTGCGCGCACCGGCTCCGGGAGGGAGGAAAAAAGAAAATAGAGGGGATTTGGGAAGTGCGCGGCGGAGCGGGAGCGGAGGGGCTGCGGCGCGGCGGGCGGACAGCTCCCACCATGGACGCCTGAGGTGGGTGGGTGTTCCCGTGGGTCACACCCTCGCCCGGCGGCGGAGGGGAGCGGGGGGTGGATCCAGGAGCGGGGAGGGGGTGAAGAAGGAGAGGGGGGGGGGAGGGGGGGGGGGAAAAGGAGACACCCTCAAAAAAAAAAAAAAAAAGCCACGGGAATAATAATAATAATAATAATAATTAAAAAAAATAAAAGCAACAAACTTATGTCATTCCAGGTAAAACTCCCATCTGCGCCACCAAGGAGCGGGAGGGAGGGGAGCGCTGAGGGTGTAAACTTTTTCCTCCCCCCGGTGCCGCCCGGCCCCTCGCAGCGCCCCGCGGCCGCGCCGCCCCCTCCCGCGCCGCCCCGGCGCTCCCGGCGGCACCCGGCGGCGCGGCGCCGCGGGGTTCCTCACGCACGGAGCCGCCGCCGCCGCGGTTCCTGGTTCGCGGAGCCGCCGGAGGAAGGGAAGGAGGGCGGGAGGCAGGGCGGGCGGCACCGGGGGAGGAGTGTCTCCGCGCCCTTCCCCCGGCGGAGCGGCTCTCCCGGCCCTGGCGGCGGCACGGAGCCCCCCGGCGGGCTGCGGGTTGCGGGCGCGGCGCTCCGCGGGGCCGGGAAGTGCGGGAGACGGCACCGCACCGCACCGCACCACGGAGTCGAGCGGGCGCGGGGCTCAGCGCTCGTATCGCTGCGGGGCTTTGCATTCATATTCCCGTCGTGGCTGAGATGTTTCCACGCGGATTATTGGGAAGTTCGGGGCGTTGCACGTTTCTTCCTTTAAACATCCGAAAAAAAATAAATAAAAGGAAGCGGCGGAGGGAGGGAGGGAGGGAGGGAAGCGGCAGCGCTGTGCACCCGGGCGGAGGGCTGCCCGCCCCTACCTGCGGCACAGGGCCTGGGCCGGCGGCGCTCCATCCTCTGCCGTCCGCAGCCGTCAAACTTTGCGGGAACTTGATCGATGCGGAACGGGGCGGCACGCGGTGCTGCCGGGGCTGGGCTGCGAGATATCAGCGCGCTCGGAAGCTTAATTTCACAATTAGTTTGCCGTATTATTGGAAGCAAATCATATTTCACTGTGCCTACACCAGCGCGCTATTTTTAGCCAGAATGTCGCTAAAAAGGAGGAACCTAGCGAGATGTATTATCGCGCAGAACGCGAACAATTCCCTCTCCCTTCCCTCGCTCCGTGCCACGCAGCCGCTACGGAGCTCGGATCGCTCCCAACCCGTCGCCGGTGCTCTCCGGGACAGAGGGCAGCGCCCGCCCGCAGGGACCCCCGGCTGCGCCGGCCCGCTCCGTGCCGCGCACGGCAGCGGAGCGCTGGGCCGAGGGTCGCGCTGCTTTGTCTCACTCTTCCTGCCATTCTTGTGGGGTTTATTTTTATTTTTCAGGGCAAAGGTGTAAATACAAACAGCAGCTGGAATGCTTGGAGGTAGTCTCAACCTCCGTGGTGCATAACTGTTGGGCAAATAGAGTTGAGGTAACGTTTCTAATGCCTTGGTACCGAATGGTTGGGTTTTTTTTCCCCCATTTTTCCCCATCCCAGCAGCGAGATGGCAGCTGGAGGGGCAGAGTGTCTGCCTGGCACGCGCAGGATGCTTGCAGACTTTGTGCAGATTCAGTGCAAACCTCATTTGTTTTCTGCCCGCAGTTCGCAGGAGCACTCCGCTTTTTAGTGGTTGACACTGCAGCTATTTTTAGCGGCATTTTAACAGCTGTCACTAACAACCAAGATCTCATCTTGAGCGGGGAGGGGAGATTATCTGTTTTATTTAAAAAAATATATATCTATCAAACGACATAATTGCCAGATTATAAAATGAAATTTAGATCTTTATCTGTCAAGAGAAAAGGCTATCTGTTCCCATTATGCCAATCCCACAAAAAAAAGTTCCTACAGTGGGCTTGATAAAATAATGACTAGGGTCTACCAGACTGGGAAATAGTGCTGTTCTGTAGATACACATACAAGTGTATAAACAGAGCTTGCAAATTCTACTTGGAGTGGCCCTGTGGCCACTCCTGCTGCTGTATCACAGCTTGGGGATGAGCAGTGTTCTCCAGGTGGTCCAGGGAGCAGCGAACTCTTGCAGGAGAGCTCCCTACCTCGGCTCTGGATGGAGGTCAGCCTTTGTCAGCCACATAGCAGGGAGCAGCGGGCACAGTGGGGTAAGCCACGCTGTGGCAGATGTCATCCCTGCTCCAAAGACAGTGGCAAATTTGCCCTGGATAATGCAATGCTGAACAAGATAACTCGGCGAGCGCCAAGCATTACCTCCTCCCCTGCTCGCAAAGCCAGCGACTTTGCACTGTGAAAGCAGCCTACTGTACTGCCTTGCTTAGAGGTCATGTGCCCTATTTTGAGAACTGAACCAAAGCGGATGAAGTTTTGAGCCGCGTCCAAGTGAGGCAGCTGGGCATTTCCCACTGCTCCCGGCCCCGGCGAGGCAGGCAGTCACATGCTGTGATGGACAAGTCCTTCAGCTCGGAGTTAACTTTGATGCTGCTCACCTCACCGGTGACTGCAGGGGATGCATAGCTGGCTGGAGATTGCTTTTCAGAAGGACCGCAGCCAACTTTGAGTGGATGCGGTGGAGTGGAGGTTGCTTTCCCAATACCAGTGGTGCCAGTGTCCCGAGAGCACCCTGCAGCCTGCCGGCTCCCCAGCTCGCTGCACTGATGACCTGGTTTCCCAGGTGCACCGAAAGCCTTACAAACCTGACACAAACCCTGGAAAATTGTGGGTAAACATGTTTCTGCATGGCGCGTTCTTGTGCTCCTGGATATCAATATTTTATCTGTTTAGTCCAGTTTTGAGCTATTTTATTTTCTAATTATGGCTAAGTCTTTTAGCTGAACAACAGAACATGTTCCCTTTTAACCTGCTTATTTCTTTCCTTTTTTTTCCCTTTTTTTTTTTTTTTTTTTTAATGCTTCTTAATGGCCCATGTTATAACTGCGGCTGAACCACATCTAAGTATAGTACAATTGCATTTCTAATGCATATTGGCATTAGAGACTACTTGCTTGTGTGAAGGGCCAAGACGTACATTTGAAAGCACAAGTTTCCAATATGTTTTAAATCACGGTTTTTATTGATGATCAGCGCTGATAGTTTCATCTGGTTCAAAATGAAAATGTCTCACAAGGAATTGCATGTTTTGAATTACAGGCCTTGTTGACAAGGGTAGGGTAAATGAAGCACAAGTAATAACGCACAGGCGGTACTTTGTATGTTTTGTAGCTTTAATATTGCTGTATCTATTTGCGTTGTTTATATTCATCCTCCAGCTTGTTTATTACTGGCGCTATTACTTGTGAGAAAATGTAACCTGATAAAAGCACCGCGCTAAAAAAATTGTCACTACCATAGAACTCAGACTTATCTCAATATTAATGAATTCCCAGCAATAAAAGGCAGTGGCGGCTAATTGTATCTTAATATTTATCTACTTCCTACTGGCATTTTTACAATATCAAATGGTAACTCATACCGTAATCTGATTAAAATTTTGAAGTAACCATAATAGCACTGTACCTATGCCAAAGATCCAGACATAGTCTTTAACAGCGGTAAAAATAAGAGAGCGAAGAACACCCTCCAGCACTTAATAAACATATCAAATGCAAATTGAAGGAAATTATTTAATCACTCTATAGGCTAGTTAATTTTGATGATTATTCATGGTTCTAGTAGAAATACGTACGAAGAACAAGTTACTACCAAAACTGTCATGGCACCAAGGCCGTAAGTAGAATTTGAAGCTTGCTGCACTGAGGAAATTACATTTCTGATTAAATGAAGGCACAGATTTCAATCTCCAACAGCAAAAAGAGAATTCTTCTGCAGTTTTCCCAATCCTTCCATAATCCTGAAATGTCCTGCTCTTCTCAAGCAGGCTATGGTCCAACTAGAGGATCTCATTCAGTGTGCCACCAAATATCCATGGGCCCAAGCTGGGCAGCTGATCTCACATGGCAGGGAGTATTTTTCTGTGTCAGATGCATGTTGACATATATAGATTTGGCTGAGAACAAATACATTTTCCCCAAGGATCTGTAATTTGATGTTCTAAGAAAGTACTACGTCTGTGAAGTTGAAGGTCCTGCCAGGATTCCTGGCTTGTTTCAGGAATAGTGTGGTGAGCAGGACTAAGGAAGTAATCCTGCTCCTGTACTCGGCATTGGTGAGGCCTCACCTTGAGTACTGTGTTCAGCTTTGGGCACCTCAATACAGAAAGGACATTGAGGTGCTGGAGCAGGTCCAAAGAAGGGCAACATGGCTTGTGAAGGGCTTGGAGAATATGGCCTATGAGGAGGGACTGAAGGAACTGGGGCCGTTTAGTATGGGGAAAAGGAAGCTGAGGGGAGACCTTATTGAGCTCCTGAAAGGTGCTTACAGCGAGAGCGAGGTTGGTCTCTTCTTACTGGTGACAGGTGACAGGACAAGGGGAAATGGCCTTAAGTTGTGCCAGGGGAAGTTTAGGTTGGATATCAGGAAACACTTCTTTACAGAAAGGGTGGCTAAGAACTGGAATAAGCTCCCCAGGGAGGTAGTTGAATCACCATCCCTGGATGTGTTTAAAAGCTGTTTGGATGTGGTGCTCAGGGACATGATTTAGTGAAGGGTTGTTAGAGTTAGGGTAGCATGGTTAGGTTGCAGTTGGACTCTATGAACTTCAATGTCTTTTCCAACATGAGCAATTCTATGATTCATTTATTAGTTGGGCCTACCAGAACTAGTGTTCTGGTAATCCAGGGTGATGCACTGCAGAGTTTTCCCACTGTCCTCTCTGATACTTGACCCACAAGCCAGAGGGGGTTCCAGCATGGCACAAATTTTGACATGTTCGGCAGGTTAGTTTCTACCAGTCCCTAGCATTAGCAAATAAACTGACACTCCTGTGAGAAGAAGCACCCTTAACAACACAGCTGCATGGCTATGGCTTATTCTCTTTTGTGAGCCTGACGGTTGCCCAGGTTGGTTTCAAGAAGCAATGCTGCCAGTGCATCTGTGCTTATACAATGCTGGCTTCTGCAGCAGCCGTGCAGATCTTTTCCGAGCTCAGGAGAGCCCATTTTATAGGCAGGAGTGGAGTAATGAAGGATCTGTCTGAGATCACCTCAGGAGACTATGGCAAAGCCTGGTACTTCCCAAATCCCAGCCCATTGCCTTTTGTCACAGGAACAGGTTTCCTCTTCAGCCGTTGCCTTCCCAAGCTTGCTACGTGAGCTAAATGACATATGGCTAAAAACACATTTGGTTGTTGTCTGGAGAAAGGAAATGCACCAGGATCTGTTTGAATGCATTCAGTATTGAAATGAACGTAGAAAACTCACGTTGTCAGGGCTTTTTGCCTTACAGATTAGCAGCAGTCACCGAAAGCTGACATTACCTTGCCTGCTCAAGCCTGGTCAGAAGAAGCGCATTCCACGAATGTGCAAGAATTTCTGGCACGAATTCTTGTACATGCACATTTACATTTTGGCTTCTGCGCATGCTGTTCTTGAGATTGCCACTTTGAACTCTGCTTTTTGTGAGTAATTACAACAACAAAAATCAGGCTCTCATATACACACGAAAAGCAAGTACAGAAGAGACGGGAACAGAGCCAAATGAAAGTAGTTTTAAATGTTTTTCTTTATTTTGCATCACACTCATAGCTCTGGCTAGACTGTGATAGAGTAAAAATTATGCACCCCACTCAAGACTTCTAAAGGAAGATCAGCCAAGTCTCAGAGGAAATCTTGTTTATTTAAGAATCAAAGTTGGTCCAGGGCAGGAATGACAAAGAGTTTAGCCAACCAGCATGTTTCAGTTTTGTCTTCTATGCATGACTTAAAATTGAAAAAGAAAGCCTATCTGAATTTTTTTTGTGTGTGTAGTGAAGACATCACTACTTTGTAATGTAAGATGAGGTACTGATTTTTTTTCATGAAGTTTCTTTAGTTCTCTTCTAGGCAAAGGACAGCTGCTATTGTGATGTGAGTCCTGCAGATGAGCTTCACTTTTCAAGCCCTGAGCATTGCTCATTCCAGTAAGAAGAATGTATAGAAATAATGAAAAGAAACAAGTAAAAATATTTTCACATGCTTAGTGATACTGAGCAGCATTTGTAGCGTTTACACTACTTCGATATAATTGCAGCAATGGTGATTGTAATATGGCTTACACTGTTAGGACAGAAGGGAATAGACCTCCTTTGCTGAGAGTCACAGAAAGTGAATAAATAAAGCAAACATTTTTACTGCAGAGCCTATGCTGATGGGTGTCTAGTTCTAAGCTTCCTTGTAAACCCAGTGTGGAGAGTAAATGAGTCCTAGGGATTGTCATTCCTTGTTGATCATCAGTGGGCGTAGATGCAGTCGATGTAAAGGTCTATGACTCACTGAGCTTGCCGAGGTGAAACCAGAAAGGAGTAGATAATTGCACCATTGTGAAAAAGATTATCACAGTTTGATTACAGAAAAAAAAAAAAAAAAACAACCTCTAATGGTGCCATGACTCTTGGGAAGTTGAATAAGTAATGGGACCAAAAGTGAGGAGTTTATGTCACGGAATGGCAAAGTGTCCTCTTTAATTGATCGATTTGAATCAAATGTGCCAGAAAGATTTGCAGGACTGAAGATGTAATAGGTCAAAACATGCTAAGGTACTTCCCCATGCCAGTTCTGATTAAAATAAAGAAGACAGATCCAAGAGATGAAGTGAGATAGGCAAGACATTTCTGAATCCATAAATAACTGGAATACTTCGTCAAAGAGGTGATGTGACCTCCTGTTGTATATACAAAAAAGATACTGTTCAAGTTTATCCAGTCTGGTTTCATACTCTGTAAAATGAAAATGAAGATGAAGGGATTACAGGTAATTCAAATTGATATGAACACGGCAGTATGAAGAGGGCATCTATGTTAGAGGGTAATGAAAATTAATTTGCTGCTACGTAATCCAGAAAATGTGTATCTAAAATACAGAAAATATATAAGCAATTGAGAGTTGAAGTAGCAATGGTATAAAACAATATGCACCTTTATAGAGTGCATGAAACTTGTCAGGATGGTTTTCATGCTGGTAAAGACATTATGAGGAGGCCCCAGTTCCTCCAGAGGTGAGGCATCCACAGCTTCTCTGGGCAACCTGTGCTTGTGTCTCACCCCTCTACGTTGATGTGAGAGGACTCAGCATCCGGGCCAAGAAGGCAGGAATATATTTGGTTTCCAGCTTGTCCGTCTCCCTGTGAGGCCTCCTCTCGTACAGCACCTAGGGAGTCAGCTGTGAGACAGAGCTTTGCATCTGGGGTGGGTGACATTTTCATGGGGTGTGAGCTGGGACCAAACCTCCAGGGAGACAAGAGGGTTGAGAACAGCAGTAGTCAAAATAGGATAAAAGATTTGAAGCTCTTCGAAACTGCGTCCCGGTGACCTTGGTAAGGAATAAGACGTGACAGTCTTCTTGTAGACCAGTCCAAAGAGCTGTTCAAAGAAACCTTAGTTTGAGGTGACATATAAAACAATCAGTCAAAACCAGAGCAATGTACCTCCTCCATCCTCCTTTGCCTCTCTTTCTCCAGCTCTTTGCACTTCTGTAAAACTGAAAAGGAAGAGGAAAGCTGCAGATGCACATCACAAATCTTTGCCAAAGATCATCTGTACATGACAGCGTATGCCTTCAAGTGTGTTCAGTGGTTATTCCTTGTTTGATGCAGCAGTGGCCACATAAGTATGTTCCTCCAGGGCTTGCTAGAACATAATATTAAATCTGATTCCACTTATTGCTGTGCATCCCTGCTATTTTTACTTGTTGGATTTAAAGTTAATAATATTTTGACATTATCTCTGGTTCAGGTGAATGAATATCTTCTTTTCAGAGACAGTGGGTTTGCCATGAGAAAAAAATAAGAGATTTGTCCTACAGTTTGAAATGGGTACCGTTCAAAGCATTGTGCATCACAAGAAAAGCTTAATACCAAAAAGGCTTTGATAAAAGCAATGGAAGACACAGTGGAAGTTACTGAAAGGCAACGGCGCAGGGTCACAGAGCACCTAAGTTTGCATGGATCCCATTAGGGTGCCTTGTGCTATCAGAGCTGCAGACACATCTGGAGACAAGAAGCTTCACTTCATTAGGATGGTAAAAAGAAAAAGAAGAAAAAAAAAGAAGAAACATTTTAGGAGCATGAAACTGAGCAGGCTGAAAGTCTTCCAGTTGGGCTTGAAAGTTTATCAAAGTGTTGGATAAATCCTACAGCTCTGGTGGATTAGATTTTGCGGTGTGTTGCACAGTGACCAGAAAAATGAGTGATCCAGAGAACTGGGAGATATCACTTCGTTGAATTTTCCCCTTAATATTAGCCTAAGTCAGCTGGCACCGTCACGTGTGAGCGTTCATTTCTGTGAGTGACGGTGGTGGTACAGATGGCTGTATCACTGGTATTTGAGTGTGATTTGGGTTTCATGTACCTCGAGGTCTCTCACTGTTTACCTGCAGAGGCTGACAAGTAATTCAGTGATGAGCACCATATCTGCTGAGCTTGGCCAACCTGAGGCAAGCAGCCAAAAGCCCCAGGAAGAAGAAGGCAGTGTGCCTTGCCTCTCACAGGTGGTAGGACCGCACCTCTGACGCGTGGCTCATCCTGCAGGTTGCCAGCATCTCTGGGTCCTCTGCAGCAGATGAGCAGGATTTCCTGCCTGGTGCAGGAGATTTCTGCTGAGGAAACTCTCAAGCTGAGAATGTACATGCATCTTCTATGGGAATGTTCCCTGAAGCAAACTTCTCAAGCCTGTGTGGCCACAAAGATTACTCTGTCCCAGTGCCTGGCAGGCTTTCCTTGTGGCTTTCTGTGTTATCTTTAACGGTATGGTTGACAGAAGCTGCACAGCCCTTGGAAGCCATGTGCAAATACAAATTCTTTGTGTGCAACTGGACTATGGCCACTATAAAAGCAAGTAAAACAAGTTGGAGTGCCTAGATCCCAGATATGCCCATTAATTTAATTTACATGATATGTTAACCCAAGAGGTACCATACTTTTCGTCCCTTACCTGGTTTCTGGAGATAGATCAGCTGCCTCTGCACTGCTTGCGAAGTTTGTTATCTTTCTTGTAAAGATATTCTTTTATGAGCAAGAAGAGAAGAAAATTGAGTTGAACTTCTGTCAATTGCATTCTAAAATCAAGCTCAGAAAGTTCCTCAGAAGAAGGCAAACAGAAATCATTTGGACTTTCCCATGACTTTAAGACTCGAGGCTGAAATAAGTGAATAAAGGAAATAAGTTGGCTGAGGAGATAAATAATGACTTGCTGAAAGCTTCAGACCGCAAGAAAGAAGAATCTCACAAAATTCAAAAGCCAAGATCCCAGAGATATATATTGACTGATAGACCCCCATTTTTCTATCAGATACGTAGTTGATCAGCAAGCATACAGCCACATATTCATAGCTAAGCAGAAAATAAACATCCAAACATGGCTAGGTGTTTACTGTACATGTGTATGAATTCTAGATATTTTTATATAATACAATGCGCAGATGGAGAGAAAAGATCAGACGAGAGATAAAGAAAACATTTTATTTTGGGTCCAACAGGATATCAACTGTGGTAGTGCTTTGGCACACCATAGGATAGATTAACAATAGGAAAAAAAAAAAAAATGAATTGTAGTCTTCTGCTACTAACTTTAGCTTTTATTTTGTTGCCCATCAATCCGTGACTGATAAAAGCTTAGTAAATCTGCACGTACATGACTCTAGCTGCTTTGCTGTTATAATAGTTTGAGCAGTATGTTTACTCAGTGAATCCTCTTTAAAACGTATTTCTTTAAGAGATGGTTTCAGAAACATGTGACTTCTGAATTATTTTAATACAGTAAAGTGAGGTAGATGTAATGAGAGCAGGATTAAATACCTTTAAGAAGGTGCTTGTATCCTAACCCTTTGTGTGATTTTAAATTTTGAAGTGGCAAAATCAGATAATGAGAGTCAAAGAATATGACTCCCAGATTCACTTGGGTTTGGGAAGGGAAAGTTTGCTTGAAATATGTATGACAGAGCTGGCTTCCTCACAAGATGTGGTGGAAGAAATTATTCCTTGAGCCCAAGGAAACAACCTTTATGAAGGAGACAACCAAGAGGTTGCAGGTGACGTAAACAGATTATATTTCTTGGAGATTAAAGTGAGCTTTTTGACATTTGAGAGACCCTAATAGAAACTGGATCGTGCTTACCGTTATCTGTGGACAATGTTGGTTACTGATCTATTTACTGGTAAAAGGAATTCTTACTGGTCAAATGAGGTGGTTTTAGGAAAGGGAATGACCCCTGCAGGAGGGGGGCGAGTACTGTCATAAATCATACCAAATGTGATTGAGACTCTCCCATAGGCAAGACAGAAAATCAAATTAAAGTGAATATTGTATTAAAGGAGTTTCAGTGGATGCCTTGGAGAGCTCTGATTTTCATGTTAATGCTCATTTAGACTGAGGTTTACTGCCTCCACAGAATAATGGAAAAGAAAAGAAAAGCATATTTAATTGAAAAGGGAGGGAATGCCAAGGAAATAGATGAATTGCATTTCACTTTCTGATTTTGCTTCCAGATCTTGGGACTACAGTAGCTCACTGTCTTAAATTGTACAGAGGAAAACAGTAATTGAACTTCGAACCACATAATTTGGGAAATCTTGCTTTTTTTCTTTATCAAGCCTTCTAGATTATTGCAGCTTCAGACAATTTCCCAGCCAGGTCCTTTTGCATGTCCTTGTGGGAATTGCCTAGTGATTGACAGCTTTGATCTGGAAATTTTTGCAGCTAAACTGCTACAATTCATATGGAGAGAGCTGCCAAATAATTTGACAGATATATGCCAAGAAGTGACGTATCCGAATCTGTGAGCTGTCAGGCAAACTTTTTAGAGGAACTGACATTGGAGTTTTGCTCTATGGGTACAGTGAGCACTGGGAACAGCTCTGGGTGGGCAGCAAGGGGCTGACCTTACCGGCAATGGACAGTGGCTGCTGACACTTGATCCCAGCAAAATGTTTGTCAAAAAATGATGGATTTTGTGGTCTTGGCACCATCGCTCAGGCAAATAGTTTTGTGCCTGAAAGAGTGTGAAATTGACATAAAATGCTTCCTGAAACCAAATTCTTAATGAGAAGCCCAAGAGTAAATAAAATTATTTTAACTAAGCTCAAAACAAATATAAGAGAATAGAAAGAAATACTGCTTTTGCATCCATTTTCTCCACCTCCCCCTCTGCATTTGCACACATTTGCTCCACCTGAAAGGGAGGATATTAAGATTTATCTTGGCAGTAAGAATCAACAAAATTATAAATGTCATGGTATCATGTAGGCTATCAGGCGACTAATGCTGGACATGTTCAAACCGAACTGAGCAAACACATTTTGTTTGCATTCAAGCTAATGCCTGAACACTGGAGCTAACCTACACATAGGGCAGGTGCAAGGTAGTTTTCCTCACCTAACAAACCAAGATGCTGACTGTGTAGTCTGAACTATTTCATTCTAAACCCTCGTGTTGCATTTGTCTCTGGAAACTTCACACAGTGGAGAGCAAAAAAATCTCATCAAGCTTAACAAAATAAACCTTAAAAAGAGCTTTCACCATTAAGTGCTTTTATACTCTACAATGTGCAAAGTTGCATAACTGTGTTTTAAGGAGGGTTTAAGCTGGAGAAAGTGACCTGAAGCCCAAAGCTGGTAATGTGCTCATTAGGATACACAGGGGAAATGTTAAGGCAGTAACTGTAAAGAGGGAGGCAAGGAGGGGTGCCATCCCAGGCAGCAATACGTGACACTTCAGCCAGTGAGCCCATTCGCAGGGGAGGAGGAATGCATAAACAGGAAGAAATGGCAAAGAAGAAGTCATTTAATTGTGGGCTAGAGCAGAAAACATCTCTTGGGAGATTTATTTTGGACAGCTCAGTGTCTGTGCTGATGGGAGCAGGGCAGATGCAGCTAAGAGCTCTTGGGTCCCGCCTGTCCTGGAGGAAGTTAGAAATGCCGATGAGCTGAAATGGTGAGATGCCATAGCAGTGGGGGAAGCTGAGGACACTCAGCAACATACTAACAGTATTTCCTGCTGCCTCATCCTTCTCACACCTTTCTAAATTACTCTTCTTTCTTGACAAATTTCTTCTAAACCACCTCCTGAGAGATTTTTCTAGGATATCCAACTGGAAGTGAATGTGTAGTAAAGAGTTTTGGGTGCTGAGAGCCTCAGCTAAGTGAGCTCAAATAGGACACTGGGTGGTTGATTAAACCACTTCTTTCACATGTTCTTTGTAATTTGGTGTTCCTCGTTTTAAAGATGCTTGACCATGGTCTGCAGACATGCAAGCAGACACATCCCCGATGAACTTTGAATGCACGAAGTGATATGTAGTTGCTAACACTCTAAGCAAATCAAATACATGACTCAGACAGATGCCAAGAGTAGTAGAAATTCTGGACCTATGTTCCTCCTGTATTTATACTGCCATGTAAAAGTGTTGTTAGCATCAACACAGAGAGTTGTGTAAATGAAGTCACTAATGACTTTACAGTCATTCAGAAATGGTGATGATGAGCACTGTAGAGAGGCTTATGAGCAGATTACTGCCTTCTTTGTCTTTTCCTGATTTGTTTCTCTTTTTGTGCTTGCTCTCCTCACGATCTCCCCACTTGGCCAGGCCACGACTCTTCACACATTTCTTCCTTTCCACCCTCTCCAGCTTCCCAATGTGTGGTTTACTCATTTCTGATCCCTACAGCAGCAGTCCCTGGACTCCTGCCCCAGACTCCATCCTTTCTTACCACAGTCACATGCTAATCCCCAGCTCATGGCATCGTCTTTTATTCTGTGTCCACGACCTGCCATCTGACAGCAACTTCCCTGTTGCTCCCTGTACCCAGTCCTCCTTCCACTTGTTACCGGGGCTAGGCATCCAGGCTCAGGTCCTGGCCTAGCACACAGCTGGAGTCTGTTCTCACTGGAGACCCTGATGGAGTATGCACTGTAGTTAGCAGCTCCAGGTCCTTGTGAAGGCAGCTTATTTTCATCAAAAGGTTCATTTCTGTTGGGCTGGTATACTTATAGATGGGATCTGTTGAAGAATAGCAAGTCTATGCCAAGCATGTTCAATAACAGTTTTTATAAAGCTCACCTTCTAATAAAACATTAGTGGCCCCGCACAGAAACTGGACAGGGTTCTCTGGCACAGCTTCTTGTCCTCACAGCAAAGTTATGGGAGGATGCTAGGATTTTCACCAGAAAGACTGTTCCCATGTTTGCTTTTTAGTAACACCTGAGCTAATTCAGCTGAAGTTAGTATTTTAAAACAGAAGTGAAGAAACCACTTGGTGTGGAAATGTTATGAGCAATTGGAATTAGGATCTGCAAAGTGGTTGGCAATAAATAAAAACTACTGCTTGTGTTGATACTAACAGCGTGGGTAGGAATTATAAATCTAAATGCATCCATATTGAGGGGGTGTTGTAGATGCAAGCTGCATTTTATCATTTGAAGCTTTGGAAAGTTTAGTGAGTAAGCTCAGTTTGCTCATAGAGGTCTTGAGATGCCTCATCCAGCTTTAAAGTTGATTCTGCTTTGAGAAGGATGTTGGACAAGATCAGCTCCCAAGATTCTTTCCAACCCATTTTTTTTCCAGAGTTCATTTTTATCATATGAACTTCCAAGTGTTTCATACTCTAGTTTTCAGTATGGTCATATTTTCAAATAATGAACTATTACTGCCTATTCAAAATACTGCTTTTGAAGACTAAATATGACACAAATTTTTAATCTGTTGATTTTGGCATAGAGGGTAGAGAAACCGGAGTAAAGAAGTACATCTGTAAAGCTTAAGTGCAAGTAAGTTATGATTATTTGTGGGCTACGTTTGCTACCAAGTTGTTTAACTGCATTGTGAATTCTGTCTGTGATTTAAACTGCTCCGTATGACGAGCAAATGCCATCATGATTCTAGTGAGAAGAGCGATCACAATAGCAACATTGTGCTGTTTCTAAGAACTACAGAGTGAACCCTAATAAATAACAAGCTTAGTCTCAGAGCAATACGTGTCAGGATATGAAAATCATCTTTTTCATAGAAATGAATGTGAAGTTTGATTTAGTGTTTCATATCTTAGGTGTATCAGTAACACCTTACCAGCAATCATCGGCAGTAAACCATTACTTTATTTCAAACTGCACATAATATTTAGAGCCGAGGGAGCAATGCATTTGAGAATAGTAAGACTGAAAATCTGTTCAGAGCAGAGATTTTTCAAATATCCCCATTCTTCATACATGCATATTGATTTTTGTTTCATGTTTAAAATCACTTAGCTGGAGAAGTCAAGTGCTAACATGTCCCAGCTCTGCCTGCAACATAGGAGTATAATGGAGGCTTTAGGTATGTTGTGACTCCCACTGGAGGAGTATGTGTTAAAAGCAAGAGAATGCAGACTGTAACCGTCTCCTGCAAATCTCTGAATACACCCTGAGAAACTAAAGCACGCAAGAAATGTCTGGTTGCCAGTGCAACTGGTTGCACAACATTGACTCCCCTTTGGTCTAGCAGATCTCAGATCTGTTGACCTGGACAATCTCTCTTAGTCAAAGTGGAGAAGTTACGAAAAGCACCTCGCAGTAAACCCTGAGCATAAGGAGAGATTCACTTAGCATGATTCTTTATGCTTTTATAAACTCGTACTGGGAGATCCTGCACTAGGTAGTCTCTCAGGAGCACATGACGGCCTGAGCAAAGTGTCTTGTGCACAGCATTCGGAGCCCAAACCTGAGCCAGCCAGGTGTTACGGGCTTTCCTGATTAGCCCAGTGACAAGAATACTCCTTTCCTTTCCCACTGCTTCTGTGTGCTTTGAGCGGGGGGTTAAGGTGCAGTAGACTTTGCACCGCAGCGTTAGCACTTGCAGAGAAGAATCAGTGGCAGCAAAACATACATGGTATTTCCTAACTACCTTCCCAGTTAAGCAGTAATGAGGCTTCTCAGTGTGAGACAATTAGGCCTGATTTTGTTGGGAATCAGAGCAGATAAGTTATTAGCAAAACAGTCAAATTAGGAGAGTCAAATGATCTTTTTTTTAATCACAATACTCTGTTTTCCAGAGCAGCATCTTTCATTCTCTTTATAGGCAGTGGATAAAGAAGCAACATGGTTTCCTGTGTGCTCATAAAGATATACTATAGGGTAATAAACCTGAATAATATTCATTTCCATTTGTTATAATGATTGTAATAAATCTACAAGGCATAGATGAAAGCAGTTGTACTAGCCTTACATCTCACAGAAGATAAAAAAGCTTCTAAAAAGGACAGAATGGAGTGTTTATTATGCCTTCTTAACTTTAAGTACATTTAAAAGAATTGCCATTTCCTTCTGTTGCTGCATTTACAAGCACCAAGATAGGTGGTAATTATAAGATAATTCAGTAACACTCTAAAATAATGATTCAGCTAATTAATGCTGAATTACAGAGGCAGTCCTACACAGATACTTATAACACCCCCATTAACACTGACAGAGTTCAAGATTATTCCAGCAAGCACTGAAAGAACTGAATGTGATTAAACCATTTCTTGAAAATGTTTGCTGTTTTTTTTTGTTGTTTGTTTGATTTTAATAAAATGGTGGTCTTTGATGAAGTTCTCTGTAGTGCAGGTGTCTTAGTGAGGAAATGGGCCATAGGAATTCTCCTGTATGCAACATCTGTGCTTGATTTTCACAAGAGCCTAAATTGAGATATCATGTTGCCCAGTGAAATTGTGACCACAAAAGGGTGTAGTCTTTGGGTTATGAGCTGTGGCCAGGGGGTATGTTGCCATCTGTGGTATTGTTGACTGGGGCTGATGGTGATGTAGGGCAGGGGAAGGGAAAGGCTTCTCACTCGTGGCCAGCAGAGAGGTTTTGTTGCCTCGGCATGCCAGGACCCAAGCACTCCTATTTGTGTTTCTCCCATTTGCTTTGGAAAGTCAAAGTATACTTCTGTATTTGATGGAGTTCTGAGATTTGAAAGGTCTGTACTATTTGTATGTGTTGTATTTAGGCCTCACTGTGGAAGGGGGCAATATGAAATTTCTTTCAGCTACTTTTTTATTAATAATTTTTAAGTGGGCAAAAAGATCAGTAAAAATAAGTCAATTTTGTAATTTCATTTACATGGAGAGGAGCACAGCTCAAAGTAATACAACATCTCTGATGGATTTAAAGACAGCTCAATTGGAAACCCCAAGTGAACTGTGTTGTCTTCCCTTCCTGCAAGTTAATGTCACAGTTCTGCATGAAGTATTGCTCATTGCAGGCAGTGATGGCACTGACAATGGCATTGACCTGCCCAGTAACAGCAGCTGCCTGGACATCACTACCCCATGTTCTGTCTGACAATGGCACTGCTTACAAGATTTTTATAAAATCGTAGTCCTTTTCTTCCGTAAAGATCTACACAACCAAATATCTGAGAGGAGAAAAGTTAGAAATTGTATAGAGAAATGCAGCCACTGGGAAACCGAACACAAAGCCATCCAATTAAGATGTGTTGGTGAATAATTTTTTTTTTTTTTTGCCCCAATCTTAAGATTTTAATTTGTATGTGGGAGTTGTGCAGAGGCTAACGTGTGAAAACCCCCATCGAGAAGCAGGCAGGGCCCTGTGCATCACTGCTGAGCTCAGCCCCAGTTTCCGCTCCTGGAGCTGGAGAGCAGGCTCTTAACGGAGGCAAGCAGAAGCAGCACAGCATGAGATGGCAGCAGAGCTGCCTCAGCCCCACAGTTCTGGCTGCAAGATGGGAATAGTCTGGCGATGGTCCTCGTGTCCCTGCAGGGGGCAGTGGGTGTTGGATCTGCATGCTGGCACCATGTCCACAGCCCAACTATCTCCAGCTGTCAGAGATGACATCCGGCTGCGCTACAGCCAGTTTGGAACTGGGCTTTATGGTTTCTTTGGGTTACCAAAGCTCCCTTCATTCTGCCCAGAAGAACTCCAAAAATGTGATGCTATGGATACACAGGCAATTTCAGACTTGGCAAAACAGAGTTGCTTTCACTTACGTAAGGCTGAAGCTGCCTTTCAGTGCTTAACAGGCCGATGACTTTCTCACTCTTCATTGTGAAAGCACTGCTGATGCTTTAAGACCTTCAGATGTAGAATTGGAGGATTCCAATGGTGGTATTGAACTTGGGCCTGAGCTCTGCTTCCAACTGTGCTATAGACTTTGGGGGAACAACCCAATTTTTCCACTCTCTCTCTTGCCTATCTGTAAAAAGGGATGATAATCTCTTTTCTTTCATCTATCTTACCTATTCATAGTATTTCAGTATTCTGAAATGTAAGTAGTGATAACAGAACATTAAGCAAATGGGCCTGGGATTATAGAAGCTACAGAGGTGGTTAGATGGAATCAAAACAAATATAATGAGAAAGAGCAGAAATCACAACCACTGCTGGCTCAGTGAAAATCCCTACTTAGAAACATGGCTGAAGAAACATGGCTGAGAGCAGGATTTGGGTGCTTCTTTTTCTTTCCTGTTTTTTTTTCTTTTTTTTTTTTTTTCTTCCCTCCTGAAATGGAGGTAGGGGGGTGGAGTTCACTCTGTTTCAAGAACTACAGGTGTAGCAATTCCATGGGCTGTGGGGGGAGGAAAGTGTGGGGGCACGTCAGGTGCTGCTCGTCTGACTTTAGGACATCCAAGGTGGCTGAGGCCTTAGAAAAGCCTCTGGAAATTCACTGAGTGCTTATTGAGTGCCCAAGAAAGGATAAATTTATAGTCTGATGAATGAATTGTGGTCAGCCAAGCAAGAATTTCAGAGATCATATATCTGTTGTAGAGACTAGTGAAAGAGAGGAAGAAATGGGCCAATCTGGCCCGTGTAAAGATAAACAGTGATTAGAGAAAGGAAACAATCCAAGGAACAAGCTGGATTTGGCAAGAATACATCAGCAGTGTGTTTTCCAACCCTGCAAGTGTACAGCCCCTAGGCAAGACCAACAACTCCAGTGGAACACTTCAGCCAGCGAACTGCAAACACTTTAAAAAACTGATGATAGGCTCTTTGGGAGCCTCTCTGGGAGGAGGATTCTTGTCTGGCAAAGCGACTCGCATACTTCTGGCACTAAATAAACCATGTCTAACTATGGTGCTTCTGTGGTCATCCATCGCCACACTATTTTTGTGCCTCACTGCATTAACCCACTCCATGCGTACAGTCCCTGTGGCAGGGGAGGCAGCTCTCTCCAGCTTGCTGACAGATGGCAGAGGTTTAATTTTGGACTTGAGGATGGACTTTTGATGAAATCCAGAATCATAAAGCATTCTCTGGCATTATTCATACAAGTCAGGACCGCCCGTCATCACTACAGCTGCAAGGGCTGGGCATGCTTTCGGGACTCTGGCAGCAGCTCACTCCACAGGAGCAGCACCCCTTCTCTCCCTCTTTGGGTGGCCCTTCAGCGGTCAGAACATTTGTTGAGGAAGGCTTGGGCTCAGAGCGTCCCATGTTCTGTGGGGACCAGGGTCCCCGCTGTTGCCTGGCTGGAAATGCAGTGGGGGCTGCATTTCCCGTGGCATTTGCCAAAGCAAGGTTGTGCAGAAAGATTTCCAACATCTGTGAGGTCGGTTCTGAAGGCTTGTGTTTGTTGGCATATTTAGGTGGGAAGCAAATACTCATTCTCTCTCTGCAGAGAACTTTTAGATTGTGAAATGTATGCAACCGGGTTGCCAGAGCAGCCTGAGGCAGGGAGGCACGTATCATGACTGCTGTGAAACATGACCCCTCTCCTTCCACCAACTTCTTATCTTTCCATTGTGGAGTGAGGTTTTTCTCTGTCTTTGCTATATCTCCTCTGTAGAATAGCTTCTTTGAAGAACAAGTCACTGCTGTTGAGTCAAGGCTGGGTCTTGGCTGGGGTCACACTGAGTGTGTTTGGAAATTATTAAATGTGTGACAATCTTATCAAAATGACCCTTGCATGGGTCCTCCTTAGAACAACACGCGTGCCCAATGGGCACTGCCTGCTTTTGTCCTGTTTCAAGACTTTGTGCTATAATGCTATTACATACTTTGCTATATGGGCTAAAAACTCTAAAGTGGTGACTCTTAGCTCAGTGTGATTTACCCTGTTGTTTTCTGCTGTGCAAAGCTTTTTCAGTGGAGCTGCGATTTCAGGAGGATGTTTGCATAGAAACATAATGAGCCCTGGCTGTCCTCAGGAGCAGGAGCTAGGCTGAATGGCTGATGACCTCACAGAGAATCTGGGCTATGCTCAGGCAGAAACCACTGAGCCAGAAACAAAAAGCTGGAGGATCTAAAGCAGGCTCTCCATCTCTGTTCCATGCTTATAAACAGGCCTTGTCCAGAAGTCTGTGGCAAATGCTAGAAGACTCATTCATACATTTTTTTTTTAATTTTAAAAAGTTTTTTTTAATTTTTTTAATGGATCTGTGCTTTTCAATATGTTTGTATAAACTACTCACTTGCAAATGAGTTGTGCTTCTTGCTTGCTCAGTTCTTATGAGTAGTTTTGAGCTTGCTCTTCCTTATGGGCATGGGACAAGCCAGCTGGGTCCCTACATAGGCTCTGTGAAAACAGGGGTTTCTTTTACACCCTTGAAACCACACAGAGCAAGATTGGTTTGCTTTGTTGTCAGGTTTATCTGTTCCCATTTTGTAAACAACTGTATAGCAGTATCTTCTGATTTTCACTGTCAAACAATACATAGCATTGGAGGAAAAAGGAGTTGTTTGAAAAAGAAGCAGTACAAAGCCAGAATTTTTGTCCAATAGCACTTTTCTGGCCTTTTTTAGCAATTAACTATCTTACAGCAATAAATCACATTTTGCACTACAGGGATGTAAAGCCTTGAACAGTAAGGCTGCGAGTTATAGAATTGCTCCTCACAATGCTGCTCTGACCTCTTTCCAAAATCTGTTCTGCTTTCAAAAATTGAGAGCTTACTTATACTTAAAAGAGAAGGAAAAAAGGAAAAAAGAAGAGTTGCCTTTGGCCAGAGATCAATCATGGAAAATTTCAGCCTCATCAGAGGATGTTTTGGAAACATATGAGGCTGTAAGCAGATGATCTGATCCTGATCCCACTTAGCTCACAGCTGTTTTACTCCTGCAGTAATACCAGTGTCTGTAGTGGTTTTACCCATAATGTGCCACTGTAAGCTGAGATCAGTTTTGGGCTGTGGGTTACAATGACATCTGCTCCACAGCCCCTGCTAGAGCAGTTGCTGATGGGAGATAAAGATGTCTATAGTGGAACTATTCATCTGATTCCGGGCTACAAGACCATGCCCCATGGAGCTATAAATGTTGAGATATAAACCTCAGAATATACAGAACTGTGACATGGAAATCCTGACTTTCAGGTGTTTATCTTGACCAAGTGCCTCTGGCCTGCAACACACATTTTGTTTTGGTTCTTCAACCTTCAGGTGCTGGGCTGGATCCCCATGAAAATATCAGTTACAATTACATGAAGCTGATTGGACTAAATCATCTGTCCCTCATAAGGAGAAAGCACTTACAGCCATTCAAGGTTCTTGCAGGAGGTGGTATTTGGGCAGCACAAAGTAGACGTGACCAGCAGGACTACAGTGTTGGATGTGCAAACACCTCAGAGACTGCGTTTGTTTTTCAATGCCTTATATCATTGTATCCATCGCTAGCACTGCAGGTAACAACACCAGTTTTCTCTCATTTTCCAAAGGGGCTGGTGAAGAGATCTGCAGTTGCCTAGCTCTCACACGAGAGACGAGGGGAAATGGCTTTCAAACTAAAAGAAAAGAGATTTAGATTGGACATAAGGAAAAAGTTTTACAGTGAGGGTGCTGAGGCATTGGCACAGGTTGCCCAGAGAGGTGGTAGAAGCCCTGTTCTTCAGGACACTCAAGATCAGGCTGCACAGAGCTCTGAGTAGCCTAATCTAGCTGTAGGTGTCCCTATTCATTGCAGGGGAGTTGGGCTAGCTGACCTTTAAGGACTCCTTTCAACTCAAGTGATTCTATGATTACATGCTATCATGATCTTATCCTCTGGAAGTGAAGAAAATAAGAGAAATGCTATAGCAAAGCTGATTTTTTTAAATAATCATGTGTCCTCTTCAACCACTGATACAGCTGTACTCATTTTAAATTATGTGAATTACAGCATTGAAAATGGCATTTCTGCCTGTATATCTACTTCTCATGAATATTTCTGAGGGAAGAAGTGTCCTCAAACGTGCTGCTCCAATACTTTGAAGTACAGAAATTTAGCAGCTGGTCGTGTAAAATAAAGTAGCTCATCTATACACTTGAGCTGCTACTTATCTTGTTCTTCCCTGGGTTTTTCCAAAAGCAGCAATTAGAAGCAGGATGTTGGGTGAGGTGAACCTTTGGTCTCACCTGCAAAAACTCTTACAAGGCCCACATTTTTATAAATACAATACCTCGTTCAGGTATGCAACATAATCTTGTCCTCTTCTTCCTCAGGCTGCATTGTACAGTTTGAATCACAAAATTAAATTATGTTCTAGTATTTCATATACTCTACTCTGAAGAGAAGTCCCCAGCAACAACTCTGGTGCTGCAATTGCAGACACTGGCTACACCTCTTGATGCACCTTCCTGCTTGTTATCTAAATGCAAGCAGTCTTTGAGGTAGCTCCTTCTTTTTATAAATAAAACTTGAAATGAGAGACAATTGTGTAACTGTAAATCGCACTCAATTTTTATCATTCCGGGTCTTGGGGAGGTGAATTGGACAAATTTGTAAGTGATCTCCAACTTACTTCTTTAATCATAGAATCATAGAGTGGTCTGGGTTGGAAGAGACCTTCGAGATCATCTAGTTCCATCCTTCTGCTGCTATAGGCAGGGAACACCTCCCACTCCCACTTTGAGAGGTTTCTCAAAGCCCATCCAGCCTGGCCTTGAATGCCTCCAGAGAGGAGACATCCACAACCTCTCTGGGAAACCTGCTCCAGTGTCTCACCACCTTCACAGTAAATAATTTCTTCCTAGCATGTAGTGTAAATCTACCTCTTCCACTTTGAAGCCATTTCCCCTAGTCCTGTTGCTACATGCCCTTATAAAAAGTCCCTCTCCAAATGATGCAATTACACATGGCTGAATGCGTCTATAAAAAAGCATGGCAAAACATAGCAAGTAACAAATCTGGACTACTTACCTAAGTTATATTCAGTATTTCTTTGAAAAATGTTGAGCTGACAGGAGATCTGTATTTGTTTCATTGTGAATTTTGCCAAGGAGCCTCTCAAAGTGGTTATTAGACTGATTTGGTAAACACCAAAGTCAACGGAAGAATGCGGGCTGTAATGGAAATGAGAACACAGAACTTCTTATGATTTTATAACTAATAAATGTCTAAAATTATTAATCTCCTCAAATAATTCCTAAATTCTCAATTCTTAAGTGTAGGGAAAGGCCATATTTACCAGAAGTTGAGCTAGAGATGTATATTTATAAATTTGTAATCTACTTTCTTTTGGTAGATGGAAAACTTGAAGCAGAATGATTGCTACTGGTATGCCCACAGCTGAAGGAGGGGTCCCACGTGTAAGGAGGTGCAGTGACCTTTTTGGGGGCTGGCTACTGGTGATTACTGAACAACCTATCTCTTGTTCTGCATCATCTTACAAGTTTTTTCCTCTTCTGGTCAGAGTTATCCAAACAGATCAGTGAATCAGAACTATCCTTGTAAATAATACACAGTGTATGGCTTTCCTAATGGGAGGATTCAAAAAGACCATTATAAAAATAAGAAAATAGAGAGTAAGAAATCTTCCTCTTATTGTATAATGTTTGAAGGATTTTTTTTTTTTCCTAAAATCAATGAAAGTAGATATTAGGGTATACACAAAGTAAGCTTACATTTTAAAGTAAACATATGCTGCTTTAGGCCACTTATGTAAAGCTGAATCTGACAGTTTCAATTCAAGTAAATATTGATAAGCATTCAGAAAAATCCCTTCTTTCAAAGTTCGGGCACTGAATCTGGGTGTCGCCATTTTGATAATAGCGGGCTGATATCTCATAGATAAGTTTGACATACAAATAGGATGAGTAAAAGTGATAGGATCTGGCCCATGATCAAAATGCTTTATGAATTCTACTTTTTTGTTTTCAGAATAACTCTGTCTTACAAGATGATGACATGACAGTCACACAGGAAAAAAAAAAATCAGACAGACACTTCTTTTCTGGATAGATTAAATTCTCTAGAGGCTGGTAAAAATGAAGCAAATCAAGTACATTATCTTTCATATTCACATCAACCCATCTATTGTTGAAAACATCAGAAATCAGCGTGTTCTCATTCAGCTGAAATATTATTTCTGTGCTATTTCTAGAGCAAAGAGACAAGTATCTAAGAAGTGAACACATTTAATAATGAGCAATGAGAAAAACACTGAAAAAGCCAGAGCATGAAGTCCCTCTCTGTCAACAAATCCTGCCCTGTTCATAGAAAGCCACTTGAAAGAGTAAACACCAGTTCCCATGAGTAAAAGATCTTTGGTATTTCACCAGGAGTGGTTTCCTATCTGTTTCTCTCATTTTTTTCCCCTTCCTTTGTTTGGAAGAGGTTGATATCTGCTTCTTTTATGATAACCCAGGAGTAGGGAAGGACTAGACATCTGACTGGAGGAACTGGGTGCCAGGAGGTCAACACCTGTCACTTTCATGTCATTTAATAAGAAGCAGACTGACCACCAGATAAACACAAGTGACAGAAATAGCAGGTGAGATGTTGCCTATCCTGACAGGTAGATCATTGCCAGTGTATGGTCTTGAGGCCTAAAGGCTCTCTGCAATTGTCTTTCCTTCAGTGGGCCACAAGCCATTTAGTGCAGCTGGGCATTAGCAGTCCAGAGCACTTTCAGTGACTCTTGTGCAAAGCAGCATGCAAAGACAGAAGGTGCAAAATACTTTTGCTTAGTCATTATATCTTTACCCATACTCAGTGATGATCTTGCAGGTCCTGAGTAAACACCAGCACTTCAAAGAACGTGTGTGTTAATTTGGTTTTTGAAGCGAAAAGACAAGTAGGTGGAATGCACGACCTCTAATAAAGAATCTTTTGATGTTACACATTATTACTAGTTTTGATGGCTGCTCATTTTAATTTCTCAAAGGGTATCATCAGTAACATTCTGCCTGCCTGTGGGCTCTGTTTCTCGCTTGAACTGGTGACTGTCAAACAGCACACATTAGGGAGTGAAGCTCAGCCACTTTTTGTAGTAACTTGAATGGGACAGGTTAAGAAGTTCAAGATGTACAGGATAAATCCATTGTGTGCTTACAGGTATCATAAGTGCTGGAAACACACAAGCATGTCTTACTGAGAAGTCTAAGTTAACTTAGCTAAGATAATTCATCTACATTTCTTCTTTGCACATCTGCATTCCAGTGGTATACAGGTGTGTGTGCCTGTAGCAGAAAGTATCAGTACATACAAATCTCAGAGTTGTGGGTCCTTCATAGCCAGCAATGGTGGTATGGCATTAGTTTTCTAGTATATATTAGTAGTATATAGTGAAATACCATTTGGATAGCATGCATTCATTTTTCTCTGTGGCATGATATCTAATTATGAGACAGCACTGCAACAAGAATGCCTGTATCCTGTTCGTATATGGTGAATCATTCTCTATTGTTCCTGTTAATGACTCAGCAACTCACAAACTGGGAGTGACCATCCATTGTCTTTTTGATCTGCTAAATGGCATCTGGCAACAGCCATTGTTGTGCAACATATTTGGCCAGAGTGGACTTACTGATGACAGGAAGTCAAGGATGTATCTGGATGGTCACAGAGTCGTGCCTCATTAGCGTTACCACACATGAAGTGCTACTGTTTGCATACTGATGGAAGCATGATGTGGACTTACAACAGAGGGGACTGCCACTCTGATGATTATATCATATTGCAAGAGCTTGTGCAGATGCCTGACCATGGCTGATGTACTTACGTGACACCTTTTTGTGGCCACTTTCCTGCACAAAACAAAGAATCAAACAGTTGTCCTATTTGATGTAACTTCTTGTAGACTATCCTGAGGTACCACGGGTAACTGAGATGCATTTTGCTCATCTGAACAGTTCATCCTTCAGCTTTTCAGCTTCTGTGACTGCCTGACTAAGTGGCTCTTCTTCCCATGCAAGGTCTGTCCCTTTTTCTAGTAAAGGTAAATGGCTGTGTGGGTGAGCTGTTGATTGATCGTTTAATGCTCTCTCAGACAGAATTAAGTGGGCAGATCTTTGTGCAGCACTGTGCAGTGAGAGCTGCATTTCCAAGAACACCTCAACTTTTCATCTATTCACGCTCATGCACTTGCTTAATCATGCTTATCCTTACCCTGACTTGTCAGAAGTTGATGAAGAATTTGGCTTCTCCCATGTACTTTTGGGCTGAATCTTGGTCCCTGCTGCAAATCAAACAGCTTGAGTCAGTCAGAACACCATCATAGAATGCATGACATGAGAGACTGTCCATGTTTGGGGAAAACTCCATGTCCTGGTTCTTGAGCAGAGAAAGTACGCAGCAGACAATCCTTGCTGCGTTAGCTAGCATGTGTAGGACCAACTGTACGACTGGAGGGCAGCTGTATCTGTCTTGTTTCTTCATCCTGACATTATACATCACAGTTGATGGGAAAGGCTAGAAATTGGACTGGTGCAAAAAGTTATTGAATGCGTTCACAGTCTCAACAGTCTTCTGCTAGTGTACCTTTGATTGGGTACAGCATTATACATACAGAGATGAAATATGCTGAATGAATATACCTTTCGGAGTTCCAAATTTAGTTTAACTCAATTAACTTCTACCCATGGAAAGATTTCTAAAGAAAGGAATAGCTACCTAAATAACTACCTACTATCTCTTCATAAGGTGTTTTCTGAGGCTGCACGTCTGAACAGAAAAAGGATTTTAGAAATGGAAAATATTACATTAGATCCATTATTAATAAGATTCCCACAGGTTTCGCATTGCAGAGATTAAAGGTGTAACTCCAGAAATTGAAACTAAGGGAAGCTCTCTGTAAACACAGCATATACAGAGTACTTTGGGCTCTGACAAGAGGATGCCTGATCTTATTTTTTAGCCAGTAAAGGTCGTACTGTACATCTCAGCACTCCTGTGCTGGAGGATCCACCACAGGACTCCAGTGATCTTCTTGCTATGAAACAATTTCATTCTTTGCATTGCTTGAGACATCCTGTATGGCCTCAGGGAAGTCACTTAGCTTCTCTGTACCTCTTCTTCTGTAAAATGGAGATAAGATTTCCACTCTTCATTATGGCATTATAAAAAAAAGAAGCTGCCAGAGATATTCAGGTGGCACAGTTGTAAAACTGCAGATAAAATTTATTGTTCGCTCAAATCTAATTCTGCATTAAAAAAATCTGCATAAAACTTGCAAGATGTAGATATGTATGCTGACAAACACAAAAATGATCCATTTTAGAAATATGAACCAGTCACAGTGACAATACTACAGTTGCTATTACGATGGCTAAGAGCATTATCCTGACACCAACACTGCCTAGAGTCAGAAGACCCTGAACTCTAGGGAAGAAGCATGCAGAGTAAGAAATCAAGAAACAGATATGCCATGGCAAAGTAGGACTATGCCAGCCAAATATGAGGGTTCTAGCACGTTTCTTTGGCACTTTTTCCCTTCTCTCCCCTTCTCCACTGTGCCTTGCTGTGTTTCCCACTTCCCTGTCCTGCATGTTCCCCTCTGCTTCCTGACCCAGTGCTCTCACAGACCCATGTCTGGTGCCTGCCTGCAATCCTGCTGCTCCTCAGCAAAGAACCTGCACTGCAGGTTTCAGCTCAAAACAAACATTCATGGCTGAGTTATGAACCCCCAGAGGGATAGATGCTGAAGTGGATTAAAGAACTGACTCTTTGCCTTTGGCTCCAAGCCACGCTAGGACAAAAGTTAGGGCAAGTTTCAGAGTTAACTTTTTTTTTGTCTGTGCAGCTTGGGTCTGGACATGGTAAAAAAAGGCCAGTGATGAAGCACTGCTGGTTAAGACACAGCAAGGCTTCAGAAAGAGCCTACACAGTGCTCCAGCCAGCCTGACCTATTTAACAATGACAAGTTTCAACAGCATTTCAGGAAATGTTTCAGCTTCTGGTTCAAAACCCAGAAACTGCGTACAGCCATCTTCCCACCTGTAAGAGGAGGAGGCACCCAGCACAGCACAGCTGTGCAGGTGGGAAAGAGCCTGTCTAGGAAACACTTAAGATCCTCTTACAAAACATCGTTTGTGTCAGTGGCACAGAAACATTGGGGCAGGCCCTGTGCCTTCTCAGTGGCTAGGCTGTATCCTTCATGAGTGACTGTTTGCAGTCCTGTGCCTTCAGGATGGTGTTCCCTCAGGGTTCTTGGTGCCTCTGTGATTCACAGTGTCCTCTGCTGAAGAGCTAGTTCACTCACACCTCACAGACCCTATGAGAAGTGCCTAGAAAAGTCCCCCATAATAGTTTTTGGGCTTTTCCCCTGTGTGCTTGAGTTAGAGAAGTTCCCAGGCTGTCTGGAAGGCTTTCTGCTCTCCCCACATCCCTGGTAGAGAAGGAAGAGCAGTGCAGTACTCAGAGAATTTAGTTCAAATTATCAACTTACTTATGAAGGCTGAATAACAGAAGATGGTTTTTATAAACTAAGAGACAGGTCCTTATAAGTACGTATGTACAAGTCAGTGTTTGCTCTTCCTATCTCTCACTGACAGCTGTCTTGAGAGTTTAATTCAGCTTACTGTTTGTAGAGTGGCAAACAGAAGAATGACAACACTAACGAAGTCTTACCTGAATAACAACAACAATAAATATTCTCCTTAGGATAAACAAAACTTCTCAGTATACCCGATTGCCTAAGAATATTTTGCAGCCATTCACTCATTCACGGCTCCCAGGACATGGGATGGTGAGTGGCTGGGAAGGTGATGATGCAGCAAACTGGAGTGAGTAAACTAAGTAAATAAGAGCATATCTAGGAAGATATTATTCTGATACCATAAAGTGAAGGTCAGGATGCTGGATAGGAGGGGTGTTGTAGCTATCATGCACTGAACTGGCTTTCCCTGAACTTCCTCAGTCTTCTCCAGGCACCCCAGGTTCTGCAGGCTCAGGGGTTCTGAAGCTGGGGCCATTTCAGATCAATTCTGCTCAGGAAGCACTGTGGCATGCATGTTTGTTACTGCTTTCTAGGGCCAAATAAGTTGATTCTAAATCAAAAAAAGTCTCTCATATGAAAAGATGCTGCAGCTTTGGAAGGAGCTGTTTGAATGGAGTGTTGTGGCTCAGAATACTTGCAAAGACTCATCCCTTTCTGACCAGTAAGGGTCTCAAGTAGAAGTTTTGAAGGAAACAGGAGGACTGTGCCTGCTTTCACTCATCTCCTCTGTCAGAGCATTGAGGATCCTGATGGTTAAACAGCCAGTCAATAATGCCTTTGGATAAAGCACCGTGACCTCTCTCTAGATTCTTCAATTGAGAAGAAAGCCAGTGGGGAAAAAGATGAGCTGAGACTCATTGCCTTCCTTACATACCTGCACAGGTTGCAAAGGTTGGGATGGGGCTCAAGGGTCTTCTGCACCCTCCAAAATTCCCCAGGCACTTCTTCTGATCTCTTCCTTCACTCATTTATGCCAACATCACAGGCTCTGTTTCTTGTTGCTGGCACATTATAACATCTACAAGAGGGGACAAAACAGAATTGAAAGGACAGCACCTTTTTGTTGTTGTTAAATGCGCAAGTTTTCAACTTGTTCCAAATGCACTTAGGCTTCTGGAAACATCCAACAAATGCTGAATTACAGACTAGCAAAAACCTTACATTTACAAACTGGATCTTGTAACAGGTGAACAAGCCTTACAGACATATTTGAAATGGTTAATAATAAGCTGTCACTACCTTCTTCAGAATGGGTTAAAACAAAGTGAGCTGAGCTGTGTCACATGTATAATCAATGAATATACAGGTGTTATAATTAACAAAACCACAAAAGAATTTGGCTATGCAGGTTAATACAACAAAAAGAATTGATAGAGGATTTACCCTTATCCTGGGCTTGCTAGAAAACTCCAAAAGAAGAGACCCCCCAGAAAGAGAGCCTTGCATCCTCGTCGTCAGCTCTTAAATGGGGTCTAGGAGAGGTGCAGCCAGGCTCCACCCCTTCTGGCAGCACAGGTGAATTGCCTTCACCTGTGCTCCCAGGGCTGACTCACTGCTCGCCTCAGCTGATCAATCAGTGGTTCAGGCTGTAATTCAGCAGTTCCTATACAGTCACATTTGAGCTTTGAGGTCTTAAAACACATCATGAATAAATTTGTCTACAGGTATATCTTGATTTATATCACTGTTTTCATTTGGTATCCTCTACAGCAAATTCAGTCCGCAGAAAAGAGCAAAAAATTTACATTTATTTTTAACAGTTTATAAATTCCATGAAATTAATTGTTACCTAATGAGAAATAACATGAAAGTCTGTGGATTTACACCCAGAAACTAGTTTGGCTTCACTGATGAGGAAAACCTAACAGTGATAGAATACACCATGTGAGAGGTAGCAACACGTTTTTACTGTTACTTCATTATTTTTTGGCAGGGTTGTGTTTTACAGTAATAGCTTACCCGTTTGCTTTTACAGCACGGCATAAGGAGAATGAACAACTGGATCCTGCCTGGCCGGGCACGCAGGGATGGGAAGCAGTTGCCTGACATTCTCTGCATTAAAGACGTCCTTGTCACAGCACTGCAACCTGTGCTGCTTTGTTGTAGAAAACAACCTCTGGAAGGAAATAGGCGTAGCTCCTGATTACAGCCGGTTGGGAATTTTACAAGAAAACATCTTTCCACCGGAAAGAATGCGTGTTTCTCAAAACAGAGATGTTTGGGGAAGCTGAGAGGCTCTGCCCTTGCTGGGCTCCAGGCTGAGGTTCAGCCGGTGGATGCCACCACTGAGGGATGGCAGGTGCTGTCTGCTCTGGGGGCAGAGCTGGTGGCTGCTCCCCTCGCTTCCAAAATGGCCTCATATTCCCAGAGTTTTTTTTCAGATTTTATTATGTTATTTTTTTAAGAAGTATAGTCTTCAAAATATGCGATTTTCTGTGGCAATTTTCTTCACTAAATAACCCCAAATTTCTCAGAGTACGTATTCTGCGTATCTAAAATAATTGTTGTTGTGAAAACAAGTACCAAATGAAATTACTTTACAGATAGAGGGAACATACATACTTTCATTTAATTAAATAACTCAGAATATGATTTATTTCCTGAAATTGGAAGTGCTGTGTATTCTGAGTTCATTATTTACACGCGCATTCACAGCTCAGTGATCATTCCATTACCAGAGAATTTCTAATAAAATATAACTGTTTTAGTGTTCAGAAACACTGACCATGTTTCAGTGGCACAAATATTCCAGTTATTTTACACGCCACAGCCACAAATGATTCTTTCAGCATTAAATAGTGCAGTAAAAGCTGTGTCTGCTTCAACATTTTTGGAAAGCTTCATTGAAGTAGCTGCTATCTTGCAGAGAAATGCAGCATGGAGTACATTGTTCAGAACATTTTTTTTTTTTTTCCCACTATGTATCAAATACCCATTTTTCTCCTTGTATATTTTGGGCATATGCTAAACTCAAAATGTCTAACTCCTTTTTCTGATACCACGGCAGTGTATTGGTTACCCTGTAGGATATCGTGTTTTAAGTGCCTGCATGTCTCTGTCTTTTGAGTTTGCAATCATTTTTTAGAGTTTAAATGCTTTTTTCCCTCATAAAATTGCTCAGTTCTTTTGTAAACTTTCTCACTCCATATATGTATATTGAAATATGGGCTACAAAGTGATACCTTCTTAATTCTGCAGACTGCTGGGTGTAATAGAAAGAGCTATTCACACCCGTCATTGTTTATTGTAGGTGTTTCTAGGGAATCACTTAGTTTGTAATCCAGCAGAGATTTCATTGTGCTGTACAAACACGTTTCTCACAACTTTATTATCCTTGGCTCCTTGCACTCAACATTATTTCTTTCTGAAGTCGCTTAAAAGGTGCTGTTATTAGGAGGATATTTAGAGGAAAATAAAACATTGGCTAAATCTGCCCGGTGAACATCCTCTTATTTGTGATATATAGTCAGACTGAAAGGACTTTCCCTGTGCCAGACCAGGCGCTGTTTTTTCTGTGGCTATCAATGTTTACACATCAATAGAGAAGTCTTGTGCAACACAACTCTTTTCTATTGCTAAATAAAAAACAATAGAAAGCCATGTGGAACACTCAGGGTGCATTGAGAAATTCCTTCAGGATACAATCAGAAATGTTGGTGGCAGCTGACGAGGTGAGGGAAACTAGAAGAACAAGAGGCCTTGCATGAGCACACAGAAGAGTGCCGGTCCATGCACAACTCAGATTATCCCTAGAAAAGCACAGTCACAAAGGTTAAAATTCTGATGCCACTGAAATAATTCCCATTTATGTGCTGCTTGTTGACAAGAGCTGCTGACTTCTTTTCTGCAGTATATTCCGGGATTTTAGAATTTGCCTGTGTCAAAACTTTGAGATGAAGTCTTCTGAAGACATTTAATGTTGATCTTTTCAAAAGCAGCTTGCTTTGAATTGATTGTTTTGACTTGTTCTCTCTTCTCTTTTCACTTTCTATTTTCTCATCTGTGGAGTTCAACCATTATAACTTTTGAATCTGTCTGAGAGCTCAAATAATCCAGATATGGGTAGCTTATGCCTCAGATGTGAGAAAGCCCATTACTGCTGAGGGACACAAAGCAGGGATTTTAATTAAAACTACAAGGAGGTGTTTATAGAACCATTGCTTTACTATTTAGTAATTTCTGACTCTAGAATTTTTTCTCAACACTTTCTCTTCAGGCATTTTAGGTTTGTAGATGCTGACTTTAGGTTTTCTCATTTGATCTCTGATCTAGAGCTGATATGAACAGAATAAGATCTACTTATGGGCAGGAAAAGAAGGCATAACTTTTTAATTTTTTTCTTTTACTGAAACAATGTTTCTTGAGACAATTGTGAAGAAGATGCTTCCAGTTCCATTTCCATTATTTCCATTTCCCTGTAATGCATTACATAGCTAATTACTGTCACAACAGCATCAGACTGAAAACAAGCACCGAGCCTCCTTTATTTTTGTAGCATTTATCTTCCTACCTCCAGTGCAGGATGGTGCCTGGCAATATTAATAGCCTTTTGCTTCACTAGTTCTTTTATATAGGGACATTAAAATTGATTTTCTGCATCTTGGCATATGAGGATTCAAAAGTGTGTTACATGCCCTATTGCCCAAAAATGTGCAGTCAGAGAGCAAAGGTTCTGGTGACAGACACTTTTATGGTATCAGGAGACCTGAGCTACTGAACTGGAGGAGCAGAGCATGACAGGTGTATTTATAGTGCTGCTGAGGAATTAGCCTACATTTGAACTGGCTGCCCAGATACTCTGATTTAAAAATCTTCCTTCCCGACATGAGGGGAGCAAGGCTGAAAAGGAGAGTCAAACTTTGCAAGGAGCACTTTGTCATAAAGTAAGAAGGACATCATTCCTTACAGCAGCAACTTGCCATGGGAACTACTGGAAATGAATTTACAGTTTTGAAGCAATAAAGGTACAAATTAATGTTGGAGATACAATTCTCAAAAGAGAGTATATATGGGGAAATTAAAATATAATGTGCCACCAGAAAGTGAAAGAATTCTGAGCATGAAACAACCAAGCTACTGACAAAGTTTTCCAGTCTTAATTAAAACCAGTTTCCTTTTCTGACAGAGATTGTGGAGATCATCTTCAGACACGCAGGCTGGTAAGCGTGAGTTTGGGAAAAAGACAGCTGGATGGAGCAAAGATGTAAGATAATATTTTGAAAGCCCAAGAGGAAGATTATGTGCTAGGAACAATCTGTTGAGATCACTTCAAAGGAAAATAACCTCTTCTCTTACCTAACAGAATTCTTCAACTTTAGCCACAAAACGACCAGCCTGGTTCAAGCATTCTACCAAGGTCATATTATGTATGTGCCCATTGCCCCTTGTTCTGCCACTGGGCACCAGTGAAAAGAGTCTGGCCCCACCCACTTGACTCCCACCTTTTAGATATGTATAAGCACTGATACTCCCCTCTCAGTTTCCTCTTCTCCAGGCTCAACAGTCCCAGGTCTCTCATCCTTGAAGAATGAAGATCTAGAGTGTTCCTATCTCTACTGAGCAGTCTTTTTTTAACATATGGAAACCCGGTTTTGGGGCTTGCTGTATTTATGGATTGATTTTTATATGGTGTTAGTAGTGATCTTTAAAGAGAAAAGCAGTGAGTGTGGTATCACTTATGAGCAAGTAGATCACTGCAAGAAAGTCCTTTGTCTCTCCTCTCATCTTGTTTTCGGCAGTGGGGAAGACAGCACCTGTTTCAATCCAAAGAAAAGGGGAATCTTTAATGATCATGGTTACCCTGAAGTTATTAGAAAGGAGACAAAGAAGAGAAGAAAAACATTTTTCTGTCACTAAATTCATGATCTTATTATTGTGTACAGTTCTCGTCCTTCTCTCGGAAAGGATAAAGCAGAACTAGAAAAGAAACAGAGAAGGATAACAATGGCAATCAAAAGAACACATGGGATCCGCTCTGTAAGAAATATTTCATTGGGCAAAGATCTGGAGAAAAATATGGTAGAGATCTGTGTAATTATGCGTGGCAACGGAGAAAGTGAATTGGGAACAACTGGTCATTGTTCTGCATTTGATAAGAATTAGAGTAGGCCAGATTGGATTATTATCCAGCAAGTTCAAAAGAAACAAAAGGAAGTACTTTGTCATGTAAAATGTAGCTGAAATATGCTTGTCATAAGATGCTGCTGATGCTAAATGTTTCAATGTGCTCAAGAAATGATCTGATAAATTTGAGAAGGAAAAGACCTATCATGTACAGGAATATTATATTTGGCTCAGGATGGGCAGAGATCTCAGAAACAGAGGAGATTTCACGGGAAAAAAAACACCGCGGTCTCACTCTGCTCTTATCTGTTTTCCAGGCAATCTTTGTCAGCTACTATTGGAGACAAGAGACCTTTGGACCAGCACAGCCAAAGTGTTATGGTGTTAAAACAACATTAATTTTCTCACTCAGCCTCACTCAATCCAGACAATTTTCCTTGGAGACAATCAGGACATAATCAAGAGCAGTCAGGCTCCTGGGTAGGAGGAGGTGGTGATAGGAATGGCTATTACAAATCAATTTGCAGAAGATCTGTTTCTAACATATGTGACAAAGCGCACAGATTTGGAGGTCTAGTTTAGATTTTTTTTCAGTTAAATAGTTATAGTACCAAATATATTTATTTCTGCCCTTGCCTATAGCTAGAGAAACAACATTTTACACAGATTCAGCTTAACCATTCCATGGTTGCACCATCTGAGCAACAGACCTGGCTAAACACAGAAACGACAGAAGGATTTTTTCTTCTAAGTGGGGAGGCTTAATGCAGACGAAGTGGCCATATGGAGTGAAAAACATAACCATTAAGAAGATGGAAAGATACTATTAGCACAAGGATTCCCAAAGTTTGTTTATGGAAAGCTGGCACAAAAGCAGGGCATCAAGCCACAGGACCTAAAATAATAAACCTGTAATTCTCAGATCGTCTCCTTTCTCAGCACCCTAAATCTTTCATACTTCTTTCTTACTGCTCTCCAAAGCAAAAGGGTGAGCTACAGGTTCTTTCTCCTTTCAGAGAAATGGGAGCAGCTGAGGGGTGCTATTTGTTGATATTATGACACATTCAGCTCTCTGGACTCTGTGGCTCCCAGAAGTCCCAGCAAACACTTTGCATGTATGTAGAAGACTTTATAGCTGCAATAGCCCAAGACATCAGCTGAATTTATCCAGGATGGCTGCAGCTAATGGTGTCCCAGGTTGCCCTTTGGGGACTTTGCACCAGAAGAGGCAAACGAGACGTCCTGGTAAGGGAATGATGCCCAGAAGTGAAAAACTGGATGGAACTCTGGCTAGATAAGGAAGAGCTGGGTAAAAGAATGAAGGTGTTGTCAAAAAAAAAAACAAAAACAAAACAGTATAACAAACAAAGAAACAAAACCAAATGACCTAGGATTTGAAAGAGCTTACAAGTTAGGATTTCATTAAGAGTGTAAGGAAGTGACTGGTAATACTCCTCCACTGATTACAGGTGGTGTTGCATAACACTCCTACAGCAGGTACGCTCTCATGCAAAAGATACTCCCAGTCTGATAAGAGACAGTTTTTCATTAATATCAGTAATAACCACAGCAGATACAGAACTGTGGGCAGCTAAAATGGACTGATCAGTAGCTGTCAAAAGCATTTTTTGGGACTAAAAAAAAAAGAGAAGCTTGAATGGCACCTGCAAACTGTTCAAAGGCACTTCAGTAACTGTGTGGACAAACAAGAGTTGTACATTCACAGCATGGATAACAGACCACAGAGCCAGAAACTCAGAAACAAATAAACCTTTTGGCATGAGTTTGCAATATGAAATCACTTTAAAAAGAACACAAAAAACATTAAGCCTTCTGGTCATTTATTTTGCAGTATGCAGCGGTACTGTGTCTGCAAGGTGATTAATGCAGAATAGTGCTAGATCTCTACCTGTTACAGAGAAAACCCTTAAAATTCCTCTTAATTATCTTCCTGTGCCAGAACAGTCAGACCTTTCTGCATTTTTAATCAGTGTTACCGTTAAGAATTCTCATGTTTATTTTTCGCAATTTAAATATAAAGATTTTGTTGAAATAGTGCTCTTTGATACAAATAATTTAGAATAAAGAATGTGTGCCAGCAAAGCAAAGTTAATTATTTTGTCTGAATGCTTGGCAGATGAAAATTATGATAGACCTGGGACATGTCTACACTGGGAATGAAGGCGTGGTGCAGAAATCCCCAGAGAAGGAGTGAATGAGCTAGCTCCAAACCTTGAGCAGGAACAACTATGTTTGCATGGAGTTACTGACAGACAGCTTCAGTAAGCCTCTGTCCAACTGTGGGCAAATGTTGATGGATCATTAGCTTTCCAGCTGGCTGCAATGTGATGCTGAGCTGTTTGGGTGATATCTGAACCCATGTCTAACTTGAAGCACAGCTCAGATGAGATTGATGAAGTATCTACTGGAAGCTGACTCTGACTGGACATCAAAGTTTGGATGACTGTTTTGTTGCTTCATTTTTTTTCTTTCCACTCTGATTTTTCATAGTTTCAGTCTTTATGAGGAAGATGATCAAAGCTAGTCCAACTCAATTTAATGACCACTACACGTCCTTGCTATTCCACGGGAGGAGGCATGGTAAAGCTGGTTGAACTTCATTCCTTGCATCAAATGTCAGAAATGTTGTTAAATGGAAGGTTAGTTAATCATTTCAGATTCCATTTATCTTATCACATGCATTTACATAAAGGTAATTATTTATATGGTACACTAATTTGTTTGTATTCCCTATGGGAAAAATTCTAGTTTAATAGAATGAAACCAGCGGTCACCCAGAAGGTGAATTAATGCTCCAGTGCCACCTTGTGCTACAGTTTCTATCGGGATGGGGAGATGCCCTCTGACCTGTCCTTGCTTGCAGGTAGGAATCAAAATTCTGGGGAATTCAGGGAAAAAAAAAGAAAGAGAGAGTGAGGAAGAAAGAATGCGCTCACAAGCATACTCAGTATAGGTTTGTAACCTAAAAGCAGAGTTCAATCTCTTTGTAAATCCTTTGCTATGGAAACCACAATTGAGCTGCTTTCTGTATTTCCCATTCTTGATGGAAGGCCTAATTCTTCTAAGTTACTTTACAAACTGACTGTCCCCTTGAAGCAGAACCAATGAAAGTTTATGTAAGGCTACTAGCCCAGAGTAAGCAAAAAAAAAAAAAAATTTTTTTTTAAATCTTTAAATCCATGATGCAGATATAGAATGGCCTTCATTGTGCAGGCAGGAGGTAAGGTGAACAGGTACCCTGGCAGAGCAAGCCTGCTGGGGCTGTGATTGTTGAGAAGCCAGGTCTCACTCCAGTGGAATCAGACCATGCTCTCAGGGGTGTGGTGATGAGTCTTTAATAGCTTGATAAATATTTGAACTATCATTATTAGTAGTTATTTATACAGCAATGTAGTCTGCAAGCAACCACTGGTGATTTGGTTACTGATGTTTCAGGTAGCATGTAAAATTAAAAGACTGCCGCTGCCCACATTTCTGAAGAGCATTACCTGCTGCATGTGTGATCAGGTGCCACAGGCAGATGCAACCAGCATCTCTAGGAAGCACCAAGGATATGATTAACCTTATCAAAATTAGTCATCAAGGCTGCTTAATCATACATGTATTTGGCAGGAATCTTCATGGCTTCTCTCGCTTCCGCACTCCCCACGTGCCCTAGGCTAGATGTCTAGAGAGACACTGAGCTTACATCTGCAGGAGAGCAGCACCCCAGTGTTCAAACACACAGAGAGCCTAGCTGCTTCTCTTACATGTGTGCCAAACAGCTATGGCTGCTTCATCATCTACACAGCAGCCAGGTCCTAAGGCAATCCATCTCCTGTTTCACGGCCTTTATTCCTTGGTCGCAATCCACTCGTACATACACGTGTGAGGTCTGGGGCGAATCCAGCTGCACACCTCTGGGATGAGGCTCCCCGGGTGTCCCTGTGGAATGTGGCAGGAGCAGTGAGAAGCTGCAGTGGGGTACAACTGCCTTTCTGTTTCTTGCTAGCATGATCACGTGTGTTTTGTGTTGCTTCAGGGAGAATGAAGTTTGTTCAGGCCTACTGGCTGTACGGGAAGCAATAAACCAGTCCCATGAGCCAGCAGGCAGCCAGAGCTACAGCTGCATGAGCCGATGTGCTGTGAGAACAAATGCTGCCACAGGCTGCCTGCCTGACCTCTGGGATAGATCAGCGAGCATATTTCCCTAGAGATATGACAGGCACAGATAAGGTCCTAAAGAACTACCTCTACTGCAGGGCACTTAGCATGTTCTAGACCTGGATCTGTTTGGCAGGATTGCCCTGTTTTTTTCCCAAGTCTTTTCTTCATGAGGCTTCCATGACTCCTTTGTCCTTGGCATGGATGTAAAATCTAGGATTGTTCTTGGTCAAGACCGGCTGGACAAACTTGCCGTCCTGAGATGGATGGGCTAAGGAGAGGTAGGGACAGGCAGATATTACACACTGACTAGAACAGGATAGGCTGGTGGCAGGCAACCTGTATTTTGGTAAGCTGCAGGAAGCTCCCAGCTGTTCTTCCTTCCAGCTTTAGCCTTTTCTTTTCCTTCTCTGCACTGTATTGGAGGGATGTTCCCCTGGACCAGGCTGTTGGTGTGTGCCCGTGGTGAAAGCCTGCAACATGTCTGTGAAGAGTGATGGTAAAGTGGGGATCCATTGCTGGCCAAGTAGCATGTCCTGGATGAAGACTTTCTGTTAGGACAAGAGTGCACGACTACACTCACCCTTACCTTACACAGGTAGGCAGGAGAAGGGGATTAATATGCTTGTGCATTCCCTTTGAGCTCAGGATGGTGCCCTCTTTTCTGCAAGCAGGGGAGTTTGCAACCAGACCGAAAATGGTTGAAATGCAACCAGGGCCTCGATACCTTGTTTGGGAACAATGTCTGTCTGGACTTCAGTGCTTCAGACAAGATGAATTATGTCCAAGCTGACAGTGAGAAGACAAGAGATGAACAAATCTCATGGTAATGGTAACTGCCAATAACATCAAGCTACTGTGTGTCATTTGTCATTAAAAAGACTTTGCAGGCTGTAAGGAGTGTTTCCACTCAGGCAGTACTGTGTGATCCAAAGCAGAAGCCAAAGTGTCCTGAGGTACCTCGGAGCATCACATAGTGCCCACTGAAGCAGGTCAAGGTGAGGGCTGTTTGCTGTTGGACTTTCCATTAAGCAACTGGCAGGCCTTTTAGCCAGCCAGCAGAACAGCCAGTGTCCTGGCAGGAGGCAGGAGAGAAACAGGCTCACAAAACCAAATGAGAAACTGTGCTCACTCCTGACTACTGCTTTTCAGTGGAGGGGCAAATCGCAACTTGCCTCTGCCACCTGCAGCTCCTTAGACTAGTCCTGGCACACTGCTGGAAATTCAGTCTGAATTCCAGGGATGTGTCTTTCTTCCTAAGGGCTCCACCTGGCACGTGACAGCTTGTGGGAGCACAAGCAGAATCGATGTGAAAGTGACCCTGGAGTAGCTGTCAGCACAGAAAATCTCATAGTTCCTGTTCAGAGCTGAAAAACAGTTGTCAGATGGGAAGGATGGGTGCAAAGTCCTTCTGGGTTCAGCTAGGTGAAGAGGCAGAAGCAGGCTATGCCTTCCTAGCCGGGTGAGGCGGTCATCATCACAGACTTTGCAGTGTGACTACAATCTCTGCTGGGAGACAGACTGGCTAGCAAGAGGTAGACCAATGGTAGGACAAAGGAAGAACTCAGCCACCCTTGCACAGTCACAGAATTGGTTGGATAATGGCATATATACAAAAGCCCCTCCTCCGAGGTCTTTTCTTGATGTGCAGTTATCAGAGGAAGTGTGAGAAGGTGCTCCTTTGCATCCAAATACAATAAATATGAAATGCTGCTGTATGTTTGTTTCTAGGAGCGCTCAAGTGAAAGCACAGCTCAACCACTAGAGAATTTAACTGAAACACTATGAATTTCCCTAAAACCTCCTCAAAAACCAAATGAACCACCTTGAGAACAGCTCAGACTGCAGCTCACGTGGGGAAGCCCAGGTTATTCCAGTGCCCGTGTCCCTGCCACCCTCGGCTTCCCCTCCTCTCACCCCACCCTGCAGGAATGAGCGATCAGCTAACTGGAAGCAGACACTTATACAATCTCTGCAGCAGAGGTTGGACAAAACTGTAACGTACTACTCTTAATGAGGTACTTTGATCTTGCCTCTCCCTCTTTTATTTGTTTTACAGTTCTTTGCCTCACTTTCATCCTTTAGCAGACAGCCATCGTGGCTCAGAGATCCTCCTTTCGCAAATAAGTTTACAAGGAAAGAACCTGTGAAACCAAGTTACATTTCAGGAAACTGAAACTCATGTAAGAAAATACATGTGAGACTGGCAATTCATAGGATTCACGAAAAGCCATTCAGACGTGAAAGTCCTAAACAACACAACTAATTAAACAAAAAAGTGGTTTTGACCTGATTTTTCAGAGTAATTGAAGTATATAATCATAGCTTTATGTGGCCCAAGGATTCCAATTTGAGTGATAATTCTACCATGCAATAAGGACCGAATATAGCCCATTACCTTCTCCATGTGTGATTGAAGATATTGATGTTCAATACTAATTACATTAAAAGCTTGACTGTCCTTTAGCAATTTGTGTTAAATTAAATGTCTCTCATGGGAGCTATAGACAAATCTGAGGTACTATAAATTTAATCTGTCTTAACATCCCTTTCCTACACATATTTATTTACACCTTTATGCTCAAAAGATAATTTTAAGAGGACTAAGACATCTTCTTGGATATCAGCAGGTCTCCAATAGGAGCATTTGCACTCACCATATTGCTGGAACAGATCCTATATCTTCAGAAATTGTTAAAAAAAAAAAAAAAGGAAAAAAAAAAGCCAGATCTTGTGAAAAAGACCTCATCAACTACTTAACAGCTCTAGCAGATGCAAAGGCATTGGGCAGTTGCCTATAGCAATTTCATACACGTAGAAGTTTGGGAAAATTAAAATGAGACTGAAATGCTAAGTTATCAACTTACTAGGAGGGGGGACGACAAAGCATCACTTCTCTTTCCAGACATCTCAAAATCACAGTTTTATAAAGATAGAACGCTGTGTCCATGTGCTTTCCCTGATTGGTGATGCACACAGGTGTCTGCCACCAGCACCAATAAACACCCACTCCTTTGTCAGCATTGGGACGCACGCGCGCGCCATCTCAGCGATCCTGGGTTTGTCTTTCAGTCATACCTAACTGAGCAGCCGCATGAGATCTGAGGCCCGTGAGTCACTGTCAGACATCAGATATCACATGTGGGAGAATGGCAAAGTATGACAGATACTGTTACCATTATGTAAACTTCCTGTCATAATCGTTCTTGGATGTTCATATTAATCAGTTACCTTCTGTACGCTCAGACATGGAGGTTTGCTTTCTGTGGAGGCACGGGCGAACACAGTTGTTCCTGGTTAGGAGCTAACAGCTGTCTTTTCCTATCGCTTGGAGTCCCAGCTTTACTTTTACCAAACAAGAGATGCTCTATACACTTAATTGTTGTATGTTATGTTTCTAACGCTAGGATTGTCAAAAGGCTCAATTATTAATTTGCACCTGCTAGTATGGAGACTACATGTGCAGACTGGATATTCAGATCTGAAATCTGTTTGACGTGCAAGTGGTTGAGGGGAGTTGTCCTTCATTTTGTGGTATTTGTCTGACTTCATCATATTGTGCAAGTTTTTTTCCCCTGCTGAATGAAAAGATCTGTAATGCCCCTTGGCACTATTATTTTCTCACATTAATAAGGAGAGCATCTGTGTGTCTCAGTTCGAAAGATAATCTACACACATTCAGCCTGGTAAACAGAAAAGGAAATTGAGAAACCCGTGTTCATCTGAAAGGCTGTGTTGTATAAGCAACACACTCTGAGGCTAAAATGATGTTCTGGGGCAGAGATGGATTGATCTGTCACATGCACTGAATGGGGCCAGAATGAGAAACTCTGGATGGCCTTCCACCTTGCACAGTGTGTACCTATCCGGTCACGCACTGCCAGGGATAACCACACATTGTTCCTGGACCTTAGCAGGCAGACTAGGTAACGTGGAGTGAGTTTTGCATGCTGACAGCTCACAGTTGCAGAGTCTGTCAAAAGCTTTTGTTCTTAAAAGTAAAGTGAGAGGTGTTATCCAATGCCGCAAAATGGCACGGAGAATAGCATAAAACAGCTTTATTCCTGCAGTCTGTCTGAACAACACGTTAATCCTTACCTTTGAGAGTTTACCTCTAGAAAAACAGAGGAGGCTTCCAATCTCTCAGTCTATGTGAGCCAGTTTTTCTACTACTGGAGCCAAAAAAGGTGCCAAATGACGACAAAATAGGTGTAGTTTTGTGATGAATAGGCTTGGGCAAACCTTGGCATTGTGCATCTCAACAAAATCAGAGAGGTGGAAGCAAAACATTGTTTCTCAAGTGAAGGTGGAAGAAAAATATGTATGGAAAAAAGCGTGGTCATTGTTATTATTGGTTCTCTGCTAATGGATGGTGCTCCGGTGCAGCTATACCAGAACTAATGATGCAAAAGAGGATGCTGCAGCCCTGACTTTTTATTGGCACCCATTTTGGTGCAGCAGACAACAGCTGCCTTGTAAAGCCCACGAGAGGCAGGGACCTGTTCACCAAGGGTCTGCAAAGTCAGAGAAGGCCGCCAAAGGAATGGGAAAGTGTTAGGCATCACCTGCAATGTTTTTGATATGGAGGCACTCAACACCCTGCCCACGTTCCTCTCAGGATATGTGGAAACCTGCACTGCTGGAGTGTTCACTCATTTTTATTCCAAAGTTCTTTTCCCTAAGGAAGGTATTGGAGGAAAATATACACATATATATATCTTAATTTTTTTTAACATATAAATGTTTTGAAACAGAAAGAAAAAAATCTTTTTGAAATGTTTCTGTCCCATTTAAATATAAGTGTTAAAGAATCTGCTGTTAATTATCCATCCAAGATGACGGCATCTGTTATTTCTTTTTAAATGCTCCATTTACTCTAACTCTATAACAAAGTGCAGTAAGTATATTTGCAGTGGTTGTTAACTCTTTGAATTATTGTTCCAAATATTTTGTTTGGTGCAATATTTTTGTATATACTTTTACCTCATACTGACCTGTTGACAGATTGCCAAAATGGTAATCTATAACATTTCATGGAGGTTTAATTCTGACCGGTTACGAAATTTCTCCTGATGCTTCCTAGCAAAAGAAGAACTTCAGAAGTTTTGAAGGAAACAAACTATGACATTCCTCTCAACAGTTTATTTTTTGAATTGCCAACATTTCATATGAATTTGCAGTCCAAAATCTTTCTCTTGGAAGCTATTCACATCAGAAAGAAAGAATGGTGACGCTGGGGGCAGAAAAACAGAACTTACACTTTTTTTCCCTAGCATTTCACACATATTTAGTGTTTCTTTTATTTTTTTCCAGGTCTTTGTAACACTCCATGTTTCAGATCTCAAGCTGGATAGATCAGTGGCATGCCCTCTCTTTGACATGTCAAATTTCTGTTACTGCTGCCTGCAATACATGGGAGCAAATGGCACTAGTATTTCTTGAACATATGCAACAAATTTCAACCTAGAAGTCAGCTCAAGGGTGTCTGCTTTTTTTTTTTTCCCCCCCCCCCCCTTCTTTTTCCAATCTAGCAATGCCAAAAGGCCTTAGAGCCAATCTAAATGTAGCTGACATCGGGTCTGTGGTTCCTTATCCAGAGCATTTGCAAGGGAACTTCAGTAAGAAAGAGAATCTTTCTCTATGGTGTGATTCTCTTAGCATATGCAACCCAAGAGAGCTCAAAAGCTGGGAGAGCTTTGCATGTCTGCTTGAAGCAGGCTTATAAAAATCGAAAATCTTACCCTTTGTGCTAAGAATGCATATTAGGTCCCAGCTCTGCAAGCTGGGTAACCTGGTCAAATTCAGCAAAGCTGTTGAAAGAAGTAGGGTTGCTTTTCCCCCTTGAATGCCCCTTACTTAACATGCCTCTCCTCCGCCCACTGACGTGCAGGACCATGCAGTGGGTTCTGAGGGGTTAACCTGAAATTAATGTCTGCCTGGAGCAGAGCCTGGGAACAAGACCTGGAACATGGACAGGAGCACTGGTCTGAACTGTTCACAGCCCCCTCTCTTACAGTTAATGATGAATGACCCCTGTGAATGTATACGCTTCGGTTACTTCTCTTGATCTAACATTTTGTTTTGTTTTCTTCTTGCAATAGCTTGTGTTTTATTTTAACTTCACAGGGTTATTCTAAAAAATATCTCAAAGATATGAACGCTATTGCAAAACCTTGCCATCCTTTTAAATTGGTACCATAAGTTATTTCCTTCTTAAAGCCTGCTGTTACACGTAGACTGCAATTAATCAAGGAAATAGGTTATCCTTTCTCATGCCAAACCAGTTTAAAAATCCTTCTCATGAGTTTAAAAAAGGATATCACAAAAAATATCAGCATGGTCTAAGAGGCAACAATTGTGCAGCAATTGTTTTACTTTCTGACCAATATGGACTGATAACATTGTCATGGTGTTTTGCAGAAGTTCAAAATATACAGGAGAAAAAACTTAGTCTATACGGGAAAAAAAGATCAATTTTTAAGTTAATTTTTCATAAAAATATGTAACTTGACAATAAATCATTTGTTGAAGTGCAAAAATTGGCTGACATTCACTATGTACTATAGCATTTTTGCAGTACCATGTAAATTTGAAGAAGAAATTAAGCCTAGCAAAGAGGGTTTTTTTCTAAGTAAGTAGAAACAATAATTGTATACCATTTCATAGATAATTTGGAGATGCTCTCTTCACTATGGATGTTTTGTCTGGAAAGGCATAGTAGACTAGAAATACTTATGAATGCCTTATCTCCTGCAGGAACCAACTGAACCTGTATTTATGATAACTGGGTGACCAGTTCCTTTGAAATTTTCTTTAGGGCTATGGAAGAACTTTCAGATGTTCTCCCAGTTTTGCCACTTAGCTTCCAGACCAGGTGGAGGATGGAGGCTTCCTTTTTTCCCCAGTACTTTCAATTTTCTCCTCCATGGATTCCTGTTGCACAAAAACTGCAAAGCCAGGGAGATTATTTATTTAAATATGAAAGCTAATCCTACTCAAAGTGGAATTAACTGCTGTGAAAGCCTCTGATTAGCAGCCTGGTGTCTGCGCAAAGACAGAGAAATCTCTGATAATTAAAAAAAACTTTATCTCTCTTAGCTTAAAGCAGTAGAATTTCTTCCCTCCTAGCATGTTGAGCTGTCCTTTAAGGCTTTCCCTTTTTAATTCTCTCTCACTCTCCCACCACTCCCCAGGCAGAAGAAAAAGAAAAAAAAATTGTTTTAGCAGCCATGAACATTGCATTTCATACAATCTGAACCACGGTATTCAATGGAGGAAGTCTTATTTGCTCAGCCCCTGCATGCTGCTTGCCTGTGCTCTGGTTACCCTTGGCTTTCTGCTCAAAGTTTAAGTACACATTTAGTATCTTTTTAATATTTCACATGTCTCCCGTCTGGTGGGCTATGTTCTAGTGTCACGGGAAATGGGCTTAATGATCTAAAGTTAGGTGGCCATTTTTCACAACATTTTGGGCATTATAATCTGGTCTATTAACATACTGGGCGATCATTTGTTAATAACTACCTGGCTTTTTTCTTTCTCAGGGTACTGTATGATCGCTCAGGAGATGCTACAACCCACATTTGGATTATTTTTCTTACAGTAATTATTCTATATTTATCTGCATTTAAGTGTATTTTTAGCTCATATCTTTCATCAGTTAGAGAATCCATGTCCCTTTAGACCTATTACATTCTTCCCCACCATTTGCCATATTTAGATAACTGGCAACTCCATGCTATGACTTCTTATTTCAGGGATTGTTACGCTAGTGCTAATGTTTTACTCATGAACTATGGCATAAATTCCCTTGCTCATTAATTAATATCAAGAATTATATTCCACATCCATTTCAAGATGAAAAAGGATTTCCCCTTCCTACAAGATACGTCAAGGATATATGGATTTCAGAAGTTACAGACAGGCATGCATGCACTCCGCATAAAAAAATGTATTCCCAGGAACCAATTTCCTGGTGGCAAATTATTGGCTGAATATATCAGTACAGATGGCTGTCTAAAATGCAATAATGCTAGGCATGTGTCACCATGATGTGGGAACTCATTCAGAAATGGAATGCTGCGGCATTGGAATAAATAGATATGTAGCTGAAATTACAGATTGTGGAATACAGCATGGGCACAGGCTGCTGCTGCTGCTTCATACTGAAGCTGTGAGTTTGCTTCCCAAGAAGTGTAGTTCTCTGTCATAGGCATTTTACCATACATTTGCTGCAATACCTACTAATTACCTATTATAAAGAGGAAGAAAATAAAAAAATCAAATAAAACAACTTCATAGTTTGGGATATACAGAAGCTAATGCTCAAGAACAGTCTTTATCGTTATCAAATGAAATATTTACACAGATAGATATTGACAGAAGAATGGGGAACAACTTTAAAGTAAAAGAGAGGAGATTTTAGATTAGATGGCAGGGAGTTTTTTTGTTTGTTTGTTTAACTAAGAGGGTGATGAGGTAAAGGAAGAGGTTGCCTAGAGAGGCTGTGGGTGGCCTGGAGGTGCTCAAGGCCAGGTTGGACAGGGCCCTGGTCAGCCTGATCTGGTGGGTTGCAGCCCTGCCCATGGCACACAGGCTAGAACTAGGTGCACTTTGATGCCCCTTCCAATTCCAACTATTCCATGATTCCATTAACTTAGTATGAGCAATACAGAACCAAGCCACGTGGTCTGTGGTAACAAGCCAGCATATGGCATGCCTTGTAATTGGAAAGAGGTCTGCTGTCCTGTGGATACACGACCCCCACTGTGGTGTAGGGCAGGTTTCTGTTGGTGATGTTTTCTATTGTGAAACCATCTTGAGACAGGCAATTCAAATATCCTGAATTCAAGTATCCTAAATGTTGATGTAAACAGGGGTGGGGTGGTAAATAGTCATACAATGTCAAACAAATGCAAAAAAAAGTCCTTAAGAACTATTGAAAGAGGGCATGCACAATAAAAACTAAAAGAACCATCAGGTGTTGAGAAAGTGTTCCGAGATGCCTATGTTCACATGTTACCTCAGTATGAACCTAGAAGAGCATTACGTAGTCATAAATCAAAGTGTGGACTACATTCCTGTCTGGAGATCAGATAGAACTGTAAAACAAAAATAAGTATGCGTGCATGAGCATTTGTGTGCACGTGCAACCATAGCACAGTGGGGGCACAAGTTTTCGCAGAGCAAATTTTCACATAACGTGGGAGAAGGCAAAAAACCTGCATCTCATATAGCTGAAAGAAAGCAGAAATCCCATCATTATTCCTGGCCCCAGTACTCAGCTGGGACCCTTTTATAAAAACATTTGTAACCGTGTGCAAACAGAAAAGAGTAAGATATTCACCACAGTGCAACATTTTACAATCTCTTAAAGATGTATGCATGCAACCCTGGTTTTATTTTGAAAGAAAATTAGCTGGTGTTTCTAGAAACTTAAGCTACCTATGCAAATATTTCCATACATCCCCACCACAGGAGTGAGAGCGGATGAGGGCTACTTTAATGAACACTGTTTCAAATAGGACTTAGTTAAGGAAAGTGCTTGAGACAGGAACTTCTGGAAGCCACTGCTGTATGGCCTGCAGAGGTTTCAGATGATCGGATAGGTTCAGCAGTCAGGGATGACATATTTTATATGCTTCTCACATGAGCAGAATGCTACTGGCAGCCTCCATATTAAGAATTAAGGTTTATGGCAAGTGTTAATGCCTGCCAATGTCTTCCCAAGCAATGACCAGTCAGTAGCCATGAAGGCTAGTTTGCTAACTGTTTCCTTTGTCATTGACATATTCTATTTTAGAGAACAAAAAGCATGAAAGTGTTGTGGATGCCCTGCATTGAATAATTTTTTTCAATTATGCTGAGAGTTTTTAACTTAGAAGTATAATCCTTTCAAAAGCAAATACACAATCCTTTAAATGGCAGTGCTTTAACTGGAAGGGGAAAACAATTATTTTCTCAATCTCCATGTGTTTATACTTTGAACACTGGTTTTAATTTTATGCTAGTAGCCAAAGAGATTGAGTCCTCACATTGTATTTCTGCTCCTTAACACAGCAATGTAGGCATCTATAAATGCTGTGAACCCTACAAACACAGAAATAACTCCTCCTTCTGAAGGTCAGTAATGAAGCAACCGTTTGAAATCTTGAAAGGCCTGCTTTAACAGCTGCATGACAAATTTTGAGTTTACAAGAAACCCTCTTAGAGTTTCAGTAAGAATGATTAATGGGGCTCTTACAGCTTTTAGACTTTACTGCAGTTCGTGCTCCTCAATGACACCACACAATTGGTCATCATCTGCTGTATGAAATGTAATGATTTCACTTTCTTTTCTATTGAATTTTTGTACTCATTCTGTGCTACAATAGAATTTAAAAAAAAGAACACAGATCAGACCTTGGCAGCTCTGCCACATTAGTACATGCATAGAATCTCTTTCTTGCTTTATCAAGATGTGTAACAGTTAATTTATGAAAAGAGGGGAGCATTTGATTAACACTAACTTTTTTCTAACTACTTTTGTCATATCCAAAAACAATGGGCAAAACAAGCAAGGAAGGCACAAGCATCTACATTGTCCTCATCAGGAGTAAGTTGGTGATAATTACTTCGTATGTGTACATGGTAGAGGATCTAGTTTGTCTATGAAGTGGAAGTTAAATGTAAAACAGCTAGACTGGATTCGCTTCAGTAACTGTTGAAATAGCGAGCAGAGGAAATCAGTGGTGTCTCCTTAGTATGTGTAGCTCACTAATATCCTTCTATGAAGCTATCTTGCTTAATACTGTTCAAATACAAAAGCTCCCTCATGTTCAAAGATCAGACTATCCACTCTGTATCAGACTATTTAGATATGCTGCTTGCAGATTAGTCAATGGACGATGAAAACACAAATATTTGTCATCAAATTCACATCCATTGACAGATTTATGCTACACATGGTCATCCAGAGTCAAATTCTGCATCAAGAGCAGAATTTTGCTGTCCAACTTGGCTTAGAATAAAATTTGCTTTTTTGGATTACTCTGCATTTTGTAAAAATCACAAGCTAACTGCAATTCAATAAAGAAGTTCTAAAGTATTTTGACAAGCAAAATGTCCTGTTGCAAGCAGAAACTTTTCTTTTTGCGCCCCTCCCCCCCACGTCCTGTGACGGTTTGTTCTTGAAATGTAGAAGTACAAAATGAAAACCTGAGAATTCATGATATATTTGGGAAACAGCAATTATAATTGCTTTTCTCACTCTCTCTTGTTGTATGGGCATACTTGTACATGCATCTGCTAAATATGGTACATGTATTTCACTCAGATTAAAAACAAGCTTGACCTTCATAATCATGTGTACTGCCTAAGGATAAATACATTTCCCTTGAGAACTCTCTAAAGAGACTTCTAGATAGTTAGGTAATGACAATTCATGCTGTAAGATATGTACAATTTTATGCTCATATGGAACTCTTCCCATGTGAAACAAAAATAGATTAATCAATTCAGAAACTCTTCAGTTTATTTTCTGTCTGAAATATAAGAATTTGTTCTACTGATTTTTTCCTCTATTTTGCAAGTTCAAAGTACTTCTAAGTATTAAACAATCAGAGATGAAATCACTTTCATTTTTTATTACATCATCAAAAATGTATTTCATTAGACCTTTACTTTGTAAGCTGAAAGCTAATTCAGTTTTTTAGTCTAAGGGTGGGATTTATGGCACGAGACACCTTGGACTGAGTGAAAGCAACCTTAGTAATAAAGACTAAATAATACAAAGGCTTTAATGTATCGGGAATGGGTCAAAAGACATTCACTACTATTATGAAACTGCTACTCTTCCTTATCCTGGAATATTCCTGATTTTCAAGAGCTGCCTCTAGAAGAATTTGAGTTGGTCTCCAAGTTGGTTTATGTTTTATTAGCTGATTTACTATGGGTTACTTTGGAATTAGTCAAATCTCTTGTGGGGCATAGACATCTTAAAGGTTATTTGCAAAGCTTTCAAGTGTCTCTCCAAAAGGTTTAAACTTTTAAGAGAGCTTTGAAAGAGCTTTCACTTCAAATGGGCTGGAACAAGAAATTTCTAAAAATAAGAAAGTGTAAAAAACAGATCTGTGCTTGCACATGCACTGTCCTCCTCACATCCCCACACAGGAGTGCACACTGCAGGGTGCATCTACACCTGCTATAAACTTACATTGTTTTAAATGTCTCTGGTGCTGCGTTGCTTCATCTATAATGATTGCTTGGAAAAGCTTCATAATACCCTTTCTATATTACAGCATACAGCACGTTGAAGAAAGAGAAAAAGGAATTTAAGGTTGCTGCATCTGGTCCAAAGTAAACTTCGTCCCCTTTCTTCATCGCAGAATGAAAACGTTACCACTTGGGTATAGCTCCGTATTTCTGGGAGCAGTGGCTACTTTGAAATAGTAAGTGTATAACTCAGCTGAAAGATGAATCTGTAGGAAGAAGGGAATAACCTCCTCTGCATTTTTTTCTGAGCTTGGCAGAGGTATTTGTGGGCTTATTAAAAAAAACAAATTGCATTTGCCGCCTTGCACTAAAGAGCTTGATGCTTTCCTCTTAGCTTCTGTAGGCATTTTGCCCAACTATAGAGCTCTGAGGTACTTACTCGTGAATGTAATCTAATTAAATTGTTGCATGTTGACATACCAGAGACTCTAGTTCCAAACTATCCTCTAACAGCTACTATATTATTGATTTCCTTGTGGGCTCAACTCTGACTGCTTTGGAAGCCATAGGTGCATGAGGTGACTGGTGACCATTTTGATAGAGCTAATGGAGTATTCTGCTATATCCTATCCCCCTGCTGAAGCAACTTACTGCATGTCATGATGTGTTAAATCAATTTTTTTTTTTGTCAAATTATCACAGTTACTCGGGTTGGTGGACTCACTAAAATTTGTTTGCATGGCATATTTCTGGATGAAAACATTCGTAGTTTGTACATAAGAGATTTCAGAGCTCTTGACCCAGGTACAAAAACACAAGCAATTAATAATGAGACAAAGTGCCTTGTCCTCAAACGTTGTCTAAAAATTGTAATAACCATCAAATAGTAAAAATCTTGTGCTCGTATGACAGCAATTACATATTGCATATTATAATCTACCCACAACATGTTCTCATTCTCATTGGCGCGCACCCATCATCTCTCAGTAATTCTGCAGTCATTATATCTGCAGGAATCTATATCCAACACAACAGTGATTGGTCAAATGTCTTACCTTGACATTACAGGTATTTCAGCAGAAGGCAGAATTACTCTTTGGTGCCTTTTCAGATCTTCCATCCTCAGGGAATTTTTATTCTGACTTCACTTTTTGCCCTAAAGTGCAGGGATTGACAGTCATTGTCATATCAAAGTAACAGGTATAAGTGAAAAAACCTGTTTTAATTCACACCACAGTGCAGCTGTTCCCTGAAAAATGTAATTTATGTCAGTACTATGCTGAAGCAGTGAAGATTTTTTTCTGATTATCCAGTACAGTAGGAAAGTTTTCCTTGGATGTACATCTTTGCCTTTAATCCTTACCTTTCCAGAAGCTGTGGGGGCAGTCCATGCAGCTAGGTCATATCAGAATGGCCCCGTCTAGCCTTGGCTCCCATTTGACCAACTGACTTTAAGTGCTCATTGGACCATGTTGTAGAGGACTGCCACCTGCAGAACGACATTTTATGCAGAGGTGTTAGCAGGTGGCTTTTACTTAGCTCAAACATAGTTTAATCTGTTCTCAGTCCCTGGGCACTCTAAGGTAAGCCTCCCATCTCTAAACAGATGCCCCAAGCAGCGAGCAATCAACATTTAAAATGAAGACTCTCTTCGTCATTTCTTGAAATCCTTCAGTGGTGCCAAACCGTTCAACATCCATTGATTTTCATTGATCATGACTATAGGTTCCCAGGTACACTTAATTTGTGTTCAATTTGTGGATGTCATTGTGGCCCAGTATGTGTGCTATATTTACAAACAGGTCATCGGTATAGCTTTGGAGTAGACAGGCTTCCTGTGAGGTCAGGCACCTGGGATGTGCCCAGGATCAACCTCCCGGCTGCTCTGCCAGCCCTACACAATGGCCATGGCCCTAACTCACCATTTCCTCCTTTTCCCATGCAAATAGGATCCAGGGAACTACAATGTGGGTGATTTGACTCCAGACTTAAGTGAACCGAGCTGAAAATTTGTACAAATCCTTATAAAAGAAGGAACAAGGAAAAGGATTTTTGATTTCAAATGCCATCAAAGGTGTATTTTGGGGAGGAAGCTTGGGCTAAAGCAATTTAAGATCTCTGTTGTGAGCAAAAAACAAGATTGCTGGCAAAAGTTGTGCATGTAAAATTCCATCTCCAGGCTTTGCAGGGCACTTTAGACAGTGCTACATACACGTTTAGTTTTAGTCACTGGATGGTACACAGAGACAAAGCATTTGTTTTTAGACAGCCTCTTTGAAAAGAGAAGGAGAACTGCATGCAGGGAAATTTTACTCTGGAAGCACAACATAATAATTTGCTTTAGGTATGCAAGCAAATTTTAAACCCCATTTTGCAGTATTAAGAACAGCGTAAAATGAACAGTTAGCAGAAACAAGTAGCCTTATTGGTCCGTGGGACTCTCAGTTACATCTGATAAAGAACATAGATGCCCATATGTTTAGATGCCGCAGAGTGAGTATTTAGCCAACAGTATTTAGCCAACTCAGAATAGAAGCAAAAATCTAAAGTTAAGTGCTAGGCCCATTCAGGCAACACATAGGCACATCAAAAGAGCTTGTAAAAAAACCCCAAAACCACCTCACATCTAGCTGAGGAGAGAGAGATGTCTAGAGATAGCAAGCTACAGCACTCAACATAGGGCTTGGCTGTAAAATTAGTGTTCTGTATTTCACACATGTGGGTGCTGGGCATGATGCTGTGGTGCTTTGCTGTGAACGTGTGGAAGCACGTGGCTGTAGCGGCAGTTTCTAAATTTCCATTCTCCTGTGGTCAGAGCTTGCTAAAACATTCCCCCAGCTTATGGGAGCAGTAGTAGGCAGGTTTGGAAAGGAAGCCTGTGTGGTTTCGCAGCATCTTAAAGCTAATAAAATGATAATAAGGAAATCAAGAGAGAAAGATGACTACAGATCTGACTGTTTGATGACTAATCTCATCACTGTGGGAAGACAAGCATGATTTGTGGTTTAAGGTCAGAGGTAATCTCTGTTTATGATAACTGAAAACAAAACTAAATTGACCATATTTTTTCAGACTGAGAAAGAGGGTACTTGAATGGCAGCATTCAGGAATCACAAAATATTTTGGTATGGCAGAGAAATGTATTAATAATGTTCTGGCCATGTTATGATCAAAGAATTATCTGAGTCCTCACATCTTAGCACAACAGCCATGGAATGACGGAAAACATTTACTATGCACAAAACAACAGCAGCATCCATAGCTACTCAACATTTTCTTGAGTTCAAAAATTGTTCTCAGCAATGATCACCGAATTACTTGTTTCTGGTAAATAGAAACATTCTGTTTGGAATTAAAGAATCAGTTCTGTGTTAGAAAAATAAGTATTTTTGGTGAACAATTGGAATATTTAATGTATCCTGAAAGTAGACCTTGAAACATCCATGAAAAATCTAGATGGATTGAAAAAATCCCCAAGAAATAATCAATTTACACTGCACTGCCAAGCTATATCTAGTATTACACTGCTTGCTTCAAACAAAAGGATAGTCTAGAGAGCTTAGAGGCTAGATTTTTAAAGTTTTTTAGATGTGTACTTCCCACTGATTTCACAAGAAACATCTGAAAGTCTTGATTTCAAAGGGAGATCAACACCTTCCTGCTTTAACCAGTATGGTTCTAAATTTCCTGCACATGAAAGGTTTGGCAGAGTTAGGAAACAAAGCAAAACTTCAAACTTCCTGAAAAATCCTTTTGAAACATTCATTTTTGGTCTTTTAATAAATAATTACAGAGAAGTAGCATGCCAGAACCCAATAACCTGCAGATGTGATGGTATCAGAAGTATCCCGCTGAATCTCCAGGCATTTGCCACGTATTTGAACAGCCTAGAAACAACCACAATGTGCTACTTTTTTTCCATAGAATTCATGTCACATTTTTCTCAGATTGAGAAGGTTTCTTAAAAGAAAGATTTACTACAATTGTGAACATATTAATGGCATTCTTTCTCATGAAGAAGCTATGTATCTTTCTGTAATCCATCTATCAGTGGCACTGGGTTACACATTAACCAAAAATAACTGAAGGACAGATTTTGGGGGATGAAGTACAGAAACATGTAGTCATCCTTAAATACTTGTGCTTTCAATGAGGCAAATGCTGCTAAACCTCATTTCTGTTTCTCTCTTCAGTAAAACCACTTTTTAATTCCAGAGAAGTTCAACCATTTTCAATCAAATGTATCTATAAGCAATTTACATCTCACATGTCCATGTGTTGGGAAGAAAATCCCTAGCTACTACTTATTCAAGACTTAGTAAGCTGAGATAATTTAGGGCAAGAAGGAAATATACAGGACTTACACAAATATTCCAGGCACGTGGTAATTAGATTTATACTCTCAGACAAGGGGAGAACGATAAGCTGTAAGCATTTTGAAGTCAATCTGTAGGGGTCAACATCCTACTTCTTAGATGCACATGCATGCGTGGAGCAGACGAGCAATGCAGTGACACACCGAAGAAAAATGTTATGCTAGATCTCTTTTTTAATTACGTACTGAAAAATAGTTACGTGAGCCTCTGCAGGGATTTTTTTTTTCCCCCCTCATAAATTACTGAGAAATCAGTTTGTTTAAACGTTAAGCTGTTCATGGGAAAGTAAGACCCTGGAGGTTAGAGAAAGTGTTGTCACTCAAATCTGTTCTCCCAAAGAGCAATTACTGTAGTCATTAATGTGCCTTGCTCCAAAATCTAGCTTGACACTAAATACTGCTTGAAGTGTTCGACAGGCAGTTAAAAGGTGGGGATGGATCCTTTTCTCATGTAATATGCTGAAAAGCTTCCCTGTGCATTCGGTAATCTGGCTCCACAAATCCTACCGGTACTCTTATGAAGCTGTTGTGGAACATATTGGTTGCATATTTCACTTGTTTCTGGCAAGAATAATTAGATGAATGTTTAATTAGCCGTGATTTTCTTTCATGAATTGCGGCCAGCTGACTGAAGGGCTGATGACAGTCTGTAATAACCAATAGTGTGAGTATCAGAATAACTCTAACTTGCTAGTGTAACAAAAATATATGCACTTTAGAAACACCTCCAGCAACAGAATAAATCCCTAGGTGGCATAAATCAAAGATTCACTGAAGTTGACAGGACTATTGTACAAGAAATGCCTCAAGACTCTAGGCAAATTTAATGAAATGAAATTCTAAAATCTTTCTGCCTCACTGCACTTCCCCATATGGATTAAAACCCATGCAAGTCACCAGGCATCTTTCCCCCTTTTGCCACCATCCTCTCCCTGTGCACAGTTGACGTTGACCAGCTGGGCCTACTCCATTAGTCCTGCTCACCTTTCCCACACTGGAATGTGTTCCCTTCATCCAGTGGAGATGAAGCACATCAAGACATCACACTTCAGAGTAAATACCTCCTCCATTCTCTATACCTACATATGCCTCTAGAGCAGCATAGCCTGGCCAAACTCTAACTCTAAACACCTTCTGCCCACTTGCTGTCACTACTTGCAATTGTGCCTGAAGAAGGGCCAAGAAGCTGCCTATTGCAAGGGTATGCGGAATCTGCAGGCAGCTAAACCCCTCCTGCATCCCCATGCAGAGGTAATCATACTTTTTTAATACAGCACATGTGGAAGACTGGTTTTGTCTTGCTTCGATGCATTTATTTGTTGATTCGGATGGTATGCCTGTATCTTTTAGGTCTTCCGTAACCTGTTAGTTTTTATTTCTACATTAGTACTATGTAGAACATGTATCTGTGTTCTTGTAGGCTGGTAAATGCATATTCTTTCACCAAGAAAATTTTACACCCCACACTTCTTCTAGTTTTTCCTATTAACTTACTAGTTGGTAGCACCGATATCTACAGGGTTGTATCCCACCATTACAAATTATTTCGGACCATGTAAAATGCTTGTTCTGAGGTACCAGCAAGGAAACAGTAATTACTGAGATTGTTGCTACTTCCCCTTGAAAGCTAAAGAATAGGATTACGCTCTTTTGATAAACTAATAAGCCTGAATCAATTTAATATATTTAATAGGAACCCTTGATAACAGGAAGACACCTCAAAGCTTTTGCTGTGAACTTCTCCCATTACTTCAAGACTGCAGACAACGAAGATAAATGAAATTGCACTTCATCAGTTTTAGTAGAAAGGGTAGAGGATGAAACCTGCCTAGAATCAAAGCATAAGCTGAATTATGATTTTCTAATTAATGATCATTATAATTCTTCTGACATCTGCAAAATGCTTTGCAAACTTAAGCTCTCCCATGAGTTAGGAAGTGGTATTATCCCAATTTTACAAGTTAAGTGCAAACCGTGTTAGTCTTTAACCTGCTCTTTTCCTCATTTTTTTCTTTTATCTGAAGCATTTAATTCCAGATCCAGTGAAAGCAATAGGGGTGGCAAATGTGAGGTATTGGTCCTTCTTGCAGAATATAATACAGAAATAGAGTCGTGGTTTCTGATGCAGATGGACTGATTTTTTTCAGGCTTAAGGCAGTGGCACATTTGTCTCAATAAGATCAGTTGTGAAAGGTATGTCTTTGACCAAGACCTTGGTGCATGCAGCAGGATTAATTTCAACTGTGAATATTTCTATCCAAAAAAAGTCTTTTTTTTTTAGTGATCACCTGAAAAGTGGAACCAACTTAAGGCTTTACATACACTTGGTTTTCTACTGTGAAGACTGCCAAGATGCATGCATTTACTCCTCCACGCAAACCCAGAGCGGTCTTGGTCTGAGCAGCTTCTGCCTATGTCATGTCCAAGAGCAGTAAGTATCAAGGAGTGGCATTTATTTGACATTTTCTAAGGGTGTGCCTCAAACGCTGGAACAACGGTCACCTCACAAATAAAAACCAAAACAAACAAAAAAGTCAAACCAACATAATACAACCAAGAATCCCATAAAGCAAAACAAAAACCAACTCCAAAGCAGTAGCTGCTAGTGCTCTCTCTAGCTTCTTTAAAGTAGTCAATCAGCTACAAAGAGCGATGAATTTAGTGCCCTTTGCTGAGAATCCCTCAGTCTGCCTCCAGCAGAACATGGAAGATTTTTGATGACTCACTGGCAGGTCTCCTCTTCTGATGACTGAGACCTTCGGAGTGAGTGGTCCTCCTCTGGTAGCTCAGGTTCTTAAGGCTGACCTCTAATCAAGACTTTGAATCCTGCTCAGAGAATATCAAGAGTCCAGTCAATTAATGTGGAGCTACATTTCACATGGACCCTTCTTTTAGGTATGTACTTATTAACTGCAGACATAAATCTTCAGATTTCTGTACAAGCCTGAAGTGGAACTCATACCTCTAATATACTGAATAAGTTATCTGACATTCAGAAATACTGGGTATTCATTTCACTCAGTAGTTCTGTGTTGTCTCCTCTTCAGTTGCATGTCTTTGTTTCTTGTTATATCTACCTTTATGGACAGAGCTCCCCCCCTCCTTCCTTTTATTTGCATACTGACAGCCCGTATTTCAGTCTTGGTAATAGTTGGCCCAACCCATCTGACCATACAAAGTCATTTTAATCGGTATGCAATACTGGCAGAATCTGGAAATTCACTCAATTCTCCATAATACTCTAATAATGTAGTGCCTTGTTTATCACATGTTAAATAGGAGTAGGAACAGTTTGTTACTTCAAAGAAATTTTGTGAAGGTCAATTAGTAAGTGGTCTGAGATTCTACAAGTTAGTGGGACAACATTGATGAGACTGAAAGAACTAAAAACCTAGTACAGCAGTCTGAATGCTGGGACAAAGCCAGAGAGAGGAGCTATGTGACCCTGTGATCAGGGAGGAATACAGAACAGTATTTGAACATTTTTGGAAGGATATCTTATCCATCATGAATGAACAATAGTGTTGCCATATAAACATGGGTGGAAAAGGCATTTACTAGGTTTTGCACTTTATCATCTGCAGAAGGGATGGGTTAGATAAGCTCCACAAGTGAATTCTAACTTCTGCTTAATTTTGCTGTTCATGAATGGGATGAGGAAGGGAAATGATCTAAAACACAAACAACCAGAACAACTGCGCAGCTTTATAAGGTTAAGCTAGGTGCCTTCAGACAGGAGGGAGGAAAAAAAGAACTTATTTATTGCCTTGAATTGCTTCTGTCCACAAATCTCAAGCACGGTTAACTCCACCCTGTCTTCTGGGCAAAAAGTAACTGGCATTAGGTACATAAATTTAAAGCTTAAGTAATTCTTACGTCAAGCTAAACCCAGAAATCACCCACTGGCGGGGGTTAATTTCTACTGCACATTACTAGGAAGAGGACTTTCTCCCTTAAGAAGTGTAAAGGTATTTCTTTTTTCAGTTTGTGTTTGTTTACCTGTTTGTATTTTTTAAATTTTACTAATAAGTAGTATTTCTTGCACACTACAGCCTGGGAAAAAGCAGTTCTATATGGTGAGCTTAAACCTGCCATGACACATGACCACATCACTGGTGTTTCTTCAGTCTGCTAATGAAATACTGTTTTAAATTCTCCAAAATAAGATGCTTTAGCTTATATTGTCTGAGTGACTTATTATTGTTATGGCCTCCTTTTCCCCACACTATCAGAAACACAAATATCTATAAGTAAAGTTGGCTTGAGTGGAAAGGAATGGTTGCTAGGTAGCCACTGTCATGATAGTGAAGGTACCAGTAACTTGCAGAGAGATGAGTCCCTCATAATTGCAAAAAAAAAAAAACAAAAAACATTTCACTCTCCTTGAAAATGAGCCTTTTTTTCTATATCGATGACAAGATCACCAGCTCAGCAGGAAGAAGTCCGCAGAAAAACACAAGGCTTTATTACATCTCCTCACAGAGACAAAGGTTTTCAGATGCTTCCTAGATGTGGGTGGGGAACATGGGAAGGAGCCCCTGCATTTCAATTATGATGAGATATAACAGTGAGTGACAAACAAGAGCTGCATCTAACTGTCAGTGATGCGTGATTATCAGTATAAACTGCTATACCATGAAAAAAAAAATCTCTAGAAACTGATTGCAGTTGCTTCAAGACAACAGAAGCAGCTTCAGTCTGTGGACCTCAAGCAAATCTCAGCTTTGAGGTTCTCATTTGGCTGTTTGGACAGCGATGGTTTTAAAGGACAGTGAGTTATCTGACTAGGAAAGATGAGAGGAAATGGCCTTGAGTCATGCCAGGGGAGGTTCAGTTTGGATATTAGGAAAAAATTGTTCTCTAAAACAGCAGGCTGGCATTGGAACAGGCTGCCCAGAGAGCTGGTGTCTCTGTCCCTGGAAACAGTCAAGAAACACATAAATGTGGCACCAAGGAAAATGAGTTAGTTGGTGATACTGGTCATAGGTGAACTTACAGGTCTTTTCCAACCTTAATGATTCTATGATTCTGTTAAATGAAACGCTGCTAACCAAGGCATGCCTCGACTTGAGCCTCCGGGCTCTTCAGTGTAAATGGGTAACAGTTCAATCACAGGTTGGCTGGAAATCCTCTCTCTCTTTAAAGATCACATTAGTCACACTAGGCTGGCAACCTGTGAAATCACTGCTGCCTATTTACTTTTGTCCTGCTCAATTCCTCCTTGGAGCAGGGGTTATTATCCCAGGTATCTCAAAACTACTCAGCTCATACTCTGAAAAGGGGGTTTGGTTCTGCTGATCGTTCTTAAAGAGAAATGAGCTACAGAAAAGATTAATTTATTTGCTCATATATGGACAGAATGTCTGCAACTAAACAAGGAACTGATACCTACCCAGGACTGGATCCACTAGTACAAGCTATTATTTCTATCTATTTACAGTTTATGAGCGCGTCACATTTTATGATATGTTTTTAAGAGACAGCTGCTTTTTTAAACATTTACTAACAAACAATAAGCCATAATTGCACTGTCAGGCAACTCCTTACTTTGAAATTTGCTATTGCATTTGGAGTATGAAATATTCAGTCAGATTTCAGCCTTGGAGAAGATAAAAGCTATATATTGATAGGAAGTGCAAGGACTCAGGATTCCCTGTGCAGTGTGCATTTTGTAAAGGTAAATACTATATAGTCCAAGGGCAAGATGTTGATTACTCAACAAGACGAATCTATCAAATATCTTCATTTTGCAGTAAATGTCTTAGGGTTGTGGGGCTTACAGCAGATCCAAGACTACGCTATATTAGGTGCTTTCTCAGGCTCTTAGGTCTGGTGGGTAAAAAAGGCTATATTTCAAGCAGAAACAGTTTTACACCACAGATTTGGGCTCCGTGTGTACCTCTGGATGTCTCAGAAACTGAAACTTGCTGTTTATCCTTCAAACTTTAGCAGATTATACAGTAAAATCTGAAGGCTTTATGGGAAGGAAAAAATGGATATTGGGATTCAGTTGTGCCTTGAAAGGTTTACTCTAAAACACATTTGATTTTCTTCCTTTCTTTCAGTATTATGCTGGCAACAAACCTCGGTCCTGACCATAAAAAAAAGCCATTATGCTCACTCAGCCTGTGGATTCTTAGAAGACAGCAATCCTGACAATTACTTCTGAGACAGCTCTATGAACAAAAATGTCTAAACCCCTCTGTCCTGAATGCCTAATTGACCTGAAGTTAAGGAACTGCTGAGACAGTGGTTGATGAAGTACATGGATGGACTGGCTGAGAACCCAGCACTGCTGGTAACAAAACCATCTCCATGAAGGAAAAACAGGTTCCAGAGGGGAACAGTGGTAGCCTGAAAATCAACTCTGGAATACCTTGAGGCAGATTTGGGGTGGAGCCTTGAATTCTCAGGAGTTTTAACAGGGTTCTCATGGACTCACTAAGAGGTTGGTCCACCCCCATCAGTGGAATACAAAGGAATGGTGGACGCTCCAGAAAGGATAGGTTGCTGCCAGGCAGGTCATGGATCAGAGACACCCATACACTGCAGCCAATGCCTGTGGACTTGTTGCATACTCCAATTATCAGAATGCCCAAGAAATGTCTCAGGCATCACTATATACATCTCCCTGTGTCACAGCAAGTAGATTTCTGGAGAGCACATGTGAATGAAAAGAAAGCAAAAGCCCTGCATTTTCCTTTTTGTACAAAGAGAAATCTTAACGACTTGCAGGACTCAGCTGGGCAGGGATATCCATGTCTTTCCTGCCTCAGCACTTAATTCATATCATGACTGATATGTGTTTTTCTTACTTGAAAGAAGGGAAAACAAAAAGCACAAAACAATAATACATTCACACAAAGCAGACTGAAAAGCTTCTTCAAAAGGCCAGGCACCAACAGTGCCTAGTGACAGTTATGGGGAAGATTAGGTTGCACATGCTTGCACAGCTAGCAAGGATAGGCAAATGTAGAGTTTTGAGGTTGATGCAGCTTGCATAATGCTAGCAAAAATTTTAGACAATAACCATTCAGAAACAGCTGAAAAGGTGCATATTTGAGGTGGGCAGAGGTCATTGTTTGCTTGTAAATATTCCAGGTTGATTGGCACATAAAGAGTTAATAAAGTTATCATTCAGTTAGCCTAGTGGCTTTATCAGCTTTAAACTGAACTTTAGTTAAGACAATGGTTAACCACTTATCTCACTACAAAGTGTGAGGTGTGGCCTCATGAGCAGTTATTTTCACTGGAAGTAGTATCTAGAGCAAATACATTGATTGCACATCTCTAGCAGACGACTCAACAAACAGGGTTAGGACTCTCGCTCTGGCCATGCCACAAAAAGGAGGAGAACTTGGAGCCCTCCAAGTGGCATGCTGAGCCACGTGCCAGTCCAACATATGACTTAACGGCAAGGTAACCTGGTTTATCAATGTCATTGATCTCCAGTACAGCATTAGAGCAGTAATTCAGAGAATACAGTTTTCAAGACACTGTAATGCTCTCATAAACTGTGCTCACAACATGACTAAGAAGAGCTAAATAAGCACTATTCATGTTATATGGCAGGTGAACATAAATAGGAACGGAAGGGAGATATGCAACACAACACTTCAGGGTCAGAGCTGGGACTGAAGAAGAAATTGGCTCCCACCTTGCTGCTTGCCATTTGCAGTGCTATAACACGATAGAAAGTATAGCAATAATAGTAGAGTGGTAAAGTCTTGAGCTACAGCAAATGAGGACAAGTACAAACACAACAGCACTGGAAGGAAAAAAAAAGCTGCTTACCTTCAGTAGGCCTCAGTTAAATAAGGATCTCCAGCAAAATACTGCTGCCGCCACTGCCAACCCTTAAATGAGGTCTGGGAAGGGGTGGATCCTGTCCCTATATCTTCTGGTCTCAGGTGCACTGCATGCACCTGAGCTCCTCTTGGTTAGCACCTGGTTCCCACCAGGTGCCCAATCACTGCTTCAGGCTATGACTTAACGTTTCTGCTACACCATTCTTATCTTCACAGGACTACCCTTTGCTATCTGTCTTTTGTTTTAGGCTTCAGATAAAGGAGACAAGATACAAATGGGAACAGACAAAGGGACCCCTTGGTGTCACTCGCAGTGTCACCGCCATCAGCAGTGAAGGCAGGTGGGCCATCTACCATTCCCTGCCTGCTGTGGCTGTGTGTTTTGGCCCACGTAGTAGGGAGAAGCTGGGGACCTGGAGGACACTTACACCATTGGGCATGTTATGCATGCTCTGCTGTCCTGGTGTCTTTATGTGATACATGGGAAAATTCACACTTCTGATATTGCAAAAACTGACTGAAACATCTTGCAGTGGGATGCCAGCCTTTTCTCCCTTGTTCTCACATTCCCAGTAGATGAATCTCATTTCCAGAGCTCTGTGATGTATGATATGAGTGTCTGAGGAAAGCGCAAGCAGATGCTGATAGCTGAGGATACCACATGTAGCAACTTCATGGTTTTCTCATGGGTAAGAGGAGGCACGGTTTCTGGCGAGATCCGCTCTTGCACATTGTGCTGAGCGCCTGCAAGCGGCGATGGCCCAGCTGCTGAGGCACAGCCCCTCTTTTCTGTCATGCACCCGCTCAGTGTGAAGCAGTGGGTTACATCATGACATCTGTCCAACTCTCTCCACCTAACCACGTATTTTGAAGGAGGCATCCTCTTGATCAAACAGAGCCTCCTTGGATTACTGTTGATCTGCGTGTGTTTCATCTGAATGCGATTGATGCTGTCTGACACAGAGAGATCAAACTTCTCTCAGGGTTGTACAAAGCAAAAAGCATTGTATAATTTGGCAGCAGCCTGAGTGTCAAATGGCACATTTTATAGTGACTTTTTAGCCATGCTGAGTCCTTGCTGAATGGAATCATACGTGATTGATTCTAGCCACACTCCCAGCAGTCCCTGTAGCTGAGGTATGGAGATTTCTGCCTAAGAAACAGCATATATAATGGATATTTGACTGTTTAGTTTTCGGAAGCAATTATAAAATGTAACAGTGATGTTTGCCTGTGCTTACTAATGGATGACTAAATAAAGCTGAATAACTTCTGTGAGTCTGGGTAGGAAGAACCATAGAAAAATAGCGCTGTTAGTTAGGACAAAAAAATTAGTCTGCAGTCATCACAACATCAATGATTCCTAAAGCTAAAATCTGAAGCTGCTAAAATCAATGCACACTCTCTTTTAGGAGTGTATATAACTGAAATCTTTGTTGTTTTTTCTTTCCCTGCTTCCATCATAACTCTGGGAAATGCACTAAGGTAGTGAAACTTTCAATCAAAACAGGATGTCTGTGAACATCACAGACACGTTCCTCAGCAGCTGGACTCAGAGCAAGAAACTCAATTCTCAACAGAGAAGAGTGATTATCAGAGAATAATAAAGGGTTATAAGTACAGATTTTCGTGATGAAATCCCTCCAACACGAAACTCTGTGATAGACAATCTTGGGCACTAGAAATTCATGGAATTTGAGATTAACAAACCTTCCACAAATGTTGAGCAAGGAAGGTCGCGATCCTGCAGTTATAAAATTTGTTGATTTTCTTGCAGAAAACATGCGTATCTCATTTTAAAATTGAGGCAGCCAGTAGTGACTGGTGGTGACAAAACATGGAGAGCTCTGAGGGAGTGCCTGCCAAATACATTTTTTCCCATTGATGCTATCACTTTGAAATAAATGATAGTTAAAAAAAATCACAGGTTTTGAAGAACTGAGTTGCTGGGAGATGCTTAAATTACAAATTGGAAAGAAAAAAAAAAAGCCTTAGCAGCTGAAGGATAGAGGAGTTCCCTGCCCCCGGAATACTAATTTAACATTATTATGTGTGAAGTGTGAAGGTCGTCAGCTTAAGAGAAGTCAATGAGCAAGTGGAGCAGGCAAGTTTTGCCTTCCAACAGTAGGGAAACTCTAAACAGGCAGTAAGTGATTATGAAAGCGTTTCATGCACTCCAAAATCTGAACATGTAATAAACCAAATGCATGAAAACGGCTTCTGTACTTTCAATATTAGTGCTACACTCTTAGATATGAATGTGGAAATGAGTCATCATACTTGAGCATGTTTCTCCCTCTTAAAGCAATTTACATACATTGATAAAAGAAGCCTATTTTTATTAGCAGAAAGGCGTGTAAGTTCTTTTTAACATAGCTGGCACTTCCAGGCTGCAGGTGGCCGTGCCCAGTGGCCTCACAGGGGCTGCAGCTACTGGCAACTTTGCCTTGGCTTCCCTGTGCCCTTCCCTGTGGCATCTCTGTTATGCAACAGCATGGTGACAGTGTTAGTTCTTAGATCTGTTTAAGCTGTCAGACCTTCAAGCAGTGCTGTTTGGTGGTACAGCCTTCTTAATAAAGGTTCAGTGCAGCTGCATGGCTAAGGAATGCCATTTGTCCACTTTTCTGCAGTAGCAACTTCAGCGGAATACAGTGCCTTAAGAATAAGTGCTGCACAGTGTGTAAATGGGACATCATGCTCCTCCTGAAGTTAGCTGTCATTACTAGTTCCTTCTTTGCCTTGAAACTTTGTAAAGAGGCAGGTGGAGATTGTCTAGGATATTCTGTCACATTTTGGACAGTATGTATATGCATATAGGCTTCCCCATGACTTCGGTAGCAATTCCAGCACTGAATTGCCGTGACTAAGTTCATACCCTGTCACCTAACATCTACTGTGCTAACGCTTGGAAATCTGCCCCTGGTTACAGTGTGGCTTTTACTGTTTTATCTTTTTCTTTGACATTCCCTAGAGAGAATTATATCCTAGGGAAACTGCTGCATAGCATGGAGTACAATAGGCTGAATACAATCCTTTCATAGAACAAGAGGGTCCACTCTGCTGTCCCTGGCAAACCTCTCAGGAAACTGTACTTAGATGCACGCAAGGAAGTGGCTTTCCAGAACTGTTCAGCATCAGCAAGGTCAGTTTTTCAAACAAGTTCACCACTTGCATTTCTTTTGAAAAATGAGGACCTAACAAAAATCATAACTGGAACTACATGTCGAGGGCTCTGCGGAGAATTGCCCACAGAGTATTGAAACAAGAGGTGAGCTCATCTGAAAGCTCAACTCCAGATGTGGGGCTGAATGCTTGAAAATTTAACCCGGATCTCCTTTGAAAATCTGGTTCTGTGTTGGAACATCTGTCACTGAAATGGTAATCAGACTATTATTTATGTACAATTTTACCACTTACATATTCTAATTAGTCTTGACTCTTTCAAGCAACTTTGAGAGTGTATTTTCTTCAGGCGCAATGGATGCATTTCCAAAGGCAAACCCAGATCAGACTTCAGGCTTCCATCTTTCCCATGGACTTCTGCAAACCAACAAGGGGATATTGCTGGGCACCCTCTGGTTTGCTGATAAGGCATGTGGAAGTGAGAAGGCCATGTGGGATGTCTTGGTGTTTTCCCTACTCCATCCATGCCAAATCCCGACCCCGTGGGGATCAGTGGCAGAGCTGTGCCAAAGCCCACCAGGGACATTCCCAGCTTCCTCAGGCTCTCTCATGGAAAGAGATTGATTCTTGCTTGGTGCTGAGGATGAGTGTCTGCAGGAGGAGTAGGAGAGATTAACCTCATTTACTCCTCCCTGATGAGTTTTTGTGGATCTCTCCCATCCCCACATGTGTCAGCAAGCAGAATATCAGGCAGCAAAGAGAATAAACTGTTTCCTGGAAACTCCTCCCTGTGCATTTCTCTGTATGGGCTTTATATCCTAGAGGCAATCTGGGCCCTTTGTTGGCAACAAATGAGGAAAGTCATCACATCACCTTCCTGAGATATCTGATAGAAACCACGGGCAGGGCTGCCTTTTTTGGAATGGTCTATAAACCACTGACAAACCCAAATGCTTTTGGCTGTGTGAAGAAGATTTGCAAACAACGTGTTTGTTTGTATAGTTGATGATCTCCTTTGTTTGCAAAGAAACAAAATTTGCATAAACGATTCACTTGTTAAATGCACAACTTTATCCAAAAATGGTGTACGAATTCCATCACAGCAGGGGATGGGGACATATGGCACAACTTCCATTACTGGCCAGGTCGGACATGGAGATATCCAATTCTCAGAGGCCAGCTGGTGGGTTCTGAGCTGACAGTTCATAAATAGAGGCTTTTTATTTATAAATTGAAAAGAATATTATATCTGGAAGTCACTGAAATATAAACATTAGACACACTAATGCCATTTTTACAGTCACTTTTAACCACACTTTAGAACAAATGATGGATGACTTGCTTCTGCCTAGCTATAAAACAAAAACAAAATGTGAACATATGCCAGTTCTATATGCTTATTGCCCTACTCAGTCAGTGTATTAGCTTCTTCAAATGTGCAATTTCATTGATTTTAATGCTTCTGTCATAGTTTATGTTCAAACCAACATCAAAATTCCCATCAGTATAAATTTCTTTCTTGTGTTCACATGTATTTACCTACATCTGATAACCAGCCAGGTGCCCAAATCTTTCTCTCAACACCAGTGTGAGGCCCCGTTGCCTTCAGTAGGGCACTGTGCCACGGCATCAACATCTCCTGCAAATGGGTGTCCAGAGAGCATTTGTGAGAGATGATAACCCAGATTGTTGCCAGCTCCATTATTGATGGCTATTGCCCTGATATAGGCATGGTGCCAGTCCTTGCTCCAGAAGCTGTTTCCCTGTTTTAAATGAAGTCTTCACCATATCTCCTCCCTGATTTGAGCCTGAAATCTTAGCTTACTCTGTGCACCTCTGAGTTGTGAATGGGCTAGAACTTCTTAGAAACAGGTTTTTCTGTGTGTTTCTTCAGCTACCAATGGAAGAAAAAAAGTTAAAATAACAATATACTTGTGTAATGCAGCAGAAGACAATGGAAGACAATAATGAAACGAAGCTCTGCATGAGGGGGTACAAAAGAAAAAGGAATTTGTAGACAGCCTTCAAAATGTGTTAACAGTGAAAAGCTCATTAATTTCAAGTTATCACAGGTCCAAATAGCTGAAAGCTAATATTCATATTTATACTGCTTTCTCTGAAGTGGTAATATTATTCCTTGATGGCTATTGTTAATAAACAAACAAAGTCTGGTATTAGTTATGCAATCAGTGTGCGGCTGCTTCAGAAACCAAAGCCTCCCAGGTACATTACATGCAGTAAAAAGGACCTAGGGCATTTTTCTTTTGTGGAAGGAAACCCTAACATCCCTGTTTTAGTTTTGTCATACATGACCTGCCACTTGCCTGACATTTCTACTTGAGCGGCATTTACTGGGTAGTCAGAATAACATGACTTGGTCCGCTAAGCTGACAGACTGTCAGAAAATACTGGAAAACCAATGCCATTTGATAGGGTTTTATGGAGAGACCTGATCAACACAGGTGCAGAGGCTGAAGAAATATTCTGAAGTTAATGAGACAGTCTAAGATAAAGGAGATACAATTCAAGTGCATTTTACGGGAGGAAACACAAAGGTTGCTGGATGCTTAGAAGGTTTCCCTAACACAAGCAAATCTTGTGCGAACACAACTTTTTCATGAATTATAACATTTCTATAAATGTCAGCCTCTTGTTATTGATGTGCAATTCAGAGTACAAATGGTATGAAGCTGAAGGCACGAGGAAAGCCGTCAGTACAAAGTACAGTGCAGATCAGCACAGAGAAGCCAGGCTGAAAATCTGGTGCTGGTGAACATGTGAGGCAGATCTACCATCTCAGCAAAACCTCGGAAGTTCAGTGCAGTAGGAAAAGATGCAGTAGACTGAGGGAGTAGCGATACAATGATGAAGCACAAAGATGATGCAACCAGCAGACTTGGAGGCAAGACTCCATGCGGGCAGACACATATTGATCACAAAAAAAAAAAAATATCTGTGCTTGCTCTGAATGCAGACTTGGAGACAATTAAAATAGAACAAGAGCTCAGGCACTACATTCTTTGAGGAAAAGAGAGAGCCAAAAAAGGAGTATATCGGAGAGGAAAAGGAGAACAAAAAGAGAACACTTGCAAGGAAAGATATAGATGATACTGGAGTTGGCCGACAACTTTTCAGTCAAACATTTTTTTTAAAAATGTATTTTTCTAATTATGTTATATATTACCCTGTGCACATTTTCCTAGAAAAGTTTATTTTAAAAGCACTTCCTTAATTAAAAACATGCTCTGTCTTCTCCCAGCCAAAATGAAACACATTTTTTAGCAACTAATTATTCCTTTGAGGTTGAGTGAGTAGGAATAGGGAAAGTCCGTGAGGAGCATGGCATGAGAGAAAATACCTTTGTTGAAATTTTTCCTGCATTGTTGATTCTCCGTGGTCAAACATAATCGAAAATTAAGAGAAATCTTTTCCTCACTGAAGAAAGCAAAAGCTATTTATAAATTTCAAGCTCTTTTAATATTTAAGAATTGTTTTTAAGCCAAAAAAAAAGTGACTGAAGCTTCTCAAAGGCAGCATTTGTTTTGTGTCAATCACACGGGTGAAGACAGACCATACACTTTCCCTGCTACGCATCTTTTGTGAGGTATCTTTTTTGTATCTTTTGTGAGGTGGGTACGAACAATTTTATATCCATTTTTCTTAAGTCTAAGTGCACAGACTAGAGGATAACCAGAGGAGAGAGAATCAGATTGATAGTATTTCACATTCATCCTTCTCATTTGTGTTAGTAAACCAGTAATGGCGTGTATGTGCTATTGCTAAAACTGTGTAATGGCAGAAAAATTTCTGTTTGACTGGTAACGGAGAACACCACAATAACTTATTTATCTGCTCTGTGCACAAGTGAAAAGCAAAGCATAGCTATCTGAAGCCGTAAATGGTTCTCAGACTTCAGCAAATTTGACACTCTGTTAAGGTGCTTCAGTACCTCTTGCTGCTCAACAGCTACACAAATAGCCTAAATGCAAACATGTTACATAATCAGGTATCTGTGTACTCAGAGATATCAGAGCCTACAAATATATGCTTTGATAAAGGAGGGTTCATGGTCCAGATATTCATTCTTATAGAAGTGCATTAAATTCAGTTGGAAATGAAGAAATAAGCATGTGACCATGGCAGCAAATCGACACAAACAAACGTGGCCTTGAATATACAAAGATGTGTGGACGTGCATGTCTTCCAAAACAGGTCTCTGCTTGTGCTTCAAAAAGGGAACAGCCCCCAGAGGGCAAGGAAGAGATATCCAAAGACTCGCAAACAGCTTTTAACACTGGCAAAATCTTCTGGCTGATGGAGAAGCACAGCAGAAATGACGAGGCCACGCATATGCTAGAGGAAAACAAAAATGATTCCTTAGGAACGGATGGAAATTTCAGCAGGAGACTGGTACTGAGAGCCAGAGAGCAACTTGTGCTGTGTTTCAAAGCTCTCCTTACGACACTATCTGATCAATTAGGGGCAAGACAGTCTTTATTAATCATTTGTTATCTTCAGCTGATACTTAAAGAGAAATGGAGGCCTACAGTGTATTGCTCTTCGAACAAATAAATGTTCATACCAGCAGAAATGCACATGAATTTCCGCGCATCCTTAGATATCAATATTATTCACATTAGATTATTAAAGTGTCTCCTACAGATAAGCAGACAGAATATTAAAAGATTGCAAGCTAAATACAAATATGAATGAAGACGGTAACTGCATACGAGGTGAGTCTTTTTAGAAGTGCTGTGGATCAAGGGCATTCTATTGATGGTTAAGAATCACAGAGATTGCAAGAGAAACAGAAGAGCTATTCATGTTGTAGCCGCTCGCACACACAACATTGCAGCCATCATCTTGATGGAGGAAGTTCTGTCGTTCCTGAATAACATGGCTGCAGTACAGACAGCCTTTACCCAAAAGCAGTACATCAGAAAATGGCCACTAACAATGTAATCTGAAATAACTATTTCTCCAGCACCAACTAGCATGTGACTGCTAGCTTAAGCAGTTTCTGTTTTCCAGTTCCTCATATAGAAATCTATTGATTATCCCTTTCCCAGGCTGGTTTACTGAACAACATAAAATAAGCACAAATATCTTTTTTTTTTATACTTCCACACACATAGACAAGAAATTTTTCTCGGTTCATTGTAACTCATATTTCTTCTCTCTTAAATAGCAGTGAGCTGAAGAGAACAAGAAAGTGTGTTTTTTCCTTGTTTCTGCTTGGCTTTTCTCTGGACCCAGTAAATCCATTTAATCCTTTTCTGGGCTCAAAGGCTTCTTTGGCTTTTTTATCCAGGCTTCTGGCTCCAAGACATTTAGCCTCAGGGCCCTGGCTGAGGGTTTTCCACGTTATATGACCCTTGGCTTCCTGTTCTTTGCAGCAAAAGGCATCCCAATTCCAGGGGAGTGCTGCCAGCTTGCACAGTGAGCCCAGCAGGAGCTGCACTGAGGAAAGGGCTGGGTCAGACACCTCCAGTCTGCTGCTCCTGGGACTGCCCACGTGGTATTCAAGGGTCAGGGGTTCTGGCAAGGCCCTGAGCATCTGTGGTTCTCAGATGACAAAGTAATGTGCATGCATAGGTGGATAAAAGGCACTGCTGTTTCTCTGCTTGTTCAAGGCTACTTCTACTGTCCATAGTGCGAGTGAGGAAAATCTTCTCTGATCCAACTGCTAGAGCCCTTCTAATATTTTATTATTAATACTATTTTTATTTTTGTGATTCACACCAATTTTATCTTTTGAAATTTAAGTTTGAATGACGAACAGAGAATAGAAAGCATTTTATTTAAATTTAATAATTCCCCAAAGATACAGTTTTATAAGTTAGTAGCCTAAGGATAAATCTGACAGCGGCAAGCCTTGCTGATGTGTATACAAGTTGATCTAATCAGCCTGTGGCATTAGATGAGTTGTAATGGAAAGAAAGAATCAATGTTAAATAGATTCTACATTAATATACATTATCTTGTCTAAATATTTATTTTTCATAAAGTATTTGTGATACTATTGGGAAAATTTTAGTTACAGAAGATCAAATACGCTGGAGTCTGAAGTACTCTGTTAATGTACAAATTGAGGGCTTGATCCTGGAGGACTGAATCTTGCTAGTTTCACTGGGGATAATTCCTATGCATATGAAATGTGTGAGAAAGTACAAGGTTTTAATACTCCATTGTGAGATACAGGCATCTTTTATTTCCTGATCAGTTTCTGTAAAATTACAGGACCACACATGTATGGAACAGCTATTTCAATGTAAATAATTTTTACATTCATCTGTTTTATTTTCTGAAGTACATATGTGTTTTGGATTTGCCCAATGACTACATATCCATTCAAATGCATAATAAACAGCCAACTGTCCATTCTATTTACATTTTTGATACTGTGCAAAAAGCCTTTCAGCTGGCTGATTTTACTAGACAGCATTATTTTGAAAGCGCTTTGTTGGATTCTGGCGTGGTACACGGAAATATTCCTGGTAGAAATAATCTCTTCAGTGAACTCCACTGCTGCTGTCAAACTGGCTAGTGGAGGGTGAGCCAAACTGCAGCACCAGGTGTGAAGGAGGTACAGAGAAAACAAGGCCTTGCCTTTCTGCTTTCCTTCCCAAAGTGATATTCTATACCACAGGTCACAGAAGCTGCTCATATCTCTGAATACACAGGATGATGGTGTCCCCTTGCCCAGGCTCTGCGTCCCAAAATATCCATTTATACTGGTGGTAGGTGATGGCAGTTCAGTGCAGCTTCGATGCAGCAAGGTCTAGTTGTAAGACAAAGGAGCTGAAAGCAGCCAGTCAAGTAGATGGGCATGCCTGAAGTAAGAAGAAATATGCATTATATAGTCTTGTTTAGTGAGCCTACCTCAGGCGTAGTGTTTACAATGACTATTTCTCATAAGGCAGCTATTTCCACTTCTGTTCTTATTACAAGTTGACAAGAACTTCATTATTAGCTTCCCTAAGAGGAGCTAGCTTTATGTAACATTTAGCTTCATCTCAAATCAGTCTGTGTCTTCTCAGATGAAAAACATAGCTTTTTTAGCCAAATTCCTGACTTAGAACTAGTTGGAATATTTCTGAAAAAATAGAATAAAAATGTAATGTTCACACAGCAGTAGCCTCTGGGTCTATATAAAATTGCATTAGGATAAATTCTGAAAATATAATTAAGACGATGTTTACCATCTGACCTCAAATTCAGCTTTATATGACTCTCTGTTGGAGGATGGAGTTACAAGACTCTGGGTGAATGAACAGTCCTGGCTAATAACACTCTGCTAACTATGCAGCAGCAGGAAGAGGGCAGCATCCTTTGGTATTTTCATTGATGAAGGTGTTGCCTACAGTCAAATGACATTTTACATGTCTTTAAACTTGCTATTAACTCTGATTAGTTCTTATAGATCTAATACTAATTGGATTGGATAACAATCTTTTTTTTTTTGTAATAAAGATTTTAAAAGTCTCTATGATTTTTTAAAAATCTTTATATGTGTTTTACTAATTTACCACTGTCAGCAATTAGGGTCATATGCAAAGACATGATGTAAACAATTAATCATAAAATTCTATTAATCTATTATTCATTCACTTAAGTGAAGCTTTAGTGTAACAACTTCTTTTGTTATGTTTATGGGAGGGGATCTTTCTTGGGTCCTATTGAAAACAGTGAAAAATATTTGAAGGACTCCCTATACAAAAATTTCAGACATGCCGCACTACCTCTTGGTTCTGCTACTGGGGAAAGGGAGTGCGTGCAATAGCCAAAGTAAGCAATTCATTTCATATCCTCTTCTACAAGGAGTAAGATTGTGTCAGCCCTTTTTGAGAAGCCCTTTTGAAATCCTGCACAATATTACACAGATGTTGTTTCCATACTTAATTCTTGTAAGCAGCAGGGAACTTAAAGAATTAAGAAAAAAGTTCTTAATATGTTTTCCAAATTCTATACTAATTCTTTTTTGTCTAAAGCCCTACTCAGAGGAAAATTCTTTGGTAGATATTTGAATATGCAAATCAGATGTTAAACTTAAGTAAATTGCACAAATATACTTTCACTCAACTTAAATACAGTACCTACAGAAAGGACAAATCAGTGTGACAACAAAAGGGGAACAGATATGGCTTAATATGGTTGCCTACCATTGCAGTGCCTTAAACTTGAGTGCTGGTCATCATGTTTTCTTTGAGTGTGAGACAAGTGCACGATGAGTCCATCTATCTGAAAGTGAGCAGTAGCTCAGCTCTGTACCTGTGGAAAATCCCTTTGTTCTTCTCAAAGCAAAGGCAAAGTGACCTTTATTAATGGCCACTGCATTTCCTCAGCAGACACGTGCATGAATGAGCTGACACATCTGTTGGATGAAATCTCAAAAATAACCAGTGTCTATTCCTGTCATTTGCATGTGAAGAACCAGTCAGCATGTTGCCTGCAGGTCTGTGCCGGGCTTCCTACACGGACCTCTGATTGAGGGAAACCAGTGCCACTGCCTCTACAGACTGAGCTGTGTCCCAGTTCAAGTCCCACCTCACCAAGGCTGAATTTGCAGCAGAGTTGCACGAAAGAAAGAAAAAAGAAACAATCAATCATATTTTCAGCATGAATGTTACTTGCCTGCTTCTGGCTATTCTCTCCTGCTAACACAGCCTTGCTGGCAACTGCTGAGTTACTCTTTGTAGTTTCACCCCCATAAAAATGTTATCAAGATGGAGTTTTGGCTGCAGTCTCTCACAATACCTCCTTCAGCTCCTGGGATGTGGGAGAAAAAAAAAACACCCAAGCAAACATTAGAAAACCAGGAAGTGCTCAGTTAAGATCTCCCCACAAAACCACAGGGTAACTGAGAGGGCTTGGTGCTGCTCAGGTTGGTTTCTCCTCCTAGCTGCAGACATGTTCTGATATACGCTCAGTGAGCGCTCGGATCTTTGGGGAGAGCTGGCATGGGCGGTGACCTTCTGGCAATAAGGCTGAAAGCTGGTGTAGGCCACGCTCTGACTGCAGCCAGCAGTGAGCGGGGCAGGAATGGGGCACAGCCTAACCCAGAAGTTAATGCATTGCTTTTTATGGGGATAGCACAAAGGGAAAAGAACTGAACAAGCTGGTTGGCGACGGTTTTGGATCCAGCAATTGTTAGCTCTATTCTAGCAGGTGAAAGCCTGAGGGTGTTTGGGTGGAAAAAGTCCCATTTGTGAGGTCTTGCTCTGTTTGTCCTTGATCCAAGCTTGTGTGAAGTTCATAGGAGAAACTGTCTTGATATTTCCTTTTCTTCTGCAGCCTGATTAGGGATAGGGTAATAGACACCGAATGGAGAAATGTATATCAAATGCCATCAGGAAATGGCCTGGAAGTATCTTTAAAAGGACGTGCTGCTGTTCAGTTACTTGCCTGCTTTTTTTCTTGACACAAGGCAAAGGTAAAACCATGGCAATCCAAGAACATTATGAGGAGCTTTGGGCACACACATGCTATCCCACAGAGCCCAGCTGGAGATAGAGGGGGAGGCCAGGGGCCTTTGCCAGGTCTCCAGGTAGGTGAGCAGGGAGGACCAAGGGAGAATGAGCTCTCCGTCTCCTGGTGAGTCACTGCTGTTGGAATGATTTCAGATCTGGTCTACAAAAGCCAGTTCTATGGCTAGACCCAAGGTAGTCGTAGAATCATGGAATCATTAACGTTAGAAAAACCAATAAGATCACCTATCCCAATCATCTCACTCATGCCTGTGAATGCTCCAGACCATGTCACTCAGTGCCATATCTACATGGTTACCAAACACCTCCAGAGACACTGATTCCACCAGCTCCCTGGACAGCCTGTTCCAATGCCTCATCACTGTTTCAGAGAAGAAATTTTTTCTAATATACAACCTGAACCTCTCCTGGTTCAACTTGAGGCCATTACCTCTCATCCTATCACTTTTACCTGGGAGAAGAGGCTGATTCCCACCACAGCCTCCCTTCTGATAGTTGTAGAGAGCAATAACGGCTCCCCTGATCTTCCCCTACTCCAGCGCGAACCAACCAGTTCAGTTAGCTACTCCCCATAAGGTGTGCACTCCAGATCCTTCACATCTCCATTGCATTTCACCAAACACACTCCAGTAAGTCAATGTCTTTCTTGTATTGAGTGGAACAAAACTGAGCGCAGTCACATCATGGTACTGCAGGCTAGGCAAATAGAGGGAAAGATAAACGGTCCATCCTGTGCCTGCTGCAGAGGGGTGACAGTGAAGCAGTATAAATATGTGGAAATGTCTGAGTCCAACGCCAGTAATGCTGGAAAGGTTCAGACAAGCCATTCCTCAAGTGAAGGCAAAAGAACGTGCAGATTAGCAACTGGAAGAAGAGCAAGTGAAAAATGTTCTCCCTGGCAGGCACAACTGTAGTGTAAACACTGACCTCCCACAGGAAGAAAAAAAAAAAAAGAATGTGGTATGTTCTACTATCTGAAAAAGCATGTATTCTGGTCCTCAGCAATGGTTACATCATTCAGCACTTCACGTATTTCTGCAGTTTTGCAGTCTCTCATAACCATATCTCTACTGATTGCTCGTGGGGAAAAAAAAAAAACAGATACACTTTCCCTGGGGTATGATCTTGCTTCTCAAAGGTGCTTTGCCATAGACTGTAGGAGGAACAGGAGTTACCCATTTGGTTTACCTTCATCCATTTTAAAATAAAAAACATTGTGGCTTTTTGCACTTTGCGAATGCAAAAACCTAATCTTTTTTTTTCTTTCTTTTTTTTCCAATATTATGGAAGAAAACTTATTCTGCATTTAAGACAATGAAAAGTAAGTCTCTACTCTAAGATATTAATTTCTATTGTAATAATGTGAACAATAGTGAAAAGGTATGTAAATCTATATTTGAATTCCCTTATCAATTGCCATATAAATAGAGAAACTTCAGAGAAGTCCAGCTGTGTTATTTTGGAGAAAAATAGCAGTAAGTAATAAGAAAATCAAGTCTGATGGAGTCTGTTTACCATCTTTGTTTACTCCAACAGCAACACATGAGTCATATTCATACTGATTATTACACTTCTTGCATTGATCAGTCCGTCTTACTTTAAAATTTCTTGGAAAATGTACTAAAAGCATAGCTTTAGTTCCAATACTGTGATACAAGAACAGCTGAAAATTTTAAACTGTGCTCATTGTCACAGATATTTGTATCTCAGGCTGAAAAGCTAATGCTAATTTATTCTTTTTTCCACAGAACGAACTCCACGACCTCAAATTATTTTTCTTTGTAGCTCCTCTTCCTTTAAAAATGCATTTGAAAACCAAGAAATGTCACACGCCCACATGCTTCAGGTCTGCTCCATGTCTCAACCAAGTAGCTTAGACTGTAATGGCAGTACAGAATGGAGGGTGCTCAGGAACCAGGAGCTGTTACAACACTGCGAGAGAGGGCCATCACCATGGAAGCTCACTAATCTTACTGACTTAACTGGGGCCAGCATCAGGGTGTGAATGAGAAGCCCAGGAACCTGGGTCACAGGGCACCGTGAGTTCAGAAGTTCTTCAGGGGTTGCTGTTCCAGAACTGAGTAGGGTGCCACTGGAAGTTAGTGCTTTGGAATGTGGTAACTTGGAATCATGGGTTCAAGAATGATTTTCTGCGTGTGAATACAAATACCTACTTGATTTGCAACAGTGTTCGCTATGTTCATTTAAAGTGAATGAAGAAGAGACATGATATTTTGCACTGAAAACGTCCTACTCATACACAAAAATGTAGGTTAGGTCTTCATAATAATTACAAATACTAGGATGAAAAATAAAGAAAAGGGTCATGTTATTTTTAAAAAAAATTTGCCATAAAAAGTTATTATTTGTAGATCCACAGAAATTTGTATTGATATTTGTTTCTGAAGAGACAACAACTTCTGTACAACTTGCAACACAGCATAATGACCTCTACTTCAGAAACCTCAACAGCTGTGGATCAGACTCTCTCACCAGGGAAGATGGATTCTCATTGTAACAGACCGTGTGGTCTCTTCAGAGAGGCAAAAAATTATTGATACAGAGTATGGGATATAACTTCATTGTAGCCGGATTTTGCTGCAGTTGAGAAAGACTGTGTAGGTCACTAAGAAACAGGCAATCCAATTTATACAGCTTATTAGTTTATAACTAGAGTCTAATGTATATAAAGCCAGGTTTTCATATGAGTTAGGCTTTTTCTTTCATGTGATTACATTCATGAAAATATTTAGTCTGAAATATATATATATAGGGATATCTAATATTTTAGGAATCTTTTGGATCATCTCACATGATCTTGGCTGTTTGCAGCTGAGCTGAAATTGCCAGAAAGCTGTCTGAGCTTGATGTGGCTTGGAAAGAAACTGACCCATTACTAAAGTCAGCAATCCAGAGACAGATAAATTTTTTTCCCTGCTCTATGATTTTCCTTCGACAAAATAGGAATTGGGAAGCCATGCAAAAGTTAAAGCTTAAGAAAAAAATAAAAGCAAAGGAATAGGCATTGAACGCCCATCCTTCAAATCGTGCTCACTATCAGAAGATTAAAACATTCTATAGACTACTATGCTTAAGATGTGTATACATAAAGATGTGCAGTGACTACATAAAAAAGAAAAACCTTCCATAAAAAAATATATTTTTTTCTTAAAGTTTATAACAATTTTCTGTGAGGACATGCATCTCTGCCTGCTCTCTGTTCTGTTTTTTTCCCCAGTAAATACATTTATGAGTTATAAAACTATTAGTCTATACAGGCAGAGAATCTAGTCTGTTTCTGGTAGAACTGCCACATGGATGGTATGTCTCAGTTACACAGTAAATCCACTTGATGGAACAGTAATTGCTTACACAATTTAGGAAATTTGATTTATGTATTTCATGGTATATTAAGATAGTGAATGCAGCTGTGCAACTCTTCCTCTTAAAGTGGAATCTTCCATCATATGAAATCTGCCTGCTCTTTTCTGGACTTGCTGTTATCCAAACGTAAGCTGTCATTACCAAGGATTTTATGTCATTCAGGTCCCACGTGAGCAAATCTTGGCCCAAATTGTTTTTGTATTTTATATTTATGGTTTTACTTTGAAAGCCACGAGAATCTGGAACTACATGGTTTCATGGCTCTAGCTTGTCAGGCAAAGAAAACTGATGCTAGAGATTGCTACATGGAACTGGGAAACTTGATGCTTATCTAAGGATTCTCCAACCAACTGCAGAGAAGGAGGAACAGATCCTTTGCAATGCTATCAGCGGATAGCATTGCACCATCAGTGGTACGGTACCTTCTCTCAACAGTGAGAATGGGGCTTCCTTTCTGCTGTGTCCAGAGGCTGCTTTTTCCAGAGCAAAGGGACAGATGCTCAGTGCAGCTCTCACTGCTGAAAAATTTTGCTTGTAGCCTACAGAGCCTGGCTGGGAGACTGCCCCTTATCCGAGGCAGCCTTTCTCTGTATCAGCCTGACCATCATCTCAACAGAAACCGGGGCGCAGCTCAGACAATAACCTATACATTCCTATTTCCTTGCTGATTTCCCTCTGCTGTGTGCAATTTACTTAGCATGAGAACACACTACTTTCTCATTTTGTCTCATCTGACCAAAATTTAAAATGATGCGCTGCTAGCACATGTGCTTTTAAGCATTCAGCAACAGAAATTCAATCTAAGCTAGTTTTGGTGTTGCAGATCACATTCGTTCCTCTCTTGAATGGATGAGGATACCTGTTTGGAATAAATTTCTGGAGCCAGCATCCATATTTCCAAATTAAAAATTCATTTCCCACATACATTCCCTAATACTTGCTTAAAATTTGCTGTTTCTACAAACATTCTTGCCAGAAAATGCAAAAGCTAGAACATGCACAGTAAGCAAACACAAAGAGGGCATTGAAACAGTTGAAGAGAATATGTTTATAAACTGAAATGAATATTCATTGGAAACTTTTTTAACAGTGCTCACCAGTTCTATATTGGAATACTGTGTAAAGTTTACACTCCATATAAAGAGTTGCACTGTTCCCTTGTGAAATCCATCTTCTCTACTACCTCCATATTGGATATTTGCATTTTTAGAAATACCATCTGCCAAACCCCACACAGACTGCAAGTGATTTCCTGGTTATATATTTTGGATATTCTGTGGTTAGAAAACTATGGAGCCATATTACATGTCCTATCCTCCAGAACATCTGTGAGACTAAAACCACATGAATGTAAGCAAGTCAGCATGATAAAAATGATGAAGAATTTCAATTACATTGCGTAGGAATACTTTAAATTTTTTTCTCTCTCTTTTTTTTTTTTAATTTATCTATATGTATTGCTTTTTTCTTGTGCATACAAATAGCTTTTCCATATTATTTTCTAGTATTGCACCAAAACAGCTTCAAAACTTTTCTCCCCTGATTCTTCTGCACCTCATGCCTTTCTGGCAGCATTAGCCTAAAAGGAGTACCATTAATGTAGGAGCTGAGCTTTTCATTGCACCATAATTGATTTGACTTGCAATATTTCTGTTTTCTTTTCTACAGATGCAAATAAAAAGTACAAGGCTAACAGCTTCTAGTAGGTCTGTTTTACTATGGAAAGTGATCTGACGTGGCGTTTCAACACACTCATCAACTGGAATATTTGCTTTTGCATGAACTGAGTGAGTAGCTGAATGGTGTATATGGGCAGCTAATGGAGTAACTACGATGCTTCGGATTCAGTAAAACCAGAGACAAACTTGTATGCTATGCTATTTCCTCCTTGAAAGATTGATAAGTTAGATCTAGTTTCAGTTCTATCACGACATTACTGGGTATGCTTGTCAAGTATTTCACCTGTCAAGCATTTTTTTTTTTTGCTTCAGCTTCCTTGTTTATGGGATAATATTTATCATTTTCATGAAATTTCTGGGCTCAGTCATCTAATATTTCTCAGTCACTTCTGTGGAAAGAGTCACTATGTTTCTTTATCAGCTGAACACGTTATTCAGTCTCTTGAAGATGGCAAACTGCTAAGGCATAAATAAAACTATAACTGCAAGAGACGCCATCCTGATGCAAAAATCCCTATTAAAATCAAGCAGCTATATGCCTGCTTAAAGATTGAAGGAGTAATACAGGAAAAGTAGCAAAACAGCTAAACACAAGAGCTGCTCCGAAAGTAATGCCTCCTTTTTATTATTTTGGCCTACGTCCTCAAAGGTGGATGTTCGTGATATGGCATTAGAGGTTGAACCTTCCTACCCACATTCAATTGCATTGCTGCTGCATGACAGATGGCAGCAGGAGGGCATCCTGACAAAATTGTGCCTGATGTGGACATGAGTATGAAGTATGAAGAATAAGGGCACCCTAATGGTGACGACTGTGCGGAAAAACAGTGTTTCATGGTGGAAAATTGGCTCTATCAAAGTGTTACTGTGCTCTGTGTGTAACGTTCACAGAAATAAATAGGAGGCATCAATTATGGAGCAACCTACAAATTAAATAAAGGATTGATTCTCTCATTTGCTTCTGGGAACATGGTAGAAAAATACCATTGAAAGGTAGGTCACGAAGGCTTTGCAGAAGGCTATGTTAATTCATTATAACAAAAGATCTCCACCTACAAACATGAATATTACTCATTTCACTAATGTGACGAGTCTCTCTGGAATTTATGGTGCTTTTACCAAGGCCTTAAGCTATAATTTTTGTCATGACCGGTTTGTATGATTGAGCCTCTGACCACAGAATAGTTCATAAAGCTATTGATTGTCATTGTGGTCTTCCCTTGCTTCATTAGAACTTCTCCAAAGAAGTTGTGGCATTCAGTGATTTTTTTTTTTATTTTACTATCACACATATGTTTATACATATGTAAGAGGAAGTCAAAGACATCAGAAATTTCCACTTATATTTATATATAAACATTGTAAAGAAAAATACGCATCCTTACTTTTTAAACTAAAGTATCCTTAGCTGCTGTGGGAAAAAAGTCCCTTTTATAAAAAAAAATAATAATAATTCAACCATAAATGGAAAGGCTAAGTCCACATGCCTAGACATCTATTAAATGTAGTTAAGACGTGAAATATATTTAGTACACACATTATTCTTTCATATTTTATATTTACATACATGTCTGTTTATACATACATTGAAATAACAGAAAACTAGTTGCCTGTAATAGGAGTGAAAAAACAAAGAAAGTCAAGCCTAGCTGTAGTTAAGAAAGAAAATACCTTCATTTTGACAGAAACTTTAAAAAACAGTTATTGTTAATAATTTGCTACCCTTATCAAATGGAAGTGCATAAAATACCGCCCTACTGAAGGCCAGGCTCCCACTGTCTTCAAAGGGATCTGGATATCACCCTGAGTATTTTCTCAAAGAGAAGTGCCAGTAACATCTGCCAGCTGGAGATCCAGTTAAATGTGGGTTAAGACAAAAGAAATGCAAGTCAGCATTTCATTGTATGACAAAGGATAGAGGCTTTGAAAGTCTGCTGTGGTAGATTATCACAGAAAAAGTACTTTTCCCTTCCAATGGAAGCACTGGATTGATCTCCCTGGATTTGTTTATCTTTGTAAGTGTACTCATAGAAGGCACAACTGTGAATTGACTGTACCTCACCAGAGCTACCACATTTTAGGCTATGCTGTCTTGTTTCAAGCACAGTCTCCTTCTGCCAACAATCTTTCCTTTGTTGTGCTCTTTGCTTTTCCAGGGCAGCATCCTGTACCCTGCCTCTTACTATCTAGATCCTCAGTGAGTAAGGATGTTTGTTCTCCCTCACTTTTCCAAGACCACTGGGTGTCCTTAAAGATAATGCTCATTTTCTGTCTCCTAGCTGCATTATACCTACCATTTCAACCCATCTGCATTGTTGTTCATTAAGTAATTAACACACAAATTTCCATTGGACAGTGCTGGAACTGCAGCAGATGTGCTCTTGAAAGGGCAATCAGTGATATCCATGTTGGGGATTCAGACTTTTCAAGATCCTTCCTGTGTGCTCATGGACAGTGCTGATGATGGCTTTTGTATATTTTCTGTTTATTCTCTTTTAAATTCTACACATGGGTAGGAATAGCTTTAAAATATTATTTTTCTGATTAAGAGGCTACATATGGGTAGGAAAAATTGGAAAGTGTAAAGTCTCTATTCCTATGGGCTATGAATTAAAAATGAAAACCACAGGTGGTTTGGGTTTTCTCCTTCTAAATCAAAACATGATGATTGAGGCTTAGCCAAAACCAAAGTATGGCTGCCCATGGCCATTTTTCAATAAAAGTCTCCCAGATTTGTTATACATTCCACTGAAAATTCTGTATTGTTAGTGTGCTAGTGTCTTGCCCATAAAGGAGTTCCTCATTTAAATGTTTGTATACTTTTTTCTGCACAGCATTACTAGCATTTTGCAAGTACAGTACTTCCTATTTAAATAGGGTCTATCTATCAGATTGCTCTCTGTGTTACATTCTGATATTTCTTTAAGAAAGAGATCCTTGTTTTGGCTTCTAATAAGCGTTATATTATGATAGCCTAAGAACCCTGAAGTCATGCAGCTAAAGCATTACAAAGATAAGAATTCATTCTTTTATCTTCTCTTTGTAATATCAAAAGATGTTTTACTTAGTTTATTGTGTCAAACATTTAATAAGATTAATCATTTTCTGACCTTGGAAATTCAAACACTTCAGTACATTGGAAAAATGATCAGGCTTATAAATGGAAAAGATTTACACTGTTTGTGGTGTCCAAGAAGATATGGATCTGAGCAGCAACGAATACCCAAGCTATTTCTCATCATTATGAATAGTAAACTGTAGGCTTTAGAGGGTCAGAAAAAGGTGAGTGTTGACTTATTAAATCCTGTTCCATTGTATAAAAAAAAAAAAGTAACCAAGATTTAACTAAATAATAATCCTGCCTAAGCTGGTAAAAAGAAAAAAAACCAAAAAACGCTACAGACATTGGAACAACGGCATTGTATATATTCCCCTTCTAATTTTTTTTTTTTATTTATTTTAATAACTCTGAAGGTTTATTATTTCAAAAGGCCTAGAAGCAGAATTACAGATTTCTGAAGTTTCTCCGTGAAGACTTTAGAAAAATCTGTCAAGTATCTAAAAACTGTCCAAGAACGTCAGTGGCAACGAAATAATAAATGAATGAAGAGCCTGAAAGATAGAACTGGCAGTATTTGCAAACTGACTGCCTCATTTGGGTTTCTGCAGTAATATTTGGACACAAAAATAGAAGTGTCCTATTTCAGAAAAGTGCCAAACATTGCTCAGTGCAACAGAGACGAGATGCGTGAGTGCTCAGACTACTTATCCATTAACCATGAATTTGGGTCTTTAATCTTACATGCATGGACATGGTGGGGTTTTTTGTTTATTTGTTTATTTAATTGATTTTCACAGTCAAATTACTTAGCTAATGAAAGCAGGTATTATGCAAACTTAACCTAGAGAAGTAATTTTTTGGGGGGGATACTTTGAAACCTTTTGAAAGTCAGAGGCTCTCCTGAAACTTGATTTACTGATTCTGTGATCCTGTGTCATCACACTAAGTCTTTTTTTCCAGGAATTATAATCAGTGTTACACTTAGACACGGATTAAGTAGCCAGCCTGTGCCTGCAAAACCTCAGATACATCACCAAAAATACAAAAGAACCTGTGCATGCCCCTTTTAAAGGTTTCACCCATAGTCTGTATCCCTTAGGATCAGAGTCTGAGCTACTTTGCAATCAGCTGCCAAGAACTATTCACACAACTTAGTCTGAAATTAATTTCTTCATACAGGGTCAGCTCAAAAACATGCACAGAGTATTGGTTTTGTTCCACTGCCTGACAGCAAATCAACTTTTTACAGACTTTCTAAACCTTTTTGAAAATTTATCTCTCTCATTTTCCTATGGAGTTTAACAGCCGAGTTTTACACGCAGGCACTCTTTTTGAGCATCCTTCTTACAAGGAGAATCTTCACTGCACATATAGCGTGATGGAAAGTTTGTAGCCGGTGAACTGGGAGAAGATATTTTGACAAAGCACAACTAAAACATCTGTTGCTGTGTCAGTGTCATGCAACTCACTGTTTGAGACACTTCGATTGCAAGTGACCACACTGTCACTCAGTGTCTGTATTCTGAATAAATGAAAGTAATTAAAGCCAACAGTTAGCAGAGGGATAAGGAATATCAAAGGGCTTTCAAGAAACCATTTTTAGGTTGGAGACTACTAAGATTTGAGGGGTATGAGCCTCCATCATTGTTAGTTGTTATATCTTCTTAACACAGTGCATAAAAGATGGTAGTCTTTTGCAAGCGCTTTGCTTGCACTGTGATCTCCCACCTCAGCTGTCACTGAAGAAGGTGCATGATTTGCAGATACAAAGAAAATATTTCACTTGTGGTTGGAGTAATAACAAAACACTTTTTTTTTCCATTTTATTTTCAGGGTTTAAAGATCAATAAATATACCAAGTTTGAGCCTTCAAGACTCCTCTGCTTTTTAAAAATTAAAGGAACTTTCAGCTAGGAAAAGGTAGGTTTAGAAAACTGACTTTCTTTTCTAATAAATAATTTAAAGTAAGCTGAAATACCCAGATGTTTTCCAGATTTTATTTCAAACTGCAGTAATTTGCAAGACAACGTGCCTAAAACTGTATTAGCAGATTTGGATGGATTAACGATAACCTCTCTTGCTAGAGCAGTAAATCATATTTTCTAAATACTGAGTGAAGTTATTTTTGTCTTTGATAACTAAATTTTTAGGCGTTAATACTCATACTAACTCTTCCAACAAACTCCTCCTATTTTTAAAAAGCTGAAGTTGGAGTTTCAGGAGTAGAAACTTTAGAAAACAGCAAATTGAGAGACCTCAATGAAATCCTGGGAATTGGCAACACCATAGACTTAGATTTAAAAGAGACTTCTATTTATGAATGTAATGAAATTTTCAAGAAGGATGTAGCTGAAAGTTCTGTATCTTTTTGTCTAGTGTCTGGTAAAAAAATAAGAAAATATTTTTATATATAGAATTTGATTGGGTGTGTTGATAGATTATGTTGTTGCAGGTTTATACAAGTATATGTAGATTGTATAATTTTGTGTTTTAACTATACTGTATATCTACTAACATATGTATTTTTATGTAGTGAGTAATACTGCAGCATATGTTCATGTTTTAATACTTTGGAGACGGTTCAACTGAAAAGGAAATGGGATTTTATATCTCCTGGTTGTTTACTTTGACCTTTACATGTACTTCTGCAAATCTGGGGGGATAAAATTAAAGTTAGATGGGCAGTAGCAGTTGTCTGAGTCATGAACATTGCCGGAAAGTTAAGAGCAGCCAGTGTCTTGTTTCCATATCTTAGAGCGATTAGGCTTTAGTTTCTTGCATAATATTCTTAAAGCCAATTATCATTTGCAGAATGCTTTAAGGTTGGCTGGATGTGGTCAACCTGGCGTGCATGCATCCCTGCATTCTCCTTGGCCGCAGAACAGGCTGCTGGAGCTGCTCCTGGAACAGGACCCCACACAGCCATTCAAGCATCGTCTTCTCAGAACCATAAGGACTGCATACAACATCCCACTGCTGCTGAAGTCAGCCACATCCTTATGAAATAGGCCTCATATTCGATGTATTATTTACATGTAAATGCTGACCAGGAAGACTACATTTTTATTAGTCACTCCAGTAATTTACATTTAGTTGCCTGACATAAGGCCCAACAAGAGAGAACTTCACAGTGCTTAGCTACCTGCTGGATTAAACCACAACAATATTCTGAGTGCAACACCTATTTATACTTGGATGTTATAACGCTATAATATTGACAAAAGCACAGTGATAGTAGTGGGGTAGCAGGATCTGAGGCCACAGCAAGTAAAAACACACCCAAATATAGCACCAAAGAAAAAAATATCAGCTTACCTTTAAAAGAACTCCAGTAAGAAAGTAGGAGCCTCCAACAAGAAATGCTTGTTGCTACTGCCAACCCTTAAATGAGAACTGGGAAGGGGTGGATCCTGGCCTCACCCCTTCCTGTCACTCAGGTACATTGCATGCACCTAAATACACCTGGGGTGTCCCTGCCTTCCCACCAGGTGCTCAATCACTGTTTCAGTTCAGGCTGTGGCTTAGCATTTCCACTACAAATGCATACATGAAACCCATTTAGAAATAGTATCCCGGTTATGTAGTGAAGGCCTAGAACTTTTTCCAGTTCAACTGTCATAAGTAGGGACCAATACATATTAAATTCTTTCAGCAATTCTGAACACATCAAATTACAGACCAAACCTTTTACACCTATTACTGATCTGAACTCGTAGCTTTACAGCTGAAGAAGTTTGCCATCCCCGGTTTATCAAGAGAACCGACATCACAAGTCAAATATGGTATGACATTGGTTAGCCTCTTTTCCTGGGAATTTTTACAGCAGTGATTTAAAGAGTTTCCTTGAGAACAAAATAAGTTGGTTACTAAAAGGCAAAGTAAGGGCTTTGGTTAAAACCAAGGCAACCTATATCCCTTTTAAGATCATCTAAATCTTGCATTTCCGTCAGTGGTGAGTTTCACTGTCAGTGTGTCTTTGTTTTAGGATAGAGAAAAAAGATGCTTTCTAAGATCAATCTTGCTACTGCCAGCAACCTCCATATTCTTTTATCCAACACTTCAAAGCTTGTATTTGGAGAAATAAATGTTTCCAAGATGCTTGGGGCCAGACAGGGGAGTCCACTAGCAACATTGTTCTTCCTTGCTGTTTTTCTACCAATCCCTAATATCCCCTGTCATCTTCCCTTAACTTCATCCTAATTTTCTTCTCTTTTAGCCCTCGTTTTTTTTTTTTTTTGACTGAGTGTAATTTACATGTGCTCATACTCATAATGATATAATGCAGAATGGTCATAGTTAAAATGAGATAAATTGAGGTGTATAATACTGATAAAAATACAGATATTCCTTAAACATACTCCAGTATTCAGTATGTGAGTTGATTGGCATTCAGTGTTACAGTCAGTCAGGCTGTACTGGTTTCCATTGGAACAGCAAACATCTGCTATTGTTATCTAATTCAGACTTTGGACAATAGTTCTAGCGCATAAATCATTTTTGATTAATTTTTTACTTCAGCTTTCATTTTTAATTAATGTCACCACATATTTTACAAGAAAGACAATGGCCTTCAGGAAAAGTCGAAACCTAGTGAAAAACTTAGTTATTGATCTTGTTAAACAAATTTATATAAATGTTCAAATCTAATCAGTGCGACTTTTATATTTCCTGTTCTGATCATTAATGACATTGCTAATACTCTCCAGACAGCAGAAGCAATAATTAAAATCACTTTCTTGATTTGATAGTACGAAGGGGATGTAGTGGAAAATGTCTGAGATGGCAAAATGGAAAATGCATTAATCACAAGAAAACAGAATACTTACTGTTCCCTCACTGTGCAGATCAAACTATTTAATCTTTTGCTACATGTTGGAAGGGAAGGGGGAGCTGCAATAGAGATTAATCAATTAATTGCTGCCCATGTTCCCATCTGACATGAGTACTGCAATCTGATTTGGATTTATACAGCTGAGTCCCATTGTATAATTAAGACTGACAGCACTTGGGGGGGGGGGGCTGTTCTCTGTCTATGAAAATCCTTTTTTGACACGCATTTGGAGCTCTGGTTTAACATGTGCATCAACATTCTTGCTTTTGGCCACTAATATTCTGTATTGCTATCACCTCATGGTAGGACTGAGTTTTCCTTGTTAGTGTACCTCTCTGGCTGCTTTTCACCCAGTTTTGTAAGACCTTCCTACTTAACACTGTTGTGATTGGTAGTGAAGAAATTACTTACAGGGTTACAGGGAAAAATGTAACCAGGTCTGCACCACCACTGTTTTCTTCCCCATGATAGTAATAGGAGTGACTGAGTGACATACGTGTGTCTGTAAAAACTGACATCTTCATTTGTCACAGGGAATCTGTATTTCAGCTGGAAGTGATTACATCATTCAGGGCAGGCAGGAAGATACTGTCTCTGAGAAAAGTTTTGCTACTACAAAAAATGTTGATCTTGTATCATATGGTCATAAGCACCTAGACCTGGCTTTGGGGAAGAAAAGAAACCAGATGAGAATTTAACAAGTAGTTGTTGTGACAGACTGGAAAAAAAATAATGAATAATTGAACTAATCCTTATTTCAGTTTTTTTTTTTTCCCCATGTATCATCTATGACTTAAAACTGCTCAACACTATAAGCATCTTTTTTTTTCTTTTTTTTTGAAAGAAAATGCTCTATGATCTGAGAGCTGTGCAGTTTGTTCATTGCCAAAACATAGAAAACAACAGAGATTTAAAAAGGCCAAAGCAGGCTGATGTTCTTTTGATGTTATGCTCAAAATGGTGCTGCACGATGGGATGCTAGCCCTGAAAACAAATCCACTATTCAGAAAAATCAACAGGACTTTCAATGTTGGTTAATTCTTTCCTTCTTTGAAATAAAGAGGATTCCATTTATAAATTTCAGTACTGAATACCATGAAAGAATGAAATTGTGTTTACTCCCTGTATTACTGTGGGAACTACAATTCAAGTAGTGTAAGCCAAGAGAAGGCTCACTTGAGTAGAGACCATCTGTAAGAATCATATAGTCATTTTGGTTGGAAGAGACCCCTAAGATCACCTGGTGTAACCAACAGCCCGTCCCCATCCTGCCCACTAATGCATGTCTCTCAGTGCCACAACTGCACATTTCTGGATTATCTCCAGGGACAATGACTTCACCACCTCCCTGGGCAGCCTGCTCCAGCACCTCACCAAAAGGTGTACGAAAAGAGAACTTCCTAAATACACAACCCTTTGAAGACGTTTGCCTTTGCAGGGTTCTGGTGCTGAGGAGCTCTCGCTGCAGGCCAGGCCCTTTGAACTGTGCCCTGCACCGTGGTGGGACATCTTCTCACAGCCACTGATGGGCTGTCCAGAACTGCTCTTTGAGAGTGCAGCCATCCTCTCCTCGCCTTTGTTGTTGTCAGCTGAAAAGCTTCACAAACTGCTTTAAGAAGAAATACTGACATATTACAGTAATCATTATTATGTTATTCATACATCTACTGTTTTATCTGCTGTAAGTTGCATGAAGTCAACACCTGGCTCACGTCAGATCTTGAGTCTTCACCTCTCCGCATCCAGCCCATTTCCTAATGCAGTCTGGACTGGTTTCTGTTTCCAGGGCAACCACAAATACCTTTGTCATTCCTTCATCTTTGTCATCTATGTGCAATCTTCTTTAAGGATCTGTGCAGGGGATGACAGGGATGACATGAGACCCAGTAAGACTCCAGACAGCAGCACTGAGATGGAGCATCTCACTACAAGGTTAAGAGGAGGCCCAGGAGTGGCAGAATGACTACAGAAAGCTCTCAGGTTTCAGTGTCTCCCAGCTGAGCAGTAATGGGGTCACTGCATAGCTATGGACAGGAGTTGTTATGTGTGCCTGCATGGTGACTGGGAAACAGAACAACAAAAACAAAGAAAAAAACAAAACCAACATAGAATCATAGAATTGTTTGAGTTGGAAGGGACCATTAAAGGTCACCTAGTCCAACTCCCCTGCAATGAAAACCTACCCAAAGCTGTAACCCATCACTGAGTGCTTTAGGACTACCAGAGAAAGGAGGGATAAAGCTTTCTATGGCAGCATCAACTAACAGGCAATGAAAAAGTACCTTGAGTTTGTCAGCACACTTGAGCACCAATTCACTATGATACTTAATGCTAAGAAAGCAGCATCAGCAATGGGGTAAGCATAGGGTGGAGATGACCCCAGTGATATCTCAGCAGTGTCAGTATTTACTTAAATGCTGCTCTAACACTGTCCTCATAGCACACTTTGAAGGACAAGAGAAGACAGACAGCACTAAACTAACAATATTAAACACGGTATTTTGAGACATCAAATGCATCACTAAAGCTTTCAGATGTATGCAGCATTTCAGACCTGTCTTTAACTCCTTGTCTGCCCTCTCACATGTGGTTGATTCTTACTGATCTGGCCTGAAATATATCACATACTTATCCTCAGAGCTGAATTGACAGTAATAGAGAAACGAACAGTTTCTCTCCTTTCAGCATGAAGCATTTTCTCATGCTTGAATGTACAACAGATACTACCACAAGTAGTTGGGATAACAATCAGACAAATCTGGGAAAGTAATTCTGTACTGTGGAGGTACATGAAGTCTTTCACAAAGGAAAGAATGGGGAAAGAGAAGAGGGAAAAAAAAAAAAAAAAAAAAGGATTCCTAAATTTTAGCATTAGTGGTGTGCAGCCCAGTCCTGCATGGAGATACAGCCTCCATACATGAGCTCCCCACATGTTCCCTCTATAGAAGTAAGCTTTAGCAGATGCGTAACTAAGAAACAACGTCAACAACATTCATCACTAATACCAAAGCTCATAATAAATTGCTTTGGAACTGAAGTAATCTGGAACGCTATTAGAAAACAGGCAAGGTTTGCTTGCCTCTGCAGGACGTGGCAGAAGCAGCAGAGCGGTGTGTGAGCTCCCAGCAGACTGACTGTGACAATGGCTGCAATTAGCGGGCAGGGCGCTGCAGGTGACACTGCATTGTAATGCTGTGTGGGAGGATGCTCCCACTGCTCTAACGGTTGCTTATAGAAATTGAAAGCAACGCTGAGGAAAGCTAAATAGCAAGGTCAAAGATCAGCATAGCACTTGGTTTTCTTTTGTTGTTGTTGTTGTTTGTTTTGTTTTGTTGTTTTTTTGCAAAGGAAAAGATCTATTTCTAACGAGTCACCTAGCACTGGGACTTTGAGCTGTTTGCTTCCGTGGTTAGCTGCCTTTCTAAGGAGATTTTCTGTTAGGAGGAATAAGTGGTGGAAGGGCAGGAGAAGCACTCGTGGCTGGTAGAGCATCACAGGAGGCTGTGGTGCTCCTGCACCTGTTGGCATTTGTGGCAGGTGGGCACTCCTCTGGAAGCACTCATGGTGCGTGAAACACTGCCTTGGATAATGTCAGGCAACTTCAGAGGTGAATTTGCTTTAAAAGGATTAAGGAAGTCAACTAATGGAATTATCCCTTTTCACACTGACGATCTTGAATCCAGACTCTTCTCAACCAAAAATGTCACCGTGCAAGCAGTCGTCTTGCTCAGTGGTGGATTTTAGTGTGACATTCACTTTCCCAGCAACCTCATTCTTAGTGCAGTGGCTGTGCTCCTCAGGCTATGAGGGTCAGTGGTGCAAAGGGAGCAGGAATCTGTAAGACTGTTTTATTGTTTTATTGTCACTTAGAACTTTGCTTCTCACAGATCTGGGATTCACCCCTCTGACTTTCTGACAGGCTTCCAACTCCTGAAACATTTGAGAAAGGTTTTATTATTAACTTTTATTCCTTTAATGAGTTCCTTTAATAAGTTGCTCCTCAATAAATTGGCATGTCTTCCTGAGGTTTAACATTTAACTTGTCAGAATTTATGTGCCTCTCCTTTTTTGGACATGATTTGTCACTTCTGAAATAATTTTCCCTTCGTCTGCCTTTCCTCTGCCTCCTGAGCTCTCTTCAAGCCTTCATGCAGGTGGTCACGTTGACAGCAGACACAGATTCTGTGCTGTCGTTAAGCGCATCCCCTGATTGCAGGAATTTCACTCTTTTTTCACTGCTTCTTTCACTTTGTACCTACTTTCATCACTGTATATAATACTGAGATATTGGATTAGGGAGTGTTTCTCACTTCTATGACAATGCTGAATTTGAATGCAGTGTGGTCGTAGCAGATACTAGAGCGTATCTTGGCAGTGGTTACACCTTCAGCATGGCTCTGTGCACTGCTCAAGGCCTAAATTAGGAGTGGCTGGTCCTGCCATAAGAGATCAGACAAATATCTACAAACAGCAGACACGCAGGTTGTGTCTGAGAGTTGTGTGAACACTGGGGATCTTCACTTAGCTCGATACAAAATGGTGCCCATACCTTGGCTGCAGCCTGGGATGGCCAGCCCTACTGTCAGATGGGTAGCTTTTGTGAAGGTGGATTCTCCTCTGTCCCACTGTGGAGCTTTGGTTCTGGAGAAACAGAGCTCATCCTGCTGCTCTGAGCAGGTTAAACACTCAGAGAGCACTGCCACCCTGGTGTGGTGGCATGTAAGGCTCATCCCTGCGTGACATGAGCATCCCTAAATGAAAAGGCCCTGCTGCTTGTGCTGAGGTTCTGCCATTCTCCATCCCTCTAGTGCCAACAAGCAGCATCTTCACGAGGCAGCTTCTCCTCCTCACCCCAACTGAAAATTGTTCCCATTTTATATGTCATTCAGAAAATTGAAAAACAGCCAAACTTTTTTTTTTTTTAACTGTTGGTGATAAAAATCTGTTCCAGGTTGGGATTTCATGTGCCAAGTTTCAGCATAGAGTGAGCTTTTATGGTTGAGTTATAAACCCCCTAAAATATGGTTTTATAATGGAAATGCTGACACAACCTTTATACACACCCGGCCATAATTTCAAATGATGTAAAATACCTTATATAGAAAGCCAAGATAAGTGAATTTTTGCTATAAAGAGCAACTAGGAGATGAAAAGTATACCTTTTAGCTAAGTATTTTCATTCTTTGTTTTAATTTTGACAAGGGAACAAACCATACATCTAGAAGAGTATTTTTTTTAAGTCATACTTTATGTTTGTGGAAGACTAAATTATGTTTTTAATCTTTCTAGCAACCTAAAGCAATTCTTCCAGGAAGTTTGCTATTTCCCAAGGCAAAAACAGGTTCATGTCTGCTTCTGATAAATAGGCATTTTCAAAGGAATTTTATTAAAAATCAGGAGGATATCATGGCAAATGTAAAGTAACATTTTCAAATACTGGATGCAGTGCTCAGAGGAAAGTGTGTTAGAAGTAACAGACTGGATATAATTGAAACTGACCTCATAAAATCTACAATATATTTTTGTGATGCCGCTTTTCCAGGTCACTTCAGGATAAGCGAGTGCCTGGGAAGGAACTACCCAACACAGATCAACACTCAGATTAACTCAGCCATAGCATTCAAAACTTGAGGTTTTTATTTAATGGCTATGTGCATCACCAAAGTTCCTTCAGTTGGAAAATCAACCTGGTAAAGAATTAATAAATTAAAAAAGGATACCCCTGCAATATTCTGTTCTATGTTTTTGAAATTGGATTTTCTCAGTACTGTATTTTATTTTAATATTTAGGTCAGCACATCTTTTTCTTTAAATTCAGAAGGTAGGAAAGGGAAATGGGTGTTTTCTCAGTTTTCAGCAACTTGTGATGCATAGTTTAAAATTTCACATCATGAGTTCCCTTGTACTGCATGCAACATCTCTGTTTTTGGGCTGTTAGAGTTCACACTGAGAAAATATTTATTTTCACTTAAAATTGATGCATTTATACTTATGTAAATATGTTTTAATAGCAAATTATAAATTGATTTAGTTCATCACATTTGGACATCAGTAGCATTTTCAAGGCTTCACATTTTCATCTTTGAGAGAAGACTCAGTTGTGAAACACTGACCGTTCTCAGCTTTCTGACATGGAAGTTTCTGCCATCAGCTTGGTGGAATTACATATCCTCTGCACAGCAGACAAAGAGGTTGAGCTGCTGATCAAGCTACCAGTTTTTTGTTTGACAGGAGATGAGCAGAGCAGTTTACGCTACGACTCCCCGAGTGTCTCTGCCAATATTAAAAGGGAATTTTGAACTCAAAGCAGCTGAACATTTGGTTGCTTGGTGCCTCAAGCAGGTTGTCCCCAGCTGTAATGATTTAGACTACTGTACAAACCTGGACAACCTTTATAGAGGAGGAAATGGGGGCATAGAGAGGTGATATCACTTGCCTCAGACTGCACAGGAAGTCTGCACTGGGGCAAGAACAGGTCTGAGGTACCTGACTTCAGTGCCTAGGCTTCTGTGTCTCGACCACAACGCCTGTTTTTATTTCCTCTCAATTCATGCAATGAGCAATGTGAATGCTGTAAGAGCTAACAGAGAAAGTGTTGCACTATGCTAAGCAGCTACTTGATCTCCGGATCTTGCAGTCTGTAGATCAAATATCTCCACAAATGTTCAGCAAATCTTCATAAAGTGAACTGAAGGCTGAAAACGTTGACTACAGCCATGATTTTTTTATTTTTTTTTAAGAAGATACTTAGAAGAAAATATTTATTCAAATTAAAACAAAATATTTTCTTCTTTGTTTTTGAAGAAAACAGATGCTAATACTGAAAGAAATATCTTCCTTTCTGGTTTCAGTAAACATTTCTAAATGCTAGTTTACTGTCTCTTTGATTTTGAGTTAGTCATTATTCACAACAAAGGAGAGCTCCTATCTAACTGAATGCTACAGGCATAGTAGAGCCATGGTTGGCGTTTGGGGATGCAACCACAAGGGGCATTGGTGGAGAAATAACTTTGAAGCAGTTTAAGCTGGGGCAAAATCCAAAGGCTGTTGGATCTACTTTTGGGCAATCCTACGTGAGGCAGGAAAGCCAGCTATAACTTTTTATTCCACTGAAGAAGAAGAGAGCTGGCAGGTTGCTGCTCATGAAATGTCTGGGTGTGAAGTGAGATTTACTGTCAAAATGCTTATGAAGAGCCCCAAGATAATGAGCTACTGTGAAGGACAGGAGAAACCACTTTGTAAACTGCACCCCTTATAAATAATCCAGGTTCATAAGTAAACCAAAGTGCTTGCTTATACTTTGAGATTCTAAAAAAAATGTGCATTTGAATGACAGTGTGTATGCAGGGAAGTCGTATCCAAAAAAGTTATAGAAAATGATGAATCTATTAAATGAAAAAAGCTCTGGGCTGTGTGATAACGGTGCAGGTTTTACAGAAGGCAGACTATAGATATTTCTGACAAATCTAGATTATTTTTCTACCGATGAACATGCCTTCATTTGTTGAAGCACTGGACCAGAGAATTATAGCTACCTGTTAAACACAGTCCCACGCTTTGCTCTGCTGAGGCTGTGTGCTCCACTGAAGCCAGCAGTGATGAACATGCTGTTGCATTGGCAAGATACTAAAACTGCGTAATTCTTCGGTTTACAAGAGAAAATTGTCTTTATCTATCATTCACAGAAGCTAAGGAGAAAGAGTTTAACTGAAACCATTACCTTCTGTTCTAATTCATATGCAGGAATTCAGTTTATTCTGGGGTCGGTACAGACCCCTTCTCAATGAAGTAGCAGGAGTGTATGTTAGTGAGCAATGGTGAAAAGAGGAAGAAAAAGTCTTCCCCTTGCATTTCTGTATTTCCTCACTTTTCATGGCACAACACGATGACTCGTACTGCAGGTGACAGAATCAACCTCAGAAGGAGCTGAGATTTATTGCCATCTATCCTGGAAATGAAAGAAGATGCAAGCTCTAAGTACAATAATAATGCTTGTTTATTTTATTTATGGTTTTTGGTTGTTTTTTGTTTGTTTGTTTGTTTTTTAACTGAGGCTTTTTCTCAGTCCTGAAGACTTCAATTCAGACCTAAATATGGTGAGAGTAGTCAGGGATGAAAACCTGTAGAGCCTCAACCTCTATTGTTTACTCCATTTGTCAGTCAGAAGAAAAGCAGATTTAGGGATATTAAAGGTCTACATGCAGTGCAATCAATCTCCTGCCAACAGTATTTCAGCCTCTTGGTGACCAGAAAAATGGCATATTTTCTTTCTGGGCTATAGAAAACCATAAGGGATTTGTATCTGTTTTCTTCTACTGGCTAACTTACCCTTAAAACCAATAAAAATTATAAATACATTTTATAGAATAATGAAACAAAGATATTGGGATAAAAGAAATGTTTTGCAGTCTTTGGTGCTAAGACAGCTAAGATTTGGGCAGATTCTTGGATGCTGCTGATTTTGTTCCAGGACTGCTAGAAATGAAGAGTGTTCAGCACCTCCTGGGAACAGACTTGATCCTGAAGTCACTATTTATGCAACACTCCTATTCCAATCTGTGGGAGTTTTGCATGAGTTAAGTGTCAGTCACTTTGACATTTAGCCCAGCTGGTAGAATGATATACCATGAGTATCTGGTGCATTTTCATCTGAATTTCCTTTTCCACACAGTATTCTCTCTCTTGCTTTGCTACCCATCCTCTAGCTATTCTGTGAATGCTAAAGGCACCATGTGGATACTAACGGTACCAAGCAGTGTGTCTGGTTTAGAAAGCAGCCTTACGGGGAGCTTTCCTGCAATAATGGAAAGATGGGTAATGTCAGGGATGGAGAGGAAATGAGCTCAAAGAGGAGCCAGGAATTTCTGAAAGTAACCTTACCACTAAAGGTCATGTGAGTACATCCCAACATGGCATGATGAAGGGACTGGGACACCAATGTTTATTGTTGCATCTGACTCAGAGGAGCATACAGATTCTACTGCAATACCCATGAGAAACTGTGTCAGTAGCAATAGCTATAAGCTGAGGGGAGTCTTTATTGGTAAATGTTGCTTAATAAATCCGTATAAATTTCTATGGTAAAGCAGTCATTTAGCTAGTTTGAAATATCTTGGGTATTTTTGGACTCCACAGATCCCATGGTATTGCATTGTACTGGTGGAATTACATACAACAAAATACCCCATAGAAAGCCCGACAATATTTAAAGAAAAATTAGTGTTCAGCAAATGTTGTCTTCAAATTTTCTTAAAACTATCTTAACTGGAAAATTCACATAGAACAGTAAACACTGACAAATAACCAAAAAGACTTCAATTTTTCTTTCCCAGCAAATATTTCCAGGTTCTTTCCCTTGCTACAGTCTCGCTGACTGGCCCAATTTCCTTACTTTGACCTTCTTGCACTGGTTTCCCCTCTCAATCTTAATGTTTTTTGTCTTTTTTTGTCTCTGTTCTATATGTATTTTCTTTGGCTTCAGCTTAACGTAGCACTCAAGAATATGCTTGTCTTGGAACACACAAGAAGTCCTATTTGTCTATGGTGGGATTGCATATACACCCAAGTACTTTGTTTAGCCAGATTTTTGTTTCCACAAAACTATTTCAGTTAATAATTTATCTGTGTGAAAAGGTGTGGTAATTTTCAAATTACATCAAATTACATCATCATCATATTTCCTGTATTGAAGAGGGAGGATTAGCATGGGAGAAGCTTACCATGCACTAATTTTTTTAGTGCCCAAGCCTTGCAATTATTACTTAATTCTAGACCATTCATTGGTTCTGCCACTTTTCTTACAGGGAAATTCATGTTATAGGCACTTTCGAAAAAAGAGAAGAAGTGGAAATGAGCTTTCAGGTGACCTGGAGAACTGTTCTGGAGCCTAGCAATGTCATCTTTTGTCATTTCCAACACATTCTGTGTTTGAAGTATCTATTAAAAGTTGGCAGACATCATAAAAAACCCAAGGGTGGCCCATTCCATAAATTACCTTACTGGACATTTCAAATAGCTCTAAACAGATGTGCTTGGGCATTTACATTCCACTCCATGTCCATGTTTTAGCTCTTTGAGAGCATTTTTTGTAAAAGAGATAATGCTCAGTTGGAGAAAATAGTATCCTTAATCATTAGGATCACAGAATGTTAGCAACCTCTGACAAAAGTGTAAAAATGGTCACAAAACTAAAGGCACATAAGAATATCAATAATAAGCATCCCTTTGTTGTAGATTTGCCTGAACTTTTTTTTTTTTTTTTTTGGCACAACTTTACAATGTTTCTCCCCAAATCACAGACTGAACATTTTAAATTTCTGAGTCACATCTTGACTACAAGCTTTTATTTAAGGTGCTGAAATGCTCAAGGGAACCAAAATACGAGGTTTTAACCCCCCTAAAGTGTGTTCATCATCTTGTATTTGTGTATGACTTAGTACAGGCTTTAAAGACCTGCAATCTTCTTGGTTTGCAGGAGTTATGCAACATATGAAGGCTAGTTTGGGACTCTATATCAATCTATTCATCAGCAGTCTCCAGTGCATCTTAGTGCTCGAGCTGAATATGTATCTTGCCCAGCAGGGCTACAAGATACATGAATTCATACTCTAGGATCAGATGTCATGGCAAAAATGTTGATGTGAAAACCCTGATAGTCAGCATGGTAAAAATCTGAAAAAATCTTTCCTCCCTAAAATAAAAACGATACATTTGATTCAGTTGACTTAACTTTGTTGCTACAGTAAAATATCCCAGAACTAAAAGTAAAAAAGAAACACAATGCAGCCTTCCACCCATTAAGCAATGTATAAGTAAAATTATATACTTTAAACAGACCTACGTTAAAAGATGAAGCTTATTAAATAGAAGCTTATCTGAAGCACTGTACTAGAACTGATAGTTGCATGGAGCCCAACAGAAGAAATTAATGTACAAGAATTCAGAAGATAAATGAGAAAACGTGCCATTTAAAAACTTCTTCCTTCTCAGGCACTTTCAGGAGCACTATCTATTAGTATTCCAGTATTAAAAAGGATGAAATATAGTGATCAGATTGCATAATCTTATTGGTTAAGCAAGTCTTCAAATGCTACAAGAAGTGGGAAATACAAGCAACTGCTGCAATATGTCACCTGTATCAAACCTCCTATTTATCTTTCCTTTCTGTGTCTTTTCCCATCAGTCTTATAAAACTGTACAACTGCACCCTTGTGTAAAGCTCACTTTACATATATCATGGAATCATAGAATCCTTAGAGTTGAAAGGGACATTTAAAAGGCCATCTAGTCCAACTTCCCTGCAATGAACAGGGACGCCCACAGGCAGATCAGGTTGCTCCAGGCTGACTTTGGATGTCTCCATGGGTGGGGCATCCACCACCTCTTGGGGCAACCTGTTCCAGTGCCTCAATGCCCTTACTGTAAAAAACCCCTTCCTTATATGAAATCTAAATTGCCCTCTTTTAGTTTGAAACCATTTCTCCTTGTCTCATATATCTCGTCACCAAAAAGATAAATCACAAAAGAATTAACAGTTGTGTTTTAAAATAACGATATGGTAGAGAACTAAACTGGGTAGCCAATTTCTGCTGCCTCACAAAAATCTCACAGGCTGCCCTGCTCTGTCCTGCTTCATGCACCCAAGCAGGATGATAATCTGCCAGGTGGAAAAGAGAGTGCCATCCAGAATATGTATCTGTACCGTCTGTTCAGGCCTCTTCAGAAGAGAACTCCTGCTGATACACAGCAATTATATTTTAAACAAAGATATTCTGCAGACCACAAATTCCTGTAAATCTCCATTATAATTCACACAAACGAAAAAGAGATGGAGGGTTATACAGATGGCTAGGTACTGCAACGACTTTCTTCAGCATATAAACATTCTCGTACTGTTTGAGAAGACCAATTAGGAGCTGAAGTCTCATTTTAAGATACAGCTTTTTTCCCCTACCACTTAAACTCTATTAAATATAAATACTTCATTCTCATTAGTGGCTGAAGAAAGGCTTTATTTTCCAATAAAACGACTCAGAAGTCATGAAATCTCAAAATTATGTAGTGTTCTTATCTCTAGCAGATACTACCTTTTTTTTAAACTTTTCCAGAAATCTATCCTTGAAAGAACTCTGAGCCATAAGTGGAGGAATGCATTTAATACTCTGATACTCATTACTCACGTGGTTCTCCATTCTTGTTTACAGGATAATAACCAGTGATCCACCATACAGCATGGAATGTCTACTGTGAGTCAATTTCCCCAAGTCAAAGCTATTGGATGACTGATGCCCTGACTAATTAAACAACTAGCCAAGGTTTATAATTCTTGGACAAAACCTGTCCCACCCACAAGGCTACTCTGCCTCACCCACTGTGAGCAAGGTGAGTAGATAGGATCAGCAGAATATGCAGCCCTGAATTATATGGGTATATTTGGCTCAAACTGAAACTAATTAAAGAGATCTGCACATTATGGCACCTCATTTGCCCCCCAAAATAGAAGCTAATGTGAAATATGAATTTCACTTAAAGACCTATGGAAAGCTTCCTTCCCTTCCTCAGATGAGGAATTTAACACACGCATCGTGTAAGCATTTGTCTTTATTCTTCCTCTTCTATTCCACATCTTCAGGCACAGTGAACGTAAGATTTACAGCTCTGTCTACCTGTCATGGTTATGGGGAGCCACTCAGCTGCAGGGAGAGTCCACAGAACTGAACACTTGACCACAGTAGGTTTAAACAATTCCTACCAAAAAGTGAGCTTCAAACTTAATACAAAAATGTGCCAGAAAGTACAATTTACATCCTGAAGGGAAGAAAGAGTTGAAATGAAACCAATTAAGATTATTTAGGGATTTATTCTGACCTCTATTGACTTAATTTATAAAGTTTCTGCCTTTTTGCTTCCGCAACTACTGCAGAGTTCCTGCAAAGTATATTCAAGCTATCCAGAATTCTGTCCTTCACTAAGTATTTACATTCATAATCGACATGATGAAACATAAATTTGTTTAAAGTGCCACCATAACTCAGAGGCACTACAGTTTAAAACATTAAAATACCACATTGAAGATTTTTAAGCCTAAATTAGGATTTTAAACATCTCAGGCTCAGAGTTCCCACTTAGACACATCAGGAAAGAGACAAGTTTTCAGTTATTGGAAATGCTAATTTTTTTGTGAGTTTCAGAAAAGGACTACAAAAGATTACTAGCTAGATAAGAAAGCATAAGGAGGACACTGCAGGCATGTGTATTCCATTAAATGAAGAATGGAGGAGAGCTCAACATTTAATGGATGAAGTGGTAAGAATACTTTTAGGAAACAAATTTTCCATCACCTGGAACTAGAAGAGGAAACCTGTTCAAATCATGGAACATAATCTCCTAGCTGCATTCAGTTTTAACATGGATGACCTGGGAATCAATCTGACGTGACCAATACAGGATAGGGAAATATTTTTCTGCTCAAATTTTCTTTCTTGCCAACTGAACAACTGAATGATGATGCTCCCCTGGAAATCAAACCAAACCAAAAGAAAACAAAAACCTCTGAGCAGTCCTTATGAGCATTTTTCTGTATTTTAAAAACTTTCTCACTAAAATAATCTGAGAAAATGTGTAAAACATAATAGAAAAAAATGGAGAAAATGCTTTCTGTTTCTCATGATGTAACAGCTTCCTCATGTGCTTGTCATTGCTCCTATTGTCAGCTATGCATGGCCACTCCTCTCTTTCTTTTAGTCATATATGTGTCAGCTCCAGATGACAGCATTCCAGCCTTAATGGTAAATCATAAATAGCTTTTCATTCTTCATTGCAAAAATGTAATCATTATTAACTACACTGGCATTCATGTGAATGTAATAAGCTTTTTTTTTTTTTGTGAGAATCTTATGATAATTTTATATTGCATGAATTTCACTTGGTATAGAACTATGGTGACAGCTTTGAGAGAATAGATATTAAAGGTTACTTCTATTGTCTTAGATAATGTTCTGAGCCTTAAATGAAAATTGAGGACTTAATCCTACACAAGCAGAATTTGTGTCAAAATAACTGGATTTCCCTTCAATTGTAAGTGGAATGAAGTTCTTCGCTATAATTAATCAAAAAGTTTTCTTAGTGAAAGTTAAGTTTGCTTCAAGAAATCCATGACAGGATGTTAGAATCATCAAAAGTTCATTGACTACCTCAGAAGAGTGCACAACTAATTACATAATAAGAGCTCACCACATTTTACCACGTGTAATAGTGTAGTGTAGACCATTCATTTTCATGACATTAAAGTCATGAACAGCTCTGGAAACAATGAAAAGTGGCTTTGTTGCTATCTCCCCTAGAATGGGGGTGTCCTGGGTAATCTTTGTTGTATGTAAGTAAAATTATGTCCACATTCACTTCCTTTTTTTCTTTCTTTTAAGAAAACTCCTTGATGTGAGGAAATGGAGAGAATGAAACAGCATTTGTTTGAAAAAGTGAAGGCAAATGGCAACGTCAGGATAATGTCTACCAACTTTGACTCTTCAGAAGGATGGAGGGATGAAGGATTTCACGGCCACTGAATGGTTATTCAACAGGCTCTAACAAGAAAACAAGTGCCAGTGCCAGTAACAGTAATGACTTGGTGGAGATTTCATGAGGAACTCTGCTTTACCGAGTCTTGAGATAACAGACATGCCACCTGCATGTACTACCTCCTTGCATTCTGCCACCACGTCACCAATCTGTGATAATATCATTAGCTCTCTCTGACTTCAGATTTATTTCTTTGTGATATCAACATCCAAATTGCTTGAGAAATGCCCGAGAGTCTTCTGTGACATAGTACCAAGATTTGTTTAAGTGCTAATAAACATGGATGTAAACACATTGTAGGAGTCTCTTCCAGCACACTTTCTGTGCACTGATGAAACTTCCCACCATCTGTTGGAAGCTTGCCTATCTCTTAGAGATAACTGTGAGCAGGGGGAAGGTGCCATACTGAGGATGTACAGGGAGGTGACCTGATGGAAGCCCACAGCCAGTATTGGGTTGCCTGCTGTCAGTCACCAGAGGTGACATTCACTCTACAAGAAAAAAATTATTAATGCTGACTAACACCATCCTGACCTTTCTTCAGGATCTCATGGACAGAAATTTAGAGGTTTATTTCAAACATTCAGCTTGAGTAATTGCAAATCTTACTTTTTAATTCCAGAGTTCTTGGGAGCAGTGCCAGAGCTGAGCAGAGGGGATATCATTCATAACCAGTAGTCTAATCTGTGCTGAGAGACAGAGAGTCCTCCAGTACCAGTATGTCCAAATTTCAGAGGATGGTGTGGCACTTTCAGCTCCTCCATAAGTCAAGCAGTATGAGTTTCTTTCGTGAAAAAATAAAGCACAATCTGTGGTGTTATATGAACAAAAACTTTAAATTGTGGTGCTTTTGCCATCCATGTCTGAGTGTTGAGTTGCTGTCAGATGGTGCTTCCGCCAGTCATCAATACAAAGAAATCACCAATATTTATCATCAATTTTTATGCCATATTTTATGATGTCATTGATGTATCCAAAAAAAAAAAGAAAAAAGAAAAAGAAATCAGTAGATCTGTCTTAGGCATTCCAATACTTTGTTCTTTAAGGATATATGTGCAGTCAGCGAATAGATCCAACTGACATGAGCAAAGAATAGATGCATGCCCTGCCCTGGCCCATTACCCTCTTATTCATTTCAATACACTGCTTGATTTGTAACTATTACTCCTTGCTCAGCTATTTATTTTATGGTAGCTCATTGCAATTCCTGTCATTGCTTCCTCCTTTTTTTTCCATTTTACCTGATGCAGCTTGGCATGTTTGATAAGAGTAAGTGGGCCCAACTCAGTCTAGGCATCTGCAAGCACAATGCAACTGACATCATTCAGAGCCACTAATAAGAGGATGGACTTGGCACCACGGATGCACTGCAGGCATCAGTGCAAACCGATGACTTCATCACTGCCTTTATCAGTTTCACCCACCATCATGGCCTCAAAACCCAAATGTAAAAGTCTGCTTAATTTCAAGAAACACGAGAATTTTATGCAGTGTTTTCTACCAGGCTTCACTGCCACTCTAGCTAAAGATTTCCAGTTCTCTTGGTGTTCTCTGCTTTTCTGTTTTTTTTTTGTTCCCATCCTCTATGGTCTCAACATCAGGATTCAAGAAGATGAGGCAGTTTGAGCTGTGCTGTATTATTTATCACACCTACTTTCCCTGCAGCAAAAAATGACTCTGAACTCTTCCTCCTTCCATTCTCCCCTGAATTTCTTCTCTCCTCAATATTAAGAGTCAGCATAAGTAGAAATGCTATGTATTCAAGTGGTGGCAGAGGTAATTTTTTGTTGTTGTTTTAATTTTGCATTACATATGTGCGTCTATCTCTGGTAAAAGTAAGTTGTTTTTCTATCTGAAAATATGCCCAATATGTTTGTTTGTTAATTTTGTATTCACAAAATGCTACAACTGTTGCCATCATCTAGAAGGAATCAAAATTTCAGACTCTGGTCCCAACTTTATGCATTTGAAATGCAGATTTGAGTATTTCAGTGCTATCTGGTTTATACGAAATTCATAGGTAATGCTTCTTGAAAGCAGTAAGGTACATCTATTTGCTTTACCTCAGAAGAGAGGAAAAATAATTGTAACACTTATGTTTTCAGAGTAGTGGATACATCTTGCTTTATTTTAAGAATCTTTAAGTATTGGATTAATCAGGGTCATCACAAAAAAAGTGCGAGATTGACAGGTGGGATTTCCTCTCTTCTCTACAATCTATTCTGCAGCATCCAGAAGAATAAGTTACGTGGAATAATTAAATTACAGCAATAAATATTAGGCATCTAACATTGCTTTGTGAAATTAAAGTATAAAAGCAGGCATAGAAAGGGTAGAAAACATGGAGAAAAATCTGCAGATTTTACAAGAGGTGTGGACAGAGAAGGGAGAACAAGGAAATTGTACAGACTTTTATCACAACTACTTACGACTTTTTCTGGGGGTTGTATTTCTTTGTAGTCTTCCTCTACCCTTCTTGACTCTCCCTATAAAGCATTTTATGAGACATGTTAAGTATTTTATGTAAAAAATAAGTTGTATCACATTGCACTGTAGGTCAAGCCAGGAAGGACACATTGCCTGAATAGCTAGTTAATCTCTTTCATCTTTCTCATGCTGTTATTAATGCTTATCTGTTCCCATAGCTATTGCAAAGTCATCTGTTTTCTCCAGTGGCATAGCGCAATAATAAAATCTTTTGATTTGACATACTAGTTGTTTGTAATGCTAGTTTTATTCATGTTCATTTTGAGATCAGATTTGTGCTTTCTTGGTTTTATCATGTTCTCTTGATTCTACTGTCTGGGAATTCAGGAGTTTAACCTCACTTTTCTGTCATCTTGTGTGAGAGTGGTTTGATGTTGATGCGTATGTTGTAAGAGGACTTCTTTTCCATCTTACTGATAAGGATCCTATGAATTAGTTGGCTGTGTTTCTTTGTGGGGTTTTTTACCCCAGTGATTACCTAATAGTCTGTCTCTTGAGTGTAAAATCTGTTTTGGGTTTCCCTGCTTGTTTTATGCTGAAAGAGGAATACATCATGAGCTTCCATGTCCTGCTCTGACTGCAGAAGAGACCTTACCTAATTCAGAGTCTTTGACAAGCTTTGTCAGCTTTCTGAGCCTGTACAGGGAATCTATTTTGTCTGTGACGGTAAAAGGTTTATCCAAACATGATTTAAGGCAAACAAAATGGCTAAGGTTATTAGCAGCTGCTCTTTGTTTACACAACTCTCAAATCTCTCTCATTTCAGGATGTCTAAAATCCCTGTTTCAGGAAAAAACATATATTTTATTGCTTTTGAAAAATGTTTCTAATATTGTTTGTTATGTATAAATGAGAAGCAGACTGTATATAAGTGAATTACCTTAAGGGAAAGAATACTACAACTCTCTATGTATTCTTGGAACTTTTTTTTTTTTCTTCTGAGCTCTTGTGAGATGTTACATTTTGTGTTGGGGCATCAGCGAATCAAGAAACACGACCTGCACCTCGTCTATAACTGCTCAGTTATTTCTCAGCAGTTATTCCTCACCCACTCAGGACTGTGTGTGGTGCATGTGTACGTTTATCAATGCACATGTAACTGGAGAAATCCAAAAGAACTGGAGGGTGAGGAGATAAATGTGGAGCACGCCTCTGCTGAAGGACCTGGAAATGGCCAGCTGACAGGGAACACTAAAAACTCTTCTTCCAATGTCTCTCACTGCAACAGGATTCAAAGAGAAAAATACCCTCTTCAGTGTATGAATAAAAAAAATTACACAGAAATAATTTATTTCCTATTCAAAGTTGATTCCAAGTCTTGGAGTGGTCCAGCCACCAGCAAGGTTATATGAACTGTGCTACAGAGAAATAACATCTGTTTACAGAGAGTACATACAGTTTGCCACTTCAGGAGTTACCGAGACATTGCTACAGGGAGCAGCTTTGTGTATGTATGTGAGATTCAGATAAATTCAAGTGAAAGTAATTTGATCCTAAAATTCAAGTCTGAGCTTTAATAGATCCAGCCATTCTGAGCAAACAGAACAAATTAAGGTAAATGAAAATTAATTTTGTATTAGAGGACAAATGTCTGTGAGAGGGAGCTACTGCCACTGTCTTGTTTGTTGACTTGAAAAAGGACTGAAGCTGAATATGTTAACATGATTTAGTAAAATTCATAAATTTAAAGGACAAGCAAACTTATTTTTACTTCCTCAGGACTTCGATACTTTTGTCCATCATGACAAACTTAACATGATGTCCATATGGAATTCAATGCAAGCATCAAGTGAATATTTTTCCAGTCTGTGCAGTGGCACTTACTATCTTATTTTTTAGAATATTATAGAAGATCATTCTATCTTAATGACCAAGAAGAACTGTACTTTTTTTTTCACCTTTCTAGATGTAACTAGCTGTATGTAGCTGTAGCCTCTCCTATCAGCATCAGAAAAGCATAGCAGAATCAATCATTGCTCCCGTTTCTGACTATGCTTTTGGTTGTTGAATTTTAGTATGCAACAAAACAGTAGACGTGGGACTGATTTTTTCTTTAAGAGATAATGATTGTGAGAATTTAAGTCAGAGCCCACAGCACATCAAGAGCATCAAAATGAGTTCTACTACTTTCATTAGGCTTTTACACAGTAGTTTTCTTTGAAGCGACTTAGCGCATAAATGGAGGAGCCACTGCCTGGGGTGCTGGGAACTTATGGCATAACAACACACAAGTATGTAATAAGCAAGTCTACCAGAACAGTACTGGATTTGTTTAATACACTATATAATTGCCCACTTGTTCTGTATAGGCCAATATTTTCAGTCTGTCACATGAAGAGATGGAAACAACAGCCCCTCCAAAAGTCGGTATGTACATCTGAGAATAATTTCATGCCCATGCTGTTTCTGAAAGCTGAGCCCAGGGGTTGTGGTAGATGGTGACAGAGAGCTGCAAAGCAAAAGACTCTAGCTTGTTTCCCTTCCCTCTTACCCATAACATTTTTTTTGCCAATGACTTAGATGCATCTTTGCTCAGTCTTTGTTGCCCCAAGCATAGGATCTGATAGACTGAGTGGTACTTAAAACACACATGGGTCATCATCTCTTTGATTTGGAAAAGGAGAAGGAAATGGGCCTCAGCTACATCATGTTTTTTGTGGTAGTTATGCTAAATTTCATGCTCTTATCGCTGTTTAAAGGGACTAATAAAAGTGTCTTGTTTCAGTGCAACATGGCAGTAACCCTATAGGCTTGAGAGCTTGGAGGTTGTTTTTTTTTTTTTTAATGATCATTTTTCATGCAAGTAACATATATTTAACAATGGATAAGACGAAACTACAAATTAGTGAACTTAATCTAAAGATTGTAGTAATATTTTTGTATCTTCAGCACTGTATGGGCATTTCAATTCTTGTGCCAGTATAACTTACTGCAACATATCTTCTGTTTAATCCTTTTCTACAGATTTTAATGATGCCAGCTGAATAGCACTAGGTTGGATTTCCTTTGTGATAAGGAAAATGACTTACTAATATGCAATATATTATATTCTTTGTGTAAACTCTGCTAGGCTTTACATTCGATATTTTCTAGATGAAGTTTATATCTGATTTCTTTTTTGACTCCAGTGTAATTTCTCTTTCTCTTCTTAAGAATCTTGCCATTTTAAGAGAAGCTCTGTATTTGCAACATGCTAGAAGAATTAGCTGGCTTTGAAAATGTCTCATGCTGATTTGCCATAAACAAGTTACAAGAAGTAGCAGCATAGCTACTCATGGCTACATTTTAGGAAGCAACAAGCAGTTTTGCCATCAAGCAACTGTAGTATTGTTTTCAAGAGCCAGTGACCTCAAGGAAACATTTGTTCCTCTAAAGAACAAATGGATTTGAGCCTGATGTTTACATCGATAATGATTTTGATTTTCGATGAAAGCCTAATAGTCAAATGAAAAGTAATACTCTGTCCTATTTATGTAGACTGTTATTATCATGAAGTGAAAACCCTGCATATTTAAGCCTGCTTTCTTCATGCAGCTATGTCAACTCTGGATGCAGAAGTAATCCATGCAGTTGTTCATTACAGTTTCTATGTAGTTTAATACTTTAGAACTGTGTTCAAAATGGAGAAGAGAAAAGGCATCACTGAGCCCCAGAAGTTGGAAGAATGATTGCAAAAGACTGATAATTGACCCTTATGGAACAATGAGTAGATACTCATATAGATGATCTATACTTAAAAAAAAAAGGCTTTTAAAATAACTAGAAATCCACAGAGTTATCACACATTATGAATTCTCTCCTTGACTAAGAACTCCTTGGCTGTTATTACAGCAGCAGGTTCATAACAATGAATCATGGTTGGCAAAGGCTATTTAATCTTTGACTTCAGGACTGTGTTCAACCTTGAACACTTCCATGACTGTCAGTTATATTTATAATTTGCTTTCTTAAATACTGATGTATTTGATGCAATTAGGAAACAACAAGTGCTTCCCAATAACTACTTAATCCTGTTCCTATTCTTGCTCATGGCCATTTGAAGTGACTGCCTGGTACCAAGCAGCCTGAAATTGAACAAAACAGCCCGAAATACATAAGGCAGAACAACACTCAGGAATTATGCTCAAAGAGTCTTAGGTACCTTTTGGGCTGTGACTGAAACAGGGTCTCCAAGGAAAATGTCTTTGCATCACAAAAGCATCTTGTGGTTTTACTTCCTTCTATTTGACTTACAGTTTCAACCTCATAAACTCAGCAGAAGCTTTATTATTGGTAAGGCAGAGGTGCTGTAGGAGAGCTGCATACTTAAAAGCTTGCACAGGCCTACCCACAACTACTTCTTGGTTCCTGTTAGCGGTGTTAACCTCTTCCTTTCTACAGCAACAAGATAAGAGAAGTTGGAAGCATTTATGATGCATGAAGAACCTTGTTGAAGGTGAGCGAAAAGGGCAATCTAATGGGTGGGGATGAAATGTGGGGAGAGCACTTAAACGCGTTAAGTCAGCTCTTATGTCAGTGCTTTCTATATGTTCTATACAATTCCTCTTACTGCTTTACCACTTCCTCTGTGTATTTGCAACTTTTATGATCAAATTCAGGTCCTTTTCTCCCTGACATCTTTTCATTTTTCACTTCAAATCTTGCCTTTCATACTGAGGCTTCCCGAGGGCAGAAATGCATATAACTGTGCATGTATGTAAATCCAACTAGGATTATATACTTAGCATTTTGGATGGAAAATGTACACCAGGACTTAGTATACTATGCAAATTCAGATATGGACACCTAAGATGAGAATATGTTTCTAGCTTTTTTTTTTTTTTTTTTTTTAATATTCAGTTATTAGAGTGAACTATTGTACTGTAAATAAGGCTGTTACAGTAGTGTAAACAGAGCAGTAAAAGTGCACCACTTGATGAGTCAGTTTGTTTCAAGCAACAGACCAGCCACAAAGTTGCAGAGCATGTTGCAAAATTACAGCAGGTCAGGAAAAAAACTGCAGAGTAAGAAAATTAAATCAGAGAGTGATATTTGCTATTTGTTTGATAGAAACGTTTTTTGTAAGGGATGACGCCTGTCCCTCTTACAAATGCTTGGATGACATCTTTGCTTCCAGCACACAGAAAACACCTAGGATACACTGTGGTCTTTGCAGTCCATTTGATTCACTCCTGATTTAAATTGAGATTTTCATGCTTTAATACTTTGTTCCAGTTCTTCCCTACATGCAGCATGTGGCCATTATTGTTCCCCATCCCCATTCCCATTTCTTTTGTAATGTATCTGTTTCATTTTTTTCTAGTTAGGTTGAATGTAAACCTGGGGTCAAGAACAGACAAGCCAGGTGATGGGACTGAGGTATAACTGCCTTTTCCAGTTTTTGTCCACCACATTCTCTGGGGGTTTGGGAGCACAGACTTGCACACTGTGCAAAAAACAAAGTTCACAGTTCAGTTGTCAGCTGTGGAGTAGGCTCACGAATTCCTTACAGAAGCCCGGACTTAACAGCTACCTGATGCGATCTCTCCTTAAGGTGCTCTTTTCAAAGTATGAAGTCTCCTTTTGGAAAGTGTGTTGATTATTACCCCTGCATAAAATCTACCTTCTGGAGGTCTTTTAGAATCCTGTTATGAGTCCATCTCGCAAGTTTATATTCATTTTTTTGTCAGTTCTTCACATTCTTTAGAAATATGCTCGGTATGTATGAAGTAAGGCTGAACTTCGTACTTCTTCAAAGGTGTGGCAGGCATAGAAAAATGAACCCAACACCAGACCTGATCAGTTAATGAAGTATTGTGCACTGTGGTCCAAGCTATCTACGTGAACTTGCCTCAGTACAAATATCTCCATAAGTAAGACTTTTTTCTTGGGCTAGCATGCTATTGTGCTGCCACTGTGCCCTTAATAAATAGTGGGTCACTTTACCGTTCAGCTTCAGGGAACAAAATATATTATGAATGCAAGAGCAGTTATTAAAGGCTAGAAAGTATGTAACAGAGCATTTACCTAAATGACAGAATTATGGCTGACAACCTGAATGGCAATGACATTTAAGTTTTCCTGAGACATTTCTCATTCAAATTATGCCACTAGTTCTGAGGATCTTTTTTATTAGTCTTGCTGGCATGTATCTCTATAGCGATGATTCCTTGCTGTCAATATAGCCAGTCATTTCTTCTCCGCATCGGTTTTGATTGAGTTCTTTCAGTTTTCCCACACACCTATGTGTATATAAACCTGTGTGAATGATTGATATGGATTCATACTTCTATTCTGAATTATCTTCTTTCTTTTTTTTTTCCTGAAGCCACTACCGAAGTTTTGTCTGTATAGCATGCAAACCCAGCCAAACCTGGAATAAAAAAACTGTAAGCTGAATATGGTTTTAGTGCACTGTTGTCATGTATTCTGAAAGGCAATGCACTTCTGAGGCATGTTGCAGGAGACTGTCAGTCAGGTATCTGCACTGTTGAAATTCACATGACCTTGGCCAGAGTAAATTCTTTGCTAAAGCAGAAATGGGAGGAGCAGCCTTCCAAAACAAAATATTGTACCATAAATCTCCCTGAGGACGTTGCACAATTTAGCAAGGCTTCACGGTGTCTCTCCAGGATGGAGGGCACTGCTGAAGAACGAGTGATACAAGCCATACAAGGAGGCAAAAGATCTTGAGGACAGAAGCAAGTCTTTGTTCAGGCAGTTTACCCCAGGGGGGAAATACAGTACATGATGTACCACATGATAAATCCATCATACAATGGAAGGTTTTATTTACTGAAGAGCTGTCTTCATTTTGAGAGGAATTCCTGCCTAGACAGAATGCTTGGAAAAGCCCAGCGTACCTCACAGTCTCACTGAAACTGCATTTTGGCTTGTAAGGCACGGCCTTGTGCAATCCTCTTGCACATGGGTGAGTTTCCCCTTTGTTGAACTACCAGCTTAACATTCATCAGGTCTAAAAAAAGGGTAGGAGATTTATAAAGACAGTGCACTCTGTTTAGGTTTTTGAAAGCAAATCAGTCAGGCCATCATTCCAAACTCTACCTGGGCTGAAAATAAGTGATGTTGTCCTATTAGACCATTCTGCAGAAGTGACATTTCTCCTCCCACACTGGACACTGCACATCTAGCTGAAGATGTCTCTATTCATTGCAGGATGACTTGTAAGGGTTTCTTCCAACTCAAATGATTCCATGAATCTGTGATCATCCCATGGGCTGCTCCCCATCTGGTTGGTCCCACCACACATGGCTGTGGAGCTCAGAGAAGTCGTGCACAGCTAACAGATGTTGAAAAATATCTGTGATGTGTTTTCAGCTATGCGGTAAGATGTAGCAGTAAACCAAGCTGTAAGACTGAAGGAGAAGTATGCCTGTGTGCTCCAGCATGCTTTACTTAGAGTGTAAGTAACCAGGTGAGTGGATGGCCACCGCAGTGCAGGTGGGATACTCAGCAGGTGTCTCACAGGAAGCCCATTATGTCCATTTGAGGCTGCACTGAAGATCTGTTTTTCTGCATCTGGGTTAAAAATCACAGATATTCTCTGGCCTCGTCTGCAAATAAGCTTTTGGTTCCTCTGCAGATATGCAAAGTGTTAAATCCATCCTGACATGGAGGAAGCACCTTCTGCATATGAGTGATTTCCATTGCACAGCTTAAATGACAGACAGACTTGGTCCACAAATACCTCCACACAGTAGCCATTGTAATTAGTTTTTTTGTTTTTTGGTTTTCAAGCCACAGATCAGACATACTGCTTGACTTGGCTTGGTAAAATTGTCTATGGCTGGTATAGTTATTCAGATATTAGCCACAACTCTTCTAGATAAATATTATTAATGATTTACCAGTCTCAGCCTACAGATCTGGCTTGCACCATCCCTTTAAACGTACTTATTTTCCTAAGTCGCCATATCCGCCAGCTTTTGTTCCCAATTATATTTGCTGCTTAGATAGCTCAGAAGTGTTGATGCTAGGGCTGAGGCAGCAGCATACGGACTACTACAGGGACATACCTACTTGTAGCATCTCTTGCAAGGTGAAGAAATTAAAGTATTAATATATAAAAACCTACCTTCTCACCTCAGTTCAAAGAGTATCTAAGAAAACAGAAGTGCTGCTCTGCAGCCAGAGCCCCTCTTTCCTCTCTTCTTCTGATATGAGGAGAGGATGACAGTGTCTCATTGTTTGAAGGATGAAACCTAATGCTGGGTGTGGCTCTCTGTCCAGGATTTTTAAAGCTGCCTTTGTTTTATCGTGTTCCAGTGAGGCTATGGCCACTTACATGGCAGATCTAGATTGCCTGCCATAAGCCCATTGACTCTGTGCAGATAATTCATACTCCGTTCTTCTCCATCAAATTTAAATAATCCATAACATATAAATGTAATTTACACAAATGGAGTACCAAATTAATATGCTAGTGTACCTAGATGCCTTATTTACCAACTCTTTAATTCATCAGACCCATCATGCAGTTCACTGGACCCACTGCTTTAACAATGGCTTCAGACAAACTGTGGTAAGATGTGAAAAGTTAGAATGTATTTGTTGGGAGATGCATCTGGAAGAGGAAGGAGAGACTTTAGACTGTGCAAAGATGCATACTTCCACCCAGAGCTCTGTAGTGCAGCCCCCATACAATGACTGATATATACGCTTTGCAGACTCACGTGTTGGGGTATTAAGAGTATGAGCTGAATAGCATCCTGTTCAGGTCTTAGATCCCAATTTCAAGGATATTGAGTGCATTTTCAGCCTCCTTGCTGGGAGAAGACAAGAGGCAGAAAATCCCAGATTTATGCAATAACTCAGTTCTCAGCAGGATCAGCAGGAACAAGGAGAGCAGCCACCACGACACAAGGGCAGCAAACACAGCAAGGCATCTGAAACGTGGCCCAGGACATGCCAAAAGATCTTTAGTTAGGCTGAGAAACATGAGCTCCCCTAGGCTCATAATCGGTTCACTGGATAAAGAAGCTTCTGCTGATTATTATGAAAAGTCACTGCAGCCTTACCTTCAGCATGTATTTGGGCCAAGTACTGCTGGAGTAATCATGCCAGAGCGATCTTCAGATCCACTCAGAAGGTTAAAAAAAATCTGGCATTTGTAAATGACAGATCAAGCCCAGTGGATTGCCCATGGATTCTCCCTTGCATGGGGATATAGCCAAGGATGAGTACAAGGCAGCACCAGAACAGATTTCAGCTCAGGCACTTGGGTCTGCTTCACACTGCGCATGGTACAAGCAAAAGACTTGCTGCCTTTTCATTTCTGAATGGCCCATCTAAAATTTTCTATTTCAAGGGGAAAGAGTATTTTTCAAGCTCTCTAGTGACTTTTTCAGTCTTTTTCTATAGCTTGTCATCATTACTTTTTATTTGGACAGAAAATTTGCTCTATTATTGGAAGTTTAGGTTTTTTTGTTTTGTTTTGTTTTGTTTTTTAACAGAACAGGATTGTCCACATGAGTGGATAGAAGCTGACCTGTTTATCGAATTTCATTTTATTGCCTACTGGTTGTTCCCAATTAAAAAAAAAGAAAAGAAAGAGAGCAAAGATCAATTGTAGAAACAGACTGTTGGCTAGGAAGAACTTCTTTCTTTCACCTTTGAGAGTCTGTGACAATCAGGAAAAGCAAATTAAACAGTGAAAATATTGAGAGAGAGGTCTTCTTTTTGTATCTGTGAATCAGTATTGGCAATAACTTGATTTTGTTTTGAAATTCATCTATCTTCATGTTACTTCCTATCTGTTTGCTGTTTTGTTTATTATTATTATTGGTAGTAGTATACATTTCTTCTTAGAACTCAATTAATAAGAAAAAAAACAAAGGAAGCCCCGTGAGCACTTGTGTCTCCCAGGGTATGTAACAATTTCAATTATAGCTAGGATCACTTTCCATAAGGTTAATGCACAATTTCTGTAAGCCAGGTCAATAGGTAAGCATTTTTGTACATGCACATCATCCAGGTCATCAACAGAACTCAGGTTTCTCAGTGTGCCCTTTGACTCATGCCTCATGTCTTTCAAACATGTTCACATTTTTTCCTGTCTGTACATGTGTATTGCATTCTCACTTTTATGCATTTTTATTGAACTAGGACTTTATCTCAGTGTTTCTTTATCATTTTAATTACAAGCAAACATCTTGCCTGACTCGTTTCTGTGACATATGTAATGGTTCACAGGATCTGGTAATTAATAAAAAAGAAGCTAAGAATATATATTTTTTAAAAATCATGTTTAGAATTTGATCATACTCCATTTGCTTTTTCTTTTCTGTTCCTGTGGGTGAAAAATGACTTAAAGTCCCTCTCCTTCACCACCACCTGCAGTATGAATTGATATGTGACTTTCAGTATTTTCATCATTCTGCCTTTTGTAGGAGAGGAAGAAATCCACAACAGCCTTTATTAAACTGCAAGTCAAACCTTGTTATCTAGATTACTCGTGCTGTATACATGTGCCAGGTTAAAAAGGAAAAAAAGACCAAATAAACAATTCAGTTTTGTGGCAAGAAGCCTGGATCCTGTGGGGTTTGCTCATGTAAGTCCTGTCATCTTTTTTTTACCAGGGGGACTAGTTTATGCTTAACAACTTGACCTCTGTGACTTTTAAAACATAAACTCATTTTTAAGGTTTAATGATTAATCATATGATTAAGAAAGACGCTATTAATTGGAAAACGGTAGCACTTACTGTAAAAATGAAGTCTGAAGTGGATATGGACAGTGCTGGATATTGCTGCAGGTTGTACAACTCCGTGAGAAGGTTTTTTGGAAGTCATCTTCTAACATGTCCTCTTTGTAAGTATCTGAAAAAAAATGAGCTTCCTTAATGTTCCTGGATTGATGGGACCAGCTACAAGGTCTGCTGAATTGGATTACAACAATCATCATAAGTTGACTCCTTAATTTTTCCTTTCTAAAAACAAACAAACAAAAACCTTATAATCAAAAAAATGAAACTTTAAAACCAAAATCTACTGTACGTTGCTTGCAAACTTTCTAAATTAAAACCGAAATAACGAAAAGACAAAACCAAAACCAACCAAACAAAACCACCGAACACCACTAAACAACACCACTAAACAAAGCAAAGCCATTGTCATTTTTTTTTTAAAAATCAGGTAAACTGTGTTGTTTTAATTCCATACTCAGCTGCAGACTTACCTAAAGAACATTTTTTTCTTTTTTTTCTTTAGGAGTGTAAGTCAAGTCCTTAATGGTAATGTAGGAGGTTTTTTGTTTTTTGGTTTTTTTTTTTGTATTTAATTTAACATACATTTTGTTATCGCTTGGCTCAGTGCCTCAGGAGTCTGAGCCAAAGCTGTTACACTGTAATATCCATGAGGTTCAGTTTTCTCTTTCACCTGCAATACTGTATTCTTCAGTGTGATGCTAATGTGACTCCTGCAGTATAACAAAGAACCCATAATGACAGCAGCAGAGGGGTCTGAATGTCATTTACACCTATTTGCTATATTCAAGGTCAGCAAGAATGCACCTGCAAAACACACGCACTGCACCCAGACTGGCTACAGGAAAAAGATCCACTGAAATGAGATTATTTTGAATAACAGACTTTTATATTTTTTTTTTCTCTTAAAATCTTGAAGGTCTTTGCATGAAAGGTCATAATAAGATGTTTAAGACAAGCACATGCATTTCCGTGGTAACAGCGAAGGAGACACCTTTTGGGACAACATTAAAGAATAGGAAAAGAAGAAACATTAAAAAAATGTGTGTAGTGTATTTATAAATGCAGAGGCAGAAACCTTGTTTCCTGATAGAGCATTTCTTGGACTCTGTTTGGTAAAGGAACAAATTGTTGACTGAATAATAAAAACATCACAGAGTTACGCCGCAGCAGAAGTAGAAAGGCTAATCACTGCCTTTGTCGCAAAGAGTGCAGAAGATTCTGTGTCTTACAAAAGGAATGAAAAGCAGATGCTGGTGTTCTGATGTGATATTTGTTATTAAAGTATATTGAAATCAACACCGTAAACACATTTTTATAAAAAAATCGATACGTTGCATTCCCCAATTTCCATTCTCCATAGCAGTCCAGAAGGACAGTCTGTCTGACTAGCAGAAGCAAGGAAGGAGCAGCACACCTCTGAAAGGAAAAGTCCCACAGCAGGGAGCCATTTCTCAGCTCACATTCAGCTAAGCACAACTGACAGAGCTACATTGGTGCCAGCTGCAACATTGGTAGCGATTTCACCGTGCCGTCCCCCTACCTGTGACCTCCCTTCTCCCCACTTCCAACAGAAGGTCCAAATTATCAAAGCTTCAAGAACAAGGGCTGACTTCAGAGAGCTGATCCTCTTGAATTTACAGTTAAGAGAGCTTTTAGACAGTGCTTTGTTAATATGTCACAGGACTACACTTTACCTTTCAACAGAAACATCTCATGTCAATTTCAGAGCAAATATTCATACATTCAAGCCTTCGGGTGGTTTTAGAGTACAAGCAACACAAAATGATAACAGAGCTTTCCTCTGCTTATTCACTTCTCTGTGGATGAAAAAGAAAAATTTTGAATGAGTCAAATGTTATCTAATCTGAAGACAAAGATTCATGAAAGATAATCTGAAGCATGTGGATTCAAATAAACTTGTAATTTAAATCTGAAAATTTTCATCCACGATCTTTAAGTGAACACAGAACCAACCAATGCTTCATCTGTGCAGATCAATTTGTTATCCATCCCTGCTCTGTTTAGAACCAGCACAGATTTGAGACAACAGTCCCATGTGAAACTGCAATGTACACAGACATTTTTTAAGTTCATATCTGAATAAAATATCTAGAAAGTCACAACTCATGATCTGGTTCAGATTAAACCCTTACTTATATTATGTAATATAACCTTTTGTTATACTAAATTCAATGCCTACCTCAAGTGCCTTTTCTGTATTATTATGCTCTGCCACAGTCTGCATCAGGTGCCAGCAGCTGGCATATCTGTCCCTGAATCTGTGATTCTCTCCATTGCTGTTATCTCCATTGCACTATTTCCATAAACATATCATCATTCTCAGGAGACCGGACATTGCTCTGCCAAATTTAATGAAATTTTATTTTAAATCCAGGCATAATTTACTGATGAAAGGACAGCAAAAATATCCTGGCATACTTCTATCGTACAGCATGCTTTCATGAGAATTAGAGATCTGTTTGTATCAATTGCTGACTGCCCTTTTGGACCCATTTTGTAGAATCATAGAATCATTTGAGCTGGAAGAGACCCTTAAAGGTCACCTAGTCCAACTCTCCTGCAATGAACAGGGACACCTACAGCTAGATCAGATTGCTTAGAATCCAGTCCATTCCCCTTATGTAAATGAATTTTCTATTTATCTGTATTTTTATGAGCATGTACTTTTGGTCTGGCGTTTCACTTACTTACAGGCATGATCCTTCTGCAGGAGCTTCACAGAGGTGATGGTTACAAGTAGTGGTATGGAAGGGCTCAACTTGGCCTTGTAAATAATATGATAGATCTAAAAGCTCTGTCTGATTAAAATATCGTAAAGGAAAACAATGACTGTGTACAAGTATGGATTTGTGGAAAAATAGGAGTACTGAATGGTGCTAACACCTGATGAAGGAATGTGAGCTAGCTAGAGCCATGGCGTTCTGGTCCAGCATAAATGGCAGCATTGCCATGAATGTCTCTATGACATGGTATCCTTGGGAAAGTGAAGTTCAGGCAAAGAAAAAATAGAAGCTTGAAGTAGACCAACAATAAGATTTAAGAATTTAATAGACTGAGCATCAAACTAGAGCTATAATTAGATGCTTCAACTTCAGTATTTAGTAGAACTTACACTGCATATATGAATGTATATACAATCTGATACAGTCTTATAATAATATTTTTGCTCAAGGACCATTTTCAAATATCATGGACTTTCACGTAGCTACAGCTCTATTGTGCATTCCTTTTTCTATATTTAGCACAGAGCCTTTGTCTGTTTTTTAGTCTCAAGGAGCATTGCTAGTCAATCTGTCTTACTGCAAGAGGAGTATTTCATGGTGATCATAGTGGAGGATTCACTTTAATCTTGTATTCCCCAGGAAACTGCTGGGCTTTATGAAATGAATCTGTATACTTCCATTACATCTTCTGGCTTAATGCATGCTGGTAGCCCTGGAAGTCAGATGGTTCCCAGTCTTAATATCTACACGATCAATTTAAGATTCAGGCATGGTTTGAAAGCAAGCTGCAGTGGAACATTGTATCTGCAATTTAGAATTGTAAATATTTCATCTTCTTTAATGCACATGCACATCTTGCACATTCATGACTAAGCTGCAAGAGGAGGCCAGCTTTCAGACAATGACTGTGATAAGCTTGAATATCTTCACCTGTTCAAATATCTTTATGGTTATTAAAATAATATGTGCACTAAATATCAACTAACATTCATCCTAGTGTCATTTTTCCCTGCTGGTAACCTTTGTAAATACAGTGTGCATTGTAGCTTAGACTAATATTATTTCTATTCATGCAGCATCATACATCCACTGCATCATTCCTTCTGTACTGTGACCCTGAGTCCATCATGTTGACTCTCTAAGATCTGCAGATTTACATCTTCTCAGGCTTTTTAGGCATTCATCTGTGTTTTGTCATTTCACATACTTTCTAGTGCTTCTTCCTTTTGCTCTCAGCTTCATTGTCTGCTAGCTTTTGGCATTAGGATTTTTTTTTTGTAGTCTACACGAAGACTCAGTGAAGTGTTTTCTTCTGTTTAGACATATATTTGGAGTGGAGTTGTGTGCCATTCTGTGTGTTTTAACTGGTTTATTTAAATCTATTTCATTTGAACCTTGATTTAATTCAAATGGAATTTTTACATGACTGACTCATAAACTTTCATGGAATGTGTCCCCCATGCCCAGCATTTCACATGTAATCAGTAAAAGCACAAAGCTCACCTAGTAATATCAGTTCCAAAGCATTGTATAAGTACATTCAGATCTTACACTCTTGAAGACCGGTTTGCTTTTGAAAACTAAGATTACCTTTGGGGTGACAAGAATAGTAGGTCTATTAATAGTAATACCAGAATGAAACAACCTATTAATAATCTGTAATCAGCTATTTTTTCTCTTCAACTAATATATGCATCCAAATATCCTCCTATACTTCACCCAAGATCAGACAGTACTATTTCCCTTTTTACCCTTGATTCCACTCACTCTACAAGTGAAAGACACAAATCCTTCACTTGTAGAGCCATCCCTTCCATGGAGGGCAGTACCCTGCATGCTGCCAGGTGATTGTACAGCTGTGCTCACTGCTAGGTTTTGCTTTGTTTGCACAGGTACCTGTAAGGAGCAGTTAACCCTAAGCAGCCACACTGCGCAATCAAGGAAGAGGCACAGAACTGCTTAGAACCAGAGTTTTCTGATCATATCTTGTTAAGCTTCCTGGTTGGTGTAAGTAGCTCTTGTCACCTGAAAGAAATGCACATGACTAAGAGAAAGAATGTTGGAATGAAGATCTTGATGGGCAGGAAAAAGGGAGTGGAACAAGACAGATGAGAAAGCATGCCACGAAATCACTGCAGAGGCCCAGACAACCACAAACACCAAAATACAGTACATTTTCCCTAAAATAATAATAATAATAATAATAATAATAATAATAATAATAATAATAATAATAATAATAATAATAATAATAATGTGAATGTGAGCACAGCAATTTGGGGTTATGTTGGCAACAGCATATCATTGCAGTCAAAATGCAAGATCTTTTGGTTCACTTAATCAGTTAAGTCTATACAAGCAGCATATATTTACATAAATTATTAGAGAATGTTCATATTCAAAGAAGAATGACAAAATATCATGATGTCCACACCCCTGCCCCAGAGGAATCAAGTTGTGACTCAAAACTGAGGTGAGAGGACCACTGAGCATGTTAGATTTGTCAGCCTACAAAGGCAGAAAGCTGCTTATTGTTATTCTTTGCACCTTCTTGGAAGAAATAAAATGCAGACTGGAAGTTCAGTGCAGTGCTGTATCTTCTAAAATCCACAAGGAGAAGAAACCTCTGAAAGTTTCATTACGGTTTTTATTTCATATTTTATAAGATGCTGCAAGGTATGGAAAAAAAGTTACAAATAAAGGTTAAAAGTGGAAGAAGAATACAGATCATATCTGAAATTGAAAAATAAGTATAGTGATATGTATTACTGTAAAGGATAAAAAAATTGAAAATCAATTTAAATTATTAGTTCGGAAGAACATTGTTAACCTATAAAGAGTAATTATATTGGATACTTAAGGAATAAAGATAACAATGGGACCAATTTACTATATAGGAAACTGAAGGAAAGACCTGAAAAACTGATAGCTGAACAGAGCAGAAAGTTGGCTTTCCTGCTGAAGGACAGCTCTGAGGTATGAGAGAATGGTGCAGTCATCATTGCTGGAGGTGTTCAAGTAAAAGGTAAATGTGGCACAGGGGACATACTCTGTCTAGAATGGTCACATGCACAGGCTGATGGTTGGACTAGGTGATCTTAGTGGTCTATCCAACCTTAAAGATTCTATGATTCTATAATTCAATTTAGTGTTCTCCCTCCCAACAGCAGGCATATTTTGGTGTCTTGTGTAGGCTACAAGTTCTTCACATTTCTCTATGTGAGAAGAAATACACTCATTTATAAGCATCATAAATGAAGGGAAATAAAAAACGTTATCATAAAACAAAAAAGATCACCTGTGTGCTGACTTTGACTTTTTCTCCATTTCCTGACTTTTCACATGTGTTTACTTCTCAAGCCCACACTCCGCTGTGAAACAAGTGCTCCATCACCTGAAGGAATGATCCCCTGGCAGGAGCAAGGAGGAACCAGCAACACTTTCCTGTGGGGCTGAGGGCTTGGGCTTGGCCCCATATTTATTAGGCAACAGAGGAGGAAGCAGCTCTTCCATCTGCATCAGCCCCATACCAGTCTCCTCAGGAACAGGGCCCTGTGTGCTGTTCCTGTCACTGGAAACAAGGAGAATGAGATGTTGCATACTGTTGGCATAGTAATGCCTCTGTCAGCAAAAGCTACATCCCACTGTCCTTCTCTAACCTTTATAATCCAAACTATTTCTCCACACCAAGGCACAGATCCTCCTGCATGCAGAGGGCTGCCCTGTGCAGCCATACAATACCCTGAGCAGCCTCTTCGCTCAGCCTGTTTTGCTCATTCCAGTACGGCTGTCTCCAGTCCAGCAGAAACTGTATTAAAAGCAGCTTTTCATAGTAGGAACATTTCACATCTAACTGTCTTTAATATAAATCTTCTTCTTTTTTTTTTTTTTCTTGCACACATTTTCATAATGCTGGCAGGCATGGAAGTCTCCAGCAGAATGTCTGTTCCATGGGGCTCTCCCACCTCGCACCCCATCAGCTGGCACAAATGCGGGACTGCTCCTCCAACGTGCCTGAGGGGACGGAGTGCTGCCAGGAATAAAGGAGCAGGATCACGGACGTGACCACGGACATGCCAGGACCCTAAGCAGAAGGAACATTTCACTAGGTACCCAAAGCACCAACATGCTACAAAACCTAACCTAACCCTAACCCCAAAACCTAACCCCAGCTTATTCCTGGAGCTCATGGTTCTTAGGACATCACAGGTGAAAAGTAAGAACTCAGTTTTCCTGTTAGGAAATACTTACACCTTGTTAGCGATGGAGGGTTTTAAGTCTAAATATCTTGGGCTGAGTGAATGGGAGCACATCTTGGGATGGGAGCAGTACTGAAGAGAAAGGGAGGGGACTACATCTTCCTCTACCATTCAGTAAACCCATCTTTATGCTAAAATGAATATCATGATTAATAGTAATAGCAGCTTTTGACTGTTTTGAAAAATTGCAATGCTAGAAAATGAATGTTTCTGAGTTTCTCAGAAGAAGGAAGATTTAAGGGGGAAATAATATACTCAGAACTGAATTTGAAACTATGTATTTACAACTATCAATGCTGACTGTAATCAGGAATATTCAAGCAATTTTGTACACTGACCTTGTAGTCATAGAATCATAGAATGATTTGGGTTGGAAGGGACCTTTAAGATCATCTAGTTCCAACTCCTCTGCTACCTATAGCACCCTCCTCTAGACCAGGTTGCTCACAGCCTCATCCATCCTGGCCTTGAATGCTTCCAGGGAGAAGGCATTCACAACCTCACTGAGCAACCTGTTCTAGGGTCTCACTACCCTCACTGTAAAGAATTTCTTCCTAATATCTAGTATAAGTCTACCTCCTCTAGTTCCAGAACTCACAAGAGCAGAGTAGAGGGGCAGAACCACCTCCCTTGACCTGCTGGTCATGCTTCTCTTGATTCAGCTCAGGATATAGTTGGCCTTCTGGGCTGCAAGCGCACATTGCTGGCTCATGTTGAATCTTAGAGTAGTACTTTCCCCTGGCTCCTACTCTTCTAGGTAGAGTACATTTTCTATCTTAGAGTCACAAAATCATAGAATCCTTAGAGTTGGAAGAGACCTCTGAAGGCCATCTAGTCCAACTCCCCTGCAATGAACAGGGACACCACAGCTTGATCAGGTTACCCAAGGTCTTGTCCAGCCTTGCCTTGAAAGTCTCCAGGGACAGGGCATCAACCACAACACAACATATCTTGGTCTATGAAAATTTAGAAATTTACATATGGTAACTATTATATGCACAACTGAAAGGGGACCAACTAAGGAACTCTGTTGTGCTTATCAATATTCCCACACTATTCCTCTCACTGATACTGGTATGGTGAAGAACTCTTCACAAATGTTTTCTTTAACCTATTTTATGTAATTTGAGAATTACAGAACTATAAGATGCCATGTTGCTTTTGCAAAATCAACTTTTACAGGGAAAATCTCTTTTTCTTCTACAGGGAAAACTTCTTTTTCACTCAGTAACTAAGAGGAACCATCAAAATTCCAAAGAAAAGAGAACCTGCCTGACAAACGATGCCTTAATGTTTGATCAAATTCAAGGCATTAATGGTATCATGCAGCATAATTTCTGCTTTCTTGAAAAACATTGCAGTTCATTTAGAAAGTGGAATTCCCTGGAGATTGCCAGAGGAACGCAGATTATTAATTACAGCGTTCTCTCATTATCTTTCGTTCAGAACAATAGTGCTCCGGAGGTCCTGTGGAATCCTTCTCCTCTACAAGGTGTCGAGTTTTGATTAAGCATCATTTCATACAGTTCATTAACAATGTATCTTAAAATGAGCTTTTGATTGAACATTTTTATTGGGCATTTAATATAATTTATGGTTTCTGTTGAAATTTTACATACAACATTTGCCAAGTTAGTTATTATATATTTTTCATTAAACAATGGCATTTTAAGTTTTCTGAAAGGTTCTATTTTTTAAGAAGAGAAACAGATTATATAAAAATTGATTATGAATGCAGTATATCACGAAAATAGCCCTCCTGGCTATATTTTATTCCAGTGGAGCTACAGTACATAGGTGTACGAGCAGGTCCATTTGCAAGCACCATCATTATGCACTGCCAATCTGAATGCCAACCTTTAAGCTTAGTTTTCCAATTTAAAGTGCACACACTGGGGCAGTTTTGAAAGTACGGTCTCCTATTTCATTATGTTGGTCCACAATGTCAGAGGTAGATGGTGGTGGTATGGAAGTAGGGGTTGAACCCTCCCACAAATATCCCATTACAAGTTGTTGCCATGTGATGGATAGCAGCAGAGGGCCATTCTGACAAAATGGCGTCTGACATGAAAGTGCGCATGAAGTGAAGGTGTTTCAGTGAATTCTTCAGCACCTGGAGCGGATTTTTTGCCACAGGTCAGCTTTGTAAAGTTTGTAAAAAGGTTTTGGTCTCAGGTACTCTGGGGGAAATTGAGATCTGGGGACTATGAGTGGTAAGGTAGAATTGCTCTGCATCTTGCACAACTACCACATTAGGAGAAAATCATACACTGAATGCTGAGTGAAGTTTCAGATCAGCCAGGTAGAGAGATGTATTTATATCCTGTAGGTAGAGAGCACTGTTCCAGATGGGAATTCTGATTGAAATGTCTTCTTATTCTGTCTGTGAGAAGATGAAAAAATATATGTATTTTATATGCTGAAATAGCATGCATAGGATGTTCAGAGAGAGAGATACATTGCAGTTAGAAACAAACTATTAGTTGGAATTTGTGTCCAGGGAAATTATTGGAATTATTTACATACGCATGCAAATATGCAGGGAAGCAATCCAACACTGACTAACTGCTACAAATCTGCTGGGATGAAACAAGAAGTCAAGTTTTCACTCAAAATGCTTAAAGCAAAACATGTAAAACTCATCAGAACCTTTTGCTGAGTCTCGAGACAGTTTAGGGAAAATCTTTCATGATTTTGTCTTTTACTTGGACCCTTGGACTTTGTGGTTGCTTGTTGGATGGGAATATTAAAATATATTCAGCACGCATTTTCCTTGACCCATAAAGTATTAGAAAGCACCAGGAAATATTGCTATAAATATTTCCCATTTAATTGTGTGTTTCCAGAGGTTGAGAACTTTCAGAATCTAGATGCTGCCTGTCCAAGCCAAACCAGAAATCTTTTTAAGAGATATGGGGCCCAATCACATCATGCGGGTTCAGTTTAATGCTCCTGCCATAACTGAGGAGAAAAATGAAGCCAAAACATTCTGCTGCGCTTGTCTCAGAGCTGGATCCCTGTTTTATTTTCAGTGGACTCCACATTTCCTATGCTGAGCTGTAGGATAGGAGTCCATCTCTACTGCTGTGAATGGCTCCATCAGAAGCAACCCCAACTAAGAACTTGTACTTTATTGGACAGCCACAGTTTTCTTTTGTGCCCATGGCTGCAGCGATAGTTACCACCCTGGGGACACCCATGTAATCTTGCTCTTGAACCTGGCAACCCACAGCTTGCTTATTCAATCAACCTGGCAACATTTCAGAGAGTTCTTCAGAAAAACGACCCTTCTCGCATTGTCTGGTTGCATCATGCCACTTTTGAGTCAACTCCCTTTCCCAGGGTCACTGTGATACTGAAAATGTTTTTTTCTGATTTTTCTTAGCTACTGGTAATGCTCTTAATCCTGCTGTAATTGACAGAGATGTGGAAATATGTATACTTATTCTAGGGTTTAGTGCTGTGTACTCGATAGCACTTTATAATTCAATTTCTTTCTAATTAATAGTGCAGTCAGCTTTCTCTGCTCTTTTCAGATGATTCATTGTATAAAAGAAAAAGAGATGAAATCACTTAAAAATAGGAAAACATAACTCCACAAAATGGATTATATTTCAAGCTGACAGTGCTCTTTTTCCTTCCTCGGTCTTCCATTAATAGATGCAGTAGATACATATATTCTGTATTATTCTTCTCTGCCGGCTTTTCTGTCTCTTTTCTCTATCATAAATTTTCCCATGTTTCTCACTCCATTCACAGTTTTGGGTGCAGCAGCCTATTTCTCATTTTTTACATAAATTCCAGTTTCTTGCTTCCCAGGGCTGGGAATCACTTCCTTCTCGAACGCTTTTCCTTGAGTGGTTCTATGAGTCAACCATTGCACCAATCCCATTAAAACAAGCTTAGTTACTTTGTTTTTAATTGAGATGCTAAGATAAGGACATTCCATAGCTGATCAGTGGCATCATCTTACTTGGTAACCTTTGCCTCTCCTCACCCTTCCTGCTCCCAGCAATACTCCTTCATGTCAGTTCAGGCTTTAAGTTTAAATTTCAGACAGTTCATGACAGGGACAATATCTTCATGTATGCTCCACAAAGCGACTGGCATGCTAAAGACTATAAATAGTTGTTAAGCAGCTCCTACACTCGTGTTACTTACTATGTCAGCAAGTTTCTGTTTAAAAAATGGCTGTCTTACACAGAAACAAATTAAACTGGCAGGTTCCCCTGACTAGAAAGCTCATTACTGACCAACACCCTCCTATATCATGTGGGTGTGCCTGTATGTTTGTGAAGCCCTGAAAAATCCAAGGCAAGGTAAAGCAAAACAGTTCAAGGAGACACTTCAGTCTCAAATGGTAGGTCTTGATGGATGCAAGGCTAAAAGCAAGCTGGGGCTGAGGATTTTGTTCTTTAAAGCAAGCAGTGCAAACAAAACATGAAAAAACGTAGTATTTGAAAAAGTTGGAAAACAGTACTCCTTATTTTGGATGGGAAAAACTGAGGCACATAACTTAAAACCCACTCCATGCGCCTTTGGCTGGCTGAGCGGGTATCTCTCCTGTGCACCATTCCTGCTCTCCCATCCCATTTTCAGCTGGGGAAGGGACAAGTCTTTGCAATTTCCCATGTGCCTGCCCAGTAGAGGTGTTTTTTCTTGTGGACACAGAGAACCTGGGGAAGGAGCACACCTGGGCATCAGCATCACCTGCGGCTGAGCAGGCTGTGAAGCAGCAGCTAAGATGGCTCCTTCTTGCACAGCCATGTCACCCTTATTCCCCCAAAGGTAAGTGTAGCACGATTTTTTGGCAAGTCCCTAAGGCAAGGAATAAATGGAAAGGTCAGAAAGGAGTTCTCTGCTTCCATCCCAGAATAAAGTTTGTTTTTCCTGGCTTGACCTTCAACTCCCAGAAGACCTGAGTTTAAGAGCTTTGATTTACTTCCATAATAAAGTGATCGATTAATGTTAAAGGCAGGCTTTATGAGGCCTGTCCTCAGACAGTCTCAGAGCCTGCCACAGCAAGGATGTTATATTGCCATGATCCACAAAAGGTCACACGGAGGGAATCAAAGACAAGATAAGTGATGGTTTACATATCAGAAAAGCTGTCTGTAGTACAGGCAGGCAGTGTGGAACATGATGTCTCCCAGGGCTCTGTGCAGATGGTATGTAGTAAATATAGCCTGAGCTGCCTCCCCAGGACCTAGCAGTGTTGCTGCTGTGGTTGTTCAGGGTTTTACTTTTGAACAAATCTGTGCCCTGGAAGCATGAGGTATGTGGACAGCCCTGTTTAAATTTAGCAAATGAAAAGGTCTGATAAGCAATCCCAACAGGTTGATGTTTAGGATCCTGCGCTCAAGAGCAAAGATTTTGATTTCTTAAAGTGTTGTGTCCTCAGTTAAAAATCTTAGTTCACTTTGGCTTTCTAGCTTGGTTTCACTGCAGGCATTTTTCCTCAAATCAGACAAGAAAACTGAGTAAGCAAAACAAGAATCAATACAAAGCTTCTGTGTCAGTCTGTGTCTGTATGTCCTAAAGGGAAAGTTGCATGATATCAAATGGAAAAGCAAACATTTCTGAGTTTCCCACCATACTTACATGAGAAATTGTTTGATCTTGCTCCATTTTTGCTATTTTGGCTTCCCTGGGGTACAGAAACTGGGTGGCTATGCTGGGAAATTCCCCAGAGCCAGCCACTCTGTTATCCTCAGGAGAAGATGACAGGGGACACGGGTGATGATGTACCCCTGAAATCAATTTGCACAGCCTTACCAGCACCAGCCTGGATTTCTCTCTTGACTTAAGCCAAACAAGTAGGAGAGCTTCTTGTCTCCTGTAGAATGGTTGTCCCAGATCGGCTGCTCTAGGTTATAACAGTGAAAGAGTATACACTATGAAAGGTTTTGTTTTCATTACAATCAAAGACAATGATAAAAATCCCACAGCATTTTACTGGCTTTCAAGCCCCTGTGCGACATCAGCCATTAAATCTGAACATGAGTAGCTGGTGCTGTTCACTCAGGAGCAAGTAGCAATGTTAAAATTGTCTCTAGAATGCACTGACTGCAGCTGGTGTGCAGTGATGGGAAACTGAGGTGCTGACATGCTGGGGGGGGACCTGCTCCTAGTGCCCTCTGTAAAGAGGCACTTAAAACTGAGGCAGGTAGCGCTGCCACCTATGAAAATAAATTTCCCAACCATCCACTTAAGGCACTTGGCTGTTGTGATCGTGTAAGCCTGTGATAAAACTTGCCATGGTAGAAGGAAACGAGCTGAGTAAGAAGCTTGTTATTAAAGACTTATCACTAATAGGACTTTTCACATGGCAGTAAAGTGGTAAAACTGAATAAGGCAAAAGCATCTGTATTTCCTGTTGGGTGGTATCCTTGGGAGAGGAAAAAGGAAAAAAGAGAGATCTAGGAGGAAAGATTAACCTCAAAACACACAGAATAAAGTAGCCTATAGCAAAGCACTGACTGATGCAGTCTGCTCAGAAAAAATATTCTGCAAAGTGTATATAATGAGTTCTTTATGCTCCTAACATTTCCTTTGATTATTTAGAGGACAAGTAGAATTTAAAGAAAAAAAAAGATCTGCCTTTACAACATTCTAATTACTTATAAGAGACAAATTACAATTAAAACCAGATCATAAAATTGCAGGAAAAACTGATAAAAAAACCTCACATCACTCACAAAACCCAAACCTTGCCAGTTGAGAGCTGCAGCATATATTATACTAGCATTTCCATTCAGTCAAGTTTTAGAGCCGACTTGATATATTCTCTTTACATCTGGGGTTTTCTTCTATTACCATTCCAGCTCTTTGGAGTTGCAACCTGTTAATATTCTTCTTGTTCCACGGGAAATGATATGCATATTAAGGATCCAAATACAAAGCACATTTCTCTCTGCGTTCAGTGTAACCTGGCTAGACAGTACAGTTGGCAGACACCAGATGGTTGATTGGAGTCTCTAGCCAATCTCTGCAATTGCCGAAGCCTTAAGGACAAAACAACACCAGGGAGATGGATTTGATATGATCATGAATCACTTCTGGGACCACAGCAGATAAGTTAAGATAGGAGTCATGCAGGTCACCTTCTCGAAGCTCCTTCTGGTACCAAGTGCAAACAGAGACAAGAGAAGATTTATATCAGAGGGAAAACGATGATGGATGGTGTTAGTGGAGTAGTAAGGCGTATTTGGGATTTACTGAACATCTTCACACAACGCTTTGAAAAGATCGACTAGCAGAAGTGTATGAGCTTTTCAGAATCAAAATAGGCAAATCTTGAGGTGGAAATAAGGAAAATGAATGGTTCTGCTTCATTTAAATGATATAGCAAGTACTTCTAACAGAGTATCAGATGGATGTTCAGAAATATAGAATGAGGGATGAGAATAATGAAAATGTCCCCATGAAAACTAGGTGGTTATTATTAAAAAATCTCCTTGAGCAGCCATTCAAATTATAAAATGAATTTCCTGCAGCTGTACTTGCATCACTTCTTCCACTTCTCATAAATTCTCGAGCAACTGATTTTTTTATATTCAAGATTTCATGGATAGGAGCAAGCATTAAGCCTGCACACTCTAGAGCCCTATGAGTTTCCACTAGAAAGCATACTATCTGTGCAAGAAACAGTTTGTACAAACAGAAGGAAAAGGTTTCTGAAGAACCTTGGTTAGCAATCACAGCAGATTTCATTGGGTATTTTATGACCCAAACAAGACTCTGACTTCTGTATCCACAAGTATTCCTGAACACAATCGTTTTTTTGTCATTAGGACAAAAGGGAAATCAAATTTATATTACAGATTCTGCCAAGAAATTTATAGTAACATATTTTCTCTATGTTTGATGTCTTGGACCAGGTCAGAGAATGTTTTCTTTCTTCCTTTCTTTTTTTAAGTATCTATCTGTTAGGCACAGAAGTGCTCCTGTCTTCATTACAGAATATGTACCTCAAATGAAAATTACAGCTAATATTCTGGGGTTTGCTTTACTGAAAGAATAGGCAGTTCAAACACAGGCTATCTGATAGAATACTTTATGTCAGACAACAGAGTAGAGCTTTATTTACAAAGTAAAAAGACTGACCTTGACTGAAGAGCAAGTGATTTGTTCTGCTTTGCTGGATAAATGAACTCTGAAATTAAGGAGATCATAAAATGATCACTGCACAGAAACAAATGTCAGAAGGCAAGTAGATGCTGGATGCTCCTACATCTTCTTTTGCTCTAATTTTGGTACTTCCTCTGTGAGACAGCTTGAAGGGGTTTGCTACAGAGGGCTGAATGAATTGCTGGGGGCACAGCTGCTTTGTGCTTATTGTACTCTATCTGGAATTTCCTCCTTCACTGCTTCCTATTGTGTACATGCTCAGGCAAAAATGCACCTTTCACTTTCAGAGCATTACATTTTTTCCACTTTATTCCTTACTGAATCACCAGAGATGGAGTATACCAGTCTTCCTAGAAGTTAGCATGGTCTGTACTCACACTACACCTTGTGCTCTGAGTATAAGCTGGGAAGTACGTATGGCATAGCAGACTGGCTATTCACAGCAATCTTTTGGGCTTTCATCTTATTCAGAGATGTCCCAGGACAGAAATCACATTCAGTGAAGCCACTGACTCGCTGTAATATGACAGATGGAGACAAACAGAGACAAACTTAAGGCTGTGTGGACTGTTGCTACTCAAACACAACTTTCTGATATTAGCCAGGAATCATGTTCTGTAAGAATGAATATCTCCCCCAAATTCTAGCCAGTGGATAATACCTACTCTTGTACATTCCTAGAAGAGAACAAACAGACAAATGTATCCAAAAGCAGCAGGAAGCAGGCTGTACTGAGAGAAGATCGGCGTCCCTAAAGCACAACATCATTGTAAATGGAAGGATAATACGCAATCTTGTCTTTGCTACTCTTGACTATAAATATTTTTAAAGTATAATTGCTGTTTAAGAAAGAGCTGCACCATAAAGGCAGAGAAGATATATCAGAAAAATCTCTGCCTTCACAGTTGCTGCCTACCATGCTGGCTTTCCAAATGCTGCAAAACTGTGCCTGGTCCCTACAGACTTGGAGGAGTCCTGGCAATAGATTACCTGAAAGAACAACTACCTTCTCCATACCAGCACCCAAAAATAATGATCCTCAAGCCAAGTTAGTTGCAAGTCAGGCACAAACAGTTCTACCTTAGGATGTTGCAAGCCTTGTATTTTTATCTGAGATGGGTGTTAAAAAGGGCTCTTGAGAGAAGAGTGGGGTAATGATCTGTGGAACAATATCGTCACTTCCTGGCACTGAAATACTAACCATAGTACTTCTTATCTGCAGATCATGGTATTTTGATTGGTTTGGTCTGGAAGATGATATGTCCAGACCCTCTCAAACCCTCCAATCATTGCAATTCTTAGTGGTCCTACTGAAAGGGTGCCATAAGTAAAGGGGAATTTCCTGACAATGAGAAGAGCTTCCTTAGACCATGTGCAATTTATTGGTCTAGTCGAGTCAATTACAGCCATGACTCACCTTCCAAAATATGCAACTTGGCTTTCATTATTTGCACTCACACAGAGCCAAGCAGTTGGACCCATCCTTAAGTTTCAGTCATCTCCTTGTGCTGTACTTGAGCAAGTGATAGTTCAGTGATTGCAGAATGGAAAGGAGAAAGATTTCTTTAATTACTTTTCTGTACCTCAGTGTCTTGGATTCTATCTGTGTTGAGTTGAAAACGTTTCCCATAAACTGTGCAAATATGTGTCTTTTTGCAGCTACTCCTTGACATTTGCAAAGATAGTTCCCTTTTCCCATCTTTAACTTGACAGTCAATCAAGAGCAAAGTAACAAGGGAGAACAAGATAGAGGAGCAGGGTATGCAGACAGAAAAGGAATCCAGGAAAAAAAGGAAAAAAAAAGAACAGAAAGAAAAAGACAGAAAAAAATGAAAGGATGAAACATAAATACCTTTGGAAAAAGAAGATAATAAAATATTGTTCACAAAGAAAGAGAAGGAAGAGAGGAAGGGAAAGGAAGGGAGGGAAGGAAGGGAAAAAGAAGGAAAGAAGGAGAAGAGAAGAAAGAGCTGTTTTCTGTCAACTTCTTTTCTTTTTCTTCTTCCCCCCCCCCCCCCCCCCCTTCCCCCCATGTTGGTCTATCTCCATCTCTTCTATTGCTATGCCTCCCTGGCTTGCAGATGATTAGCTTTCTGACCCATGGGTTTCAGATGCCCCTTTCTATTGAACAATTGAACAAAAATTTCCAAAAGGAGCGCAAGACGTACATGTGCATGCTCACCATGCAAAGCGTGGTTAAAACAAGCTGCAGTGTGATGGTTTACATGAAGCACAGGAGGCCTTCAGGAAATGTCTGCTGATCTCTCCCGCAGCTCCCCAGTGGAGACTTTGCCATGGTTACTTACTGCTTGCAGGTGTCAGCAGGCTCCCTTGCTCTGCTCTCTCACTGAAGTCAAGGAGATCTGAATCCAAGAGCAGAAGTTGGCCTTTAAGATTCACTTCCATGTAGCATATGTTGCAACACTGTACACCAAGAAATGTAACCAAGAAGAACCTTGGTATTTACAGTATGCTAAAATTTAACTATTGCTGTGGCCTTCAGAAGCCTGTGGGATGCATCCAAAAGACTGCCCATGTTTTACTTCATCTGACACAAGGTAGGACTCTCGTTGCAGAAGAATGAATGGTGCAGTATGAATTAGGATTCAGGCTCTGGTCTTGTGCCCATTTTCAAGCTGAGAGGCCAATGGTGACTAATTTCCTTAATGAGCAGGGCAGAAGAGGTAAAAAAAAAAAAAAAATCGAGTGGAGCGAGGCATAGTGATCTATTTTTTAACTTCTTATTATTGGTAGCAACATCAGAGAATAGACTGTTATTTTAAGAGACATTTAGCAATTAGCAATGAGTTTTCTTTCGGACATCCAGAGGGATGAAGTTGAAGGTGATGCAGCGAATACAGGAGATTGCTACAAAAATACGTGGGTCTGTCACACTTTTAAAGAGATACTGCCTGCAAAATTACTTATGAAGCAAACAACATAGAGCATATCTGATGAATTTTAATTGACAGCAATATACTGTCAGGTATCTCTATTGTTTCTCTGTCTGAAAATTCTTTATTCTGGGAGGCTGACGCTCCCAAAACAGTGAGGTAATCTTCATCACAGAGAGGAGGTGTGAGAGTCTGCTCAAATCTGGATGTGTGTCAGTCTCTGCATTTCCAGGTGAATGATATTACCCACATGCCTGTGTCCATACATTTCCCTGCCTGTAATGCAATTTTGAAGTAGCAGGATTAGAACAGATTGCTGGCATTATGGCAGCAAGGATATTGTTGGGAGTAGCTTGGCAACACTTGTAGGTGTTGTGACGCTGGCTCCTTGCTCAAGGGCAAGGACAGGGAGGGGGTGCTGGATTCAGAACGGTAAGAAAAATGATGTCAGGAAAGTTCAGAAGATGAAAGTAGTGACAGTAAATAAGTCTGAAATTATTTTAGGTTTACATACTTTAAGTCCTCTGTGACTGAAAACACAGCCAAGAATTGCTTCAGCAATATTCCTTCATAAATCTGCATAATAATCTCTCAGAGGGGCTTTGGTGAAATTACAAGTATTCATTTACTAAATTGGGTTCAGTGTCTGTATCATATGCTGCATGAATATTCAGTGCCATGAATTCACTCAAACTACACTGAAGTTAACATGGTCCACAACCTATCTCAGACGATAACCCAGGTAGAAAAGTCTTTCTTTAAATATACATATATATATATATATATATACACACACAAATCTGATAAAAAACAAACAAACAAACAAAAAACTTCCAGCAACTAAGAATGAAGGCAATAAAATCACAGGTTTTTGTTTTTTGGTGGAGTTTCTTATCTTATATCTCTGAATTCAACAACATCATGTACTTGCTAGAAAGGACCCAAATATAATGATAACTGCCATTCAGACACAAGAAAAGTCTGTTACTGGGAGACTAATAATAGAAATGCTGGATATACAGTACTGCGACCTTCATATAGAAAACTGTGTCTACTCTTACAGTGCTGGTAAAACTTCACAGAGTCAGAGAGTCAAATTCAGTGCTGTGAGCTGAGATAAACTGTACTCTTGTACAACTCTCCTGTACTTCATATGCTCAAATACATGAAAAAAATGCATAAAGTAAATCCAGGATAGCAAACATCTGCAGCGTTCTCACCATAGTGTGAAACAGACTGAACATAGATTACCTGTGTTGTCACTGAGCTGTCTCAACCCATTCTATTTACTCTTGGTCTGGTCTTGCCTGGGTAACCCAAGCTGTCCATCCCTTTCCACCAAGGTAGTTTCTCTGAACGTAAGATGCTATAGTAATTCTTAAAAAAAAAAAAAAAAAAAAAAAAAAAGTAGTAAAGTAGTAATTCACAAATTCACATCTTGGATATTTCTGAAGCTGGCTGTAGCAAATAGAGACAGCACCAAGAAGTCACTCGTAACATATCGAAGCTGGAGGACTTCAAAGGCAAATGTTCAGTGGGTGGTGTCCGTGGGTCAAAAGGCACAAAAGTGAAATGCAGTGCAGAAAGGTAATTATGACAAACTACCAAGTTCATAGCTTTTCTCCATTTATGTCAAATGGGAGTTCAAGCCTATTTCTTTTGAACGTGTAACTATCCATTGCAGTATTTTTGTCCACAGCTATCGCAGACAGAGCAGTAGGTTTTCTAATTTTCTTTGTTGTGTCTTTTTCCCCCCACTTGGCTGCTTTCCAGGTTTCATTTACTTCCCCATCTCACATGACATCGTGTTACTCATACTCCCAATTCACCTAGAGTTTAAAGGGAGGTGAATTCAATGCTCATTTCACAAATCTGCACTACTTCTAGGGATTGTGCTTGCATCCTTTCCAAAGTAAATTCTGAATTATACTGAAATTGTGCCTCTCTCCCTCCCTTGCTATTTCTGCTGGTTATTCTTCGCCTTCATTCATTTCATGGCTGCATTTTCACCAAAGGCCCAATTTTTGAGATCAAATGGAAAGATGTTTCAAAGGAGTATACACTTCATTATTATAGGATATTTAATCTTTGTATTACTTTCTCCACGAGGGGATTCTGATGCCATGACTGCCATTCTTTCCAACTTTTCTAGCAATCAATTCCTTTCTATGAAGTCAAGGTCTATCTGTAGTACGCTGACATACATATTTGCACAATGCATTCTACTAGCAGAAGGGACAAACACCACAAAAAAAAGGGTGCAAAAGTCACATTGATGAAGGATGAGGAAGTTGCTCCAAACTAAAAAGAAAAAAAAAGAAGTGCCTGATGGCATCAAAATCCTGTATTGGTCTCAAAGGATTTTGTGAATCGTGCAAGGAAATGAACTTCCAGCTGTCTTTATAGTTCTCCCGGAATGAGCATCAGGAGGAGCTGGAGATCAGGATCAGCTCAGAGCTGTGATTTGGAGCACAGAACTATTCTGAAGACTAGGTGAGTTTGTTCTTCCACTGAACAAGGTTGAAATGGCGGAAGTTGGGCTCCAAGTCTACTACAGAAGAGGACTCAAGTTTAAAAAAATAAAAGTTCATTACCTGGAAGTTTTCTTAAACTGTTGACAGCCACACACACACAAAGAACAAAATCATGCAGTCAGTAAGGCAGCTAGCATGGCTTATTTCTTCTTGATTTCTTCTGCTACTTAAGAACAATCACTGCTTGCTGGGACAATTAAGTTGAGCCAACGACCAAACCTTGAGAGAAAAGCAGTCACATGGGGGAAAATGTTAATTAGTAAAGAAAGCACACACTGATTTTGAATAGATTTTGAATAATCATCCCTTCAGTTTTTATCACTGTCATCCCCAGAATTGCTCATCTATTGTTGCACAGTGTCACGAGAATCCCTGAAATTCCAGTTGTTTGTAAAGCTGCTGAACAGTTAATAGGGATTTCAGCATCCAGAAGCTGCTTCAGAGAAAGACGGAGTCTAGCGCTTCCTTGCAGGATCCTGATTGCCAAATCACCGTGTGCTACCTTCTGCTTCCTCCTTCTCTCTCTCTACTCTTTCTCTTTTTTTAGTATTTCTTTGTAAAGATACCCAGGGACTTTAAATGGGATAAACAAAGTTGGTCATACCACTACTTCATCAAACAATTTTGGGCTTTTGTTACAATTTAAAGATGTCAAGCTTTCAGGTTCTTTCCTCTGAATGTCTCTACCTGGGTCACTTTCTCAGTGGCTTTACTTGTGAAGTTAGTATTGAAACATCTTGATGAACAAAGACCCTTTGCAGTGGTTGCTCTTCATAGATAAATCCACAAATTTTTATCAAAGTGATGCCATATCATCATGGGTTATAAAACCCATTCTTGTATACAAGAAGCAGAAACTGTAAGAATCATTTAGATTATACATCGTGATACTACACTGTTGCTTAGCAAGGGCATTGATTATGCTCAAGAGAAGTTTGAGGAACAGCTTTCTTTAGTCTCAAATTTGCGACAGTTCCCCTTTGAGTTGGCAGTACATTAATGGAAATGGAAACTTGCCTCATTCTAAATGTCAGAATAATAGAGCACCAAAAACAATTCAGTCATGTCTTTCAAACCACGCACATATGGTTCAGCACCAAATGTCACTATTCTTCCTCACTTCCTTTCCATTTGTCACTATCTCTGCTGATTATCATTGTTTGGGTTAAAACTTGGATGAAAGCTCAGTGGGAAGCTCACCTTGATGGTAATTAGGAAGCTTTTATCAGATATTTTATTGCTTGATGCATGCCTAATACAGTATTTTCAGATGCAATAAATTTTAAATACTTACACACTCCAGAGAAGTTTGATCAGGTTCTTCCCTTTGAGAGTTTCTTTCTGTCACCATGCCTACTCCTGTAGGACAAGTTACACCAGCAATACCCAGTGAAGTGGAAGGAACTTTTTTTCCTGCATTTTCTCTTGCCAAATACAGAAAATCTGTATGATAGCTAGCAATTACACAGCTGTAAGATCAGCTTCTTGAAATCTTAGGACTGCTCAGGTCAGAAACAACCTTGAAGAACATAAACTCCAATTGCAACTTAGCCATACTCTAACAACCCACACCAAAATCATGTCCCTGAGCACCACATCCAAACAGTTTTTAAATACACCCAGGGAGAAATATTTTTCAACCTTATAAATACTGAGATGTTCAACAACAAACTAGTTTTCCTTAAGAATGTACATTCTCATGTCTCCAGTCACTTTAAGCAGTGACCTTTTGTGACATAAAATGGTAACTCAGGTTATTGTTATTACAACAGTTATGATATTGTCAAATGCCAGTTGCTTTCTGTACTTATAGGAAGATAATTTTCCATACCCTAAGAGCTTTCAGTCTTGAGCTAGATGTAAAGCAACAGCTAAGACAGACAAAAGGTAGGGGAAACAAAGAAGATGCACGAGCTAAAATTATAAATATAGTATGTAAAAACTACCCTAAGAGACTGATAAATCCTTGACAAAAAAAGTCAAATATTCTAGAACTGCAAAACGCCCCAAAATATGCAGTCACTGACCACATGATTACATGTTTTTTGTTTTTCCTTTTTCTTCCCAAAGGATTTGGTCCTCATTCAATCAGCAGGATGCATCAATTTGATGACTTTTTCTGTGGCAAAGTGCTGGAACGCATAAAAGTAATTGCCTCAATACTCAATGATTTTTTTTTTTTTAAATATGGGGTAAAGGAGATTTTCTTCTGTCTTCTTCCTGATAAAGAAATACATTGAATAAATTCAACTAGAAACATATATTTGCATTTAGAGATTCCTAAATGATTGAAGCTTCACCCATAGGTAATCTTTTTTTGATTTAATATCAAACAAAGTTGTATGATAGTAAATATTCTTTCCTCTGAACACTATTTTCCCCTTCCCCCATGCTTTAAAGCAGAATGGAGGAAATCACTAGAGATTGTTTTACTAATCCTCGCTTTTTCTTAGCTGCTTCTAGCAGTGTGTTGCTGTAAGATTCAGAAAAGACAGCTGATTTAAACAGGAATGATCAAGTGCAGCAAACCTGCTTAGTATGAGCTGTAGCTCTAAGCTCAAAATTGGTCTTCTCTGGATATCAGACACTTTGCTTTAAAACTTCTATTAGGAGAGTTCATTTTCCCTTTCATTTAGCTGCTCCCTTCTTTATCTGAGTCATGGCCTGAAAAAACTACATTGAAGAGCATACCAGCAATTGTAGAAAAACACCTCTTGAATTCTTCCCTTTTCCACTCTTACAAATATACATAAGGATCAGAGAATTTTATGCAGATCCATACCACGTGCAAAAACTTTCAACGGATGAGGAGAACGATAAAGTATTGTCTGCTGTTGTTCCAACCGTGGCATGACATTATGGAGGGAGTAGGATGACAGTGTAAGTCTCATTTTTTATGCAGGGATTAAGTGTTTGAGAATGGGTAGGATAGGTGCAGGTAGGTAGGAGTGCGTCAGCCAGCTGCCATGCTGCAATGTGAAGTGCATGTATTGAGGCGGCCAGGAAATTTCCTTCTGTGGAGGAAAGGCAGAGGAAGCAGTTATGGTTATGTCTTCTGTGAAGACAACCAACCAGTATAAGGTCATTTGAGGGAGGTAATTTATAATTAAGTAACATACAGAGCAATCAATGGCTTGACTGAGAAGTCAAGCCATTGTTCTCAAAACAAAATGTGGAAAGCAGCACTGTGGAAATATTCTTCTAATATATTTTTGTTAATGTGGCCAATTGAACAGAGATTGTGTATGATCTAATTATGTTAATCCATTATTAAAAACAGCAATTTGTTCCATTTAAAAAAAAAAAGTGCGAAGAATTGGTTCCCAACAACCATTTTAATGACTACTCCCTTTCGTAAGCTGAAGTATGTTAATTTGTTTCTTTGTTTCAAATATTAAAAGAATTATAAATACAATAAAAAAAAACACGGTACTCCTCTTAGAATTCAGTAGATAAGCACACTTCCCTATTCTAAGACTCCCTTTATACAGAGAGGTCTTTTACATAATTTGAATCTACATATTCCTTTAGCAATACAAGAGTCTCTGTTAGAAATAAAAATAAAGCTGAAATAGTACATACTAAGTTCCTTAAAATTCAGTGAGAGGTCTATTACATTCTGCTGTGAAGAACCGTCAGAAGCTACAGCACATGCATCACAAAGCTTTTAAACACAACATCTTTCACTTCTCCAGGAAACAAATATCAGCTGTACTTAGAAAATTATTTAACAAAGCTGTTTCGTGGCCACTGCATATAAGCACTTATTGCTGTGTAAATTAAAATAGCTAATCAATTAATGCAGAAGTAATTTTATTACTAAATGGATAGAGGAGGTACAAAAGGCCCTAATTAAAAGCATTGTCTGCTCTGTTTCACACTAATGATTCTCTAAGAACCAATGTTATTTTTGAATTAGCTTAATCACAAAGGAATTGAAGAGAACAAAATTATTTGTATGAAAATAGTGCTCTAAATGCACAGAGGCTAGACAGAAAAAGAATCCAGAACCATTTCTATCTCTGATCAACTGGCTTGTCTAATCCATTTTACTGTGGATAGTTGGCCTGACATGACTTCAGATTAGTTTAATAGGGATTAAAGTGGCATGAAGTGTATAAATCTATGAATTTGCAAGTACAAATATGGTTAGGAATTCATTTATCTTTAAGGGCAGGAGGAAGGAATAAAGTTTGAAGTAAAATCTGGATACATTTGTAAACACAGATAATTCTGTGGGAAATTTGGAAAACAACTGAAAACCACACAATTTCAACAGTGAATCCTGATGACTTAGTCAGTTTCTTTGCACAAAAAAGTAATTACTGAAGTCAAACAAGAAAGACCCCAAGATGTGATACGTGGAGAATTGATGTAGAAGTCCTTAGGTAAACCTACAAGTCCTGTTGATTACTGCCCAAATAAAGCAGACCTCTGGCATTCAGCTTCCTGAGCTGGCATGTCAAGCGCATAATGTCTTTAGAGCTAGAGCTGCCAAGAGAAAGGGACCAGAGACAGCCAAATTATGATATCACACCAATAAAACCTCATCGTAGTGACATACATAAAACACTCTGTAAATTGCTTTTTGTAACTTTTAATTTATTAAGAGCTTCTGAACTATGTTTTCATTCTGTGACATGTTTTCATTTACCTCTCATATCCTTCATTAATTTGTTTCCTGTTTGAGAAATAATACCACGTTTTTGGCAGTTCGAGACCGCTGAAAAAATATATCATACCCTACATGAGGTAGCTTGCCAGAGAATCAGTAGTGTGTGATATTTAAAATTGCTAGGCTGAATTACAGTGAATTATTTGACTATTTGGTTTGCCTAATATCAAGGTTGAGTCATGAGTGCTGTCTGTCATGCTGCTGTTTGCTTATCCCCACGCACATTCAGAACATCTTCTGCAGCTGAAACATGGGGCCTTGGAGAGTTTAGAGATTCTGAATTTATGTTCTGGAGGGTGGTGCACGGACCTATTTGCTGGGTGTCTGGCAGTGCTAAATAAAAGAGATCAGACACAGTTCTCTCCAGCATTTCTGGGAATGGTGGGGATGTACTTTATGCAGACATTACTGTCCTGCTCCCTTCCCAGTCACTGTGTTTCTTTGCCATAAGTTTATAAAGGTGACTCAGTCATTCTGGGAATGGGACCAAAGGCATAAATGGACAGAGTAAAGCATTAAAATGACTATAATATAGCATCATGTAGCACTGACCCCTCAGGTAGCCATCCATAAGTCAATTTCAGAAGCATTTATGCTTCTTTAACAGCCTGCTTGGCACACTTTTCCAGCCATGCCTGCACAAATTTTGGTTCAGCCACGAGCTGCAAAGTTCCTGAAGTAAGCCTCAACTCCCTCCCACCACCCATCTTTACTCTCATCCCTCCAAACTTCCTTTGCATATACTGTGACTGACTTTATGATCCACAAGCTAAAAGACAGTCCAGTATCAAAGCAGTAGGTCTATAACTTTGAAGAGCAAAGCAGTGAAATCTTATTACAGGTGGAGTACACAACTATTGAAAATATATAGCACATATGGAACCCTACAGTTATTGTACCCTTTCACACCTTTACTAATGCAATGCCTTAGTATTATCTGTGACCTAAGTCATAAAGTTTCTTTGAATATTTTCAAGAAATTGAAACGATAAAGAAATGCTTTTTAAAAGTAAGAAAAACAGGTACAAAGGCATCTGCAGTTTCATTTTCTTTCCATTCCGCCAACACAGAGCATGGTCAAGACGAGTGTTACCATGCTTTTGAAGATGACCTTTCAAGGCCAGGCAATTCAGGTGATATTAATATTTCTGAGCTAAAACCCACAGGAGCAAAAGGGAGTGTTTGAATTGATGGACATTGAACCTAAAGCAACTTTTGGAATGGTTTGATGGGAAGGGCTTAAATACAGTTGGGAAAGATTTCCCACAGTTCATGTGGCAGACAGGGAGGAAAGATCTTACAAAAGCAACAGGGGCCAAAGGTTTTGTGATGAAAACGGGGGCAGAGAAGAAAAAGCTTATTTTTGTTTCCTTCTGAGATATGGCTCGATTCTGACATGAAAAAAATATCTGTTTCCTGCTGCGTAGGAAGCTCATACCATAAGATCAAAGAATACTGCATGTGTAACCACTGGCTCATATAGATTTTAAAGGACAGGCATCTGGAATCTAGAAAGTCAGAATTCAGTGCAATCAAGAAATGAACAAATGCTCAGTGCTAAGCAATACTTACCTAACAGGAAGAGCTGAACATGTGGAAATCAGGCTTCAAGAGGAATCTATCCTGGGACGTACCACACTTCTGCTGAAATCCAGTGATGACAGAGTCACTACAATTCCATGGTTTTGTGCTCCTGTTGACTAGAGGGTACAGTAAAACACATTTTAGTCAATCCTTTTCATCTTTCTTGCACACAGGTGATGTTCACCTTTATACTAGAAGTAAAGAGTATCTTCTAATTTCTTTTTGGGATAAGCTGATGTGTATTTAAAGAATTTTATTATTAAGCCCATCTCCAACATCTACCAGAAAAAGGCAGTGCTTGCATGCTGTTCACTGGACCAAAGCAGTCACTGGAAATGAAACCAAAAGACAATTTGTGATCTCCCTAACACTAGTTTCATCTATAAATACAAACCAGCTTGCCACACACTGAGAATTACTCCCCTAACGCACACTGAATTTCAGGTGTATTAACTGTGCAGGTACAGAGAGGTTATGATCTATAAGGGATATATCTATTAGATGTGCATTCAAGAATCAACCCTCTGGGGACCCAGTCAATTTCCTAGCAAATACTTGGACCTTTCTATGCACTGTTGTCCTGGGACTTGGAGCAGTTATTTTCCACAGTGTTGTGTGACACCACTGAGAGTTGAGGCTGAAATTCACGTGGATTTCTCATCTTCTGGTCCAGCTGCCTTCTCATCTCTGAGCCCCTATGGGCATTGCCAGGTGTTCTGGGAAAGGGTGTTAAAAAAAGGTAACTCACTCCCTCTCTTTCCTCTTATTTTAGACTTCCAGTAATAAGGAGATTTTCACACACCTCCTGAGTGACTTTTACTGCTAGTGGTTAGGTGTGCTGCATGGATTTATTTTCTTTTCTGAGTGCCTTTTATATATCAACAGATCTCTACGTGTATTTTACCACCTTTAAATCTGCATTTTGTTGATTAATTTCTGCTGTCAGAATAAGTAACAAAATGTGGTTATGTTGCTGTTTAGGAGGTTGTTCTCTTTCAGATATGAATACAAATTCTTGTTTGCGATTATTAACTCCATCAACATCATTTGAATTTTTCTCTAATTGACTGACAACATTTAGTGACAGGTGCTTCATACATGATTCTTGAAGGCTGAATCTGGGTCTCTCTCACATTCTCTCTTTTCATATTTTCTCCTAACATTTGAGCTCATGTAGATACTCATTCCATATCTTAGACTTGGAAATACATTTCCTTCTTTTGCTGCTAGAGTTATTCTCTGTGAATTTAGTTATTTTTTACCAAGTCAGTGACCACTTGCTGACCACGGTATGATTGTTCTGATTATTACTTGTTCTGTGTGAATGATCACTGTGATCAGTCATGTGATTCCTTAAACTTGATGGGACAAGTAAAATGGCTATGTAAGTAATCACATTTATGATTTTCATATTGTTTACATACATTTGTGCTGTGGTACCTCATGGCGAATGAAACTTTTTTTCTTTCCAAACCAGTCAAGTATTTCAAAGTATTTCCAAATATTCAGTCACACCTCTCATCTGCATGGATAGCCACAGCATTGGATTTTGAACTAGCCTCAATAAGGATGAGTTCTAATCACAGAAATAGCAGTTTCTGTTTTACTTCAACCACTTGCAAGTGTCACTGCATTTACCTTACAGAAATGCAAAGTACGCAGCATTAATTATGGTAACAAAGTATTATATGCACATGAACTCAAAAGAAAAATGATGCATAGCATGCTAGATTTTTTGGAAGTAAGTTTTCAGAATAATTCCTAGAAACGCTGCTCATTTGCTAAACTTTTCTTATCACTCTTGTCTCTGGTAAAGCTGCCATTTTACTTACAATCCACAGTAGGAAGTCTGGATTTATTATGCAGAATAGGACAGGGAGAAGGCAGAAACCTACTTTGAAAGGTAAAGCTCTGCTTTGAAAAGTCGTAATGCAAAATGACACTTTTGTCCTCAGTTTTTCTGTCTTATCTGCATTCAAAGTTGAATCTGCTGCTATTGGTGCCAAAAATAAATTTTATTGACCCTCAAACTTACTAACCTTGAAGAGCAACACAGACTAAGAGGCTGAGCTGCATCCTACTCCTCCCAGTTCACTATCATGAGGATAACTCCCTACGCTTATCACTCAAAAGGACAGCTGACCACATCTGTGCACACCAACCAATGGCAAATGGAATGTTCAGAGTTTGCTGAGGATGTACTCAGAAGAAAACAGCTGCTCAAAAACAACTGACAAAATCATCTTACACTGTGGCTCCTTGGTAAAGGTGATAACGAGCAGGAAGGAATGAGGTGCTGTATGACTTCAGTTTTAACTGTAGCTTGTCAGGTCCAGAACTGAAAACAAAGGTGTTCTCTATTTTCCTTTTCTTCCCCCCCCCCCCTCTGCAAACTGAGCAGATTGTGAAGTTTCTTCAAATTATTCTTCTATATACATACTACAAAGGTTGCTCCAAAAGTAATGCCTCCTATTTATTTCCACGGAAACTGCAATGCTCACTTCTGCTGTTTGGTCTCCATCAGTGTAGGATAAGCACCAATGAATGTGAATGGGTGCAATTTCTTTTGCAGGGAGGAATTCAGTGATGCACCATTGCTCTATACACACTTCTCTGTCAGATGACGTTTTGTCAAACTGCCCCACTGCTGCCAACTGTCGCATAGTAACAACATATAATGAAATACTGGTGGGAAGGTTCAGCCTCTATCATACCGCCAACATCAGCTCGCCGACACTGTGGGCCAACTTAAGAACATAGGAGACATTACTTCCATAGTAGCCCTGGCATATAGCCTCCTCTCCTGTCGCCAGCCTAACTCTTTTCTACTTTCCAACATTTAAGTTATAAAGGTTTGCTTCAGGGTAAGGGTAGAACACTGAGAAGTGTCATGGATGAGTCAACGCTTTGGGCAGAACAGAGCTTTCAGTTAAGACCCTCAGAAAACCAGAAAGAAAAGAATTGCCCTTATTTTCTCCCTTTTCAATTGTAACTAACTTGCATTAGAAAGAGCCATGAAAACTAGTTATCATGCAAGGACAAAGATATTTTACGACAGAAAATATTTTCCATACTGTTTATCTACGTTTGGCTATATGTACACAGTAACAGAACAGTAAGCTAAGCCCAGCTAATCATCTCCATATGGGGATTTTTAACAGCTTAAAATAAGAAAACTTACAAATCCCCACACTTCCAGTATAGAGAGTATGATTAACTTATTGCAACTTCATATGCCTTCTTGATGTAATTGAAGACAGCTGGTGGTTGCCCTAAATTGTATCAAAGGACCATAGAAAAGCTCTTTGCTTTGCTGTGAGAGCCCCTACCACTGTCAAAGCGCTGTCATCCTGACTCATGAGTCATTCTTTTTTCCATCCTCCTGGGGAGGAGAGGTCTCACTGTGTGAATATTTGCCCTAGAACTCAAAGGCTGAATAAAAATCAATATAGCCTTCAGAACTGGGTGAGATTTGAAACTGAGATGCTTTGCTGCCCTTTTCCCTCAGATGAGGGGGTGGGTTTGTACTTGTAACCATCTTGCCAAGCCTCAGGCTCCCAGATGGCTAATACTGCTGCTTGTTGTGGCACTGACTACAACCTTAGCTCAAACAGGCTTCATTGACTTGTCAGCAACTGAATTGTTATGGAGCATTAGCTTTCTCTTGGCTGTGGCTTTTTGTTGTTGTTGTTGTTTGCTTAGAGTTTTTGTTATTGTTGCTCTTCCTCTCTCTATTTTCACTCTTCTGTTATGCTTTCTGCACTTTGATCATTGTGAGTGGAGTTCTCCATAATAACATAACATGATGAAGTAATAGCCCAATGTACATACTGTATATGTCTATCTTATATACCTGGCAAATAGATGCAAATATTTTTTTTCCTGTTATAATGTTCTAGAATAAAATTACAAAGATCAAAAAGAATGTGAAAGAATCCACAGCACACTGTGTACAGAGCTCCCAAGCAGACAGGAGTATTTTATCTCCTTAGTGCACACTATTTCTTAAAAATTAACTGTAAAAATTAAGAGATTCCTTCAGTGATCCTTAGAAATCTAGATCATCGCCATAAAAGAAACCCATCTGATTCTGCTCTGAACATGACTACTGAATTTATTATGTAGAAGAATGGAAAAGACAGAACAAAAGTTTAACTATGAGCAAAGTACGTTAAAGATGCATCTATGACTTTTGCTTATGAGCAAATTGGCCATGTATGTGTTCAGAAGACAAGCCACAAGGAAGTATGACTAATTTGTATGTCAGCTTTTTCTTCATGACTCTCTAAGTAGGATCTTTTTCTAACGAATAAATGACTTTTTGTAAAAGTGAACGTGCAAGATATTTGAACAGCACAAAATGTAATAATAAAGACAACATAATTTGAAGGATACAAGAACAACCAGTTTTAACTATCATATTGCTGTGTAATGCTGTAACGTGATAAGAAGTACAGCAATAATAGCAGGGCAGTAAAGTTCCAAGCTGTAGTAAATAAAGACAAGCCCAAAAACAGCAACCATAGACACAGAAACAAAGAAAATCTGCTTACCTTTGAAAGACTTCAGGTAGGGAAGGATCTCCAGCAAAATATCCCTGTCTTCACTGCCAAACTTAAATGAGATCTGGAATGATGGATCCTGGCTCCACCCCTTTTGCTCGCTCAGGTACATTGTCTGCACTTGAGCTTCTCTAGGTTGGCCCTGCCTTCCTACCAGGTGTTCCATCACTGTTTCAAGCTGTGACTTAGTATTTACCCTATATGCTGTCTTATAGATTGCCTTTTACAGATAGTTAAAATAGTTGGTGTTATCAGCATTTCAGTCTGAAGAGATTAGGGCTATCATTTGTAACACAAGCCAGAAACCTTGCAAAATTAAATAAATAGGTTTTCTTTTCTAGAACTAGTGGTCACAGTAAGAACAGCAAATATTCAGTCAATTTGTGGAAAACCCAAGAAGGATGTTGTTCATAGATACTAAAGTGTCCTATTGTACATAAGAAAATTCTTTCTCCTTTCTTTTTCCTTCTTCAAACCTTGAAACCATTGCCTTCATTGCTGGATATCATTGAAGTGAATATAACTGATACAGTGATGTTATTGAAGGTAGTTCAGCCCAGTCAGGTTTGGTTATCTAAATTCTCCTTTGGTTAAGGCAGACAGAGTAATCTGTCTTTGCAGCCAACAGGGAGAAGATGGTGTTTTTTTGGTTACATGCATCTCATCTACTTTAGGTGGCTGCTTTGAGATTAGATGAATAGTGCTCTAGACTCTTGTCTGTATTGCCTATATGCCATTCAATTGAAAGGGGAGACTAGCTCTTCTATAGCTATGTAGATGAATCTCTCTTCTTTTTATTCTAAGTAGCATAATTAGTTGATGCTTGTTGGATCCTTTCAACCTGAAAATGCTGTGTATGGGCTTGTTCTACTCCTCCCCTGTGAGGATGCATGCAAAATATGTATGGATTTAACAATTATTTGTTTTGAGGGAACAATTAAGAAAAAATGCATGGGATGTCCAATGCACTGGAAGAAGCTGAGTTAAAGAAGTTTTAGAATATTTTGTATATGCAATCTCCATATATGCATCGTCAACAGCTTATTACAGTTTTTCCATACCGTGAGAACTAGGCTTTCTGCCAGAGTACTCTTCGGGTATGTTTAATAAGCAGCACCTGGAAGTACTTCCAAGATCACAGATTGAGTTGCATAGCCCAATGCCACCATCATTTTGGGGGTCAGGTTTGTATACATACACTTCTCCCTTCCTCAGTTCCTCATTTCTTGGGGGAAGGAAACCAGCCACATAGAGCAGATGGAAGTCATGACAGTTTGGCTAGGGATGTATTGAGATTTAGGCTATTTGGAATGGTGCACTTATCAAATGATTCAGACATATGCTATGTGCCAACTGGTATTTAAAGAGTACACCTCAGTGTAACAGACCAAGTTTTGTTTCTTGCTTACCTATCTCCCATTGTTAAGACCAAATAAAAGGGATCAAATACAACCTGCACCCCTTTTTTTGTGGATGATGAGTAACAGGGATATTTCTTCAGCAAACAGTTTCCTCACTAAATCATTTAGGCATCCCTTCCATTGTTGCTTGTAGAGCACACATGAAGCTATCATTAGGTCACACTGAATGACAAATACACTTTAAACAGTCACATTTTTTCTGTGCTTTCCAGTGGCTGCATTTCACAGGCTGTGCTGCTTTCCAATTTGTGATTGAAAAAATGGGGGGAAATGCACCCTTGCCCTCCCCTAATCAAAGTGTGGTAGTAATCACAAGTGAGAGACACTAGAAGCAGTAGCAAAAGGAGAAAGAACTCCTCTGGAATCAGGCTGGTCAAGACTGAAGTCACTGAGAGCCTTTCAATTTGCTTTAAATAGAACTGTCATAGTCTTTGAGGTAATAGAATACATTATGTCTCCCTTAATCTCCTATGTGTGACACAACTGCAATTGGAGGGAACTGTGTGCAATTGTTTTCAGCTGGTAAAGATCATACCATTCTTAGAGGGAATATTACAGAAGATTTCAGGGGAAACAAAATGCTCCAGATTGACTCTTGTTGTAATATGGTGGAACCTATACTCACTTTGCAATTCAGATGTAGAATTCAACATCTACTGTTATTTCCTTTGTCTTCCTTTCTTTCGTTGCAGTTTTTCTGAGTTAATTGCAGTTCTGGGACTAGTGCCTAAAGCTCTCTACAAAGGCTCTGTTGTCTATTGAGGCCTGAGAGATTATCACCTTAAAAGCTTACTTTTTATGATGGTCAGTCTAAGACGATGCTAAGATGATGTGTGCAAAAGTGCAAGCTGACTTCACAGGCTGTGGATAATATATGGTGAACATTGTGTCCTGAAACAGTTTTCCCAACTGTTCTCAGAGCAAGGCTCATTGCACAAAATTCAGAAGGAATCACATTACTTTTAAGTTATATGATATCTCATTGTAAAATGCTGTGCACAAAATCCCTGTCTACCACTGTTATAAAGCCAAGGGTTGCTAAAAATAATTGTACGTATCCCACTCACGGCATAGTATGTAAGTAACACACTATATTAAACATGTTTCTTAGATGCACTCATGTTGTTCTTACTTAGAGGTAGCCACTATTCAATCTTAATCTATCATTATGCAACATTTACTTCTGCATTATTTATACAGGATATATTAACCCTCTGCCTCTTGCTTTCTTTCCTTATTTAGTCCTGTGGTGTTTTTGTTTGTTTGTTTGTTTGTTTTTTGTTTCTCTTGATGGCCATTCCTAGAACCAGAAATCTGGAATTTAAAAGAGACCAGATGCTTAGTAGAATTTGTTTTTTATTTAACACTGCAGTCTGATCTACCAACCTACTTACTGACAAGGAATTCCAGAGTTCTTGCTCAAGATACTATTAGATAGATCAGTGGTATGGAAGTTTAGCCATATTCAGTACCCACATGCTCCTGTCTTGCAGATTTGTATCCCATAGAACCAGGCACAAAATGCATGGACAGTGCTGGCTCCCACGAACAGTGACAAAGATCAGTATGATAAAGCAGAAGAATGTAGGTGGATGTTGGACCTAGCACAGCCTTTTGCACATTGTGTCTTTCATGCTTGCAGTTTTATTAAAAACAGTAGAACAAGTATTGCCTGTAAGCTGAAAACCCCCATGAGCTGCATTTGCAGGAACTAAGAATCTACATTAGCACATCTGAAGACTTTTTGTTTTGAAGTCTGTGGGCAATTAATGCATGGTGGCACCTGTACCTTCTATCCAAAGCTGAACAAAGAAATTGCAAGTTGTCTGCATAGATTAGTAGTGAGCCAGCCAGAGCCAGAACAAATTTAGGCAGTGCTATCTGGTGCACAATCAAGAACAGCCCATACCGGCTGGTCAATGCTCTTACTGGAGCTCAGGTATCTAGGATAACTATCTCTATTATTTTTCTACCCATACCTCTCATCACTTAGTAGGGATATCAGCCATTATATGTAGATACCAAACTGGAAGTGGGCTGTGTTCTGAAATACCATTTTTTTAAATTGAAATCTCTGATCATTACAATTTTTTTCTGGATCACAACAGAATTACCATATCATTGCAATGGATTTCAAGATACTGGCAAGATATGAGCGAGCCAAGTTTAACTATTAACAAGACTTTTTGCTTTTTCCTTTTTAAGGATCTGACAACTGTGCAAGAATTTTCCATCCTCGGAACTTACCATATTGGAGTTTATACTCATTCTCAACATAGTAAGCCATCAAGTGCATCACTGGGCAGCATGCAGAGGTGCAGGTCACTTCAGAAGAAGATGGGTAATAGGTGGGATTACCCTTGTTTT